>CM057847.1:141300739-141353388 GCA_030068395.1 Apalone spinifera | reverse complement strand
TTTGCATAGCTTTGGCGCAAAAGCGCGCCAATGTAGATGTAGCCTATATGTTTTGCTCTTCGCAGTTGGGGAAATCCGTCTGAGAAAAAATAATTCATGCTGTACATACTAGCAGCTAAACTGGACAAAGAGAAGCCAGGAGTCTGCCTGATCATTCTTTTGCTAAAGCTCTACACAGGCTCACATGGATTATAGGCAAATAAGTCGGACTGGAAAGGAAGGATAACCCTATGTAAGATACAGGATATCCCTACTGAGTACTGAGAGGAAAAAAATGCAAGTCATGAGGTTCATTATCTATAGGGAAAGTGTTGAATGTGGTATAAATACCAAGCTAGTAAAGGTAGCTTGTATCTGATTATTTAAGAGATATGGTACGTCATGTACATTTATCATTCCCATCTCACACCAGCAAAACACAATAAATAAGCCTGTTCAATGGGTAATTCTCTTGTATTAAATGTTTATTTGGTTTTACAGAGCTATTCTTGCAACATATTTGTATAAGATGAGTTTGACTTTATGAAATGTTTTAGTTTATAATACCAAAACTATTTATAATTCATCTTTACTCTTTTATCAGATCAGTTCCTAAATTTAGATTTGGGGGGAACTAAATATTTTGATTAGAGCTGTTTGGAAATTTCCTGACAAAACATTTTTTTCTGCCAGGAAATGCTGATTTGTCAAAACCAAACCATTCTGTGGGATCATGGACATTTTGACAAAATTTGCATTGAAAAACTTTCTCGGGTTTTTTGGGGGGGGTTGTGGTGTTTTTTTTGTTTGTTTGGGTTTTTTTTGCCAATTTGTCCACTGGTTCGTCAGAAAACTCATCAGGAAAGCTGTTGGGGAATCTGAAAGTGCCAGTTCCCAACTTTCTGGACTCATCATTCTTTGCAAGCCTATGCTCCAAAAGTCCTTAGTTCTGGAGCAACCCAATGGACAAGTCCCACACTGCTAGCGCCTAGGCTTCTCACCTGGTGAGCTCTGGAGTCTTCCAGCTTTCCCAGCAGGCATCCATAATTGGAGAAAAAAGAGTTCCCAAGAACCCACAGCTCCCAGGAACTCATTGGTCCCTGGGGAATCAGTTAGTCAATTCTGCTCCTGGGACTGCCTTTATGCATTCCTATGAAAAATTCCCAGCTTGTATTGGTTCTGCTCTGAAATTAACTTCTTTTTCAAAGTTTCCAAATTTTTCCACAGAGCAGAAAACCACATTGCCTTTACTCCAATTCTGATAATGATTGCAATAAAATTCTTACTGTTTTCCAAAAACAATTTCATTTTTTAAAGACACGATGCATGTGTTCCTAACAGTTCAGAAAGAAAACAGCTGTGAAGTTTTTCAATAAAATACAGTTTTATTTGTTGATCTTCACTAGTTAACAATAACTTTCTTCTGTTGCCATTTCCAGTGTTAAACATACCATACCAACCTCTTTTTGAATGGATCTTTGCTGTTTTTCAAAATCTAATAGAACATCATATCCTTCCTCCTTGGATGAAAAGACTGAATATTTTGTAAATTAAATACAAAATCCTCCTAACTGTAGCACCAATCAATACATTAGCTAAGATGCTTCAGCAATAATAGGATTCTCCCTTCATCTGAAGAAATGGGTTGTGCCCACGAAAGCTCATGATACCATTTACATGTTTTATTAGTCTTTAAAGTGCTACTAGACTATTAGTGTGTAACTGGAAAAACTTAAAAAACAACTAACTTGGCTACCCCTCTGAAGCTTTTCCCTTCATCTAGTTATTGAAGAGATAATATCCAATGCATGCATTGTCTCTTTTCTCTGCAAAATCTGCTTGCATTGTTTCCCTGGGCAAATGGTTGCTAGTAATTCAAGAATTTTATTTCAAGCACCTTGCCTGTTTGTGATCCAAAAAGATCATGTGCACAAAACAAACATCTAATTTTCAGGCAGTTATCACTGATGGGTTGTGTAAAATGGAAATTGAACCACAATTTTGACTCTCCATGCATTACAAAATTCCAAAATAGAAATCTAAAAGATGTAATGAATCTTGTGGACTGCTACACATATAAAACATCTGACCCCCTTGACTTTGGGAAGTGTTCCTCTTCCGATGCAAAAAAATCAGAAGGACCTTAGAGAAATAAGAGAAGTTAACAGGAGCAAACTTGAAGATTAGGTATAAACTAAAGGTGTTTTTCTTCATTGAAGCTATGTATTCACATCTCCTTCATAAAGATGCTGAAAGTGCACTTTGTTAGCTATTTCTTTTAAGATGAGCAAAAAAAATGTTTAATTGTTTAGTAACAAACAAAACACATGTATGTACATTTTGTAAATGGCAAGGGACCTGGGAAAGCAATGCCTGCCATTAGGAGACCCTCTGAGGTTTAATTATTTTTGATACAGAATAAATAAAATTATGACACAAAAAAAGTATTTCTCTTCTTTTCAAGTGAGAGAGTGGTGAGGGGGAGAGGAGAAAGGTTTGGTAGGGGTTTGAGGCTGGGCCATATCTATCTGTTTGGGGTGTCACAGCCTCAATCAGCCTTCCCTACCCAGCCCTCCATACAATTTCTGTACTTAGTGTGGCCCTCTAGCCAAAAAGTTTGCAAATAGACATCTCAAGTAAAGCAAACTTGCAAAGTAAACCTCTCTCTTCATGAAATTACAAACAAGGAATCCAGTGACATCTTGTTGTTTTTGCTGAAACACAGCTGCCTCTGAAACCTGTCATCATGAAATTAGAAAATAAACTTTAGAAGGTTCTTGGCCATGGTTGCTCATCCCTTTCTGCTCTTTTCTCTTTCATGTACATATCTGGACCATAAGTTTGTTTGGCACCTAGTATATATGTTGAGTTTTAAAATGTAACAGATGAATATAAGAATGGTGATGTTCTCAAACTCCATTCCAAGTTTACATTTTTAACAAAGATTATTTTATTTAGAAAACTTACTCTTACTTGAACCCCATAAATGTTTGTTTGTTAACAGTGCTTCCCATGGAATGTACAAGTTCTTCTCTAATCCCTCCTCTGGTGCCTGGGCTCTGGAACAGTATGAAGCAGCTCTAACAGGCTTGGGTTTGGCTAAGGGAAGCTTCTGTCATCCAGCTCCCTTCTGAGGACTTCATAATTTCTGATGTAGCTCTGTTTAAGGAAGGTCCATGTTGGAAGCGGGGCAACAGCATGCAATACTACAGTGATTCCAAACAGTCCTGGGGCCCAACAGTCTGCTGTAATTTACACAGGCCTTCAGGTTGTCTAAATTAGGTTGGAAGCTGTGGAGTATCCCAGAACTGAGAGGGCACCAAGATGTCCTAAACAGAGCTGACTGGGAAATTTGATGAACCAGCAATTTTTGTTGTTTTCATAGAATCATAGAATTGTAGAACATTAGAACTGGAAGGGACCTTGACAGGTCATTGAGTCCAGTCCTCTTCCCTCATGGCAGAACCAAGCACTGTCTAGACCATCCCTGAGGGATGTCTATCTAATCTGCTCTTAAATATCTCCAGTGATAGATTCCACAACCTCCTTTGGCAATTTATTCCAGTGTTTAACCACCCTGACAGTTAGGAACTTTTTCCTAATGTCCAACCTAAACCTCTCTTGCTGCAATTTAAGCCCATTGCTTCTTGTCCTATCCTCAGAGGCTAAGGAGAACAATTTTTTTCCCTCCTCCTTGTGACACCCTTTAGGTTGGAAAATGGCAATTGACATTCTGGGTTTCATGAAATTCTGTCAAGGAAGATTTTGTAGGTCTAGAATGAAAAATAAGAGAGTGGCCCAAAGTCTGGTGAGTTAGGGCATCCCTTACCAGTAAAGGAACACCTACGGCAGGACTACTCAACACGCGGCCTGAGGGCCACATGCAGCCCACGGCCCATTTGTTTGCAGCCTGCGGGGCAGTTTGGGTTTACACAAGGCGCAACCCATGGGTGGGATCCTTTGAACATGGTCTGTACTGGGAACACGCTCCACAATGCTGAGTCATCTCCCAGGCAGGCTGAGCATTGAAAGATGCAAGTGGACAGGCTGGCTGGAACAGATAGGTATAGGGTGTTGGTCTTTCTAGTCCCTAGAGAGGAGGTGCTGGGAGCACCAGGGCATTGTGGGAAGTGCTTTGTATTCATGCCTGTCAGTGTGAAATAAGCTATTTACATATATTTGCATATGTATTTGCATGTATATGCAACAACACTTAAGTTGCAGCCTTCAGCATGTGCTGAGGGTATCATTGTGGCCCCCCGGGGCTTTCAAAGTTGAGTAGCCCTGACCTAGGGTGTGTCTACACTGCACCGTTATTTAGAAATAACAATGCAAGTGTCTACACAACCACTCTGTTATTTTGAAATACTTTCTCAGTTGAAATTCCTTCTCCTGTCTATGCACTATCCATTACTCATAGGAAGAGATTAAAGTCTCAGATTTTTCCCATATTATTAAGACGTGAGAATAATAGTGACAAACATTCATCACTGAATTCATTTGGGTTTTCAAAAGTGACATATTAAAGTATTCTGCAGTTAATCCATAACCATAAAAGTTATGGAATGGTCATAAAATGTTATAAAAACTTTCCTCATAAGATGCAGGGTGGTTAGAAATGTAAAGTGTCTAAAATGTTATGTTATTAATTTACCTTTGATATGAATCCTTCAGCAAGATTTTCAACATAGATTTTCATCTTTATCTTTCTCTCAGACCAAGGTAACTAGCACATGCCTTCTACATTTCAAGAGAATTATTTTGGCATAAATCCACCTCACCAAACCTTGAGATGAGAAGCTATATTAATGTGCACCAAGGTCTTCTCCTTAGTTGTATTTCCTCTACACTGTGTTCCAACTAGTATCTCAGAAATCATGAGGTGGAGAAAACATTAAAAAATCATTTGTCCATGACAACTAGGAAATGAAACAACCCTTCTCTTTTCATCAGTCAACTCATTTACGCTAGCTCTTGACATAACTACATTTAAGGTGGCTCTACTGTAAGTGAAAGTCATGAGAAGCAAAGGGAAATACCAGCCATCAAAATGCCCAGAAAAGTATGTCTGTAAATATATCCTATTTTGTGAGCGGAGGGGTTGTCAGATGAATAATAATTTTGTAGAAAATATGATTTACGAAGTGTCTTGTATCATAATAACAAAAAGTAGACTAAACCTTTAAAATACTGTATTGCAAAAAAAGCTAAAGAGGAAATTCTCTTTCACCTGGTACAGTTTTACAACTAGTTTGCATACTGTTTGCTTCCTTATACAATACAATCTGCAGAAATTCTGATTTTGCTCATTCTCAGGTAGTCAGCCTCTGCTAAAGAAATAACAGTAATAACTTTAAAAGCATAACTGGAATTCCAAAAGTTGTGACATTAAAAGTCACAAGTATTATGCTGGACAAATTTACCCTTTGGGAGCCAAATTCAGCAATGGTGTAAACTCACTGAATGGACTCAATTACTCCCAGACCAAGGCTACATTTAACACATTGATATCAGAGCACTGTATTGCTTGATGCTGTCTATACAGTCCTATGAGAAGAATGATAGTCATGAAAAGAAACAAAATCCCCATGTTAATTCCCAGCTAGATAACCCTGGGCCGTATTAGAATTGAAAGAGGTATATTCCTCATTTCTGTGAAAGTAAACAGGTGGCACTACCCACCCTCTGTTGCACTGTATGACACTGTTCCAGCTAAGGCTAGCATATGGGGGTCTTTTTGCTCACCTCCACGTACTAGAGAATAGCACCAAATTTTAGCAGAGTAGCAAGAAGAAACTACTTCTGAATGTGGGGAATCAAACAAGGATTCAGAATAAACGACAAAAAGAAAGTGGCAAATGAAGTAAGAAATAGATGAGGATGGGGGAATTTGGGAAGGAGAACGGAAAGGGGGAACAGACAAAAATGGGGTAAGAAAGATAAATGAACTGATTTTTCACTTTAAAACCTTGTGTATATCAAAGGAGTTTGGTACGCCATTTCTGATTCTCCTCATTAGCTAAAATCATATATGTCTCAACCTATGCATGGAATTCTTCAAAGAGCACATGGAATAAAAAGAAGATGTGGGGATAGGTAGCCGGGAAACATATTTCACAAGTTTGTGTTGTATTAAAATGTGGGCAAAATAATGGAAAAAAATATGTTTATTGCAATTTCTGACAAAAACCAAAATTTGGTATGAAAATATCTACTTTATCAAAGGCATTTCATGAGATAGGAATGGAGAAGAGATTAAGCCATTGGGTATTATGAACAATAATGCTCATGCTGGGCCAGAGTCTCTATTCCTATAAATCCAGTGTAACTCCATTGAAATCAATCTACGACATCTGAGAATCTGTGTGTGTGTGCACACACACACGCACATGCGTGTGCATGTCCATACCAAATTGAGTTCGGCTCAAATAATCTGACTTCAGTAGAATTATATATAGGTAAGATTTAGTGCTCAAGATTTATTGAGAATTTATTTGATTCTGAATGAGGTTACCTGCAACTTAGATCTTTTCAGATGAAACAGGTTGTTTGTTGGATTAATTTTAAAATGAAACTACTATTTGCAAGTAGCAATGACTGAGAGAAATTGAAGGACTAGCTGTCGGTTGTGAGAATTAAAAGAAATGTGTTCTTTGTATTTGAAAGAGAAGCAGAAAATCACAAACATTGATTTCAGAAGCGAAGCTATTCCCTTTATTGTCTGGAGATTGCCCATCAGAGAACAATAAATTCCACTCACACTGATCTCTTGATACCCATGCCAAAAAACAAATCTGAAAATAGACTTTCCTTTAGCTTTGAAGCTTGCTATATGTTTGCTGCAGATTGTTGCCACAATTTTAAAATCTTCAAAAGACCCACAGCTACCTTTACAGTAGTAGGATTATATTAGATGAGAAAATGCTCTGTAAAATGGTTAAACTGATATTACAGGTTTTTTTTCTTTTACAATTTTCTCTTCATGTAAAGCAATTGGGATCCTAGCAACTGGATTTATGTAGCTGGACTTTTGTGCCCTTGTGGAGCCCCACTGATTTCAATGGCACCTTACCTGAGTACAAAGGTGTGTCCAACTAGCATTTGTTACAGGATAAGAGCTTTATCTTCCTGGCCAATGTGAGTCAAACAGGTGAAACTCCATATTTTAATCGTTTTCTAGCATTAGGTTTTCTGGGAAGGGGGAAAGGAGGGTGTTTAAAAACAAAACACACCTATGGAGTCAGATGTTGCAACATCTATGCCAAATAGTGGAATCTCAGCCATGACCTAAGCCTCTCTATATAATGCAAGGGTCCAGTTAAGCTCCTCAGGAAGCTTACTGGGGTGCGGGCAAAGTGAAATTTCCCTCTGTACCCAGAAACTCTCACCTGGGAAGTCACATTAGAAGAGGGACTAAGAGGCAAGTGTCCCACGTGTCAAGTGACTAGCTTAACCACCAGGCTTTTGATGTGGGTTACTCTCTACTTCTTCTTTCAGAGCTGTTCCATTTTGTACAAATAAATAACTCATTAGAGCAAAGACTTGAACATGAGGTGCCCTCCTACCAGCTGAGTGCTCTAATCACCTGGGCTGCCCCACTCACAAGGTCAGTGGCCCTAGTGTTGGCTTAGGTACCTAAAAAGGCAGATAGGCACCTCAGTACCTTTGTGAGTGTAGCCCTGGTTATATCTGCAATTAAAACACAGGGGCTGTGTCTAGACTGGCCATTTTTTCCGGAAAATCAGCTGCTTTTCTGGAAAAACTTGCCAGCTGTCTACACTGGCCGCTTGAATTTCCGCAAAAGCACTGACTTCCTACTGTAAGAAATCAGTGCTTCTTGCGGAAATACTATTCTGCTCCCGTTCGGGCAAAAGTCCCTTTTGCGCAAAGCTTTTGCGCAAAAAGGCCAGTGTAGACAGCTCAGATTTGTTTTCCGCAAAAAAGCCCCGATCGCGAAAATGGCGATCGGGGCTTTTTTGCAGAAAAGCGCGTCTAGATTGGCATGGACGCTTTTCCGCAAAAAGTGATTTTGCGCAAAAGCGTCCGTGCCAATCTAGATGCTCTGTTCCAAAAACACTTTTAACGGAAACTTTTCCGTTAAAAGCATTTCCAGAAAATCATGCCAATCTAGACGCAGCCCGGCAGTCGTACTCATAGCATGATTTTTAAAAGTTAGCTGCATTGAAGTATACTCCCCCAATTTATAACTGGGAGCAAAAATGCAGAACTAAAATCCCCCAATGAATAACCAAAGCTATCTTAAAGACATAACAGCCCTCACACAGTAACTCAGCTCTGATAAATATCTCAACATAAATAAACATGTCAACACTACAGAGTTTTTTCAGAAAAACAGCTGTTTTTCCAAAAAAACTTCAATTGCCTCCACGCTGCAATCGTGTTCTTTCGAGAAAAAATATAGAAAGAACAGAGGGGTTTTTCCAACATTGGTAAACCTCTTTCTACGAGGAAGAAGCCTTTTTCCAAAAGAGCTCTTTCGGAAAAAGGAGTGTGTGGAAGGGGAAGAGGGAGTTCTTTTGAAAGAAGAGGAAAGAGGAAAAAAGCACAGATGCCCTGGTGGCCACTCTGTCCATAGTAATCACAGCTTAAATGCGAGATAGTGTCCCTTCAGTGTGGATGCTATTTTTCAAAAAAGCAGATCGCTTTTTCGATGCGTTTTGGCAGTGTAGACTCTCTTTCAGAAGAAGTTTTTTTGGAAGATCTCTTGTAGACTTAGCCTGAGGAAACCTGTACCATGTCCTGAAGGCTAATAGATGGGGGTTATTTTAGACCAATGGGGGATGGCTATGACAGTGTTCAAGCCTTCCATTGCAAATACCTTAGCACCAAGTGTCACCAATAATTTAGACCTGTTGGTACCATTTTAGCCTTCTCACTTGGTGTCTTAACACTGTAGAAGTGCACAGTGAGAGACACAGTGTCTCACACACATAGGGCCAAAACTAGTATAGAGTATTTTAAAGATCAACTCGACATTGAGTTTCACCCAGGATTAAATCCACTGCCAAGGAAATAGCTAGAACACTGGAGTAGTGAACTCTTAAAAGACTAGTTTAAGATATTATAGACCATTTGATGGGATTTAACCTCTATCACCTTCAAGGCAAGGGAAATAACCCCAATTAGTCATGTTCTGCGCTGGTGGAGTGACTAATTAATTGCCTCCTGCGAGAGGAGGTAGAGCTAGGCTTTATAAGGTGCTGAGGGAGCTTAGCTGAGGAGAGACTACCTTGAAAAGAGAGGGTAGAGTATATGATCTTTGTAGTAGGACTTGGGGGTGGGGAGGTAAGCTTAGGCCTACTGTTGATTGTGGTAAGCCATGAAAAAAGAGGCAAGATCTAGCAGGAGGCTCTAGAGGAAGCAGGAAGGGAACAGAGAAACATGGTATGTAAGTACAGAGAAAGGCCTTAATTAGCAAGTTGATTATTCATATTGTTTGGATTTGGATTTGCATGTTGTGGCTACGCTGGAACATGTTTGAACATTAATATGGCTTGGCTAAAGGATGTAGCAACAACAGACTTGGTGGGGGCAGATGTCTGAGTTGAGGATGTTGATGACACTACCCTCAGAGGCAAGAGTATACTCCAAGGGTGAGTGTGTTCCCAACAGTCATATGATGACTCTTTTTAACCCACTACAAGAGAGAAGGGGAGCACTATTTTTTGTATTTGTCACTATAACCCTTCTTTTATCCACTGGGGAATAAAAAATGGGGAAGTAACAAAGTAGGATTTTTCTATTTCCAAATGGATTTTTTAAAATTTTTGACACATAAAAAACCCCAAAACAGACATTTTCCTATTAACGTTTCCAATATAATTCAATTTTCCACAAAAATATTCTTCGCAGAAATATTTTATACTCTTTAATGTTCACAACAGCCTACGTCATGTTCTCTGATTTGTGTGTAGGCATATATTATCAGAGACCTAGATGGGGGCCCTGAGAGAGAGAGAGGGAGAGACAGAGTGCTTCTGTGTTGAAGTCCCTGGCTCCTTTCATCCATGAAGGGAAGGACAATCCCTCTCCTAGCACTCCAACCTCCTGGAACACTCAGGGTTCATCTACAGAGCACAGTTATTTCGAAATAACAATGCAAGCATCTACACAGCAATTCTGTTATTTCGAAATAAATTCGAAATAACTGATGGCTTATTCCAGCTTCTGTAAACCTCATTCCATGAGGAATAACGCCTATTCTGAAATAGCTATTTCAAAATAGCTGGAGTGTGGACACTCCACTGCTGCTATTTTGAAATAGTTCCTCCTCAGGGCCATTCAGACTAATTACTCCCGAGTGCTGCCTGGGGCTCTAAATCAAGGTAGCACATCCATATTAGGGAAACCTGCCTCAGATTTGAGGTTTCCCTGTAGAGTAGACTTGGTATTTCAAAATAAGTTATTTTGGAGTATTTCTTCTGGAATGGCTTATTTCAAAATAAGTGTGCAGGGTAGACGTACCCCTAGTAAAATCCTTGGGACACTTGAGGTAGCAAATTAAACTGAGAAATATCAGACTATTCTGGATATTTTATTTATGCATTTTAGTAGGGGAAAAACACTTAGGAAGGAAATCATTACTTTTCTGCACATCCCTGGAGGCAGTTTCAACGTCTCCTCTCCAGATGCTAAAACTGCTTTAAGTTTAACCTAGTCACACAACTTATACTATTGTGTGTTGATTGAACTCTAGTGTGACTGAAGATTTCTTTTGAAAATCCATCACCATACTGAGACTATTGAACTGAATAAATAAAACAAGAATATCAATAAAGACTGAAACTTGAAATAAGTATTAAGATGTTGTAAGGCAACTGGAAAACATTCATTATAAACCCTGCGTTACACATTTGAAGTAAAGAATGGAATATAAATTAACTTGTAACCACAGAACGTGAAGATGTTCAAAAAAAGTTGCTTTTACAAAAGATATGGGCCAGAGTTTCAATTAGTGTAAATTAGTGTAATTACACAATGGAACTATGTCAGCTTATCTTACTAGAAGCTCTCGGTCACATTCTGTAACAAAGTTAATGTATATTCTAATATATGGAA
Organism: Apalone spinifera; assembly: GCA_030068395.1. NCBI lineage: Eukaryota > Metazoa > Chordata > Testudines > Trionychidae > Apalone > Apalone spinifera. Next base: position 141,342,330 of record CM057847.1, on the reverse strand, counting down.
GGGGATAGGGAGTGTAAACATGCGGTTCTGGAATACTGAAATTCAGAGAGCATGAATGAGTTCTGGCAACTTTACTAATGTGTTCCACTTCCAGTCTGCTAATGTCCATCTTCTGTTCTTACACAGTAACATCTAGTTCATAGAGTTGGACTGAGCTTGAATCAACATGACTAGTTTCTAAATTCTTAGGCTGGAATTCAATGTTCCAGCTTTTCCTGGAGCATACTGCCTAATTTAGATTGTCTATCCCTCATACCAGCCCCATTCCTTTGGTCCCACTGGTGTGACCATGAAAATTTGTTCCAGATAGATTAACCCTACCACCTTCCTACAGGAATAATTGTGACTACAATCACCACTTGCAAAGGTCCTGGAAACATTGAGCTACTGCTCAACCATTGAATGAACTCTTCTGTTCTAAATTGTTGGAGATAGGGTTTATTTTAAGTTGGTCCAAAAGAGCTGGTTATGGCAGCTTGTAATCTTTTTCATACATACACTCCTCACCCACTGAGTTGCTTGGAGTTCTCACATCAGATATGAGTTCACCTAAGGGTCCACCAGTTACTTGTTCTGCTTTTGTCAGTCATTCAGAAACGTCCAGCCTCTGGTTGATTGTTAGATCCCATTTTAGTCCCATTTATTCCTTCCCATGCAATGGTAGGAAAACATTATGGCCCGCCTTTCATCTCTGTCCTATTTGTTCTATGACCTGCAGCATCAATTTCTGTTGTACTTGATGGGACTGCTGCTCCTGCACACACTGAACCTGCTCTTGCTTCTGCTGCTCTCTCAACCACTTCAGTAAGCACTCTTGTTTTTCATCATGGATAAATTGTTATTTATACTCTGATTAATAACATTCTGCACTCCAATGAGTTATAGGCGTGACAACTCCTCATATGTCAGGCCTATAACCAGGGGCCAGCCACTTCTAGTGCTTCACAGAAGATGAGTTTTCATTTTGAGAAATAATTTGCAAACTGAGCGCAAACAACTGGTGTCTTTCATGCTTCCTTTTTGTGAGTCACCTTTCCATTCTATTCCTGTACTTAATGGAGAACCAAGAACCATATAGTTTTATACCTGTTGTGCATTTTTCTTAGTCTTAATTTTCCCCTCCTTTTATTTTTTCATTGACTTTAATTACTTCTTCCTTAGCTCACAAACTGATTAATCTAAGCACTCCAAATATGCAGTTCTATGTATCCAAAAGACATCACTGGAGGAAAATGTACCTGATTATCCTCTGTCTCATTAGTGAAAATCAGGAGTGACTCTGCTAGTGGCAATGGAGCCTCACCAGCATAAGTGAGAATAGAATCAGGCCTGACTGTAATTTCAGGGGTTGCTGTAAAAGACTGTACAAATGGCCTGACACAGTTTTTACTCTTCCCCATTTTATTGCATATGAGTCCTAACCACCCTCCTGAGAGCAAAAGCTGTCTGTTACCAATCTTTTTTTTTTTTCAATTCACCCAGTTACAACAGAGGAACATTATCTTGACATTCTGTGCATTGTTCTAGTTATTTTCAGTTGTTGCTATTGTAGCCTGCTCTTAGGCATCCTACTGAACACAGATTCAATTTCTGAAGCACCTGAAGGCAGTGTCAGCATGAAGGAAACATGACAATGGTATATTCAGGTAGACTAAAGCTCAGGAGAATTATACTGACTCATAAGTCAAAAAGCAAGCATCCTCTAAAATGCTTGACAGTAAGTAATGCAGCTTTAAGGACTTGCCTAGAGTAAAATACACACAGCATCTAGTTACAAGATGAAGGGAAGAACATTCTGATTACCCTTAATACAATTCAGGCAGTAACTTTGTCATGTTGCTATGTTTCCTCATTGAAAAACACTTTTTCAATGGTAAATTGCAGTATCTTTCCCATTGAGGATGGATTACATGTGCTGGGGAAATGGTTTGTGTTTTGTTCATCTCTGTTCTGTTTTGTTTTGTTTTCCTTCAAGAGAAAAGTTATGCAGTATAAACTCTGTATGTTGCTGAGTGAAGAGTTCTAATGAGGAAGTTGTCATGGTTTCCATACCACTGAAGTCCCAAGGTAGAGCTGTATGGGATTTTTGCTGGCAGAGGAAATGCATGGAGATTAGCTTCTACCTATATGCAATAGGTGGTAATTGAAACTTCCTCTGCAGGAGGCTAGCTCCCTGTTCTAACACTTCCATCCTTGGCTCTGCCCACACTCTGTCCCTACCCTTCTCCAGACCCCACATCCATTCGACCTCTCTGCCCCACATTCCTCCAACACCCCTGCCAAGGGCAAAATCACCAGCCTGCTGATCACCAAATTTCTCCTCACCATTGTCCACAACCCCCCTCATCTGCTGCTGTCTTGCTGGCTTCTTCCTCTCCCTGCCAACTGTGAGACCCCAAGCCCCTTTCACTTCGTGACTAGATCCCCCTGCCTGGCCACTGTTGCCTTGCCTCCTCCCCCACCTCCTCACTGCCAATGAGACCTGCTTACCCACCTGCCTTTTACTTCCCTGCCAGAACCTCCTGCCTGCCGCTGGATCAGTGTATTTTCTTGCTCCACACACTCCATGGAAGAAGGACATGGCAAGCGGCAAGGACCTCTTGGATGTGGGGGAGGAGGGAAGGAAGACTTATTAAGCAGGTAGGCAGCTGCAGCAAGTGGAGAGGGTCTCAAGAAAGGGGCTGAGACTCCACAGTCTAGGTGTCTGGTTGGGGTCAGTGGTAGCTGTTCCAGGAAATTCTTAGCCTTCGCTGGTCTATTATACCTGCTGCCCATGCTGTATACCCTGTAGTAACCTTTAATATACCTGTGTAGGGTGGCATTGGAAGGGCATTTTGCAGATCAGTGAAAAGATCATCAGACTAGAGCTTCTGGACATACAGCAAAGCCACAGCTCTTAAGGCCCACAGCAGTTCAATGGCTGCTCAAAGCATTTACCCACAGCTCCATATCTGCTTAGACCCAGCCTTGCCTTTGTTTTGCTCTGCCTTGCTTCACTCCAAGTAACCCAGACCTTACCCAGAGATTCATTTCCTGATTTTGACGTTAGTGTCCCAGTCAGCCTCTGAGCCCACACTTTCACTCCTGACCCCTGCTCTAACCACTAAAAAAAAAAAAAAAAAAAAAAAAATCACTCCTGCTCTAACCACTAGACATGACCACCAACATCCTAGTCACTGAGACTGTGGATCCAGTAGCACTGTCAAATTGCAAAAGTGCCATGGAAGGGCTCTTGCTGTCTGCTTTGACCTTCCCTGCCTAGTGTTTCACCCAATATACTTTGCCAACAAGGTGGAGGAGGGGAAATTTGTTTCAAATCTTTCTTACCATGTGTAGCATAAGTGGAAACCAGATCTTTAAACAGCATTTTTTTCTAATATTTACTTTGTGGACCACTAGTGCCCAATTGAGGTCTGCACTGGAACAACCCTACTGGGTGCCTTAGAGAGCTTGTCCCAGTTAAGTAATACTTTAAAATAAAGACTCAGCCTCCACATTTATCCATTTGGTGATGTCTGATTCATTAGCTTTGTGTCCACAGGTACAAAAACCTTTAGTTGTTTAAATAACTGTTCGGTGTAGATGACCTGGCTCCGTGTTAAGGCATTATAGCTGTAAGCAGCTCCTGAGAGCCACTTAAGACAAATTAAATGTGAAAACTTCCATCAGCTATCAGGGTTGAAGAGCCCTAAATGTGGTACTAGTGGTTATAGTCTTTAGTAACTAAGTTAAAATAGATTATTTTATTGGCATATGAACATGAGAGAGGCTCATGAATCTGACACACTTGTAGTATGGAGAGATTTTATAGATTTTTTTCCTCACTATTTTTTGATACTTTATGATAGGCAGGAGATTTGGACCCATAATATTGAATCATATAAAATTTGGACTCTCATGTTCATCAGACAATTTTACATTATTGCTGTTGTATGGATGAACTGACAGAATGAGGCTTTCAGGACCCTGAGCAAAGGGAGGTGGGACCGGTGGTAGGAACTCCATAGGAGGGAACAATCACCAACATTCAGAGCCAGTATCCAGATCAATAATCAAGCCAAGAGTGATAGCTAGAGATAGATCATGTTCAAGATGAGGGTCAATACTGGGTATGAGGGTTTACGAGAGTCTTCCAAGGTTTGAGTGGGAGTCAAGGGTAAAATAAGAACAGTCAATACATGGTGCTCAGCAACAGAGAATGCAAAGGGTCATGGCAGCTAGCAAGTGACCCATGTGGTTACCTGAAGCCTTCTATAAAGGGCTGCAATCTTGTTATTGTAGGGAACTGGAGTGTATGTGTGTAGCACTGGAATTGGAATTTTGTAACTAATAAGTCAGCTATAATAAATGTATGTTACAGCAAAAGGATTGGATTAAACTTAAATACAAGATGTAGGTCTCACACAGAGCCAGGAAGCTTTAACTTATCTCCAGCTCTGTTTGATGTTAGCATGTTAAAGTAAAGGGATGGAATATTGTACTACATAGTGATGTTAGATAGGGCCTTGTAGTAGATAGAAAGAAGTTGAATGTTGAAAGACTTTGTAACTTTGTTAAAGTGACTTAGACACAGAGGAGCATATAAGGTGCCTCCATATCCCCTGTCCACCCAGTCTGAAAGGTGAACTCTACAGATAAACTTCTGAAATCTGGGGTTGCACTAATCAACTGTGAGTGGGTTGCAGAGAAGGGATGGACACATTAAAGGGACCTTTGGGCTTCTGGACTTAAGAATCTGAAGGTAAAGGATTCTGCCCACTTAACTGGGATAGGTCTGTGGGCTCATTGTTTATGTTTATGAGCCTTAGTTGCAGTGTTTTCGCAAAGTAATGTTGAGTAACTTCCCTCCTTTTATTAAAACTCTTTGCAACACTCTGACTCACTGTGGTTGTAAGTGAGTTAGTATTGTCTCTTTGTGGTGTATAATTGTCCTAGGTCACTGAGTGGGGGCCCAAGCTGGTTTTGTGTTGTAGGCTGTGTCTGCACTGGGCCACTTATTCCGAAAAATCAGTTGCTTTTCCGGAATAAGCTGCGAGCTGTCTACACTGGCCCCTTGAATTTCCGGAAAAGCACTGACGATCTACTGTAAGAAATCAGCTGCTTTTCCGGAAAAACTATGCTGCTCCTGCTCGGGCAAAAGTCCTTTTTCCGGAAAACTGTTCTGGAAAAGGGCCAGTGTAGACAGCACAGTAGTGTTTTCCGCAAAAAAGCCCTGATCGCAAAAATGACTATCGGGGCTCTTTTCCGGAAAAGCGCGTCTACATTGGCCATGGACGCTTTTCCGGAAAAAGGGCTTTTCCGGAAAAGCATCCTGCCAATGTAGATGCTCTTTTTTCAGAAATACTTATAATGGAAAACTGTTCTGTTTTAAGCATTTCCGGAAAATCGTGCCAGTGTAGACGTAGACGTAGTGTTTAAAAGGAACCCTTAGATACTGAACTTGGCTCTTGTTGCTGCCGACCCTGTCTGGCAGAAAGGTTACATATTTTTATCAGTACTAATAAATGAGACTCATTAGAAGCTAAATTATCCCAGTCTGATTTTCTTTGTCTTTGTAAGGCCCAGTGAGTTTCAAATCAAGGCTGAGAGAGGTGCCAGGCAGCAAACACCTATTATGCTTAAAAGATATGCCAGGTACAGTTCTGCTGACCTCAGTTGACACAAGCACAGATAACAACCCTTTATTTCTTGTGTCCCAATAAGAAAGAGACTGAGGATCCAACACCAGTTGGATATGGTGAAGATATGGGGCAATCCCATCATTCTGAGCAGCTAGGAAGGGTGGGTGTGCCTATGCAAACAAGATTGGCTCCTGAAGTCCTCTTCCACAGCTCATCATTAACTGAAGCTTATTCAGACTCTGTTTGGTTATCAGCTATAAACATATTTAAATAAAAACTCTTCAATTTGAAAAATGAAACATCTTTCACAAAAAATTATCTGTGCCATAATATGTTATTGTTTGTTTTTGTGAAAAAAATATTATATTGCTAATTCTTTATTGAAGCCATCAGAAAATTATTGAAACAATTATCAATTTTATTTGCCATAAAGTGCAAAATAATAATAATAACTATTTCAATCACATTTTAATATTGTTAATTAAAAATTGAGAAGCAAACTGAAAAAATAGTTGTTGTTTTTTCTCGTCATACTTTAAAGTATATTGTGTGAGGTTTTGTGCTGTACATTAGAACGATCCTCTTTATTAATCTAACATACAAATCTACATATGGTAGAAAAGGTGAAAGTGCTAAAGTGGACTGTGTACATAAGTTTTTACCATCCTGTTGAACCTTCTCTCCATAGGTATTGATAAAATGATGATCAAAACACTTCTGATTGATCTGTTCTAACAACACTGGAGAAATTACACATAGCTAAAACAATCTTGTGGGGCGTGCTGAGCTCCCAATTTAGAATCAGTCTAACTAATTTTCATGTAAATTACCCCTGCTTTATCTTAGTCTGTATCATTAGTTCTCAATCTGTGGGTCAGGATCCCATTTTAATGAGTCACCAAGGATGGCATTAGACTTCCTGGGGCCCGGGGCTGAAGCCAAACCCTGAGCCACAGCACCAAAAACCAAAGCTAGTGTTGGGGCTTGGGTTACAGATCCATGCACTTGGGACAGAAGCTTCCTGGTGACGGTACCTGCATGCCTCCAGCTTCCATCCCAGACACACCACACGATCCATTGTTTACAGCCAAGCACTGACATACAACCGCTTATGCTCCAACCCCTCAGACAGAGACCTACACCTATAAGATCTTCAACAAGCATTCTGTAAACTACGATACCCACACGAGGAAATAAGGAGACAGATTAACAGAGCCAGATGTGTACCCAGAAGCCTCCTGCTATGGGACAAGCCTAAGAAAGAAACCAAGAACACCACTGGCCATCACCTACAGTCCTCGGCTAAAACCTCTCCAACACATCATTAGTGATCTACAACCCATCCTGGACAATGATCCCTCGCTTTCACAGGCCTTGGGAGGCAGGCCAGTCCTCGCCCACAGACAAGCCGCCAACCTGAAGCATATTCTCACCAGCAATTATACACCGCACCATAATAACTCTAACTCAAGAACCAATCCATGCAACAAACCTCGGTGCCAACTCTGCCCACATATATACACCAGCAACACCATCACAGGACCTAACCAGATCAGCCATACTGTCACTGGTTCATTCTCCTGCACATCTACTAACGTAATATATGCCATCATGTGCCAACAATGTCCCTATACATCGGCCAAACTGGACAGTCCTTACTTAAAAGAATCAATGGACACAAATCAGATATTAGGAATGGCAATATACAAAAACCTGTAGGGGAACACTTCAATCTCCCTGGACACACAATTGCAGATCTAAAGGTAGCCATCCTGCAGCAAAAAAATTTCAAGACCAGACTTCAAAGAGAAACTGCTGAGCTACAGTTCATCTTCAAGTTTGACACAATCAACTCATGACTCAACAAAGACTGTGAATGGCTTGCTAACTACAAAAGCAGCTTCTCTTCTCTTGCTATTCACACCTCCAGATCAGCTACTAAAAGTGGGCCTCATCCTTCCTGATTGGATCCACCTCATCATCTCTAGCCTGATTCTGGCCTGCATATTTATACCTGCCTCTCGAAATTTCCACTACATGCATCTGACGAAGTGGGTCTTTGCCCACAAAAGCTTATGTTCCAACACTTCGGTTAGTCTATAAAGTGCCACAGGACTCCTTGCCACTTTTGCAGATTCAGACTAACCTCTCTGATACTCAACATCATTTAGATTGTATTTCCTTAGTTTATTTATGAGAAGGTCATGCAAATGCCTTACTAAAGTATAGCTGCACCATATCTACCACTTCCCTGTTGGTTAAACTGTCAAAGAAAGCTTTGTAATTGGTTTGACTGATAAGTTGCTTACAAATCTATTCTGGCTATTACTGGTCACCTTATTATCTTCTAGATGTTTGCAAATGAATTCCTGAATTATTTGCTCCATTTTCTTTTCCAGTAGAGAAATTAAGCTGACTGGTCTGTAATTCCCTGGGTTGTCCTTATTTTCCTTTTTATAGATGAGAACAATGTTTGCCCTTTCTCAGTATTCTGGAATCTTTCCTGTCTTCCATGTCTTTTTAAAGATAATTGTTAATGGCTCGGATATCTTCTCAGTCAGCTTCTTGAGTATTCTAGGCTGCATTTCATCAAACCGTCCTGTCTTTAAGATATCTAACTTCTATAAGTAATTTTAAACTGGTTCTTTCCCTATTCTAGCTTCTGAACCTACCCCATTTTCACTATGTTAGGTACCCAGTTGCTACCAATCTTTTGGTGAAAACTGAAAAAAAAAGTCATTAAGCACCTCCATCATTTCCACATTTTCTGTTATTATTTTTCCCTCTTCACTGAGAATGGGTCTACCGTGGTCTGTTGTTTGCTTCTAATATATTTGTAGAAAGTTTTCTTGTTACCCTTTGTGTCTTTAGCTAGTTGGATCTCATTTTGTGCCTTGTCCTTTGTTTTGTTTATATTCATCCTTTGTCATTTGACCTATTTTACACTTTTTGTAAGACTCTTTTTTTATTTTTAGATCATCCAGGATCTCCTAGATAAGCCAGGGCAGCCTCATGCCATATTTCCTTTCTTTCCTATGCAGTGAAATAATTTGCTCTTTTGCCCTTAATACGGTCTCTTTGAAAAACTGCCAACTGTCTTCAATTATTTTTCCTTTTAGACTTGCTTCCCATGGGACCTTACCTACTAACTCCCTGAGTTTTCTAACATCTGTCTTCTTGAAATCCATTGTCTTTATTTTGCTGTTCTCCCTCCTATCGTTCCTTAAAATCATGAACTTTATCATTTCATGATTACTTTCACCCCAGCTGCCTTCCACTTTCAGATTCTCAAACAGTTCCTCCCTATTGTCAAAATAAAATCTAGAACTGCCTCTCCCCTAGCAGATTTCTTCAGCTTTTGAAATCAAAACAATTATCTCCAATGCAGTCCAAGAACTTATTGGATAACCTGTGCCCTGCTGTGTTATTTTCCCAACTGGTGTCTGGTGAGCTAAAGTCCCCCATTATCACCAGCTCTTGTGTTTTGGATGATTTTGCTATTTGCTTTAAAAAACCTTATATACCTCTTCTTCTTGGTTAGGTGACCTGTAGTACAGGTTGGACCTACCTGATCCAGCCCTTTGGGGCTTCACTCACCCCGAACAAGGGACTCTGCAGGATTAGGGAAAATCAATTCTGCCACCAACTGCTGACCTCTAGGCTCTCCAGGAGGACACCAGACACCCAGACACCAGGCTCTCCTCCTGGCTTCACTCCCAGCCCCAGCCATGCTGTTGATCCTGGTCCTGACCACCAGCTCTAGCTGCCGACCCTAGTCCTGATCCTAACCGCAGCCACCAGCCTGGCTTCACTCTTAGCTGCTGGCCACTCTGCCGCTGAATGCCTGAATGACCCCTGCTCCCAGCCACCAGGGCTCTCTGGTCTGGCAATGTCTGCGGTCCCAGACTCTCAATTCTGTCTCCTAGTTCCAAATCAACCTCAGTCCGAGTGTACCTATGTTTAATATAAATCCTCTACCTTTTTTCCTTGCCTGTCTTTCTTGATCAAGCTTTACCCTTCTGTACCAATACTCCAGTTGTGCATATTATCCCACTGAATCTCTGTGATACCAACTATATCATAGTTGTGTTTATTTACTAGCATTTCAAGTTATTTCTGCTCCCCCCCACCCCCATAATTCTCACATTCGTGTACAGACATCTAAGATACTGATTTGATTCCCTCCTCCCAGTTTTGTCTTGTCTCTTCTTTATTCCTGCTATTACAACCCAGGTTTCCCCAATTTCTGACTCTTCTCCCAGGTCTTCATGATTTTTACTTACATATGGGCTTTGGTCACTACCCTTGTCAAACCTAGGTTAGACAGTCTGTATCCAAATATGCTCTTCCGCTTTCTTGATAGGTGAACCCCATCTGTGCTTAACAGTCCGTCTTCCTGGAATATCATCGCATGGTGAAAGAAGCCAAAGCCCTCCTGGTGATACCGTCTTCACAGCCAGGCATTCACCTCCAGGATGCATCTGTCTCCGCCTGGACTCTTACCCTTGACTGGAAGGATCAAAAAGAACACCACCTATGGTCCACATTCCTTCACCCATGCTTCCAGATCCCTCTGGTCACTTTTGATCTTCTGAGTGTCATACTTCATAGTATCATTAGTGTCCACATGGATGAGTAGCATGGGATAGTAGTCAGGCATCCAGCCATCCCCTGTTTGATGATCCTTAGCAATCCCTCCATAACATCTTAAATGTGAGATCAGGATTTCATGTCAGTGCAACATACAGGTGCCTCCATCCTCCTTAGAAGAGAGCCCCCAATTAGCACTACCTTATGTCTCCTCCTGGGAGTGAGGCTGCAGATCTGCCAGTCTTGGGGATACATACCTTCTCTTCTATCTTAAAGGTTTATTCCTCATCTCTTATTGCCAGGGAGGCATAACACTTCTTCATCACCATGGTGGGTGAGTTGTAGTAGTGGTGGAGCCCTACCTTATGCCAGAAGTAACCAGCTGCTAGTGTCCTCCCTGTGATAGAGCCATCTCCACCTCCCCTAATGGTGTGACAGCAGTCCTCTGTAGCTGGATAGCTTTCTCAGCCTTAGATAGCTCCACATAAATACTCTTAAGTAATTCCTCATTGGCACAGATGCACCTCTGCCTAGCCACCTCCTCCTATAGCTCTCCCACTGCTTCCTGAGAGATTATACCAGCAGACACCTTTTTCATTGGATGGTCCCCAAGCCAGTTTATTCTGTGAGTGGGAAATGTAAGCCACAGTCTCTGCAAATCCACACCAGAATCTGGGTAGAAGCATCCATGCTCAAGTTGTCTGTCTGTATACAATCAACAGTTAGTACTTGCACCTTGTTCGTTCCTTCACAAACTTCCCTGTTTGCCATCCCCTGTTTCTAAATTCATAGAATCATAGAATATTAGGACTGGAAGGGACCTCGAGAGGTCATTGAGTCCAGTCCGCTGCCCTCATAGCAGGACCAAATACTGTCTAGACCATGCCTGATAGACATTTATCTAACCTACTCTTAAATATCTCCAGAGATATTGAAAATAGCTAAGTACATGAGCTAGTTATGAATACACCTTCTGATGACTAATCATATTAAAATGTATTTCCTCAGAAATGCCTTTTGTATTTGTGGTTTACTAACAGCTTTGCGCCTTATATTTTCTTATAATCCAAAAGGGCATCTGTACACTGCAAATAAGGAAAATTTCACAAAAACTCATATCAGAAACACCTTGTTACAATCAGTGTCTAGAGGAAATGACTACACTTTCTGTGACATAGAAAAGGCTCTAGATTCATGTTGAAAGGTCTTCTAAGTGCCATGTGAAGAGGACTGTTGTGTATACTGTATTGATCTTACAAACTGCAGGGCTGTATAAACAATAATTCAGGGTTACTTTTTGTACCAACATGATTCTCTTATACTTGCAACAAATCCATTCTGCCTTCTGCTGATCCTAGCAGTTCTCCCTGGCTTTCTAAATGAAAATCTTTCCCTCAGTGACCAAAATGACCACTTTATATATTGCATGAGTGATGTTTTTAATTTCTCTGTTACTTCAGACACATATTGGGAAACAAATGGCTATAACTGAATAGGTATGAAAACATAAATAAGTGTGTAGGCTTCACTGAGAACATCCAAAATGAAGTAATACTTAGTAAATTAGGAGGCTCTTTGTGACCTTGGAAGTGATTACTGAACCTTATGAGCTAACATATAAGAAATGATGTTAAAACATGTCTTTCCAGCTCAACCCAAAAGCAAAAGCTACTTCTCTTACCCTTTCCTCTTGCACTTCTGAACATAAATTTACAGTAATAAACATAGTAAGAACCAAAGTTTTGTTGCTCTGTCTCCAAGACAGCAAAAATGGAAATGCCATTCCTTTATTTAATTTGTATAATTACTGCTGAAAATGTTTAATTATATTGGCAGTGCTTCAACAACTTTAGCGGTATAGGGTTTCTCTCTAACACATGAAGCATGATTTGGAGTGTCTAGAGTTAATTGGAATGCCAAGAGGATTAAATAACTGCACTCCACCTGTTTCCTTGACTACAGTCATGAAGGGCCAAATTATTCACTTAGGTATACATACACAATTCCCATTGAAACCAAAGAGTCAAGTTATTCCTTCAGGAATATCTGTAATCTCACCACGCTTTCAGTTATACTGCTATAATTTCACTGGTTGACTGGATGTAACTAAGGCAAAATGTGGCCCATAATTTTGCCTCTCTATTTAAAGATATTGAGCAGAATTCTGCATTTTTTTATATTCATACAGCCTTTCTGATTGCAGTGGTGGAATTGAGGGCAGATTTTGAATCTGTATATTGCAAATACAGCTGACACGCTTTCTCAAAATGAGATCCTTCACAATCTAAGGTGCAGGTTGAAACTCTAAAATCTGGTGAGAGTGGGGGTGGCCAGGGTCAGGAGGAGAGCCCCAGCCAGTGGCAGTGGGGCCAGAAGCCAGGAGCATAGCCCAGACCGGCAGTGGGAAGCACACCCTTGGTCGGAGCTGGTGGCAGTGGGGCCAGCATAGCTGAGAGCACAGTCCTGGCAAGGGCTCGTGGCAGCAAGGCTGGCAGCAGTGGGGCTGGCAGTGAGGAGTGCAGCCCCAGCCATGGCTCAGAGCAGTGCCCAGTGTCTGGGGCTAGTGTTCAGAACCAAGGCTGATGGCCAAGAGGGGAGCCTTGACCTCCAGTGGTCCGGAAAATTCCCTGGTTCGGGACCACTCAGGTCCTCAGGGTTCCAGACCAGGGAGATCTAACCTGTTTTTTTGTAACAATATTGAGGAACTCAGCAAAGAAACTACGTGAATTAACAGATCACATAAATTTTATTAGTGGATATTATTGTTTATATGTCTGTAAATCCCACGTCTGTTGAACTGGAATCTACCACGAGTAACCGAATGCTATCTTTTTACTAATAGAAAATGTCAGTCATTTTTCAAAGAACTTCCTTTTTTAAGGGAAGAAAAGAGTCAGCGATACACCTGGTTTGAGTGCATGCAAGTACATGTGTAATTTAGTGGAGATGTCCAAATGCATTACCGTGAGAGTGTACCTTGTTTCTTCATTTTCTAAACCTGCACCAGAGGAGCAAACACTAATGCTGTCACAACACAAGATAAGAAACTGGTAGAGCTGTTTGTAAATCTAATCACCTAATCATACCTGACTAAATAACAACACTATTTTTTTTTCTTTAGCATTATCATCTGTCGGGTGACAGAATGTTAACTGCACACAGATTAAATATCACTTTCAAGTGCTTGCTTGAGCACATGAAATGTCACTAATATATAAATGTGTGATTGAACAACAAAGATTTCCTTGGGGCCCATGGTATCAAAGATTTAAATTATAATCAAACTTTTTTCCCCTATCTTATGCCTCTTCAGATTTTAAGTGCTTTATATTTTTGCTTCGGTCTAACATTTCCACATTTATGCAGTTGCTTCACCATTGCACTGGAAAAATAAGATCAAACCATATGTTTAGTGATAATGATGCAAAAGTCTGCTTTTTTAGGGCTTCATTCTGTCATTTTGTAGACTTGTCTACACAAACAAAACCTACATGGATTTTGTTCCATACTTTTCATAATCTCTGTCTGACATTGGCTGTTGATAGATCCATATTTCTGCCTTCTTCTTAGACTTTAATTTGGGTTTTAATCAGTGAAGGTGATGAAGGGGAACAGCCAGCAGTGTTCCTGTATGAAGCGGGGAGGGGAGCTGCAGCCCCCTTGCCCTCCCTAAAGGGCACCTGAAGGTAGGAGGCTTGGGACCGGAGCAGTCCTTGGAGGGGGAGGTGCCCCCAACCAGCCCCTTTCACTTGCTTGGTGAGTCTGTCTTTTTTTTTTTGAATGGTTTTATGCATCCCCATACGAATTGGAGTGTGGGGAACTTCAGCCTGCCCACACACATAACAAAATCCCTACCTTGTTTTAAGTTATGATAGAAGGAAGCTGTGTACCAAATTTGGTGGTCTTAGCTCTTATCATTTAGGAGAAACAAACAGATGGACGCCTGTGTCAAGTCAGAGATAAGATTTATTAGAGCATAAGCTTTCATAGGTAAAACCCACTTCATCAGATAACTTCCACTCCAATTCATCTGATGAAGTGGGTTTTACCCATGAAAGCTTATGCCCTAATAAGTCTGTCAGCCTCTGAGGTGCCACAGGACTCCACTTTGTTTTTTGCAGATACAGACTAACACAGTTACCCCTCTTAGATGTTTAGGAGGAGATCTTTTTATTGTGTCCCTGTACCAGTTGGGGGAGAGCTTCAGCCTCCATCCCACACAACTAAATCCTGACTTTGCTTTAAGTTATGATAAGAGGAAGATGCAGACCAAATTTGGTAGTCCTAGCTCTTCCCATTTATAAGGAGTTCTTGAACAAACAGATGGACAGACAGATAGACTCGTTCACAGACTGACAAACTTTCTCAAATATATAGTAGATTTAAAAAGTACAGTCTCTCCCTACATTGATTGGGTTTAGAGGTGAGCCATGTTCTGTTGTACTGTACTATGATTTAAACATCATCTTACAGCATGTGGCTGGGATGGCATGTAGAATATTGATAGCAAGGGAAAAGTTTTCAACAGCTGAGGATTTTGCAATGGAAATGAGTCAGGATCTGATACACCTTCCAGCAATGTCATAGAAAAAATATGACCTCCAGTTGTGAATTTTAGTGATCACATATATAAACATATATTAACCACTATATGGGTGGTCAGTGAAGGGCAAAACACTTCATCTGCATCTAGATTGGCATGATTTTCCGGAAATGCTTTTAATGGAAAAGTTTTCCGTTAAAAGCATTTTCGGAACAGAGCGTCTAGATTGGCACGGACGCTATACCGCAAAAGCACTTTTTGCGGAAAAGCGTCCGTGCCAATCTAGATGCGTTTTTCCGCAAAAAAGCCCCGATCGCCATTTTCACGATCGGGGCTTTTTTGCAGAAAACAAATCTGATCTGTCTACACTGGCCCTTTTGTGCAAAAGCTTTGTGTAAAAGGGACTTTTGCCCGAACGGGAGCAGAATAGTATTTCCACAAATTTTGGATTTAGATGCTCACCTTGCCATTTTAGGTGACCCAGTCCCTTTGTGAATCTAGCCCTTAGTCTCTATGATGCATCATCATGACATATTACTGCATCATGAAGCAAACATTATCTCATTGCACTTTAAAGGCAATGCACAATGATAATTTAGAGCTGATTCTATTTTGAGCTGTGTTTGTTCATGAGGTGCATATCCAGCTCTCTGAGGCTGATTGCTGCAGTTCCTAAGTGGACAGGCAGAATTCTCCTAGTTTAGTTTGACTGCACACAGGGTAAAGATTTTAGTTTTAGTTTTAGTTTTAGTTTTAGTTTATTTTATTTTATTTTTGCAAATGAGGTAAGGTTTGTGTAGAAACAAAACTTTTCTGTTGATTAAGCACTATCATCTCCCCCCACAAGAAAGCAATTTAAATATAAAAGAGAGACTGAATTTCCATTGAATTTACTTAGAAAAAGAATGAAATTATAAATCTGTCCACCAGGTAACAATGTTTATAAACAATAAGAAAAGTGGAAAATATTTTGCATATGACGTTGAAAAATGTATTTTAAGTCATCTTTCATACAGAATTATTTATTGTAGAAATTTAAAAAAATCACCTTATGGAACAAGTCCAGCAATTTGAAAGGCAATTAACATCCCTATGTTGGGGACTATTGATTCCCTGTAAGAACATGATCCAGAATCAATGATGACCTCTTTCTGCTGACTTCCAGTACATGATTCTTAGGTGGCTAAAAGGAATTAATTTATATGACACACAGAATATTGTCTTTTACCAAGTAAATTAAACACAAATAATTTTCGGGACCATGTTAGATATTTAGTACATAAATAAAACAAGTACCTCTGGATGACATATGTCACTTTTTATTTATACCATATATGTCCACAATTCCAATCAAATGAAGATCCTGATCCTGCTATCCAGGTGAATAGATTTTTCCACTTGTCTGTAGCTTCTATTACGAGTCCTCCAAAAGAACACAAATGTCTACCCAAACAGCCAGTTCCTGAGCCACAATAGCGGTCTTAGCAAGACAGTGAACATGGTATCCTCACAGACCACAGTTCAGAAACTTGCTTTCTGACAAAAAGTTTAGATTTATTTTTGTCACCCAGTTAGATTCTTCCCATCCATGTATGTACTAAGTGGAATTTTGAGGGGTGGCCATGGATCAAAAGGAGCTGTTAAACTTTATGGCAAATAAATAGCAGCCATAGTTATACATTCCAAAGTGAAGTTTGCAAACCAACAAGATACTGTTCAAATATGTGCAGAAAAATGCTGGATATTATAAATTTTAAAAGAGTGGTGTAGCTTTTTAAATATTATTCTTATTTTCATAGGAATGCTTGAAAACAAAATCTATTTCTTCTGTCATCTATTTAGCACCCTTTCACACAAGTTCCGAAGAGAGTTGACATTAGCATGGATTTTGTTAATTCCTTGTTTGTGTGTCAGCATCTTCAATGCTATTGGGACAACTTTAAACTTATCTATGTAGAGACACTCAGGAAAGGTAATCTGAATTAGCAGTGGATTAGTTAAACTATATTAAATCCCTGTGCGACACTCTCATTAAGAACCAATATGTCTGTACGTGAATTAAAACAAACCAAATCAAGGACACTTTAATTCTGAACGAGAGTATTCAGACAGGGATATAATGCAGTTTAACTAAGCCACTCTTAATTCACACCTTTGGCTAATTTGGGTTAATTTTCCTGAGTGTGTCTGTGTAAACAAGCCCTTTGCTTAATATTTGTTAGATAAATCTAGTTATTCACTAAGGTGAGACAATTGTAATACTTCAGAAATTATCATTTTCTTTATCATTCTCTTAATAGTTCTGTTCAGAAGTTTTTATTATTGCAAAAATTACTCTCTGAGGTGTAATTCATATTGTAACAAAAGTTGAAACTTAAAAAAACACCTATTCAAGAAAAAATAGAGCTGATCAAAATCTCTGTCACATAGAAAAATATAGTGCTCGATCTTCATAAAATTGTGTTGTGTTTTAGCCTTAGTCTGATTTACTGCTAGTATTGATGACAGCAAAGTATTCCTTTTCATACACCAAACCAGTGAATTGAAATACAATAGTTACTCAGGCTTCTCTAGGCCTACAAAACGGAAGAGAGAAAATACACTTTCATACGCATTGCACTTTATACCAAATACAAAAATATTTTTAAATCAAATAACATTTTGGCAACATCTATACCATAATTAGGCAGGTCCTTCTGTTCATGTGCAAGCCCTCGACTTCTTTGTGACTGCAGACCATCAATAATAATAGATTCATAGCTTATAAGGCCAGAAGAGACCATTGTGATCATCTAGTTAGATCTGCTGAGAGCCTCAAGCCTGCAACATCCTGACTCCATGTGTAAAAGTGGAAGAACATGAACAGTTGTTTAATGCAGCCTCTCTTTCTTCACACCTTTTGTTAAGAAAGGAAGTCACCCAGGCAATTGAGATATGAGTCGAATTAAGATAAGCAATTGATGCAGCTGAAGTTTTATATGTTAATTTGACTGTTGCCCTTCAGTGTAGACATGCCCTTTGACTCACGCCCCCTCCCATTTTTGTTGCCTTCTATAATCTTCTAGGAACATTGTTTTTATTCATGTTTTTGTTTGGAGATAATCCATATGATTTTGAGGCCCCATTTTTCCCATTCTGTAACAAGATTTACATGGAATTTGTAGCTTTCAAAGCAATTCTTGTTTGGTTTCTAATGCTTTAATTTATATAATGTATCTTTTCTATAAACTCTTGTATTGCTCTTTGGAAAAGTAATTTTAAAAGTTTTAAATGCAAACAACTTATTAGGCCCAGTTGCACATGTTACAACAGCAGTATACTTCTATATATCACCAAGGGCTTTGTCCAGTTTTGTTTCAATGATTCCATTGATGTGGCTTCTGCCATTTTTCTTGGGAGACTGTTTCAGACTCTGAGATCTCATCTGTTCCTTACAGATAGCCAACCTGTATTTTCATTTGGTCAGAGTAATAAGATTGCTAACTAGTTATATTCCATGTCACTCGTCTCCATCACTGGTGTTTACATCCTTCAAATACTTCTATCTAGGCATTTATAAAAGGCACCCATTACTTTGTATCTTGTAGACATAATGTTGCGCATGCTGACATCTATCACAATCAATATCAACACTGTGGCATGCTGACATCCATGCAAACAAAGCAACTTCAACAAAGCACATCCCTAGTGACAGGCTCCTTGGACTTCAGGAAAAAGTCACTAATTGAATTTTCTTATGAGCTGTGTTGGAGAAGTTCTCATTGTTAGCAGGATTTTATATTTTTATCTTAGTTTTCTTTATTGTGCTCCCTTCTTATAAGATTCAATCAGCTTCTGCTTTACACTGATCAGCATAGTCATTTTTAAAAAAGGCTAGATCCACAGATGGGAGACACAGCATTACAGTAGCTAATGGAGTCCATAGCCCTGACTTAGGTGCCAATAGGAAATTCTGAGGATGCAGATGTGACCTATACCCCATCCCTCAAAGGAATTTAAGCCACTAAATCCATGTCAGAGGGAGGTGACTCTGTGCTTGAGATTCACAATCATGAATCCTCTTCTGCAGTTACATGCCTGTGCCCTTTCTCACAAAACCTGAGGCAAAGGTACCATCTCTTCTATAACTTATAGCTGAGTGGCTAGAGTACAATCAGGGCATGGGACACCTGGGTGTAAATCCCCATTCTGGGTTGTATGCAGGAGAGGTTTGAATCCATGTCTACTACCCTACAGAATTCCCTAAGCATTGAGCTTAGGGATAGTCTGGGGCAGGGCTCTCTCATTCTTTCCTGTTGAAACTATTTCACTTCATACTAGTATTAAAATGTTCACTACAACATGGACACTCTATTTTCAAGAGCACATTTCCACAAGAGCAATAGACCAGTCAAAATCATGTGACAATGTTCCAGCTATCAGACAAATTACAAACTGAGCTATCCCTATAGACACCTAGCCTTCTGTGGATCCTTACTGACTTCAGTGAGGCTCCATTCAGCAGAGTCCATCTATATGGATACGTCTGCAGGATTGGGCAGACCCTCAATGGTTGTAAATTGAGAGAGCTCTCTTGACTTCAATAAAGTTATGCACATTGTCATCAGCAAGAAACTGTCCTGTGGTGTCTGAAGTCTTGATCACACAAAGACATGCTTAAATTTAAATTCTAATGGCCAATGCCAATGAGTTGTTCCTCAATAGGACAACTCACATGCCTAAAGTTAAACACGTATTTTTGCAGGATCAGGGCTTTTGTCCATAATTTAAGATAAAGCAGAGAATTTTCATTTCTGCAAATTGTTTATTGGCTACAAAGAAAGCCTTTAAAGGATATTTTCTGTCTCTTCAAGTTTTACTGTTCTCTGAGATGTACCTAATATTTGCCTAGAACAGTTAATATAAATATTGGAAAACTGATGTGCAATTAAATTCCAAGATGCAAAGCCCTTGCAGTGTTTTGTGGTGAGCTTCAAATTCCAAAGAAGCTGTTCAAAGTGAGAAAATACATTTAAAGTTGAAGAAATGACTTCTTGGATTAGGCACAAGGTTGAAAGAAAATAGTCATAAGAAGGTAAGAAGTTTCAATAATAAACTATTCGCATTTTTCACAAGTTTAGCATTTATTAAAAATTAACACATCACTTTTTCTCTGCAGAAAATAATCAGATTGCCAACATTCTTTACTCAGCTGGAGGCAGTGTTTCAACATTAAGATTATTGATCCATGCTCTTCTCTTAAGACTTTACAACATTATTTCTTGAAATGATCTTGTGTTTCTTGCACAAGTCAGGAATCCTCATGAGCAGATGAAGAATTTGCTAGCAATACTGGCTGTAGATCTCAATGTCCTACAGAAAGTATGTTAGTTTATTGAAGACTGTTTGAAATATATGCATCTGCAAATAGAACATTTAATAAAAGCCCTTTTTTTCATTTACACTATCGTCTCTCTGAATTAATTTTGTGATTTTACTTGAAAGAAACTGTAACAAAAATAATTGAATATTACCCACAAAAGAGAATTTTTAATTAATCATTTTAACTTACCAGCTTGTAGAAACGTCTCTCTCACTATAGACATTTCTGGCCATAGCCAAACATGACCTTTTCTGTTCTAATTATACCTACAAAGCTGGTAGCTAAATTTAACACTTTAATTTGATGCATTTTAATATTATGAAAATTAAAATATCTCTTAGTTTCAAATATTTTTTTCTAAAAAATATTTTAGCCCCTCAAGCCTTTGACTCTCAACTACAATAACATAACATGTCTCCGATCTGCTCATTTAAGACAATAATAGGACTTTTGGTGTCTGGGTTTGATATTCCACAGTCTGTATTGTTCATCAGCTGGCACAATTTCCATAATTTCCAGAACCCATTGGAAACATAAATAATGATTTGTAAGGAGTTTTGTCATTCTTTGATTTCTGTCACAGTATTTCTAGATTCCAAGTAGAAACATCTCTTCTTACTGGAACCTACTTAGATATGGTAGGGAAATTTGGATCTGTACTGAATACTTTCTAAGTTTAATAATGAAAAAGCATGTACACTCTATCATTCATGTGTTCTGTATTTTACATGCAGAGCTGGTGTTCTGCCTATCATTTAGGTTGTTTACCCCTTCCAAATTATTGGGTCTTATTTTCAATTGTTTATACATTTCCTCTCTCAAGCAAATTATTCAAGCAGAATTTTTCCATGATGCAAGTCTTTCTTGGGATGGATTTGTTTTAAGATTTTTAGTTTAAATGGTTCAGCTGTTTCTAAGAACAAGATAGGGGAAAATATGTTGACCATGTTTGGGTTTTTTCTTCTTTCTCTCTTTCTTTCTCTCATTCAAATATTAGTTTGTTGGGAAATTCTGGCTCTTCCATACTTTGGAACAGGGACTTGAAATTTGACAGGAAATTTGGTTTGAGGCTAGGGAAGTGCTTTTTGCTATACCTGTGAAAAATTGGTTGAAATTTGGACAAATTATAAGCCTCTGAAAAAATCCCAAATTTCACATGCACAATAGAGGCTTGCTGAAGTTTGGCAGCTAAATTCTCTGAAGATTTAATCTATAGTGGGCATTCTCCAGTGCAGGGATGCATGGGCTGAAGTGGACTTTCATTGAATTGAACCTTCATGTGCATGTGGCAACAAGCACCAACACTGAGAGCAAGGAGACTTTTTCCTGTGCTCTCAGTGACTGCTCAGCTGATGTCTAGGGGGTATAAAGGAAGGGGAAGCTGCAGCCTGATTCAAATGCAAGGGGTAATATGAGCAGATGGGCAGGAAGAAGCCAGGGGAGGAGGAGGTAAGGAAGAAGTGTGGGCATAGATGGTAGGTGGCTAAAGCCCAGAAGGCTTAATCCTTCTCGAGATCTATCTCTGTCATGTCATTTTCTGAGCCTCTGTACCACCCACATAAAGGCATAAGAAAATAAGAACATAAGAATGGCCATACTGGGTCAGACCAAAGGTCCATCTAGCCCAGTAGCCTATCTGCTGACAGTGACCAGCACCAGGTGCCCCACAGAGGGTGGACCAAAGACAATGATCAAGTGATTTGTCTCCTGCCATCCTTCTCCAGCCTCTGACAAACAGAGGCCAGGGACACCATTTCTATCCTCTAGCTAATAGCCTTTTATGGACCTAACCTCCAGGAAATTATCTAGCTTCTCTTTAAACTCTGTTATAGTCCTAGCCTTTACAGCCTCCTCTGGCAAGGAGTTCCACAGGTTGACTACACGCTATGTGAAGAAGGGCTTTCTTTTATTAGTTTTAAACCTGCTACCCATTAATTTCATTTAGTGTCCTCTAGTTCTTCTATTAAAGAACTAATAAATAACTTTTCTTTATTCGCCCTCTCCACACCACTCATGATTTTATATACCTCTATCATATCCCCCCTCAGTATCCTCTTTTCTAAACTGAAAAGTCCCAGTTGCTTTAACCTCTCCTCATATGGGACCCGTTCCAAACCCCTGATCATTTTAGTTGCCCTTTGTGAACCCTTTCCAAGGCCAAAATATCTTTTTTGAGGTGAGGAGACCATATCTGTACACAGCTCAGCTCAGCAAGTGAATGGACACATCAGGCAGTGCCAGAGGCAGGAAAGGCACAGAGTGAGGTGTTATGGGTGGAGAACCCTGCCTGTGCATCAAGTAATGGAGTGGCAGGCTTCTTCAAACCTATGAGTGGCGAGAGCCAATGGGCTGGAACAGGGAGCTGGGCCCTGCCTCATGTGATAAGAGCCACAGCTGTGAGAGAGGCTCAGTGTAGAATGTTTTTCACCAGAGGTATGTCTAGACTACAGGCTTCTGTCAACAAAGAGCATCTAGACTACATCCAGATCAGTTGACAAAGCAAGCTACTTTGTCGACATGAGAGTGTAGATGCAAAGGACAGTGTAGACGCAATAACGCCTTCTGTCGACAGAACTCTGTCAACAAAAGGCGTTATTCCTCGTAGAATGAGGTTTACCACCATTGACAAAACTGACGAGTTCTGTCGACATTATGTCCGCACAACTCGGCGGTAGTGTAAATGCAGGTATAGTTTTGTAGACAAAAGTTCACTTTTGTCAACAAAACCCTGTAGTCTAGACACACCACAGCTGGCTACATGTCTGGATAGGAGTGGGGGAAAAAGAGGGATATATGAGTGCAGAGAGGGAATGGCAGGAATTAGGGAATTAGATAGCAGTGTGGAAGAGGACACAGAAGCTAAGGATGGGGAACTGGACAGAAGTAGAGAAGAGTAGGCAAGATGGGGACACAGAGGAAGATGGTCTATAAACACCAGAGAACACTCCTGCTCCAGAGTCTGAAATCATGGCCTGGTGTCCTCCATCTCTATATTTTGCTGCTGCCAGCAAACAGTTACAAAACCTACTGGTGAAGTGTCTCATTGACTACCTGTCACTCTTCCACAAAGAGCAATAGCCAACTAGTGTTACCATTTACTCCTTTAATCTTGTGGTAGACATCTGCACTGTAGATCTAAAGAGCCAAACCCTGCTGATGACCCACATGTAACAGATCAAGTTGCTCCGCCTTGCCAGTCAGCCACCAGATTGCTGTGAAGAACCCGGAGGTTGGATCCCTCGGTATTTCAGACCTCCCAGAGCCTGAATGGAAGCCAGCCACTGCCTCTTTCTTGGGGTCCTCGGCACAGTCTTGGGACACAGATCTGCTGTCTAGTACCTGCTCCTTTGAACTTAGTCCTCCTGGCCAGCTGCCCAGCCCCTCGAGGTTCAGCACTTACCCTTCCAGATTCTCCCACTGCTTAAACACA
Organism: Apalone spinifera; assembly: GCA_030068395.1. Classification (NCBI taxonomy): domain Eukaryota; kingdom Metazoa; phylum Chordata; order Testudines; family Trionychidae; genus Apalone; species Apalone spinifera. The sequence goes on along the minus strand of CM057847.1, from coordinate 141,318,784 downwards.
CTCCCAGAACTCCACCCTGACATGTGACTCTTCTGATTTTCAGTTTGATTTTCTCTGACTACACATGGCTCATCTAGGTTATCCCCGGGTGGGACATCAGACAATTTGTTTAGATGAATGCCCATATGCATGAAGCTCTAGAGCTCTCAGTGGCTGCAATTTGCTGTTCCCAGCCAATACAAGCTGCAGAAAGTGGTGCAGACTGGTACTTCCTGTAACTCCCATTGTCCAGGAAAGGAGAACCATAGCCACTGGGAAATGTGCAGCTCCATGCCTGCAGCTGCTCAGGTAAACAAACCATCTCGCAGCCTGCCATTTGCTAACCTTGATGGCCTGTGTCCAATCCACATATCGGAGGTTCCCCACCCCGGCTTAAGGTATACTACATAGGATTCAAGTTTCACTATATAAACTGAGGTCCAAACAGATATTCTTTGGGAACTACCTCCATGAAACAGCTTGCCTATAAGAGCTGACTTTTTAACACTCTGCCAACGACACTATGCAGAAACTTGTGTCCCTCAGATGGACCTAATCCCTGGCATCAAAAAATGTTTATCTGTCTTATTGTGAGTGGTGAGTACTGTATGTGTGGCATATGCATTCTGTTTGGGTGTTTGTTAACAAATAGATATTAATATATTACAAAGGGGTTTCCCTAGAGCTCATAGATGGGTAAAGTTAGATGCCTTTCACCTGAAGCCCTAGGAACTGGGAAAGGATGGGGGTTGCTAAATTAAAAGGATTACATCTTAAGCAGTAGGAACTGGATACACATCGGTGCACCTGAAGCAGGGGTGGGCAATAAGCAGCCCACAGGCCAAATGCAACTTGCCAGGGTTAGCCCCCTTGTAGGCTACCAAATGTTTTATTTACCTGAGTTTACACAGTTATGGCCTCCCACAGCTCCTGTTGACTGCAGTTCAATGCTCCCACCAATGGGAGCTGCAAGAAGTGGTGGCCTGGTCCACACTGGTGGATCTGCCCCACAATATCTATCCATCTTCTTTCTGGTCATAGTCTGCCATGCTAACCTGCCACCTTTCCCTTTATGGTAAGTTTTTCAAGATTATTTCTATCTCTATGCCTGACATGACCACAATAAATAAGGGTATGTCTAGATTACATGCCTCTGCCCACAGAGGCAAGTAAAACAGGCTACCCAACATAGACAATGAACCCAGGATTTAAATATCCCTGGTTTCATTAAAATAAAAATGGCTGCCAGCTGTGCCGGCTCAGCTGATAGTTGGCACAGCGTGCGAGTCAAGATGCGGATCGGTTGACCAGGGAACCTTGTTTCATGAGGCATAAGGGAGCAGTCAACGAAGGCTTCCCTTGTCGACTGATCCGCGTCTTGACTTGCACTCTGTGCCGACGATCAGCTGAGCCGACACAGCGCGGCGGCCATTTTAATTTTAATGAAGCTGGGGATATTTAAATCCCCACTTTATTGACTATGTCGGGTAGCCTATTTTACATGCCTCTGTCGGCAGAGGCGTGTAATCTAGATGTACCCTAAGTTTGCACTAGTTTATTTCTGACTACGATCTGCTTGTCTCCAATAATATTTCTAACATAAACACGTCATCTTTTCCATCCAGGAGACAGGGAAAAGTCTGTTCAAACACCACATCAAAAATACTTTAATTTTATTCTTGTCCACAGCATTAATTTCCCACCATTCATATGGAAAAAAATTAAGCTTTTTGCCAAAGCAACATTTAGGGATACCAGGGTGTTTCTAAAACTTCAATAAAAAATTGCATGCCTGAGCAAGCCATTCCTAGTCTTCCTTTAATTTTTGTGGAACAGCCTCCATGACTGTATACATACATACATACATACATACATATATATATATATATATATATGATCCCAGATACTCAAATCCATCTGTTGTTTCTACCACTTCACTTTAATGATGAAGTCTGCTTGCAACTTGATTTTTGTTAATGATGTTAATATGTCTGCATTTTATTTTTGCTTCTTTGAGAGATAGTCCATATTCCTTGATAACTGTTTTAACAGATTCCAACATTCATTGAACTGCATCAGGTGTTGTAGCAGAGACCATCATGCCATCAATATATCTGAGGTTAGTTAAGAGGGGTCCACCAATAGAAATTCTAGTTCTTTCCATTTTGTCAAAACCTTTCTGAGCGTGTCTCATAATTAATTTGGCATACATGCTGAAAATGGTTGGGGTCAAAATACGTTCTTCTCACACCTGGTCCTGTGGAAAAAACAGTATTGTCTGCTGCTGTTCACACCATTGTCTGTTTTGACAGTAGAGGTTTGCAATGAGCTCTAAGAGGTGCTTTGGCATCCCCATGTCTGTCAGTATCCTTCAAAGTTTGTCGTACTGGAGAGTACTGAACACTCAGGAGTAGTCAATGAAACACATGATCAATATTTCCTGAATTTTGCAGTGATATGACAAATGATCATAATTTGATCTGGTGTACCTCATCTCTCTTTGAAACTGACTCTTTGCGATGGTAGTTTTGCTTGTGCCATTCACTTCATGCAATCCTGAATTATGTAAAACCAAACTTTGCTCGTATGTAATATCGGGAGATGATACAATTGTTTCTATACTCAGTCTCCTTTCTTTCGTAAGGGCAGAAATATTCCTTTAAGCCCCCACATCTGGCTAGTTTCTAGACATCTCTAAGTTGTTGCACTTTTTCTGCATGAGATCAATACTACAGTCACCAATCTCTTAACAGTTCTGCTAGTACATTATCTACCCCAATTATTTTCCAGTCTTCATTTTCTTAATAGCAAATCCACTTCTTTCCTCAGAATAGCTGGCTCCTGATCTATACTCTTCTATCTGTCTCTCACTATGGTATGTAGTTCGGATGAAGCATACAGATTGACACAGTAATTTATCCATGGCAGTTGATATCATCACCTTTAGTGAGCACTCTGCCATGATGAGCTTTTATTATTTTATCTATTATTATTACTTTATTTATGTATTATTATCAATCACGGTGGGGGGAAGGGGAGGGAATTGGTAAGAAGTCTATCAACTATGCATCAAACTTCTTTATTATTAGCTACTTTGTAATTCTCAGGGTCCATTCATTTTACCCATATATATTCATTATCTTGTCTAATCTGCCTTTGGATCTGTCTGCTTAGATCCTTCTGTTTTCTCCTACTCTCTTCTGTCTCTATCTCATTCTTTGCATTGACATTTTTTCAGCAGCTCAAACGCTGTCTCAATTAACCATGGCATAGTCCCACATTGACTTTTCATAATGTGTTTGGCAGATTTGAGTGTAAGACTTTTTTTTTTTATTCCACAGTTGATGAAAGTTGTTCACTCTTTCACCCATGGCAGTACATAGTTTTTGTTGATTCTGAACAAATCCAGAGGTTGCAGACCTGCTGAATGGCTTATCCTTTTAAGTTTTAGTTTAATTTTAATTTAATGTTTGATGCTAATAGTTGATGGTCTGATCTGCAGTGTCTTTTATACCTAACAGGTTGAGAACAAGAGACTACAGCTCATACATCATTTAATAAAAATCTTAAATGCAATGTCTGCAATTAGCCCTCTCTTTCCTGAGGTGTTCTTGGGGGAATATCTGTATCCAGGAAGTCAGAAAGGGCATTTTGCCTCATAAAGTTGCTACATTCCAGGCTGCTTCTCCCTCAGGGACACTTCCCTTCCAACACCCGTCTTTCTTGTTTTATCTTTTGGTAACCCTATTCGTTCTACTCACCCTCCTCCCTTTTTGACCAGAGAAGGAAGTCTCTTTTCTCTGTTTGAGCAAACTCCTTTAGCATTTTTATTCTTCATTCAAAGCACCATCATTAATGTTAACATAATTCCCATTTTCTCTGATCTGGGGAAGACAAGGGTTTTCAGGTGAGTAGATATGGAAATATACACCCAGAGGGGCATTCATGATAAGGACTTTTCATAAAAGCAACTCCATAATATTAACAAGAATTAATAACTTGTACTGAGATCCCTACGAATATCACACCATATGGTTCCACATGATGAAATCTCTAATATGTACTAATAATTTTAGTTAGAAATTAAATAAGAAAAAACACTGTTATAAGAACATTAAAGTTTGAAGTCAAACACTCAGAAGTTAGGAACTGTCTCTTTGTGCATATACATTATGATGCCTGGTCACATAAAATTTTTTCCATAGGACCCATTCTTCACACAGTGCACAGAATCAATAGTACTCTTGGAATGAATCAGTGCTGTGTTGCAAATAAGACTGTTAGCTGTAGAACTTCTGCTTCATTTGTTGGAGAACTTGGAAGGTGTATAGTAAATGAGGCTGAAGATTGCAACTGTAGTAGATTGGAGCTGCACTTTGAACACATACCGTGCTGTAAAAATACTAAGCACTTTGAAAAATTAGCCCTGGGTGAATCAAAAATGGACACCCAAAATTAGTGGATTCTTTTGTAATTTTTGCCTTAATTTCTCTCTGCTATGGTTCCCCAGCTATAAAATGGAGATAAAAAAATTACCTAATCTCACAGGGTGAGTATGAAGGCAGATACCTGGATGAACACATAATAGAAGTGTCCATGAGGACATTCATAATTCTGTACTCACTGCAAGGTTTGAGTTAGACAAATTAGGCCTAGGGCCACACACTGAATGAGGAGAATAAAAAGGAAACATTGAACCTATTTACCCAATGAGATAAGGTTGCTGTGGAAAAAATAGTCATCATGTAGTTAAAGATGTATCATAATTCATTAAGATGATACAGCCAACTGTAATTGTTGCTTTTCTAGCTATTGAGTGCTTGATTTTATAATTTTATAATTAAGACACTTTGCATAGAATTATAAAATAGATATACTTTTATATAAAACCATCGATTTGTGCACAAATATATACAAATATATCTTATAAAGCTTTTTCTATCCCTCAGTGGTCACAATTTATCAAAATTTACACTTACCATTAATCCAGAATCAGTGTGATTTCCAATGTAAAAGCTAAATTTGGGGGGGTTAAACCACACAATTTTGGCAATTTGACCATTACAAGAGAATGCTGCTGTCTGCAGCTGCTCAGACGTTGGAATCTTAGAATAAATTCTGGAGGAGGTTAATTAGTGGACGGAGAGCTGGAGAGATTGTCAAACACAATTTACCACATGGTTCAGATGACTTTCAGAAATAGCTCCACAACATTAGTGGTGTCTATAATATTATGTATATTGTAATAGAACTTATATAATCAATTAGCTATGTATAACTCCAAGCTATCAAAAATATTTGCAATAAGAGTCTGTTAGAAATGTAAGCCCATCACTACAGAGATTATAATTCCTCTGATCCCATCCTTAGGCAAGAGAGTTTCTACTGTAATAATTTTAACTCTGTCATGCCATTTGGAATGGTTCAGAAGCATGAATATCAAGCTCAGAGCAGACAGTTAAGAAGCAATGTTCACATCACAGCCTGGTTGTAATGCTATACTTAGATTTCACCAGCAAAGTCCCATGGTCGAAGAAACCAAAGCCCTCTCTGCGACACCACCTGCGCAACCACGCATTTACGTCCTCAATTCGACAATCCCTGCCCAGTCCTTTCCCTTCAACAGGGAGGATGGACGAGAACACCACTTGCGCTCCAAGTTCTTGGATCCTTCTTCCCAGCGCTACATAATCCGCAGTAACCCGCTCAAGGTCATTGTGATTTTTGATAAACATATCTGCAATACTGAACAAAGGTAAGAATTGTCTACCATGATTCGTGGCAGAAGAGCAGGGACTGGAAACAGAGATGCAATTCACCAACATTGGCTGCTTTTGACCTTTTTATTTATGCTTGTCATATATAATTAATGCCCCCAGTGAATTAACTTTCCCAGTAAGACTTGTGCAGATTTCTTGAATTAGTTTCATAGAAATTGTGTCTGCCATGGATATATGTTGATGTGAGTTTAGAAGGAAAGCTAGAGGCAAGACCACAACTTCAAGGAAACACTATGGATTTTTACACAGACTGAAAGAAACTTGGTATTGACCCACAAGAATAAGAAAAAGGGAGCCACTCTTCTAGGCAAACATATTATCAACCGTCACTTTTCCTAGAATAAGTGCACTTAACACATACAACTGAAAGGTTAACTTGATGTTTAAATTGACCATTTGACATACAAAAGATATGATTATCATATCTTAACCTAGAGATATGATTACTCTAGAGATATGATTAGTCTTATTTTGGCATCAGTGTGTGCTAAAAGCCAAATTTTTAAAAGTTTGTGTTTGGTGTCCTCATTTGCATGTACAATTACTGATTTGTTGAATGCACAAATGCCTTATCTGCTCACAGATATGGGTATTTAGCTTTCCAAATTGGAAATTGAGGTAAAAGAATCAAGCTGTCATTTATGTAAATAGAATTATTGCTGCTCTTTATTGTGTTTGAAGTATTTGTTTGAAGTAAGATTATAGTTTCCTTAATAGCTTCCTCCACAGAGAAGAGAGATAAACACAGCTAAGTGTCTTGTGGGAATTCAAAAAGGAGGACTCTAGTTAATTAGAATTAAAATAAACAGGGTATAGCCAAGAACTACAGGGAAATACAGCCAGATTTGCAATTATTGCTCTCAATTGTTGGCTTAGTTTTGTACCAAAAATAATTTGCACTTAGAATCCAACACCCACAAAGTTGGAAGCTAGGCTGAACATTTGCCTATTAGAGTCAAGTTGAGTGGACTCTTACAGAATACTACTTTTCCAAAAAATTGTGGAAATGAAATAAAATCAATAATTAAAGCCACCAGATACACAATTCATAGAATGAAGGATGAAAAAATCACTTGCATTACTGTAATAAATAAAAGAGAGATGTGAGTTTTGTGGGCAACTGCGTGCCTAAATTGAACCAGAAGCACCATGGTGATGGAATTTATTTAGGATAGTTTAATTGCCCAGATTCCTGGTGGATAACAAAGGTGCCTTGTGAAGGGAGCTCTTAAGAGAGTGAATCCAACTAGAATAGAAGCTGTCCTGGATATTATTACTCATCAACAAAAGGGAAATGAACGGAGAGTGAGAACAATGTGTAATAACAGATTTGTTAGTATATAATTTACAAACAGAAAACCTATTAAATTCACTGAATACATTGGCTGTTAGGAATTCTTTGCCCAATTGTTGTCATATGTAAAACAAGTAGGGGAATTCCACTGTACCTCTCATTGTTTAGGTCTCATTTGGAGTAGCACATTCAGCTTTCACTACCACATTGTTAATCAGCCATTGACAAACTGGCTCAGGAAAGAACAATAAAAACCATTAAACACTTCGAAACTAAGACCTATGAGGAAAGATTAATGCAACTGGATATGTTCTGTCTGGCAAAAAGAAGAATCAAGGGAATTGTGATAACTGTCTACAAATACATTAAGTAATGTAATAAAATGAACTGGGATCAATTATCTTTATAATAAGTGAGAAAAGAACAAATAGTAATGCACTTGATCTGCAACTAGGAAAAAATAGATTAAATAAAACTACATGGTTTGGCAATGGAGAAGGCTACCAGAGAAAGGTGTAATTCTATTATCCTTGCAGATATTCAAACCCAGAAAAGGTGCTCTGCCATCAGAGATAATTAATTAATCATATAATGATGAGGAGAGAGAGAGGGACTCCTCAGAGGAAATCTTTTTTTCACTCTCACTCCCCATAGTTCTGTGATTACTATATTATAAATTACATTGGTGCTTGGATGGAATTCTTATTTTGTATATTAACTGTGTTGTATTTTACTACATGTTAATTCAATTACTGATTGCTTCTTGTGAGCCATCATAAATTCTATGCTCAAGACCTTTTATTAAATGAACAGTGTCCTATATTCAGATAATGGCGTATTCATTGCTTTTGCTTTTGTTGCATTTTTAGGAAGTAGTGCAACAGAAATTCTATATCTGACATAATATTTAATTTCTAGTGAAAATGCAATAGCAAGACCAACTTTTCCTTCTAACACTCTTTAATTTCTTCAAAGAATAGTGTTAGCTAATAACAAGCAAAAAAAGAAAATAAACCAATATTTTGGACCCAAAACAAAATTGTGAACAAGTACCTGTTGTAAAGATCTGTTCTGTGATGCCTATTTGTTCAAACTCTGCCACCAGAAACTTATTGCTATTATATGCAATATTTCTGGCACCATGTAATGGTAATTGCCACGATGATCTAACAATAATTTATATTAAAGTCTTTTCTGCTATAATATTATTTAATTCAATAAGTACTCTCCAAAATCTAACTGCCAATTCATTCAGTTTAACATGATTTATAAACACATTTATAGTATTACCATCTGGTGACTACTCTTAGATGTACAAGTTACATTCTCATTTCTTTTTCAGAAATAGAAAAGTAGAATTTGAGAATCAAAACAATTATTTTAAAAAATAATTACATAAGAAAACACAAGAATGGACATGCTGGGTTGGACCAAAAATCCATCTAGTATGGTATCCTGTCTTCTGAGAGAAACTGCTGAGCTACAGTTCATCTGCAAATTTGATGCCATCATTTTAGGATTAAACAAAGACTGTGAATGGCTAGCCAAATACAAAACCAGTTTCTCCTCTCTTGTGGTGTATCTAGACTATGGGGTTTTGTTGACAAAAGTGGACTTTTGTCGACAAAACTATACCTGCGTCTACACTGCCACTGAGTTCTGTTGACATAACGTCGACAGAACTCAGCAGTTTTGTCAACGGCTGTAAACCTCATTCTATGAGGAATAACGCCTTTTGTCTACAGAGTTCTGTCGACAAAAGGCGTTATTGCATCTACACTGTCCTTTGTGTCTACACTGTCATGTCGACAAAGTGGCTTGCTTGTCAACTGAACTGGATGTAGTCTAGACGCTCTTTGTCGACAGAAGCTTTGTCAACAGTATCTGTTGACAAAGCTTCTGTCAACAAAAGCCTGTAGTCTAGACATAGCCTCTGTGTTCACACCTCCACATCAGCTGCTAGAAGTGGGCCTCATTGTCCCTGACTGAATTGACCTCATTATGTCTACCATTCACATGATTGGTACTCTTTTCTTATGCCTGTATATTTATACCTGCCTCTAGAATTTCCACTACATGCATCTGACAAAGTGGGTCTTTGCCCATGAAAGCTTATGCTCCAATAAATCTGCTAGTCTAGAATGTGCCACAGGACTCTTTATTGCTTTTGCAGATTCAGACTAAGATGGCTACCCCTTTGATACTTGTCTTCTGACAGTGAACAGTGTATGATGCCCTGGAGGGAATGAACAGAAAATAATCCAGTGATCAGATATTTAATATATATGGAGATATATCTATCTCATAAAACTGGAAAGGACCTTGAGTCCAGGTCCCCACCCTCATGGCGAGAGCAAGTGCCATTCCTGATAGATTTACCCCAGATTTCAAAATGGCCCCCCTAAGGGCTGAACTCACAATCCTGGTTTTAACAAGCCGTTGCTCAAACCACTGAACTACCCTTTTTCCCATGCCTGGCATTTGTCAAATAGAGGCTAGGGACAGCAGTCCTTTTTAAATTCTATTGGCCCTTTCTAAGTGGAATGGATTTTAAAAAAATACACAATTTGTTTATTGGATTCAGGTCAAAATTTTATTCACAAATTACATGTGAATTCATTTTTAATTATTAATCTTTTTAGATTAATTGTTTTTAATGTTCACATGCAGGCCTATTGTTTTCTGTGATTGTCTCATACTGACTGTATGAATGTAGGCATTCACTCTGTATAACTGATATTCTAAGCCACCTATGTTTGTTTCCCATTCCCTGATTTGTTGTCCTTACGTTTTATAAGCCTACGGTAAGATATATAGGACAGAGATAACTTTAAGGAGGGCAAATTAGCAGCTAATGAGCAAGCCTCAGGAAATTTTAGGATATCGCTTAGCAAAAACCACAGCAACAAAGGCTCTCTCTTTTCCCCTGTGACTGCCACTACTGCTTACTGGCTCCTTGATGGCAACATAACTAATGCCCTCCTGCCTTTAAGCTACCAGGGATGGTCTTTTGGGTATGCCAAGTCCCTAAACCCTCCCACACCTGCCAAACCTGTCTAGCCTCATTTTAAGATAACTAGAATATTCATTTGTCCTTCTTAGGCTTTTCCTTGCTGGGAGTGGTTTGGGAAATGTAAACCAATGGTTAAGATTAAACACCTATCAAAGCTTATTTTTGTAAAATCAGTTACCCTACATCCTTGCTGGATTAGCCTTTAGTAGGGGAGGGGTCCAAAAATATTTTTGGAAGGGCTCCAGATCTGTCTGCAGCTGAAGGGATAGCATCACCTAAGGCTGCTGCATACTTTCAGTTGGCTGTCAACAGATGAGTGACCACAGCTTGCTCTGACAATTATGATGAGTAGGCCTGCTGAGGAGGGCGGGGGAGGTAAAGTGCAGCGGTCAGACCCCCAAGCTCTTTAAATCACCACCAGAGCAGTGTACCACACACTCAGGGTGACTTTGAGAGCAGGAAAGGGGGCATGTACCATGGCCCAGGCACCCCTTCCACCTGAGGCCCCACCTCTTTTGGGAGCAGAGAGCCAGCCTCCTCCCCCCCATACATACCTTGCCCGGGAACCCACGGAGGCCGTCAGCTCACTTGACGAGAGGCATCTCAATATTAAGGGAGGGAGGATATGCCATCCACTAAACTGAGGGTCTGTCTATGGTGTTTTTGTTTGCACTAACAACTTGCACACTAACTTGTCTGTGATGTGCACTTAAATCTCATATGAAGGTATTCCCCTTTCAAATAGTATTCCATTAACACATACTAGAGAACTTTTAGTGCACATCATCAGGGTCCATATGGGCTAGCTAGTGCATGGCACACTAATGCATATTAAATCTTATACTCTTCTCAGACATTATGCAGACAAATTCTGTCTTAATTTCCCATTCTGTACAATGGTGATAATGATATTTAGCTCTCACTGTGAAGTTGTGACAATTGGCCAGTATTTGTAAAGTGCTCTTTAGCTGCATAAGCTAAACAGCATCAGAATGTACCCACAGCCTTCCTCTGGTAGTAGCACCTCCAAATGCACATCTTTTGGACAATTGTCCTGTTCACATATCTTTGATGGTAATCAAGCTTGGACCCCAGTCAATCTCATGAGCAGCAGGTGAAAGGCTTCATATGCCATCACTCTGCTGATCGCTGCCAAAGCCAATATGCACCCATCACTGTTGATTTCTACTTCATTGCAAAGCAAATATCCTGAGATTTTTGAAACTATTCAATTATATTTAAGTCAGCAACTTCTGTTTGGTAGATTAGAGTCGATATTTTAGACATTCAACAATGCACATGCATACGCCTCTCACATGTACTGCTTCAAGAAAGAGTAGGTGTAATTTTTGCTTATTTTCCCTACTATCCAAAATGACATTGGCAAGTTACTGAATGTTTAAGCACACAAGACTGTGCAAAAGAGATTTACCATTAGCTGGAAATCTACAATCTAGTGATTCTTCCTCTATAGTTTTGAAACTCCAAAGTACAAGGGAAACACTGAGTCTTTTTCTTTATTCTTTTTTCAACCTGTTTATCAATATCAACAAAGTTGACAAATGTATTTGTGCACTCATAGAGTGATAGTGCTATTCATTTAGGCACAATTCATATATTGTACATACATATGAACAAAATCAGTCAGTTCTATTTAGTTGTACATTATAACCTTCAGTCACTGTAGCTAGTGCAGATTATTTAAGAAATTATTTATATTTCATGTAGACAAATGGCACACGATTCTGTGTTCTTTGAAGAAACAAGTGGGAGTCTTGGGTGTACAAAAATTACAAGATGAAGATTATGTTATGAAAATTGCAGACAACATTTTTTATCTTGTCCTTTATTTCCCTTTCTATTACTTCTCCAAACTAAGCTTGTTTTCTGGAAGGTAACAAATATTTTTGCACTAAAAAAATCTGCTCTATTTTGATATATTTTCATATTATTGGTTAGCTTGTAAATACAGGTTGGAACCAATTTTACTCTTCTCAGTATTATTTATTTTGGAGCATGTAATGGTTAAAATGACAAAACATAACTATTATGACAGTAACTGCTAGAGTTACATTGCTCATTAATTTAAAAAAAATTAAGTTTATCCACGTGGTGAAATCAGTTTTCTTACTGGCCTTTTTGCATATTTGTTTCATTGTCCCTCATGAGAGTGTTCCCTAGAATTTGCTAAGATGTGACATGGCTTGTGCCCCACACTAGCTCTTTAAGGGTTAAAACCCAGCCCTTGGAGAAGGCTGGCGTGATGGAGCTGTGGATCCAGCATCAGTGCAGGTATGAGCCAGTTAGGGGCCAGCTGAGGGCAGTATAAATAAAGGCTCCTGGAGGGAGAAGACTCAGACTCACTCTTTCTCTAGCTGAGGAGCATGAAGGACCTAGCTGGCAGGGAAGCGAGAGGCTTCCTGATTTAGAGCAGGGCTGGGGAAAGGCAGGGAGCTGGGGAATCTCTGGCCATTCAAGTTCTCAGACTGTCAATGCAAGGCCTGAGACCAGTAAGGCTGCAGGGAGGCAGCCAGGGCAAAAAAAGTCACCAGGTCCACACCCCCTTGCCAATGATAAATGGCCGTTTCAGACTGCAGTTTGCCCTGTGGCAGGGGCTAGATGAAGACTGACAGTGGGTCACTGAGGCAAGGTGAGTGAAGGGGGTTGGGGATCCCTAAAGGGGAGGACCCCAGACTGTGGGTGCAAAAACTTGCCAGTCTAGACGCACCCAGAGTGTCTAGTTGGAGGTACCCTTGGAAGTAAGTTGCACCGTGTTACACAGGGATAAAATCGACAAGTTTCTATCAAAAATTACTCTGAAAACCTTTAAAAGCAAGAAAGGCATCCTTTCAATAGATGCTCTAATCCAGCCTGTAAAGCTACATTATGAATGCTGGAGCATGGATGTCAGTTTCTAAGTTTTAAAAATATATAGGAAGGTTGATGTTCTCTAGAATTCTGTAAGATTCTCCTTATGTGTTATCTCAGAGCATCTTATTAGGGTATGTCTACACTACAGAGTTTTGTCAGAAAAATAGGTGTTTTTCCGACACAACATGAGGGACACCCACACTTCAATTGTGTTCTTCTGCAAGAAAATCGAAAGAACAGAGGTTTTTTCCAGCATTGGTAATCCTCATTCTATGAGAAAGAAGCTTTTTTGCAAAAAGGCATGTGTGGACGGAGAAGGGGAGTTCTTCTGGAAGAAGAAGAAAGAGGAAAAAGCACAGATGCCCTGGTCATCATTCCATCCATAGCAATCACAGCTTACATGTGAGAGAGTGTCCATTCAGTCTGGATTTCGAAATAATGCTCTATTTCGAGACGTCTCTTAACCCTTGTGGAACGAGGGTTACAGGGATGCCAGAATAGTGCGCCCGTTATTTCAAAAAATATTTCAAAATAATGGGCATGTTTCAAAGATGCAGAGTAGCTAAATCCAAAGTAACTAAAAACTAATAGGCTACATCTACACTGGACCCCTTTTCCGCAAAAGGGATGCAGATGAGACAAGTCGGAATTGCAAATGCAGCGGGGATTTAAATTTTCCCCGCTCCATTTGCATGAACATGGCTGCCGCTTTTTTCCGTCTCGGAGCTTTGACGGAAAAAAGTGCCAGTCTAGACGCGGCTCTTGTGGAAAATAAAGCCTTTTCTGCAAGATCCCTTATTCCTCCTTTTAAAAGGAGGTTTGACAGAAAGGTTGAATGAACCTGTCATTAGTAACATATCGCTACAGTATTCAAGAATTTCTGACACAAAGGAAATCCTGCCCTATTAAAATAAATGGCAAAAAGCCCATTGATTTCAGTAGAGTCCGAATTTCCCTTAGAAATTCCTTCAAAGTTTTTTATTTTTTACATGCAACAGGGTAAACTATAAATATTACTCTACAGATTATGCATATTAGCTTGGCCTATACACATTACTGCACCTGGCCACTTTTCAGATGTAAATGTCAAGAATGTAACATCTCCTCTTTCCTCTTTATTGTATAATAAACTACAAGGTTATAGATTAACAAGTCTGATAAAACCACTGATGGTTTTGTGTTTCTGTGATATGCATGCAAAAATTTTTATAGTTCAATAAAAATGGGGACAGGTTTATAATGTGAGACTTCCCTGCTATAAAAAGAAAAAGAACAAATAGGAACACACATTTTAAAAGGAATTTGTAAAACGCCCTTGGAATCTAGAGAGATTATTTATACTAATGACACTTACAAGATATTAAAACACCTCTTTCACTAAATGAAAAGAATTGTGAAATGAATGTAACCCGCTGCTTATGAGAACCTCATTTCCTGAAATGGTGCTAACTTGTCTTTGATTAAATGGGAAAGTGTTTCAAGTCAGTGCCTGCATCAACAAGAACTTCTGAATCCAGGTAATAAAATACTGTCTGATGTATGATTCTAAGGCATCTGCAGGTGTGGAAAATAAAGAGGGGAGATAGTAAATGAATACATGAAAGGACTCTATTACTCTGTCTAACATCACTGATATGATCAATGTTTGAAATGTTTTCAAAGCTATTTCTCATCAGCTATTATAGTTCTCACAATGCAGCTTACAAATGAATATTAAAAACATTTTAAAATATGCATTGACTTTATTGCATGCAGCCATGTACACATTCCACTAATATAATATTTGCTTTTGGTATATTTTTAGCTGCCCTTCCTATAAGAAACACAGAGCCAGTATTCTGAGCTAGTAGCACACTGTTTTAAACTTTTGTAGTTCGTTACATTAAGACACATCCATATTAGCCTACACCGATGGGTAAGGGTAAGTCCTTTAGTACTCACAAAATGATCTAAGCAAGGGTGAGATCATAGATGGTGAAAACAGAGGTGGTAATAACAACCCAAATGCAAGGTTTATGTATTCAGCACCTCCAATATAAAAATTATTCTGGCACCAGTGGGTGAGTGATAATGCTAACCAGAAATGTTTCAATTCAGGAGTCCTATTAATTCAGGAGTTGTGTAAAGCTTGTCGTAGTATCTGATTTTGAGATTACGGAATCATTCTGAGAACAATTATAGCTTGCTGAATGTATTAGACTCCCACAACTCCCTCAGAACAAAAAGTATATCACAGTTTGAAATGTTTATGAGAAACTGTAGACTAATGAAATGATAAAGATATTGTACTGTCAGTTTACTGTGAGTTTGTTGGAACACCGAAGATGCATTTGTTCTGTGTAGCTACCACTTAAATAGATTATAACTATATATAAAGCTGATTAGGAAGGCCACAGTTTAGTCACAAGTGTTCTTTAGTAAAAGCCATAGCCAGGTCACTACCAATAAACAAAAGTTCATTGCCTATGACCTGCTCTTGACTTACACTAAAAATACCTGTGATTAAATTGGGGAGGGAGGGACCCTGGGCCAGTGGCAGCAGCTACTGTGGGCTGCAGACCACAGCTGCTCTGGCCATCTGGAAACTGTTGCCAGAAGGGAAGGGTAGTACAGCCAGTGGAATGTGACAGCGGATCAGTATATGTGCACCTCACTTCTCTGAGAGTAGAAACTCAGGCATGTATATCTAACCGTATGTGTGCAACTGCTAATAAATGTGATATAGTCCGCTGTTAATTAACTGTTAGGGTTATCTTCTTCCAAAGATCCTAGAGTAAAACACATGGACCCAATTCTGAAATCCTCAATCTTGAAAGTAAACCTTACTCACAAAACTAGTTCTATTATTCTTCCCACATGATGAGACCATTTGATTCACTATTGACTACAAAAATGTTTAAACAATTGTGGGCTCAGGATGTTATATTTGCCAAATACTTTTCTAGTTTGACAACATATTAATTATTTCAAAATTGTCACCTGATAATTTGTGGAACATGGAACTCAGGTGGTTCATACATATGTTTCACAAAATGTAATGATCAGTTCTGCTTACAGCAGGCAAAACACATGAGATCAAGAAATTACTGATTCACTGATAAATATGTACAATGGGAATTCCACCTTTCCATTACCTCCTTTCCCTTCTCAGCTTTCCCCCACAAAATTGTTGGATTTTAGTTCACTGTGCTATCAAAGGTGGGAGGAGATGACATAGGCCTTTAGAGTTGACTCTTACTTCCCTATACAGTGTGGAGATGACCTGTGACTACCCCACTTGTCTTCTCTGCCCAGTGCTGCCCCTGCTGTGTGTCCAGCCTAGGGATGCTCTGCTTTCCCTGCCCAATGTTATAGGCAGGCAGGTTGGAGCGGGGTGGGGGAGGCTCTGTCCTTCTCCCACTGCATTTCCACTCCAGCATGTTCAGCCTTTCACCCTGGCAGCCTGGCCTGAGTGGGGAAAGGGATAGAGGGTTGCCAACTTCCTGACCAAACAAAACCAAACACCCTTTCCCTGACCCTTCTCTGAAGTCCTGCCCCACTCCCTCCACCCCTTCTCACTATCTCCTCCCCACTCACTCATTTTCACCAGACAGGGGAAACCTGGGAAGGGTCCCTTTTCAACTGACTGTTCAGTTGAAAAGGGATACCTAGCAACCCTAGGCATGTTTCTCATGTGGCTGGCTAAAGCTGGCCATTCCTGGTTGCGGCCTCTGTGCTAAGCAGCAGCTGTCTGTGAGAATCTGAGGCTGGAGGCAGCAGCTGGCTGCTCCAAGCCCAGCTGCAGGGACAAGAGCCGAGTGAGCAAGAAACCTGCTGTCGGAGGCTGAGAGAAGACTCTGGCTTGCTCCGCTCCTTTTCCTGGCAGTCAGGTCTGAGCTGGAGAAGTTCCGCCACCATCTCCCCAGCCAGGATCTCTCAGTCAGCTGCTGCGGTGGACAGAACAGCAACCCTGAGCAGCTGGAGGGAAGTGGCTGGTTCCACTCCTTCCTCCTCCTGCCTAACGCTGGCTGCTGGAGACATGGGTGTGATGGGAGAAGGATAGAGGAGCTCTTACCCCAACCCTCTGGCAGGTCAAGAACAAATCTGAAGGACTTGACCCTGCATGCCCTCTCTCCCCCACACACATTGCTTATATTCTACTTTCTTTGTTTACTGTTAATAAAAAAACGTTCTCCAAATAAGAATGGACCAAATCTTGTGATCCTTTCTCAGGCAATACATTTCTTTGACATCAGTAGTCCATTTTGATTTTGTGTGTCATAATAAACTGTCAGACTGATCAGGCAGCATGATAATCTCACTTAACACATACTTCTGTGCATCTCTTTTCTGAAAGCAGACTGACCTCAAGCTGGCTGTCACTAAATTGGATAGAATCATAGAATCATAGAATACTAGGACTGGAAGGGACATCTAGAGGTCATCGAGTCCAGTCCCCTGCCCTCATGGCAGGACCAAATACTGTCTAGACCATCCCTGATAGACATTTATCTAACCTACTCTTAAATATCTCCAGAGATGGAGATTCCACAACCTCCCTGGGCAATTTATTCCAGTGTCTGACTACCCTGACAGTTAGGAACTTTTTCCTAATGTCCAACCTGAACCTCCCTTACTTCAGTTTAAGCCCATTGCTTCTTGTTCTATCCTCAGAGGCCCAGATGAACAAATTTTCTCCCTCCTCCTTATGACATCCTTTTAGATATCTAAAAACTGCTATCATGTCCTCTCTCAATCTTCTCTTTTCTAAACTAAACAAACCCAATTCCTTCAGCCTTCCCTCATAGGTCATGTTCTCTAGACCTTTAATCATTCTCGTTGCTCTTCTCTGGACCCTCTCCAATTTCTCCACATCTTTCTTGAAATGTGGTGCCCAGAACTGGACACAATACTCCAACTGAGGCCTAATCAGTGCAGACTAGAGCGGAAGAATGACTTCTCATGACTTGCTCACAACACACCTGTTAATGCATCCCAGAATCATGTTTGCTTTCTTTGCAACAGTATTACACTGCTAACTCATATTCAACTTGTGGTCCACTATAACCCGTAGGTCCCTTTCTGCCATACTCCTTCACAGACAGTCGCTTCCCATTCTGTATGTATGA
>CM057847.1:141278565-141300639 GCA_030068395.1 Apalone spinifera | reverse complement strand
TTGGATGATTTTGTTAGTTGTTTGAAAAAAAGCCTCATCCACTTCTTCCACCTGTGTAGGTGGCCCGTAGTAGACTCCTAGAATGACATCACCTTTGTTTTTAATCCCATTTAGCCTAACCCAGAGACTCTCAACAATAATGTTCATTGCTCAACAGCAAAATTGGTCAGAAGGGCAAAGTCACTGAAGGTTAAAGATTAGTGGAATGTAAAGAAGGCCTCGGTAACAGAGATGACCATAGAAAAATGGTGAGGTTCTCTGTGAAGAAATACAAAATGTGAAGTAGAGCTGAAGATACAAAGACTTTATACCTACTCAGAGGCTATTGTTAATGATGTAATAACCATTAATTATCTGCACATTAGTAGCAGTAAAGACCTTTGCTGACACTATAATTGTCTCAGACTGAGGGCCATATGAAGAAATCAAACATCCATTCACATTGAATTCCTGTGTGCTCTGTGTAGCTGTGTATCCATGTTCTCTTCTCTCCTCTGATGCACTCCTCTGATGCAAATGAGCTGGGGTCACCCTTGACCAAAATAGTAACTATTCATTCAGAGAAGGCATCTTACCTTCCTCCTTCAAACACAATAGTCTGATCAATATTGAAGTGACTCACTTGAACATATCTGTTCTAGCCCACTAACTTCCAGTGTCAAACCTTCCATTCATTATCAAACTCATAGAAAAGCTACACAAAGGCCAACTATAGGGTCATTTAACTGAAGCTAATACTCTTGACCTGCCACAATCTAGATTCAGGCACGTTAGTGGCACTGATGGGTGATCACCCACTGTCAGTGGAGAGAGTGCAGCCAATCCATTCTCATCCTCCTGTACCTGAGGAGCATTTGACACTATTGATCATGAGTAATGATCTTAAGAGAGAGGGCAGGGATTCAGGATAAGGCAGTGACATATACTGGAAATTAAGCCTTCAGTACTTAGGAAACTTCAACTGGTACAGAATGCTTCAGCACATCTCAGCAATGCAAGCTACCACAAGCACATTGAATCTTTCCTCCACTCACTACACCTATAGAATACTAAATCAAAGTTTCCTGGTCTCAGTCCTTATTTTCAAGGAGCTATCTGGCCTAGGCCCAAAATATCTAAAAGACCAAGTAAAGCTTCAGAATGAAAACATAGCTGATAAATCTGCTCCTATGGCATACTGGAATTCTCCATTAAGGCTATATCTACAGTATGGAGTTTTTCCAGGATACTGGAGGTATCTGGAAAAACTTCACTACGCCCAGGGAATGTGTCTGCTCTTCCAAAAAAAAAAAAAAAAAATTCTGAAGCCCTGTAGTGCTCATTTTATGAAAAATAAGGGCTCTTCCGAACGAAGAGGTTTTTCCAACATTTGGCCCCATGTAGATGAGCTAAATGTCAGAAAAGCCTCTTCCATAAAAACCCCCAGCAGTGTAGACATAGCCTAAGGTTAAAACTTGTCTATCTCGAAGACAAAACTTGCTCATGGGCTCATCCCAGATTGTAGAATGAACTCCCCTATGAACAAAAGACCATCAAAAACCTCACATGTTTCTGTGATATTGCCTTCTCTAATATAAATGGAGAGTAACATATATATTTAAGAAAGCAAAACCCTAAAATCTTACAAAAACACTTCAATGAATGCACTTCTCTCCCAGAAGAGAGACTAAGAGAATGAACAACATATGCCAGATCATATTGCTCAGTGCATTACTAGAAGGCTACAGTGATTAATACAGTATAAGAACTTACATAGAGAAGAAAAAATAGAGCACCTCTGCTTGCTTTACTAAAGAAAGTTATGTTTCACATTTCCAAAGCACACATATGCTTACCATTTGTATGACTAAATGTTTACATTAAGAAAAATGACACAAGATAATATATGTAAAGTCCTAAAAAAAGCACAATGTACATCTATTCTGTAAGTTGGTGCTTCAGATGTATCTCCCACAATGGCAGCTACCCCTGCAACAAGGCAGAATCACCAGACATAAGAGGGACCCATGAATAAAACAATGTTATTTAATTTGTGCTTAAAGTACAGCAGTAAGGAGCTAGTCTGGCAAAGTCCTAAGTACCTCCTGCTAGATACTGTCAAGGAACTTCAAATCTCCTGGAATTTCAATCAACACCTTGCAGAAGGTGCTAAAAAGCTTGCAGGATGCTTCAGGACTTTTACTTCAGGAAAATGAGAAACAAGCTGAAGTTGGCCCGATTCAGGATCACTTAACCAATGCTGAGAATTAAGTCATGTACTTTGAGAACAGCTTCGAAGGAATAAAAACCATTAAAACAGCATCATGCTGCTAGTGATAGATATTAATATTATAAATTCTTGGGCCCTGAAAGTTAGACCATGATGTAGTCCTCAAAGATGTTTCATAACATATTTTTGCCAGGGTTGCTTAACATGAGAGAAAACAAGTTGCTTGGTCAAGGAACATCTTAAATATATCAAACTGAATAATCAAAAGCCTGATATTGACCAACCAATGCAAGGAAGGAGGGCAGCAACTCCTCAGAGGATGTGGCACAGTTCTTGCACTCTATCCTTCCCAAGAATAGCACAAGGACTTCTCTGGACTTGTTCCTCTAGCAGTGCCAGCCACCTAAAAAGAGGCAAAAAGGAGGCAGGGATATCATCCTGCTTTCCACAGTGGCATTTAGAGCTGGTGAGTGACAGAATATTTAGTGGTTAGCCAGGGCCTTGTGATGGAGGTTTAGTTCCCTTCACTTCCCCAGAATTGTTGTGTGACCTTTGGCGTAGTTTCTCTGTGCCTCAGTTCCCCATTTAGAAAATAGAGATAATAGAACTTCCTTGACAAGGATGTTGAGAGGACAAATATGTTAAAGATTGTGATGCATTCAAATAATACAATAATGAGGTCAACCTAAGAAATACATAAACTTGCAGCAGATTCTGCAGACCTATTGTGTGAGATATTGAACTCAAGTACAACAGTAATGGAAGATAAAGTGAAACCCAAAGTTAAAGAGTACACATTTTATGTCCTTACGGGACAGAGCAGCATGAATCCTCTCCTGTGCACCTGTCTGTGACAAACCTTCTGTGATTGCAATGCAAAATGACCCACTATAACTCCCAAGCAGTAAAAATCTAGCACACAGGAGGTTGCCTGCTGGGATGAGAGAATCACAAAGCAGATCTGAGACCTTAGGTCACCTTGAGGTACAGGAAGTAAAACAAGATTGACCAAGAAAAGTCAAGGCTTTTTATATAGCATTCATATTCTGTAAAAAATTTTAAAAGTGTAATTTCCTGTTCATACTTTATATTATATTCTATATGTCCAGAATGATGTATGGTACAAAGAGAAGGCCTTTTTAATTTCTGTATCTGCAGCACAACGCATTGCTGGGAAATGTCTCATGAACCAGAATCATGAATAAGAACATAAGAACAGCCATACTGGTTCAGGCCAAAGGTCCATATAGCCCAGTATTCTATTTTCTGATAGTAGTCAGTGCTAGGTGCCCTAGAGATAATGAACAGAAAAAGTAATCAAGTTATCCATCCCTGCTCTTTCCCAGCTTCTGACAAACAGAGGCTAGGGACACTATCCTTGCCCATCCTGGATAGTAATCATTGATGGGCCTTTAACCCTATTAAAGTTTTGGCCTTTATAACATCCTCTGGCAAGGAGTTCCACAGATTGACTGTGCATTATGTAAAGAAGTATTTCCTTTTGTTTGCTTTAAACCTTCTACCTATTAATTTCATTTCGTGACCCCGGATTCTTGTGTTATGGGAAGGAGTAAACAATTTTTCTTTATTCACTTTCTCCAAACCAGTCGTAATTGTATTGATTCCTATCGTATTCCCCCTTAGTCTCCTATTTTTCCATGATGAACAGTCCCAGTATTATTAATCTGTCCTGATATGGCAGCTCTTCCCTAATCATTTTGTTGCCCTTTTCTGAGACTTTTCCAGTGCCAATATATCCTTTTTGAAATTAGGCAACCACATCTGCATTCAGTATTCAATATGTGGGCATAGCATGGATTTATATAGTGGATGTTTTCAGAGAACTATCCACAATGACTTCAAGATTTCTCTCTTGAGTGGTAACAGCTAATTTAGTCTCTGTCATTTTATACATATACTTACAATTATGTTTTCCACTGTGTATTACTTTTGCATTTATCAACACTGAATTTCATCTGCCATTTTGTTACATAGTCACTGAGTTCTATGAGATCCTTTTGAAGCTCTTCATAGTCTGCTTTGGATTTAACTATCTTGAACAGTTTTGTATCACCTGCAAATGTTGCCACCTCACTGTTTACCACTTTTTCCACATCATTTATGAATATGTTAAATAGGATTGGTCCCAGCATGGACCCCTGTGGGAAACCACTTGTTAATTCTCTTCATTTTGAAAACTGGCAATTTATTCCTACCCTTTGTTTCCTATCTTTTTACTATGAGAAGACCTTCCCTTTAATCCCATAGCAACTTAGTTTTCTTAAGAGCTTTTGGTAAGGAACCCTGTCAAAGGCTTTCTGGGAATCTAAGGGCTATTTTGGGATAGCAGAGGTATCCCTAAATAGCTACCCTGCATCTTAACAAGCCACCTGTTATTTTGAAATATTTTTTGAAATAATAGGCGCGCTATTTCAGCATTCTGGTAACCCTTGTTCCATAAGGGCTAAAGGATGTCTCAAAATAGCACGTTATTTCAAAATTTGGCACTTTGTAGACACGCCAAATTTCAAAATAAGCTATTTCAAAATAAATTCAAAATAAGATACACAATTTGTGTAGTACGCACCCTAAGCGTATTTTAGCCACTGGATTCCCCTTGTCCACATGCTCATCCTGCCTTAAAAAATTCTAGTAGCTTGGTGGGGCATGACGTTCCTTTACAAACACCATGTTCACTCTTCCGCTACAAATTCTGTTTATGTATGTGTCTGACAATTCTGTTCTTTACTATAGTTTCAACCAGTTTGCCCAATACTGAAGTTAGACTTTCTAGCCTGTAATTGCAAGGATCATCTCTGGAGCCCCATTTATAAAGACTGGAATCACATTAGCTATCCTCCAGTCACTTGGTTCAGCACCTGATTTAAAGGATAGATTACAAACCACAGTTAATAGTTCTGCAATTTCACATCTGAATATTTTCAGAACTCTTGAGTGAATAACACCTCAATCTGGGACAGTTATTCAGATTTTTCACTTAAAAAGAATGACACAGGTTTGGGAATCTCGTTCACATCCTCTGCCATGAAGACTGATGCAAAGAATTCATTTAGTTTCTACGTAATGAGAATTAAAGGCTCATTAGGGTTAACTAGCTCAAATTGCAAACAGTAATTACACCAATTTTGTGAACTTCTTTTAGGAGCTATAATGGTAAGTGGCATGCAGAAAAAAGAGCAAAGGAAGACTCCAAGAGGTATAAGTACTATAACATGACAGAATGAGATGTCCAAAGAAAATAAGAATTAGAACATTGAGGTGAACCAATTCAACTGATAGACAAGTGTTTGGTCTCTGAAGGAATTGTATGTTACATATAAATAGTAGTGTTTACCAAAGAAATGAGAATGTTTGAGGATGTCAACTTGCCATCAGAACTCAAAGGGTATTCTCTGCTCATGTCAATGGGAAATAAATATGTGTGAGAACTACTATATAGTGCTAGAAATTTGTCTTTATAAATTCAAATTAGTAAGCCAAATTCTAGTTAAAGTCAAAGGGCAAAGGAAAACATTGCATCCTGATCTTAACAACTTTCACTCCTTGACAACTCAAGCAAATAATTCTGACCAAAGTCAAACGGTCTTCAATGTGTTAGACTAGCATCTAAAACATCAGTACATAAGTTATTGGGAAGGATAAATCCAAAACAGCAAAAAGAAATAGACAGTTACAGATCCTTGCCCAAAACTATCATAACATCAGCCTACCTTACTAAGATGAAATGTGCAAAACAGAGGCAGACTCTTCAAAACAGAATTGGTGACCCCAGCCTATAGGTGGAAATGGACTGATACAATTCACAGTCTAAATACAAAGAAAACGTACTGTACAGCTATGGTGACAGTAAAGAGATGGACACAGAGACACTTTCTACTACACAGTCTGAATTACGATCATGTGCGACAGTACCTCAGATATTTAGGAATTATGAAAAATAAAAACTCGTCAGAAAGTGATGGGAAACTGTCTGACTCTGGAAAAAGAAGAAAGATGGCATTATGCTACACAGTAATATGTCACCAGGTAAGAAATGAATAGTAATGGCAAGTAGACTCAGGATCAAATCCCAAACTTAGTGTGTAATGTATTTTGGTAGGTCATTTCTGTTTGACTGACAAAAACAGTCTTCTTGTGTTTTCTTTTGGTTTTTTTAAGTTTGGCAGTATTTGTATAGATTGCCATCAGTGACTTGAACTGAAAGTGAGAGAAGGAATGAGAAAGATTGTTATGGAATGCATTGAAGGGAATAACAACAAAGTTATAGAGTGTGACAGAGTCAGGCCAGATGTCTAGAGGAAGGTGATAATGGTGAAATAAAGACCCAGATTAAATAAATCCCTGTTTCCAGAGTAAACCAGCAAGGGCTAATCCAGAACCTGTAGGAATCTGCTAGAATCCATCAGGCCAATTAAGAACAAGTTAAGGCAAGTTAAAAGGGTTCCTCTTCTGTTAGCTCAGTGTGCGGGAGTTGAGGAGAGAAGGAGCTATGGAGAATTTGGGAGGAGGAAGCACAAGCAAGTACCAGAAGGAAGAGCCTTCCGTAAGGAAGGTACTGGAGAAATTAATGGGAAAGTTGCGCAGGAATTCATACTTGTCATGCAACTGATATAGGTTGGACGTCCATGGTCTGGCACCCTTGGGACCTGAGCCATCCTGCACCAGGGAGTTTTCTGAACCAGAGGACTTCAATGCTCCCTGCCCTGCTGTCTCCACTGCCACTGGAGTTCCCAGAAGTTCCCCAGCCCAGGATGGCCCAGCCGCCACCAACCCCATTCAGCTGCAGCCAGCCCCAAAGGTTCCTCAGTGTTCCCTGGCTCTGGGCCACTCATCTGCCACTGGCCCTGCTGCTATGATCTGGCCCCACTGCCACCTGGGTTTCCCTAACGTGCCCTGGCAGGGCAGCCACCAGGAATTCCCTACCCAGCGCCCCCAGGCTGCTGCCTGGCCCTGCTGCCACCAGGGATTTCCCAGTCAGGTCTACCCAGCCTTCACAGCCCTGCTGCCACAAGAGGGTTTCCAGGATTCCCCTGACCCAAGTTCCCCTCCCCACCTCCTCCTCATTTTAGTATTCGAAAGAGAGTGGCTCTGGTACACGGGTTTGTCCTTCCCTCTACCACTCGGAGGAGTCACAGAGACTATGAAGATTGGTTTCCCCTCCTTTTCCCTTGCTGGCCAATGATGAGAGTAGCTCAACAAACAGCAAGCTGGTGTCTAAATTAAGGGCTGCTGTGAGCCTCTAAGGCAAGTAATCCCCCTGAAAGTGCAGGACCCACCAGGGTTGAGGAGGAGATTTGTCACAATAGGTAACACCAAAGTTACTTACTTCTGTAGTTTGCAGAATGAATAAACATATGTACTTTCCTGGATTTTTTAAATAGTTTGAATTGCCAGCATAAAAAAGCAGGAATGCAGAGAAGCTAACCACAAACAAAAATACTGCTATTCATCTGTCTAGATTCTTTTACAGCATCTACCACTGCAGTGTCTGAATATCCTTTATTAGAAGCTGATGCTCTTAGAAAAATGTTAAATACTGACACTGTATCCTTGGCTATTATTTTTGAAATATTTTTGAAAGAGACTAACCAAGAAGGAAAAGGTCACAAAAAACAACAATGATCAGGACATGCAATTGAATAAAAGACAGACAAACACAAGGATGGATTTAAGCAGCCTGCTACAACTTTCTTAACTTAACAGTAGGGTATGGGTGCCCTAGTCCCTCCCTTCCCACATACCAGCCATTTAACTTGGTCCAGTATGGCATTACCAAGGATTCCACCATATAACCAATAGACCCTATCACTCAGCTCATATGAGGAGTACAAGGTACTAAGGGGCACTTCTGTCTGTGTAGATTTCAGGTCTCATCTCCACTTTACAATCAGAATCTATATCAGTCCTATCCCAGACACCAGCCATAAGTTGCAACAAAGCTTCCCATCTTATTTCCTTTAATTAAAATTCCTATTCTTATTCTGGGCCTACACAATTCTGCAAGGAAGGTGAAATAGCCTTTAGACCCCTCTAACTTGGCCTAAGGGGAAACATTGCTTCCTGACTGCCAAAACAGACAACTGACTGGGCCTATAGCATCCTAGAAACATAGCTCAACATACCTCAGCTACAAGGAAAGGTGGATAGCAAAATGGCAAAATGGACACACAAGAAGCCTTTACATTGAGAAAATGGGGGCAGAGAGAACCAATCAGTTCCTCTTATTTCCTCTTCCTCCCTCAGCTGGCCACTATGAAGTGGAGAAGTCCCTTCCCCCAGGCACTATCCCATGGGTTTTTGGAGAAGGAGCTTAGCTTCTGTATGTCCAGGCATTAGCTCTCCTTTCCCACTCCTAGGAATTGACCATCCCTCCTCCCACACTGAGACAGGAAAGGGCCTTTGAAACAAGTCTCCTACTCATAAACATTTTCCAAATATCCTGAAAGGCAATGTTTAGCTCTGGTTGCAACATTTATCTACTTCAATGAAAACGATGATGACAATCTGATATTGTTGTAGAGCAGATGAAAGGAAAGCAAATGTGTAGTGCAAGACGTTATTGCTGCCACATTTAAAATAGCCACGTGGTAGTGTAGCTGGAAGATCTGTGCAAAGTACATTTTGAGGTATGTAACAGGTACTGTAATTACATGGCAAACATTTTTTACAGGAGATGTAATACAACTCTCAAGCATACATGATGTGGAAGTCATAATAGCTTAGATTTAATGACTTATGAGCTGTGGGCCAGGATATTACCTGGGTTCATGTTGTGTATCACATCAATACACTTCGATCATTTTTCTTCATTTCAGAACTAGATTTTTTTCTTTAGATGGAAGCTTGATCATGGGTCTAATTCCAAATGGCTTCATTCTTTCTAATCAAACTGCTGTCAACATATGCTGTATTCACACAGTTAAAACTATACACTGCGTAACGCCTACTGCATGAACAAACTTAAGTCATGGGCATAGTTTAAAAAGCTGTCAGAGGTCAGCTTTTCACAGTGATGAAGTACTCTTTTTGACATACTGTAGGGCCCTCTGAAAATGTCTCTATGCTACCTATTTCAAAGTGATTTGATGCTGCTCAGTGAAGCACGAATCTGAAACTTTGGATCCTGCTCATAAAGGAACTCTACAAATTCTGTTCAACGACTCATCTTTCTTGAACTATTCAACTGTAGTGTGGTTTCTTTCAACTGCTTTCAGCAAACTCTTACAATACACTTTGGCAGTCAACCATTGACATACACAGCATTTATTCTGTGCAGGAGACAGACTATGGAGACAATGTAGGGATGTTTAATGCAAAATAAATGTGTCTCATAACCAAATATTTTGCTATAAGCTAAAACCCATATGATTGTTACAAACTATAGGCAATACATAGCACAACAAATAGTATTTCCCATGTAAAAGAGAGGCAGTGAAAAGCTGATTCTAAATACCCTACGGGCTTATTCACACAGGGAGTTATTCAGAAATATTTATTGCTGACTAATTCCATTGTGGAAGTAGATTAATCAAATTCTGAATAAAACATTCCTATTCTGAAATGAGTGTGCACATGTGGAATTAATCAGGAACACGCATTCTACCATATTCTGCATTGTCATATTTAGACAAATCCTATATTGGCCATGGACAACCGAGGCTGTTGAGTGGGCCTCATGAGTGGCACTTCACCTCAATGGGCCACAAGATTGCTGTAAACAAATTGGTCTCCTGAGTTAGGGAAGTTATGCTAACTGTACTTATATACCTATTGGTGGTGTGGTGATTGAACCTCAGCAACACTTTGATTGGATGCTGAGGGAGCACACAGCTCTCACAGTCAGCATTGGTGTGCAATCACCATGCAACTTGCTTCACACGTCCTTGCTTTACATATGTCTCCCTTTAGAAATACCAGTAGAAAAAACACTATGCAGAATGAAACCAGTGGAGTCTGGCAGCCCTGTGTGTGGGCAATGGTAAACAAAATGTCTCTATGAGCCACACACAGAACCCCGATTGGCTACATGTAGTGCTCAGTCCAAAAGATGCTCTCCACTGCCCTAAATCTACTTTATACTGCTCTAGTAGTAGAAAGGGTACTTAAAGTGTATCATCCCCTTGATGTTTAATATTTTGGTTTATTAAATGTGTTCCTACAACTGTGCTAGTGTTTAATAAACTGTTGTCGTAATGCAAAGAAAATATTAATGAGCAATTGTTTTTATTCACAAATCAATAAGAAAGGATTGTGATTAGCATAAACTATAACTTATCTTTAGTTATTTTTCCCAAAATCTCATGCAACTGTACCTGCAGTATCTTTTTTGTTATCTGTTCATTAAGAATTTTTGCATGTTCTATTTTTGCTATGGAATTATTGTATGTCTTATTTTTGCATCACTTTCAGTTCACAATAGTTAACATGCAATATAAATTCTCTTTCAAGAATGTTTTCTTTTTGGGATGCTCCACAGATTGAACATCACTAAAGCCCTATCATGTATGCACAGTGTTCTCTTCTATCATAAAATACATGAAATCTATAATTTCACTTTGATGCATAGCTGTAGAAGTACTAAGATTAAAAAGCCTTGAGGTGATGCTGAGTTCATTATAGGAAGCTGGCATGGCTTTTTCCACTGGATAAAAGAAATTTAATTACTCGCGTCTATAGGAGACAGTTGTGTCTACTTTGAATGTTATGATTTTTTTTATAACCTCACTAGTTATAATTTCTGAGCTGTGATTTCTTCCCAAGTGGAACTAGTACTTCAGTCAAGCTTTTCCACAAGAATTCATCTTAACAGAAATGTCTTTTCTTTATTTCCTTATCATAAAAATAAATATTAATCTGCTGTTGAAAGGCTTCTGAAGCCTGATGGCAGATTTTTCAAAGGTCTTCTTATTTATTTGAAATTTTCAACAAAATGTGTTTATGATGTTGTTCACTGAATCTGTGGCTAATGTAGAGAAAGTTAGAATCCAGATTTCTGTGGAATTTTGATTTGATTTATGCTGTTCAGAGAGCTCTTTATCCTAATGATCCTGCAGCTTTTTTAAATGGATGTTCGTAGTGGTGTTTTTTGTTTGTTTGTTTTGCTCTTGATGTATCAAGCATAGTCAACATACACCTGCAGGCAAACTGCCTGATAAATTAAAAATGTAAAGAAATATGTAATCTGATAATCTACTTTTCCCAAAAGAAGCAGACTGACTTTATGATATATACTTTTAACACACTCTGCCTCTCATGAATAAACACAAACACCCATCAAGAAAAAACTAAATAAAGGGTTGATGTTCAGAAATTAACTATAAAGTTTCTTCCCAAACTATAGAGGAAACGAGTGTCAATGTATTTCATTTTAGAGTTTGCTAAGATGAATATGCTTTCCTTTTCTATAGCACCTTCTGAGGGCATCAAAGTATTCCTGGGGCTTGGTTTATTAATGACTTAGGTGTTTTAAATAAGGATGAATTTAAGCATGTGTTTACATTTAAGCGCCATGCTTTGAGCTGTGACTTTTGTGTGTGTAATACTTACATTGATCAGATTTAAGTTATCTTAGATATGTAATTCAGGAATTGAACTGTGATTATCAGAATGACATTTAAACAAAGGGAGCTCTTCTACCATGTTCTTGCTATATGCATGAATAGAATCTGTCAAAACTTCACAGCTGTGTCTTATCTTATAGCCCGATGGAGGCAAGATGCCAGTTAACTTAAAAGGGTGTTTGCTTGCACAGGACTGTAGAATCAGGCTTTTATGAGTTTGTGATGGTTGGCAAACTGTAAAGAATTGTGTTAGTCAAATTGTACATATACTAAACAATGTTAGAAAAATGAATATTATACGAAATTATAAAGGAGATTTGCTTTTGTATGTGTCCCTGATGTTGTAGCAATCCAAAATTTAGCTGGAAAAGCTTCAGAGTTGCATAAAACATGAAACCTGCTTATGTGTCTTACTTTGTAAAATTTTAGTCTGCATAAATAGCCAGGTTAAACAGAATGTCAGGAGGGATTTGTTAACTAGCAAGCAAAATTCCCAGGCCAGAAAAATAGAATAGTCAAATGAAACCAACTGGATGTAGGCAGAGGGATTAATAGTATTGGATAGACAATACAAGTTGATAAATAAAACGATTAGTAGGGCTAATTACTGTATTAATTACAGTACACTATTACTGTACACACAGTACACTATTGCTTGTTTCACATTCTTACCATATGATTATAAAATAAATCATATGGTACATACATCTCTCACAGGTGTGGCCGCTTGGAGTCAGCTGAGCCCACATTAGTTCAGTTTGCTGCACAGCATGGGGTTTGTCAACCTCATGACACCAGTTTATGCAGTAATGCAACTTCTGTTTATCTTAATAATAGTCAAGTGCAGAAAAAGTGACCCCAATGGTCAAATCTCTCAACTTTCTGTTACACATGCAGCTGCACCATTCTCGAGTCATGTTCCACATTCTAGAACAGACAGGGGAGTCTTTGACGGCAGACAAAGGAAGCCGGTGGTGTACTTCCATGAACACGGGGACTACAGTTAGGATACTACAACATGGAGGATCCTTGAACTAGAGTTGGGCAAAACTTTACTCACAAAACCTTTTTTGGAGGGTGAGGGGAGTTAACTTGTCAACACCAAAAAATAAGAAAAAAATTGAGAAGAAATCATTATCAAGATTAAAGACAGTATAGGGGAAGAAAAGGTCTGAATCCAGATGGAAGATGGTGCTAATGAAGATATGGGTGAAAAATGAGACCTATCAATGGAAGAGGGGAAGTCCTTAGAATATGAGGTACATATTTTAAGGGACTGAATAAAATCAGGAAGATTCAGAGGAAGCAAATACCAGAGAAGAGCATGAACCCAGGCCAGGGAATGAAGGAATGTTTAATATTCCTATGAATTAAGGCAATTTTAATTGAAAGAAAGATGAACATTACTTGCAGCAATAAATGGAGAGAAGCAGAGAATGGTGGGGGAATTAATGATTCTGGAACAGGGGGAATGGATTGCCAAAATCTTTGGAAATGGGAGCGCAGTAAAACATTTGAATTTACCTTTCCGTATTTCTTTTATGGTTAGAAAATGCTCCAAAGGCTTTCTAATAAGTGTCATGTACTTTCCACTTCTGTTTTTTTAATCTCTTGGTGCATCATCTTCTGTAAATTTTTCCTTCTCATTTTCTTATGCTATCATTTCATTTATTTTACTTTGTATTCAATCTCCCTTTGTCTTTAACTCCCCATCATGAGGTTCCTTTTTCTTTCCTAATTTAAATATTCTGATTTTTTTCTTCGTCTACTCAAATGCTGGTATCAAGTGTGACTGCATTTTAATATGTGATCTTAAATATTTATTTCCCAATCAGCTTACATAGCCATAGTTGCCTTAATACTATAAGCCCTGGTCTACACTAGGGATTTATTTCAAAATAACCCCCTAAGGTCAAATTTATAAGTGGAGCACCCACACTACTCACTTATTTAGAAATCTGTACTCCTGCTCTCCTTGAGGAATAACACTTATTTCAAAATAGTTATTTTGAAATAGCATTAGTATGAATGCTCCAGTGCCACTATTTCAAAACAACTATTCCCCAGAATAATTCAAACTAATTACTTCCCAGTACTTCCTGGGGCTCTATGTTGAAGTAATGGAGCTTGCCTGAGTCTAATATTCAGGCTTCCCCATAGTGGGAACATGCTATTTTGATTTTGTAAAATCAAAGTTATTAAGTTGAATTTCGTTATTTTGAAATAGTTTCCTAGTATAGACATGGCTCTAGTCAGCTCTCTTGTTTTCTTCACAGATATTGAACTGAGAAAAACCTGAAGATGTCTGCTGTTCTTCCTATCCTGCTGATGAACTTTCCATTACTATCTATGGGTCAGGTGGACAAGAGAAAGGATTTCCATACAGATTGTACTGCATACAACTATTTTACATTTAAACACTCTAATGGCTTAGCTCTGTTCCCGTTAAACTGATTGGCAATAGTCCCATAGACTTTAATGGGAATAGAGTTAGGCCAAGGCTGAGAATTTTGAAAATCCATGTCATCTTCCCCTCCCCCCACTCACCCACCCCCCACATACACACAGCCCATATCTCATCATCTCACAACCCTTAGTGTATCCTCACAATAGTCGTGTGAGGAAGGGAAGTGTTATATTATTAATTGTACACAAGGGGAATTAAGACACAAAGACAGTGATTTCCCTAAGGTCATACTAAGTCTTTGGTGCAGCAAAGTTTTTAACTCAGTGCTCCCAAGTACCAGGCTAGAGTCCTAATAATCAAATCATACTTTCTATCTATTTGCTTATTGCTCATTGGAAGTGGGTGAACTTTGCAATGCTCAGGCCATGTATTCTACCAAATTATATCCTATATTATATACATGGTCCAACTGCAGAAACCAGCTCCATAGCATAGTAAAAAGGATATGTATCCAATTAAGTCTTTTTCTGCAAAAGGCTTTTGATGGGCTGACCCGATGTTTAGTATTTATTGAGGAGGCACAAATGGGCTGGGGCTGATATTGTCCTGGAAATAATTGCTGGATGTTACCTTTCTTTTAAGAGTAAGTAGAAAAGGAAAGAATTTCTGAACGAGCTGAGGCATAGTGAGTCTTTCTCCAGCATTCCAGCCTAGATTCTGTGGAGGGCTTTCTGACTTTTCCCATGACGGTGGTGTAATAGGAAACATGTTTTAATGACAGACCTGAATTAGACAAATTCAGAGTCTATGAGAAAAAACTGTGCAGAGGGAAAAGCAAAACAGGAAGTCAGCTAAAATTATATTTAACAATATGAGAAAAAGTATATATCTACCATAGCATCTGTAGAGGTAGGCAAACCATTTGCAACAAACTATGTATTCAGCAAACCAGTTGTCTTCAAATAGACTTTTTAGGGTTATGAACTGTATTACAGGTAACTAGATATTGCTGAACAGGTAACTAAATATTGCTGAACATTCACCTGGTAAACTATATTACAGGTACCTCAACATTCACCTGGTGCTGGAAGCAACATTTCAAAAACAGGTCTACTTTTTTTCAAAATGGATTTTCTAAATATAATAGAAAAAATTTTATAGCATGAAAAAGCTCTTTTTGTTAACTTCATTAACATGATATCATTGATAGGTTGAAAGTGTAGTCATTCCAGGAAAGGAATGAAAATTTAAAACCATTGTGAAGAGGTTGGGTCTATTTCTGTTCTGGTTCAGAATGACTTTTGAATATGCAATATGCATATTGACAATGAATTGTGATCTCAGAAGAGAAATTCATCAGGACTAAAAATGAGAATGGACAATGAATTATTTCCATGACTTAAGTATATGGAAGTTCCAAATTCTCCAGGCAGAGAATCAGGTAGTAGCAATAAAGGAAATTGTCTTGATAACCTGTGGGCTATGTTTCACCGTACAAGGAGATAATGCCAGTCTTTCTGCACACATCTAAAAGTCAGTATTCTACTCCGAACATATTCCAGAATAGAGGATGTGTTCACAGACTGGAAAATGCTACCAAGCTCCCATGAAAATTTGGTTTGGAATAGCATGAATAGTCCCCTGACTGTATTTACAAGATGAGTAAATACAGGTGTATTTACATTGGTGGGATAAACAAGCTTTAAATGTTTCTGTTGGTAATTGCAGTAATGCCTGGAGGCCCTAGTTAAGGATCAGGCCTTATTGTGTTCCTGAACACACATGTGATAATAGTCCCTGCACTAAATTATATACAATCTGAGTTTTTAATCTGAAGGGATCAAGTATGTCATGTGGTGATATATATATACACACACACACACACACATATATATTTAAATGTGAGATCTTAAAATATAGGCTCCTAAATTCATATTTAGGCATCTAAATAAAGATGGTCTGATATCCCAGCACTCCAGAAAGGCACAACGGAAAAGGGAGGCTACCTGCTCAAAGACTACAAAAGTCAGGATAGGACCTAGGAGAGATAAGCTATCTAGAAGGATACCAGAGGATCCAGGGCTGTGCAAATAATATTAGTCTAAGGCTGCTCAGTCCTCAATCAAGGATTTGGCCTGATGATTAAGGCTTTCACAACATCCAGATTTCTGGTGTTGTTTGTAAATTTTGCTATTGCTCACCAATTACCTCTTTGCATAGTAGATAATCATTGTGAATTTTCCAAAGAGTAATACTTGGATGCATTTGTGACCTGTTTTTTACTGTTGGAACAATGCAGGCTTAATGAGCAAATGTGGTGTGAAATAGAATTTTGAATTGGATGAAATTCTGTAATGCAAGATCCAAATTTATCTTAGAGATAGCACAGAGAAGATAAACAAGCAACTGATGCCTTAAATTCAGAAGTGTGAAAGCTTGTCTCTAAAAATGGGTCCAGAATCCTAAAAATCCCCTGAGTTTAGGGATAGTATTTCTACTGAAACAGTTTCCTTATTACTAGTTATAAAACTAGAAACCATACTATCAACCGTGAAACCATATAATTAGTTTCTTTATGGATCTGCAATTTTTGCTAGATAAAATAAAAAACTGTCACCAAACACAGAGGCCATTATGAATATGACAGGTCATTTACAGAAAAAAGGTTGTGTAGAAGTAACATCTGATAATTTGTTGGAAACATTAGCATATAGATGGCTGTTGGAAGTGTGAAATATTATCAGAAGAATTCTAATCTAAATTGCTACAATATCAAAATAGGATTTTGTATTTTGTTACCATAATGCTCGTAGCAGTTCAGACTTAAACAATTTACAGAAATAGCACTCATTTGTGAACAGAACCGTGCATTGCTCTCTCCTATGAAAATATTGAGAGCTGTTGAGTTGAGACCTTAGATTACTCTTATTGTCCAAAGATATGTAATTAAGTGTTCATGGTTGACCAATAATCCTGGCAAAAACTACTGAATTTTGCTGCACACCATTTTTACTGCAGTAGGATGGAGGGTAATACCATTTTTATAAAATTTGTAGACTAGCTTTTCAGAAACAGGCATGCAGAAGACTAGGTTAAGTTTTTGTAAACCAAACAGACTCCCCTGCCCCTCCCTTTCACCTCGTGCCTCCTGCTGTCTTTCACTGTGTGTTGCAGTAAGGAAGAGAAATTGAATATTGATCTATAATGCTCATCTCTGTAATATCTGGGCACTAACATGAAAAGTAAAGGGAGAAATGTAATTGTTTGTAAAGCCAATGTCTGAAAGATGAACAAGAAAACAAGAACAAATTACAGCTCAAGAGGAGTAAATAGTTGTGAATTAAGGCAGGATTTATGAATCTGCAAATCCAGTCTCTTAGCTGAAAGGAGGCCTATTGACCCAGAGTTTGGATCAAAGAAGGAGTCCACCTCCAGAGAGAACTGGAGTTCATCACTGGGGGCTTGAATATAAAGATAACATTAGCAGGATAGAATGCCATAAGCACCTTTGTCTGTTTTTCAGAAATAGGTCTTTGGTTGAATTTAATCTGCAGCCTATTTAGCCTTTATCCCTACTCTGAGCAACAGGGGAAAGAAGCAGAATGTCTATCCTCAAAGAAGAATTCATACATATACATATACATATATACCCATTTACCTGAATATAGTTTTGAGCTAAAAAATTCTGATCTGAATACGGTTTTAAATAACCCTCAGCTCCTCCTTCACAATAGTATTCAGGGGCTGTTGAGTCTTCTTTATTCAGTTATAGAAACAGTAGTCCAGCTGCAAAATTTGGATCTGAGTTTCAATCTTCAGTGCTTCCTGCCCTCCACATGCTAAATAGATGAATTGCTTATAGTGGACTTACAGACCGTCTCCATTGGAAAGAGTTAAGGGGCAGTGACAGACATATTTTGTCAGCTAGTGTGCAAAATACAATTTATCATGACGATGGCCCAACTCTCCAACAACATTCTTTCTGGAGAACATTTGGAGCAAAACAGATACCGTAATAGCAATGCAGATCACTGTCTATACATGTGTAACTACTGAATTGGATGTCTTCTACTTTACACCTTAGGAAGACACAGATTTGTTCTCCACAAATCAGTGTCTGTTGACAAGCAGGAAACATGAAAAATCCCACAAAACTATGAGGCTACATCTACATTGCCCATTCTTGCTCAAGAAGATATGCAAATGAGCTGCCATTTTGCGCAAGTATAAACTGCTCCTTCTTGCGCAAAAAAACCCTCTTGCACAAGACCCATTCTGCCGCTTATTTTCAGGCAGAATGGCTCTTGTGTAAGAAGGGGGTTTTGCTCAAGAAAGAGCAGCATAGACTGCTCCTTCTTGCGCAAAAGCCTCTTGCACAAAAATGGCAGTTCATTAGGTATGCAAATGAGGAGTGGCATTCATCGCCACGCTTCATTTGCATATCTTCTTGCACAAGAATTCGCAATGTAGACATAGCCTGAATGTACTAGAGAAGCTGTCCATCAGGATTGCTACATAGTAAATTCCTTGTTTCCTTTCCCCCAGAACTATCTCCTCTAATTGTCAATGGTATATAAAGTCAAAGGGCCCCTAAACTTGTTCTTCTGCAAGTCATCATACTTGGTAAACGCTGCAGATTTTAAAAAGTCTATATTTCCTGCTACTAATTTAGGCAGAATTCTACCTACAGTGATATGACTGCTGGCAATAAAACCAAGGGCTAAATTCTTCAGCAACCTGAATAGTGTTTTGGCACAACTGGATATACGTAGGCAAGAAAATAGGTGTAACATGCATAGATATTAGTGTAAATGAATAAGTTACTCATGTGAAAGACAAGTGGCTGTGTGACATTGCATTGCTGCTTATACAAATTCTGGGCCTGAGCCATGCAGTGAGGTTCTAATACAGAGCCATTCCAGCTGCCAGCATCTAGAAGATATGATTATTGAAGTGGATAACTTGTGGGAGTTGTGGGAGGAGGGGATATTTTCCTTCCTTTTCTCTATAGGCCATGTCTATACTAGGAAACTATTTCAAAATTCCTAAATTTGACTTAAGAACTCCAGATTTAACAAATTCTGACTAGCGTGTCCTCGCTATGGGGAAGCATCAAAATTAGTCTGAAGCCGACTCCGTTAATATGGATGTGCTACCTCAGACTTAGAGCCCCAGGAAGCACTCTAAGGAGCTGCCTCCCTGAAGCCAATAATTTTGAATTAGTGGCTCCAAATAGCTAATGTTATTTTGAAATTACTATTTTGGAATTAGCATTACTCTTTGTGAGAGGCAGGAATACAGAGTTTGAATTCCATTGCCTGTTATTTTGAAATAACAAACTTGGTAGTGTGGATGCACATCTTATAAATTCAAATGGGGAGAGGGGTAATTTCAGAATAAGGTCCTAGTGTAGACCAGGTCTAAGAGAGAGACTTGAAAGAGCAGACAATGACAATGGCTATTGAGGCAATACTGGAAGTGACCCATTGGGGGAGAGGAGACAAAGAAAATTGTTGGGTGCAGAAGCTGTGGGGTGTACATCATTCTTTAGTGGGTATCTGAAGGTTGCTACTTACACATGGAATGTTGATAGAGAAGATGCAGGGATAAGAGGTGCAGCAAGTGATGATGAGGGAATTCAGATGAGGATTTGAAAACATAATGAAGGAGAGGAGGGTGGAGGTGATATAGTTACCTCAAGTTTTGTGGATACCTACAGAGCAAATGGTCTTAAAAGGTGGACAGCAGAAGTGGGAGAGTGAACTATGAAAGAACATGAAAACAAAGAAAGAGACAAGACACTGGAGATGAATTTAGTATCAGATTTGCTACAGTGGGGACTGAGGGGCAGAAACAGAATATGGAGTGGCAAGGAAGAAAAGAATGGAGATTGACCAATTCCTGCAGAAGAGAGGAAGAGATGATAGAGATAGCCGGGACTGGAGCACACACAAAAAAAGAGGTTGATGTACAAAAGACTACAAGACAGAAAAAAAGACAGCTTCACAGCAACAGCAGGAAGAGTCATGGTCTAAGTGATTGGAAACTTCATACTAAGAACTATTAGGTCTGTCAATAGACCAGATCCAGAGAATAGAAGGGTGTGCAGTATGTCAGTATCAAGAATCAAAGATGTGGAGGTGAGCCTGGAAAGGACCCTTGATGGGAGTGGAGTAACATTGTGCAACATGTGCAAGAATGGCACGATTAGATTCCTATTGGAGTGAATCCAGGATAACCATGTCCAGTCACATATGACGCCTAATGGAATGGAAGGTCAGGTGATCCTCGCGTCACTGACTATGTCGGTATGCCTAATTTACATGCCTTGGTTGGCAGAGGCATGTAATCTAGACATACCCTAATTGTCCAGATCGCTTTTTTCTCTTTCTTAAAAAAAGATAGGTAAAACATTAGCTATTCTCCAGTAATGTAATACAACTCTTTACTAGATAGATTTACTAAAAATCCTTGCTAGTAGACTTGCAATCTCTTTTCTTCTCATTTCTTTCAGTCTTCTGGGATAGAAATTATCCAGTTTGTCCAATTTAAGCCCATTAAATTCCTTCTGTTTTTCTTCCATCTCAGAATTCTCTCATCATCACTTCCTCCATGCCCATGTTCCTACTTTTCAGTCTGTTTTTGGATCTTTAATCTCCCTGGTCCACACTGCACAGCAGCCCAACCTCATCTTTCTTTATTATCTTTTATTTCTACAACTAAAAAAAAACCTTCTTGTTTGTTCTAATTTCCTTGGCAAGAGCTAATTCAGTTTTCACTTTTAGCAAATCTGACCTTATTCCTACATTTATTACCCTAGAAGATGTAGCTATCTTTTCTGATCAGTCTTTTTTTTCCACTTTCTCTAGGTGCTCTGCCTTCTCTTAATAATATTTTTGAGATGATTGTTCATCCTGTTGGGTTTGGAAGCTTTCCTGCAAGTTTTTCCAGCCTGTGTTGGCTGTCCAGCTGTTCCCAGGGTAGGAGCAGGACTCAAGTGCCCAACCCTTTGGCCTGGGGACCCCAGGGTTGTGGGTTTGAATGCCTCCCATCCCGTGAGTGTCACTGTCTACATGGCTTAGGATGCAAATTAAACTTAGTTTTTGTACACTTGATTTAAAGAAATTCCAGCACTCCTCCATATTTAAATTCGTGGGTGCTCATGATTAATTTTCTTAATTTCACAAAGTCAGCCCTTGAATTCAAAAACTATAAATGACCACCTGACTTTGGTTATCCATCCATTTAATTTAAACTCTATCAACTCATAATGACTCACCAAGGTTATTTCATATGACTAGATCTTACTTAAGAACATAAGAACAGCCGTACTGGGTGAGACCAAAGGTCCATCTAGCCCAGTAGCCTGTCTGCCGACAGTGGCCAGCACCAGGTGCCCCAGAGAAGGTGGACCGAAGACAATGATCAAGCAATTTGTCATTAGGCAAGGAGTTCCACAGGTTGACTACACACTGTGTGAAGAAAAGCTTTCTTTTATTAGTTTTAAACCCATTAATTTCATTTGGTGTCCTCTAGTTCTTCTATTATGGGAACTAATAAATAACTTTTCTTTATCTGCCCTCTCCACACCACTCATGATTTTATATACCTCTATCATATCCCCACTCAGTCTTCTTTTTTCTAAACTGAAAAGTCCCAGTCACTTTAACCTCTCTTCATATGGGACCCGTTCCAAACCCCTAATCATTTTAGTTGCCTTTTTCTGAACCCTTTCCAAGGCCAAAATATCTTTTTTGAGATGAGGAGATCACATCTGTACACAGTATTCAAGAGGTGGGTGTACCATAGTTTTATACAGAGATAGTAAGATATTTTGGGTCTTATTTTCTATCCCTTTCTTAATAATTCCTAGCATC
>CM057847.1:141262847-141273361 GCA_030068395.1 Apalone spinifera | reverse complement strand
TGAGCCTCCTGTTCAAGGCTTTCAAAGACCATACTGTTTTACTGCTCTGTGTGCATCCAGGCAAGCAAAGATGGATATTACAGAGGGGTTCCTGTCTGGCTACAGGTGAGGGAAGAGGTATAGGGGGCATGCCCTAGGAAGGAGTTTGAGTGCAGGACAGGTGAGGGGTTCATGCTCTTGGAAGAAGTTTGGGTTTGGGGCAGATTGTTGGGATGTAGGAAGGAGTCAGGGGGTTAGCACTTATCTCTGGCAGCTCACAAAAGTGACTGCCACACTCTGCTGGCAGCAGCTCCTAGATAGGTGGGTCAGGGGATCTTCATGCACTGATGCTTACAGGAGCCACCGTGGTAGCTCCCATTGGTTGCAGTTCCCAGTCTATGGGAGCTGCAAAGTCAGCTCTTGGAACAAAAACAGCATGCAGAGACCTTCTTTCCCCCTCCCCTGGAAGGTGCTGGCCACTTCAAGGGGTGGTAAAGAGTGAGGATAGACAGTAAATTACCCAGGACCATGGGCAATTGCCTCCAACCTAGTGATAAATCCAGAAAGATTTCTCTGGAGGAATCAGGTTTCTCTTCAGTATTTCCCAGCACAAGAAAGAAAGGCTCTGGGACCTGTGGGTACTCTGTCAAGAAGTGAGCTGCTTTCACAGTCACTCCACGTGCAAACTCAACAGAAGTGAGAACATGGTGTGGAAGACGGATCAGACCTGCTCAAAGGCTTGGTCTTTAAAATACTGCTCCAGACTAATTTAATGGAATTGGTAAGGCAGCACAAAAGCACAAGCAGTATTAAGGAGTGTTAAGTTTATTTTAAATTGTGTATAGATGTGTTGCTTCATAATTTCAGTTTTAATTATTTAATAAAAAGACCGGGAGGTGTGAAATATTTATAGAGTTCCTGATCCTGGATGTGTTGTGGTGGAGAGCTTAATGAAAGTTAGAATTTCCTGGTCAGGACATTTTCTAATTGCTGCTTAAACCATCCCTCTTCAAGTTTATATCCTCTCACTACAGCATATCTTCTCATAGAGACATATGAAAAGCCACATTGCTTTAATATCTAACATGTATGCTTTATCTGTTACCAATGTGAACCAAAAAGATACATGATTAGCTTCTGAGGAATTCTCTTCTGTGCTCCTTCCATCTGTGAAGAAACACCAAACTGAGACAGACAATGAAGGGAAATTTTCTTCCTGTTATAAAAAAACTTCATCTCACCCAACAAGTGCTTCTTTTGAAAATGAAGCTGGCAATGTGAATATTGTGGGGGTTTTTAGAGGAAATATGTGTGGCTGAAAAGTGATCCAACTGCTCTAGTGTGTCAGATCTCCTCATTCCCTAGTTACAGAGAGATAGCTGGGTTAGCCTGTTTCAGCAAAAAACAATGAGGAATCCAGTGGCACCTTAGGGTGTGTCTAGACCACAGGGATTTTTCAATAAAAGTGGCCTTTTTTGGAAAAATCTTTACCTGCGTCTAGACTGCTGCTGCGTTCTTTCGAAAGTAAATCAAAAGAATGTGGCAGTTTATTCGACCATGGAAAACCTCATTTTACGAGGAAGAACGCCTTTTTTCGAAAGAGCTTTTTTTGAAAAAAGGCACTATGTAATACAAACTGTGCTTTTTTGAAAGAGAGCATCCAGACTGCTCTCCTGGGTGTTCTCTTTCGAAAAAGCAGCTTGCTTTTTCAAAAGTATTGATTGTAGTCTAGACACTCTTTTTCAAAAGAGGGTTTTTCGAAAGTATCTTTTGAAAAAGCCGCTTTCAAAAGAGGCTTGCAGTCTAGATGTAGCCTTGAAGACTAACACATTTATCTGGGCATAAGATTTTGTGGGCTGGTACCCACTTCATCAGGTGCATGAAGAGAAAACTTCAGTTTGACAGATATGAATATTCACATGCAAAAATGGATGTGTTACATTATTATGTGGAGGACCAGTGCTAACAAGGTTGATTCAGTCAGGATGGATATGGCCCATTCCCAAAGGCTGATGAGGTTAATAAACTAGATCATACCATTTTTTAAAAAATCTAATCTTCATTTAAAAATTATCATTGATGTGAGAATCTACCAGAAGCCTTTGTGGTTTGTTCTAGTGATTTATTGCCCTCATTAATAAAAATTGGCACTTTATTTCCAGTCTGAATTTGTATAGCTTCAACTTCCAGCCAATAGATCTTTTTTATAGCTTTACCTGGTAGAATGAAGATCTTATCATATCTGGCACTTATGAACCATGATCAAGTGATCCCATAATTTCTATCTGTTCAGATGAATAAATTGAGAAACTTTATGCTATTATCATAAAGCATTCCAATCTCTTAATTTTTCTTGTGGCTTATCACTGAACCCTTCTCCAGTCTATCAGCATCAATTTATTAATTGTGTGTGCCAGAACTGGACATAATGTTCCAGTAGTGGACACCCAGATTAACATAACCTTTCTTATTCCTACTTGAGAGTCCCTTGTTTACACATCCCATGCCATACCTTTGCAATGGAAGCTCCTGTTCAGCTCATACCTACCACAAACCCAAGCCTGTTTTACAATCCCTTCTCCTTGGATAGAATACACCCATTTTGTACATATAGCCTATATTGATTGTTCTTAGATGTATTCCCTTACCTTTGTTTGTATTGAAACACATTGTTTTCTTGTACTCAGCTGAGAAACTGATCCAGATAGCTCTATCTCAACAAACTGTCCATATTATTATTTACC
Organism: Apalone spinifera; assembly: GCA_030068395.1. Lineage (NCBI taxonomy): Eukaryota > Metazoa > Chordata > Testudines > Trionychidae > Apalone > Apalone spinifera. The sequence continues at coordinate 141,270,638 of CM057847.1, read as the reverse complement.
ACTCCCCCAACCTTTGTGCCCTTTGGAAACTTTTTAGTGATTATGTTATGTTTTCTTATATGTCAAAATGTTAGTTTCTTCAGGGTCAAGAACAAAACCAACTACATGGCAATCCCACATTTATATTTTGAGACTTGTCACTCAGCTTTTATTCCATTTAATATGTGCTTTTTTAAGTTTGTGTCATTCTAGTTTTTTAATGAAAATGTCATGTGGTACCAATTAAACTGCCTTACAGAAATCTAATTGCATTACATTAACACAATTATATCTACCAACCAAGCATATAATCTCTTATAAATCAAATTAATTTGACAGGATTTATTTTCCATAATTCCATATTGATTGTCATTAATTATATAGTCTTTATTTTTTTTATTTATTGAGTCACAGATCAGCCATTCAGTTACTTTGCCAAGAAATGGTGTCAGGTTGACAGATCTGTAATTACCCAGGTCATCCCATTCATCCTTTTTCAATATTGGCACAATAGTAGCTGTCTTTTGGTCCTCTGGTTCCAAAGAGTCACTGAAAATCTACATTAGTAAATTCCTTAGTCAACTCTTATACAATTCTTGGTTGGTAGGTATCCTGGCGTATTCATTTTAAGAAATCTAAATTTAATAGCTGCTGTTTACCATCCTCCTAAATTATTATTGGAATAGAAATTATATTATCATCTTCATATGATCTATCTAAATCATTTATTTCCAAAACACAGAAGATAAAGTTTTATTATACACTTCTGCCTTTTGGCATTATTAATTACACTTCTACTACTTCTATCTTCTGATAGACCAGTACCATTGTTAGGAGTCTTTTAGTTCCCAATATACTTTAAAAACTCCATATTGTCCACAATTCTGCTGTGGTTCTTACTGTTCACTGATATGATAGTATTATGCTATGTTAAAGTGCCCACTAACATACAGGAAATGTTCCTGGGTCTCACGAGTATTAAACTCAGTTTTTCAAAGAGGAGAATAAATTACTGTTTTTCAAACCCAGAGCATTATTCATGAGTCTGTGGCTGAAAGTGCTTTTTCTCTTTCATTCTTCCACAGATCAACCAAATTCTTAATGTACAAGAACAAGTAGGAAATAAATCCAGCCAGGGATTTTGATATTGAATTTGAAAAGACCACAGTCAATCAGTGCTGAAAAGGAGACAGCATAAAAAAACTGAAAAAAATGTTATTTGTATGATACATTCTGAAAAAAACCACCAAATCTCTTTTCATTGCATGAGAATATTGGGAATACTGGGGTGATCCACGTAGCAGTATAAACTTCTAAACATTGCTTCATGCTCCTTTCATAGTCCATATCAAATGGATTATATCAGATAAGTATCATTGTGTCCTGTGGCGACAGTGAATTAAATACTCCCTTTAATTCCTCAAGAGCACTAGTTTTGCATCTGTCAGTGACATCTCCCTGATTTTACCTTAGTACCTTCACCCATTTTTACAGCTTGAATATGTATACATAGCTGAGGCCATATATGCAGTACAGCTTACATTGGTATCAGTTATGTGGTTCAAGTGTGTGAATAAATTACATATAAGAAATGTCCCTAACACTCTCCTAAGCAGCACTATGTTAGCAAGGGAGCTTCTCCTACTGACATGGCTGTTGCTGCTCTTGGAGGCTACAGCAATGAAATTGACAGGAAAGCATCTGGACGTTGACTAAGAGCATCTGTTCTAGCAGCGCTATTGTGGCACAGCTCAATTGGTGCAGCTGTGCCACAGTAGGCTCTGTAGAGCAGCCATAACCTTAGTGTAAGAGGCTGACTTTGAAAAGAAAATAACTATCATTTATTTACAACAAAAGAATCTGGGCTTATACTTGCATGAAATAATTTACTTTCTCGCAGTTAATCTCTGCTGAGGAGTGATGCACCCAAAAAGCTTTAACCTTTTTTTCCCCCATGAGTGAATGTACTACTACAGGATCCATACTCTTAACTATCATCCTGACAACTCTAGAATAAAAGGAAAACTATGTTGATTTTTCTATCCATCCCCTAATGTTTATTTTCACTTGAATCATTAAGCATCCCCAAAGAGAATCAATGGCTATTGGCTTTTCTTCAATACTAACTAAAAGGGGATCTAATTAGCTTTTTCTGCTCGGCATATATAATGTACCCATCCCATATTTGTTTGTTTGTTTCTTGTTTGTTTGTTTGTTTGTTTTCACTGCAGAAATGCCATAAAGCCCAATCTAGGGATCAGAGTGCCACTGTGCAAACATACAACAAAAACCCTAAAATTATTTACAACAGAATCATAAAATCATAAAGTTGGAAGAGACCTCAGAAGGTCATCGAGTCCAACCCCATTCTCAAAGCAGGACCAACCCCACTAAATCAGCCCAGCCAGGACTTTTTCAAGCCTGGCCTTAAAAACCTCTAAGGATGGAGATTCTGCCACTCCCTAGGTAACCCATTTCAGTGCTTCACCACCTTTCTAATGAAATAGTTTTTCCTAATATCCAACTCAGACCTCCCCCACTGCAACTTGAGACCATTGTTTCTTATTCTGTCATCTGCCACCATTGAAAATAGCTTATCTGCAAATATAAGATAAAAGAACATGGATGGATGAGCACAAATAACAGTGAGACAATTAAAATGTAGGGAATTAGCAGTGTTACATCACTATAATTGTGATTACATCAACACTGTTAAACCTGGGAATTTTATTGCAGAACTAGAATTTACACAAAACCTATGCATGGGAATAAAGCAGTGAGTTCAGATCTTACTTTATTTTTAGTCCTTTTTTAAAAATTATTATTCATGAGGATGTTGTTGGGATCCTATTACCACTTATTTACAGAAAAAAATCTGGATTAAGGGATGGCTCTTGCAGCATGTTCTGAATGTGGCCTCACTAAGATTCAGGCTGATCTCTGGTGACAGTTACTTCCCCTATAACCTTCTGTCAATAAAGCCTTGGGAATCCCTAATTTTTCCCATGGGATCTATCAGCTGTAGTGTTGCTGAGATGAATTGCTGGTGGGAGAAATCATCTCTGAGGCACCTAGTCAAACTCATTGAGGATTTCAGAAGATGGGAATTGTATCTTTTAAATGGACCTGGAATGAAAAAATGAAACAGCCCAGGGTTTGGAGCACTGGAATTATGTGCTCCATCCAACCAGGTCCAGTTAGTAAATAAGTTTTCTCTTTTGGAGCAGTTGTAATGTTTTCATTACCTTTGATTTTATTCCTAGGTAAAGTATATTAATTATACACTATTTACCACTCTGTAATAAAGAAAAGAAAAGAAAACTCTTGTACGGTATTTTACAGCTAATTTGGGTAATATTATTGCATCATTTGTATCTAATTGAGTGACAAGCTTGTAACGAGACTTTATCACACTCTGTGCTGCAACCAATTAAGAGAAAAAAGGCCTTTGTTCAGCTAATTGTCTGACTGTTATCAAAATGATCCTTCTGGGCCCCATTTAGAAGTCTAAATACCTCTGGCAATTGAAGTATAGTGCATGTAAATAATTAAAATTATAAATATCACTAAACAAATGTAATTGTTGGTGATCTGGTAGTTTGCCAATAAATTCTTGCTCACTGAGCTGAGAACTGCAATGAAGTTGCTATAATCGGACAGCATGTATGTGACAAAGTTATGTTTAAAGTTTCCAAGTGGTGTTCTTGTTCTGATTCATATTTAAATGAAATGCTGTGCAAACAAGTATATTACTCCGGTTGTGAAAGGAAATAGATGTTCTAGCCAACGAGAAATTACAGAGAATGCTTCAAGTATATGACTTTTATGTTATCTTTTTATTTCTTCTCCCATAAAGTAATGCACAAATGTTGAATGTAGGTGTTTAAATAGTTTATTGATATAAGTTATTTCAGTTCAATTTGATATAAATTACTTGTGTAAACTATTTGTAATGATCTACACAAAGCAGAGACAATGTAATTACAAGGTCTCAGGACACTTTAGTTTATTTGCTATATAAATAATTATTATTTTGTATTTTTTTATCTTACAATACTTAAAGAGGTAGTTATATAGAATACCAAATATATTCATATAGGATACGTCTAGACTACATGCCTCTGTTGCCAGAGGCATGTAGATTAGGCTACCCAACATAGGAAAATGAAGCCGCAATTTAAATAATCGTGGCTTCATTTAAATTTAAATGGCTGCCCCGCTCTGCCGATCAGCTGTTTGTCAGCAGATCGGGGCAGTCTAGACATTCCCCTGTCGACAGGAAAGCCTTTTGTCGACCTCCTGGTTATGCCTCGTGGGAATACTGGCTGTTGCGAATTTTTATTCTAGCAATTAGTCCTGACTCTGATGATGGGACTGTTTATGTAACAGTGGATTTTCAGGGTCAGGCCTAAAAGTTGAAAATAAGAACTTGACATAGAAATACTGGCAAGCTACAGTGGTGTTTTTGTGTCATTGTGAAAATAGGAATTCAAAAGATCTATTGCAGGTATCCCAATATCTATACTTTTAGAGCTGCCGCTGTTGTTGTTTTAAAAGAAGAGGATAATAGCTGACATTTTGCACATGACACTCAGATTTTATTCTGAGAAGAGAAGCTTTTCATGGCTGATACATTTTTAAAAGGTCAAGATGCTATGTTTTTTTTCCAGAAAGAAGACTGTACAAACCATCAGGAATACAAAGGGAAAACAGTTCACTGCAGAAGAAAAACAGCATTGAGAAATAATTTCCATGAGAAATCTTGGTAGTGAGGAGCAGGGTTGGATTTAGGGGCAGGTGATTTAGGAGACTGCCTGGCATGCCAGGACTGGGGAGGCATAGAGCTTAGGATGCTAAAGCAGGTATTCAAAAGTTTGAAGAGGGGACACCAAAGACATGCCTCATCTGGGGCACTATTTGGTTTAGGGACAGCCGTGGTGAGGAGGAAGGGAAATATGGATGTCATAAAATTACATCCCCTGATGTCACATCAGATGATGAAATGTAATTCTGTATGAAATGGCAATAATGCAGCTTCTACGCCTCATTTCAAAAGCTGAGGCTTTCAAAAATGGGTAATGACAATTCAGCTCCTAAATGTGTAGACCTAAATAAAGAATAGTCTTGTTTTGTGATCTGCCTAAGCAGATTCTCTACAGTTGAAGAAATGGGGAAATAATGGCCTGTTTTTCAAAAAGTATTGAGCACTTATCAATTCCTACTGAAATCAATGGGAGTGGCAGAATGCTTAGAACTTTTTTGAAAGGTATGCCACTTACTTAGGAGTTCAAATTAGGCCCCTTGTTTTGCAAATTAGAGCTGAAATTGGAGAAGTGCCTCAGATAGGCAGAACATATGCGAACTTATGTTTGTGATCACCCTGAACATATTTTAAAACTGTCCATAAGTATTTCCACCATATTTTTATTTAGACTACAGGTTGAACCTCTCTTGTCCAGCACCCTTGGGACCTCACCAATTCTGAATGAGAGAATTTTCCAGACCTTGGAAGGTCAATATTGTCTAGCAGCATTACCAATGCTTCCACTGCTTATTGTGCTGTTAGAGGATATTTAGGAGTAAATTAGAGCTAAATAACAGCACACAACACTTAGAGATAGGACTGGTGGCTATAAACAAACTTTATGGAACTGCAGGACATTTGGCCACACCTATAAAAAGTGGACATCTGGCTAATTAAAACCATGCAACCATGCCAGATCATGGATGTTGCCAGACCAGAGAGTGCCAGACTAGAGAGGTTCAATCTGTAGTAACTTTTAATATGAGAGTCTGCCTCTTTGCCAAATACTTGATTTAACTTCCCTGATTTCAACTGAACAGTAGGATGCAGTAAAGTACATTTCCTCCATGGTAAAGCAGGGCTTGCCTCACATCTCAAGGTCTCATGGGAAGGATACATCATGAAATAATATTGTTTTTTATTGATGGGTAAATAAAATGAAGATAAAAAATCCATTACTTTACTTCAGAAGAAAATGTAATTGCAAAGGGTTGAAACTAATTGGAATATTGTTTGAAAAACTGGATGGTGATGTGCAGAACAGGCTGCGCTGTATGACATGGCTGATATACTTGTTACTCTCATCCCTTTGTAAGACTAAAAAAGGTAATAGATGTTAACCTTAAAATGGATGGATCTGTTTTGTTTATGCACTCTCAAACTCAACAAAATAAGTTCACCATCTTCCCTGAAAAATGCTACCGAGAAGGTGGCCTCCTTTAAACCAAAACACTGATGAGCAGGTGACTCTGATGAATTTATTCTAAAAAGGGAAGGCAACAGGTACGAAGTCAATGTACCTGGTTATTCCTGAATTATTTAGCTCTCATCTTAGCTATTTATATGGCTGCCATTGCCATAACATAAGAGTACCTCACAATCTATAACAAAGAATCATAGAATCGTAGAATACTAGTACTGAAAGGGACCTCAAGAGGTCATCAAGTCCAATCCCCTACCCTCATGGCAGGACCAAACACCATCTAAATCATCCTTGATAGATGTCTATCCAGACTGCTCTTAAGTATCTCCAGTGATGAAGATTCCACAACCTCCCTAGGCAATTTATTCCAGTGGTTAATTATTCTGACAGGAAGTTTTTCCTAATGTCCTACCTAAACCTTCCTTGCTGCAATTTAAGCCCATTGCTTCTTGTTCTGTCACAGGAGGCCAAGGAGAACAATTTTTCTCCCTCCTCCTTGTGACAGCCTTTTAGATACCTGAAAGCTGCTATCATATCCCCTCCCCATCTTCTCTTTTCCAAACAAAATAATGCCTTTATGCCTCGTGAAATGAGGCTTACAGGATCTTCCGACAAAGGGTTCTGGGGTCGGCAGATCCCCGTCTAGACTACCGTGCTGTGCTGACAATCAGCTGATCGGCACAGCGCAGCGTCCATTTTTATTTAAATGAAGTGGAGATTATTTAAATTGCAGTTTCATTTCCCTTTGCCGAGTAAACTAATCTACATGGCTACATCGACAGAGCCATGTAGTTTAGACGTACCCCCAGAGTGCTCAGGAGATTGGAATTATGCTTTAGGTGGGAAGGAAGAACTTAACTGATGTGGTTTTCTATGATGTTTCTGGCTAATTGTTATTTTGAAGGACTCCTCATACTTTGCACATAACTTAGCTTATGAAGTCATATGCTGACATCAATAACCCATCAAAAGAGAACATCAACTACAGACTGAATAGCTGCAAAATTGTGGCATGTGGTGCCCTTTACAAGGTATGTGAGAGTGGAGGGGAATGCTTCCATAAGGAGTGGATACAGGACAAACTTGGTTTGCAGACAGATGGACCTCACCCACCCTGGTGGGTGGCTCCCAGTAAGCAGAAGAAATCAGGAATACCATGTATTCATAAACCCTGGAACAACTGGTGTAACTTCTGTGACTGCACCAAGGTGTGCAATTTCACCCTGTGTGTGTCCACCAAGCTTTTTGAGTTTTTATCCTCTGCAGCTGATGTTTATGTGCCTATTGTGCAGAGACAATTATGTGAGGGCGGCGAGGAGTCCCGTGGCACCTTATAGACTAACCTTATAGCCACAGGACTCCTCACCACTTTTGCAGATTCAGACTAACACGGCTACCCCTCTGATACAATTATGTGAGGGTGCATCATCAAAGAATGATGCCTTTAGGAGATTCTTTGTGCTGTGGAGGGTGTCTATGAAGTTCATTGTGCAATGTTTGTGGTTTATGTTAACTATATTAAAGAGTGTCTTATTAAGAAACAAAATACAGGACTATGTAGCACTTTAAAGACTAACAAGATGGT
>CM057847.1:141226441-141237939 GCA_030068395.1 Apalone spinifera | reverse complement strand
ATTTGGTGTTTCTAGCTCTTACTGTTTTGGAGATCTTTTGGAATTATCAGTGGGCCCAACTGGGCTTCCAGGAGAACCAGGGGAACTGATTTTGAGATATAACCAATCCAGTTATTGAAGTTAGAAAATCAGTAGTATCCGTGCAAAATTTGGTGTTTCTAGCTCTTTCAGTTTTGGAGATCTTTCGGGACAAACAAACTTTCAGAAATATTTATAAAATATGTAAGCATGTGTCTTGATTCTGCTCCTTGGGTGTCAATGACAAGTTTCACATTCATTTCAATGGGAGCATTGGATCATGGCACATAACTTTACTGCAGATTTAATTAGCTTGATTCTTACAGTTATTTAAGTTGAAGAGGCATTGATCTGACTAATCATGATTTATGCCTAGACAGACGTTTTGTCCTGTCTTTATACTTCAGCTTCCTGGCTGATCAGATTTAAGGAGCACAAATTATCAGTCAGAATATGCAAAATCCAAATGTTCAGGTAGGCAGCTTGCTTTTTCTTCTTGTCAATCTATGACTAGACTTCTGGATGGCAACCACATAGAGCTTTTCTTTTAGGATCTCCTAGAACAGTGAACATAGTGCAGAGCATACCATCAGAAACACAAGATGTTCCTTTTTCATGCAGAGAAATTGCAATAAGAAGAAATATCAAGAACAGAGGTGGGTTTCATCTGACCCTCCAACCATTTTAATCCAGCTCTTGAGCTCCTGCTGCGGTCATGGGTCTGGGACTTGCCCTGCTCTATGTGGTTTCCAGCAGCAGTGGCCTGTCCCCCTTCTGTCCAGCTCCTATGGATGGAGGCAGCCAGAGGGCTCCATGTGCTGTCCCCATCCCCAAGCATTGTCCCTGAAGTTCTGGCTGGGAACTATGGTCAACAGGAGCTATAGGGGTGGTGCCTGCACACAGGGGGCAGTGCACAGAGCTGCCTGGCTATGCCTCCACGTAGGAGCCAGCCTGAATGGGGCCATGCCACTGCTTTTGGGAGCAGCTTGAGGTAGTATGTTTAGCTTCCTCAAGCAGCTCCCAGAAGCAGTGGCATGGTCCTATGAGCCCCCACCCCTCTCGCAAACCAACCCCCTGCCCTAGGCCTGAGCCCCCTCCCACACTCTGAACCCCCCTGTCCCATCACAGAGTCCTCTCCTTCACTGTTGCCAGCAAGAGTGAGTCTCAGGACTGACACTGGGTTCTCAAAGTACAAAAAACTCTACACAGCTATCTGTCAAACACCGGCAATTTATTTCCTGTGCCCCTTAACTAAAAGAACAACATGATAGGAAAAGCGGCATTTCTTACATCCCTTCAGCTAGCCGGGGAACCCATTTCGGCTGCGGATGAAGTGGGAGACTGTCTCAGCTTCCAAGGTGCCGGTACCCAAAGCCAATCGGTGAGGTACAAATTGCTGTGCTCTGGTGCAGCTTTAAATATTGTGTCTCTACCTTGTTTGTGGCAGTTTGGAGATTTCCGGGGGTTACTCATTGCTTGTTACAGTATGGATCAGTGGTACTGCTTGTCCTTTGACTTTGTTTACGTGATCAGTACATTTAGGTAAACAAGACTGTTCGGTTCCCGCCCTTATCTACAATTGGTTCTTGCTACAATGGCGTATGTTCCTAGAGGCTTGCCTCTGGCTCATCAGTAGTAGGGGAAGGGAAAAGGGGGAAAATACAGGCCTCGCCACCCCTATACTTCACACGTACAGAGCTCTTTCGCAATTGACCCCTACATGCACCCAAACCCCTCATCCACAGCCCCATCCCAGAGCCCACACCCCCAGCCAGAGCCCTCAGTCCCCTTACACTCCAACTCCCTGTCCCATCCCTAGTCCCCTCCCACACTTTAAACCTCTCGGTCCCAGACTAGAGTCCCCTTCCTGCATCCCATGCTCCTCATCCCCAGCCCTGGCCCAGAGTCTGCACCCCCAGCCAGAGCTCTCCCTCATGCTCCAACCACTTTCCCCAGCCCCAAACCCCCTCCTACACTTGAATTTCTCATTTCTAGCCCCACCCCAGAACCTGCACACCCTTTCCACATCTCAACCCCAATTTCATGAGTGCTCATGGCCCTCCATACAATGCCCATACTTTGATGTGACCCTCAGGCCAAAAAGTTGGCCAGGTCCTGATGTTTTTGTCATCTTCAACACTTTATACTCCATTATCTGTAAGTCTTGCATTATACTCAGACAGTCTTATCTACAGAAGCATCTCCCCTAAATGCTACAGCTACCCAATGCAGAAATCAGGGCAAGGAAAAATCTCAAATGTGTGATGGGAATCCATGCATTGAACAGTACTTCTATTTATTAACAGTACTATTGGGGAGGACAGAGGTCGGGGGAGATGGGAATGCTGAGGCTTTCCCCCTGCCGCATGCGCGCATCTGCGTATACACACGCACACATTTCCAAATGGTTTAGTCCCCACAGGCATGTAGGACTATGTCTACACTACCAGGTTATTTCAAAATAATAACTCCCAAAATAACTATTTTGAAATAAGCTTATTCCTCTTGGGTGTATCTACACTGTACCCAAAGCTCGAAATAAGCTATGCAATTTTGAGCTATGCAAATTGCATAGCTTAGTTTGAGTGCATTTCAAAATAGCTTATTTTGAAATTTGGCGTGTTTACACAGCTCCAAATTTTGAAATGGACTGCTATTCCACCAAGTCCCTTAATCCTCGTGGAACGAGGTTTACAGGGACGTTGGAATATCAAGCCTGTTATTTCAATTGCATTTTGAAATAACGGGTGTGCTGTTAACACATGGAAAACACTATTTCGGGATACCAAAGGTATCCCAAAATAGCACTGCTGTCTAGACGTATGCCTTCACAAACAGGAGTTATTATTTCAAAATAACAGGCTTGGTAGTGTGGATGCCTGCCTTGTTATTTCAAAATAAGGGAATTATTTCAAAATAACTCCTCAGTGTGGACATGAATAGGATAAATAGCTGACTTCGAGGACTAGACCACTGAGTGCATCAGACCAAACAAAAAGCACACATGGGAATGTAGGAGAAATTCCCTCCCTCTTGCCCAAACATTCTTTCATTGGGAAAGATGTCCTTCCCCACTCTTTTTCTGGGCCCTCTCTCCTTACCTGCTCACATGGCCTTGGCTATACGCTCAGTCGGAGAGATTCAAAGAAGCCACATGGCTCCAGACAAAGTTCCACCTCCATCTGCCTCCTGGCTAAGAGAGATGGATTACTTAATCACATCTCTCAGCTATTCCCTGTGCATGTGCAGTAACTTCCTGGGACAGCCCTATAGAACGTAGCAGATTATAACTTCTTAATATAGGGTTTTTGAACCATTAGGTAATTTAATTGAGAATTATAGCCCTTCACAAGACTTAATTAAATAGCTTAGGGAAAAAATGATTCCTAGCCTTGTCTAGCAGTTGGAAATGCTGTAATTGTTCAGTAATTTCTGTGCAAGGCTATTAGTTTCATCTCTATTTAATTGTATAGGTCTTTTCTACAAAGGAATAAAAAAACAAACAAATAAATCTCCCCCACCAATCCTAAAATAAAAACAAACAAAATCTGAGTTTGAATTTCATATTTTACCATGAAATCTTAATTTTAGTGGAAAATGGTCAATTTCACATTTTTGTGAAACAGATAACTGAAAAAATAATTAAGCCTAACTTACAAACTACAAAATGTACAAAATATTATACATTTTTTAAAGTTAGGTTTCATTTTTCCAGTTTTCTGAATGGTAAAGTATAAAAACATGTTATAATTTTGAATGTTGAAATGCAAATATTAACACTAGAGAAAGTTGCTTAGGAAAATATTTGTAATGAAAAGCTCTATGATCATATTCTGGGCTGGAGGGTAAAGGCAGGGAAAAACATAATACCTTAAGGCAAAGAAATACCTTTTATTTCTTTTTAACATAAGATCAAATACATAAGGAGCATGAATTTTCAACCAGTTATTTCTAAACACAGGGGACCTACATGACCCCTATAAAAGCTTGTACGTTCAAACCTCCATGTTAGGACAAAAGGAGCATCAGGTCTCTCACTATAACTGTGATAACAGAAGCAAACAGGTCATGCCAGAAGGTGCACCATGATACATAAAGTCCCCTAGCTCTATCTAGTGGCTGAAAAGTAATATACTGCTCTTTCCATTGAATAGCTGGTTTATAATATGATTCAGAGCTAAATTCTCCTCTCTTCCTGCTGTGTATGTAGTTACAACTGTGTGTGTGTAAAGGAACCAAAATGAACCCACAACTAACAATGTAGTGCTTGGGGTTTGATTCTGCTGCTCAATGCCAGCAGTGATAGTGCTCGATATATAATTAATATTTGTATCTCATGATTGTAAGCATGGGTTTTTGCTATTTTTACCAGACTGCTCAGGCACTGCATCATATTATGTGTTCCACTATATTAGATATTGGCACATATTGTTAGCATATATAGAAATAAAATAATTCAGTATTTTAAAAATATACAAAAAAGCAGATCACTGAAAAATTGTTTCAAATGTCAGTTCAGACCTCCATTCACTGGCTGTGGCACCTTTATACAGGTACGTACAGGAACCCCTCCAATTTCCTTTCCCACTGACCTTATATGCCAGTTAACCCCATTGCTTCCTCGTCCTCCTAGAAAGGTAGAAGAGCTTTCATACCCAGACAGCAGCTATTTTGCCCAAACCAGATGAATTCCACTTACAGTTCTGTTTAAACACTAGTTTAAAAAACAGAGGTAAAATCAAATCAATAAACAAACAGGTATTTTGTGTCGAAACACATATTAGTCAGCATTGCACAATCATGCGTCAGAATAACTTAAAAGGGGCAAAGACTGCTATTCTTACATGCTGCTACTAACACATTATTGCCCAGCTCCAAGCAGACAAACGTCATGAGTCATGGCCCCCAAAATAATGAGACCAGCTTTTAAAAAAATCACTTTATATTATTAAAAATAATACATTTGTGTTTCATATTGTTTGCCTTTCAATTTTTGTGCTTTTAAGGTACATGTTTTCAACCTTTTTCTTTATAAACTTGGGTGCCAATCATGTTTTTTACAATATGAAAACTTAGATTGTTGCATAATCATATGACTCCAAGATTTCAGGCTATAAAGAAAAACATAAGACTCCTGATATAATAATGAGAATTGACGTCAGTACCTGTCTGAGCTTTTATTGTCCTTTGTAGCTGATGGGCTTGTTGTAGTGATGCCTAAATATTTTTCCCTGTCTTCCCAGTAAATTGATTCTTATACGATGAAGCCTCAGTTTTGATTTGTTCCACATGTTTCTCCAATACAAATTTGTGATAATAGAACCAAACCTGATTTTAACGAGCAAGCTTGCATACAAAAACCCTCAAATTTCTTCTCATTGTGACATTATATAGAAACAAATGAATTCAAATATTCTATATTAACTCATCAACAATAACAATGTACATGATGAGGCAGAGTTATTGGTCATTACAATATGTAGTGAACATGTTTTCTATTTTTCCTCTTCCATCATTTCTTTTCTACAAACTGTTAGTACATAGGGACATATTCCTTTCTCATGCTAGAGTAAAACTGAATTACTGGGGGAGGAGCTGATTTGTGGTAATCATTAAAGATGGCCCTAAAGTTGAGCCCAAACCCAAATACCCTGAGCTTTGAGTGTTGACATCTGGATCTGAACACTTTCCAGCTCATGACTATTTCTCAAGAAATCAGGTAAAAGCTCGCCCAGCAGCATTCTCTGCATGTGAACTCAGCATTCATAGTCTCTGTCTTCAATGGACCCAGCAATGTATTTTTACCAGACTTACCTAAGCATAGACATATTAAATATGACAAGCTCATTTCTCTGGTAAACCAGCAAGGCACTGAGCTTTTGTTGTATGTGCACTGGATGACATTGCCAGAGGAGCGGGGGAAGAGTGAACTGAATAGATTTTTAATCTGAGTGCTTAGCTTCTTGCTGTTTCTAGAAAAAAAAGGAACCACTGGCCCTTAAGTACTGAACAACTGGCTGGAGGTGTGCAAAATGTAGTTAGGAAATATAATTATACCTGCAGAAGAAATGCAAAGGAAATGCATGTACCATATATTTCTGAGTAATCTGGCAAGAAAATTAGCAAGAAGACATGATGGCTGTGTCATATGTAAAAAGCTGTTTGAAGAGCACATTTGACATCACTTTACACACACATAGCCAAATACACTTCCCAACACAGGCAACGTTTACAATACAAGCCTCTTGTGGAAGAGCTAATGCAAATGGAGTGCTCATTTGCATATGTCGCACTCTCATTTGCATTTCCTTTCCCTTTTGCACAAGAGGTTTTTTTGCGCAAAAACCCCCTTTTGCACACGAGCCATTCTTCTTCATTTTTTGAGGAAGAATGGCTCTTGCTCAAAAGGGGTTTTTTGCCCGAAAAGGCGTCATCTACACAGTGCTTTTTTGCGCAAAAACCTCTTGTGCAAAAGGGAAAGGAAGAGGACATGCAAATGAGAGCATGACATATGCAAATGAGTGCTCCATTTGCATTTGCTCTTTCGCAAGAGGCTCGTAGTGTAGACGTAGCCTCAGTGTTAGCTTAGGCAAGAGCATGAGGTTAGGTGAAAGGGAGTGTCATCTAGTCATTCTAGGAAAAAGACTGCTTTCCCACCCAAAAGAACTGGGTTAGCTGTAGGATGAGGGTGAGAATGTCACTTTAGTTAAAAAGACAACTGGTAGAGTTTGTGCTCATGTGGGGAAACTGGTCGGGAGGGCAGAACTTGACACGTGGGCTAAAGGTTTTAAAAGGACAGAAACTGATCTGATCAGGGACCACTTTCCTCCAATCTATATGCAAAAGTAACCCAGCCTGTTGAAGTTCACGGAGATGCTGAGTTTAAGTACAAGGGGGTAGGCAGCTCTCAAGATGGGTGCTAGACAGCAGGTCTATTGGAGCAGTGTCTGTAACCTTGAAACAATCCAGTGTTCCCTATAAGTTGTGTGCTTGTGCAGCTGCTCAGAAGAGATTCAAATGCTATCACGCTGACTAGCAGAATGCCCACAGCTGGGTTTTTTCTTGTTTTTATTGGTGGTGGACATTCACACATGCCTGGGTGCACATCAAAAATGTATTCTGCACCTGGGTGGAAAATATTAGAGGAAACATTGTAAAAGGCCTCAGGCATTCAGAGCAGCCAAGACTTGGGTCCCCTCATAGCATTCCTAGGGTGCATCTACACTGTACCCAGAGGTCAAAATAAGATATGCAATTTGAGCTATGCATATTGCATACTTTATTTTGATCTATTTTTGAAATAACTTATTTCAAAATTTGGCACTGTTTAAACACTGCCAAATTTTGAAATAAACCGCTATTTTGAAACTTCTCTTACTCCTTGTAGAATGAGGGCTACAGGGACGTTGGAATATAGAGCCCGTTATTTCATAAACTATTTTGAAATAATGAGTTGGTTCAAAAGACATGGAATAGCTATTTCAGGATGCCTCCCAAAATAGCACCACAGTCTAGACATACCCCTAGTGAGTGTCTGGAACGAATCCCTTTTTTGCTGATATAACTGCATCTAGACTTTTTTCTGGTGAAGAAATGTCACAGAAAAGTGCGTCTCTAACCAACATTGTCATATGAGCAGAAGTTCCAGTATAGATTTGGCCACAGATTCATCCATTTTAAGGTTAGAAAAGATCTGTTTAATGCAAACCGTAGAATTTCACCCCATGGCTCCTGCATCAAATCCAGAACTTGCTGAAGGTTACTACCAAGTCAATGTCAGAGCAGGGAATAGTGCCATAGCTGTACATACATAGTATAAATCTCATCTGTTTGTTCATGCTTCTCTCTGAGAAAAAGGAAATATGAGCTCTACCTTTTCTTCACCCTTAACTGTATTTGGTGAAGGGGGGCTAGATAGCTAATGTTAGTGAATGGTGTGATTTTAAACTCTGCAAATGTAATTAGATATTGTTTGCTAAAATCATTTTTAAAGGTTTGCTTATATGAACAATTAGTTGGCCGGAAGCTGGAGTGTAAGTTTATCCCACAACAGTCTGTTGTACACTGTCTGTATATGGGCCCAGCTGTTGCATGCTAACTGTTCCTTAGTAAGATTTCATCTACACCTTTTGATATAAGAGTAAATTAAAGCACACACAGGATGGCTGTGTCTAGACTGGCAAGTTTTTCCACAAAAGCGTCCGCTTTTGCAGAAAAACTTGCCAGCTGTCTACACTGGCTGCTTGAATTTGCGCAAGAGCACTGACTTTGTAACGTACAAAATCAGTGCTTCTTGCGCAAATACGACAGTCCCACTCGGGCAAAAGCCCTCTTGCGCAAATGCTTTTGCGCAAGAGGGCCAGTGTAGACAACCCAGAATTGTTTTGCGCAAAAAAGCCCCGATGGCTAAAATGGCGATCGGGGCTTTCTTGTGCAAAACTGCGTCTAGATTGGCATGACACTTTTCCGCAAAAAGTGCTTTTGCACAAAAGCGTCCGTGCCAATCTAGACGCTCTTTTCCGCAAATGCTTTTAACGGAAAAACTTTTCCGTTAAAAGCATTTGCGGAAAATCATGCCAGTCTAGACGTAGCCAATATGTCTACATAGTAACATTATTTTGGAATAACTGATGATACTCAGAAATAACATAGTGTGCATCTGCACTACAAGCCTTTATTTCGAAATAATGTTGAGCAGGAGGTCTTCTTACTCTGACTCTTGTTAACCCTCATTTCATGAGGAGTAATGGAAGTTGAAGGAAGAGTGTTCTTTCTTCAATTTCCTGATGTGTAGACAGCCCCAAAAGCTGAGTTAAGCTATTTTGACCTAAACTATACAAATGATGTTGCTGAAGTTGCGTAGCTTATTCTGACTTTAGCCCTACTGTTTAGGCATGCCCAAAGGAACTGTGAGTGCATGCCAGCAGAGTCTCCCACACAGCAGGTTAGTGTGAGATAACTTAGACTCCAGCTTGTTGCAAACTAAATATTAATGTAGACAAACTCTATATTAAAAAATAAATGTGCATACAGACTTGAGGAAAGAATTAACTAATATTTTAAGTCAGAATGAAAACAAAAGGTTATATCGGAGCTTTGCAATTCAATGACTTCACAGTCCTTTCAAGAAATGTACAACGTGGGAATGGTTATCAAGCCAGAAACATTTTAACTTTCTTTGATGAACACTTGCAAAATTCATAAGGGTTTTTTGTCCTTTGGTGAGATTTTTGGGTAATTTGAAAACTCTAAATGTATGTGCATGTCAGTAATTTATTCTACATCATTGCCATTTAATTGAATTGTAACTAGCTTGGCTGTTGTGACTACACCCTCAGGACCCTTTGAAAATGGGAAAAGAATGCTTCAGATTATTTCTTCTTGATTAGGAAAAAAAGAAAGTGAGAGCTCTCTATAATCTCAAATGCTGAATCTTTTTGCTGACTTCACGAAGTTCTGTGTATAATGGATAGGCACTGATTAGAAGTATATTAGATATGCTAAAACACTGCAGTTAAACACCTTGCACTCTATCAGCTACCTGAATGGAGTGGAGGGGCTAAAATGTATATCTGATAAAAATAATGTTTTCCTCATGAAAAATTATTCTTGTAAACTCACAAAGAAGTTAAATGCTTTCAATATGTAGCTGAAATAGTTTTATAAACTAATTTTAAAAATAGGAAGAAGCAATACAAATTTCCAAGTTCTGTTCCAGGTAGCTTCGTCTACTACTCTCATCGCTGTCTGAATACTTGCCAGTAGTGCATTAAGCAACGTGACCACATATCTATCACATTTGTTCTCTCATCTTCTCCCAAAGCAGAAAAGTGCATGCAAGGGAGAATCTTGTTTTGGTAGGGTTTGGTCAGGGGTTGTTTTTTTAATATATATATATACCATGTTGCTGTAAGCTTGTTTGTTAGAGCAGGCAAGGTCAAAGAACAGTGGCTCACACTTGGTGTGGAAAGTGGTGATGCCCCTTAGTTCCATCGGGAGTTCATTCTGCAGCTTGTAGAACCGCCCCCAGGGAAAGTTCCATCTCCCGCACAGGCAAACTTTACTTTGATTGTTGAGAGTTCCACTGTGCCAGAGGAGTATAGCTGTCAATCACAGTCTTGCTCCCGGAGATTTAGATGGTCTTTTATATATCCCAGGCCCATGCCACGGAGTGCTTATGTAAGCAGGGACTGAATTAGCTCTCCCTGACATTTAGTGATGCACTGGGGGAAAAGACTTCAGGATCAGACTGTTTGCCTGGGCATGCCTAGGTGTGCAGCCTGGTGGAGCAAAGAGCCACAGATCTGTGTTTAGCAGCCCCTGATTGAGAGTGTCACCCTAAAATGAACTGCTTTTGCTCAGCAGCGAGTAGGGATGCCAAATTCCAGTGAAGATATCCCAGTGGGGACAGGTATTCCTACCTAATGGTGTGGATCTTTCCTAAAGAGAGTAAAACACCATTTGACGTGGTCAAGCATAATGGGGTCCTGAACAATAATGAGGACCCTTAGGTGATACAGTAATACAAATAATGAGTAAAAACTGAAAGCAATTTAAAGTGCCAAATTGGGCTCCTTGTTTTCTTCATTGAGGCGGGTACAAGTTGAGGGCTGGGCTCCTGCTGACTTTGAAAAGTACAAAGGAGTCAAAGTTCCTCTGTACTTGTAATGAGCTAGATAGATCCAGGTCTGATGTATTTTAAGAGCTCAATAGTTGAGGAACCTGCAAAGCACCTTTAAAATCTATGGTGTTCTTAGGGTTTACAAGAGGTTGCTCTTTCCTGTAGCCCTCTTGCAATGTGCAGGAGATGGGCTCCAAACTGAGGACTATCCCAAGGAAAACTGGAGGGAGACACCTATGTAGACCACAAACTAAGGAATATGCAGCTTGCACTAGCAATCCTTGCAGCTTGGGGAACTCGGTGACTGTTCGCTCCTGCAAATCACTTGGGAGTAAAATATCAAAAGAGTGGCAGAATATGTTTTGCTGCATGTGATAAAGTAGGTGATGCTGAATCCTTATACAGTAGACTTCCGATAATCCGGAACCTATGGGATTTAGGTTGTGCCGGATTATCAGATATACCAGACTATCAGTAGGTACTATAAGCAGATTATATATACACTGTATACATTATATACTGTATATAAAGTGTTCTTAACCCTTTTTATTGTACATACTGTATACAGTATACTGTAATGTTTTAGTTTTTTTAAGCCTTTTTTACCCTTTTTGCTCAGTTCAGCTGCTGCCGCTGTTACCTTGTGACTCATTTTTTGCCGACGCTCACTCACTAGGCTCTTGCCATTTTGATGCCGGACTATCAGGAGTTCTGGACTATTGGATGCTGGACTATTGGAGTTTTACTGTATTTGAATGTTTATATCTGAAACAAAGGGGATGAAATCTGTACACAGCGGGTACGTCTACACAAGGCTTCTACACTAAAAGCCTTTATGCCGAAATAATGTCGAGCTGGG
>CM057847.1:141202853-141219376 GCA_030068395.1 Apalone spinifera | reverse complement strand
TCTCGAGGTCCCTTCCAGTCCTAGTATTCTATGATTCTATGATTCTATGAAAACTGAGTGCTTATGTTCGAGTGGTACAAGAAAAATAACACCAGAGATCTGCCCTTGGCACCAGAATTCCTGGGCATGTTGTTATGTAACCATCGCCTCTGGGAAAGACACACACAAAGCATTATATCGTGGGTATCTGTGGGACTGTAGATTTTAAAATATCTCAGAATCCTTCCTTTTGTGAATGAAAGAGAAAAATAAACTACTGGAAGCAAAGACTAATTGATATTGTGGTTGAGTGCATTTGGCTGGGCCCTGATCCAAATGTCAGGCAGCACTGTAATTCCTGGAGAGATGCACAGAAGCAAGAGGATGAAAGCAGCATTTCAGAGGTGAGGGGATCCCAGTGAGACAGTGTGGAGGGCTGCAAAGTTAGTAGCATTGCCATGAGCTTCACGAGGATTCTGCTAAACTTGGGGCTAAGCAGATGGATGATTGCAGCATATCACTGCTGTGTCTGCCTTTACAGATGCTCTTTTATATTGGCAGGGATCTGTCACAGGACATTATATGGACCAGGGTTCCATTTCAGAGATTTGCCTAGGAGACTTTTTAGAATGGCAGGTGTTTTCAAAATTTTCGGCAATGCAATTTAGGTTCAACTTTGTCTAGATAGGCACTAGGTGGCCACATGCTTGTACTTGCCCCAAACAGTAACCAAAGTATGCTATTTTACTTAACTTTTATCTGCTGCTGACAGATTTTCTAACAGTAGAACCTCAGTGTTATGAACATTAGAGTTATTAACTGACTAGTCAAGCACATGCCTCCTTTGGAACTGGAAATACACAGTCAGGTCCCAGCAGAGATCAGACCCTCCCCCCAAAAAAGCAAATACAGGTTGGATCTCCCTGGTCCAGCACTCTTTGGACCTGGGCTGTCCCAGACCAGGGAGTTTGCCAGACCCGGGGAGTTCAGTGCTCTGCTGCTGGGAGTGGCTCTCTGCCCTGCTGCTGCCCCCCCCCCCAACAGTGGCCCAGCACGGCACCCCACCTTGATGTCCACCCACTGTCCCAGAGTCTCCAGGGGTTCCCAGCATGGACCGCTTGGCTACTGCTAGTCCTGCTGCCTCAGGGTGTTTCCTGGGGTTCCTGTCTGGGGCCACCCGGTGGCTGGCTCTGCTGCTGCTGGGGGTTACCCAGCCGGGGCATCTGGCCACCCAGCCCAGCTGCTGGGGCTACCCTGCTGCTGCTGCTGCTGCTGCTGCTGCTGCTGCTGCTGCTGCTGGGGATTCCGGCCACCCACCTCCGCCAGCCCCACTTCAGCTGGGGGTTCCCTGATGAAGGCTGCCAAGTCATCTCAGCCCTGTCACCACCAGGGTTCCTAAGCTCCCCACCTGTTGCCTGGCCCTGCTCACCCTGGGGCTCCTGGGCCACCTCCTGGCCCCATTAATCCTGAGGGTTCCGGGCCTGTGGGGGGCTTCCCAGATGCTGCCTGCCCGACCTAGGGCTCTCCAGCCTCTGAGCTGTTCTGGGGCTCTTTGCCAGAGCACACATGCTGTCAGACCAGAGAGTCCTGTACGTGGGAGGTTCAACCTGCACAGCATAGTACTGAGCATTTTTCTTTTACATAGTAAAGTTTCCAAGCTGTATTCATTCAAGGCTCATTTGTAAACTTTAGAAAAAGGCAGCCGTAATGTTTTGGTCAGTGTTATGAACAACCCCCATTCCCAAAGTGTTTGTAAGTCCAAGGTTCTACTAAAGTTTACTTGGAGCTATTATTATAATGTGTTTGATGGAGCTTGCTGAAACTCAGTCATTTATCAAGTTATATGTGAAAGCTTAAAGGTGAATCTTAGTGTGAATATCCATTGATTTAACATATGGTACTTAGAAGAGTTTTTCTGTTGTAAAATTATATTGATTTACTGTATAATATACAGAAGTTTGTGGAATAGCTTTATTGTGAGACTCTCATTCACTTGCAATATCATGAGGCTGGCTATGTAACTTTTCAGTGAAACGCTGATTTACTAGGGAGCAAAGAGGATTTCATTGTGCAGCTCTGTTGTGAAACTCTAATTTACTGTGGTGTGCTTAGAGACAGAAAAAAAATGGGTAGAATAGGGTTAGACTTTAACAAGCCATCAGTGCTGCCAAGTGACAAGAAATGTCTGCAGCCAATGAAATATCTAAATATACAAAAAGAAGCCTCCAGAGCAAATCATCTAGCTCAGTGTTTATTTAACCTGCTCTTAGATATCCCCAATGATGGAGATTCCACAACCTCCTTAGGCAATTTATTCCAGTGTTTACCCACCTTGACAGTTCAGAAGTTTTTCCTAAAGTCCAGCCTAAACCTTCCTTGCTGCCATTTAAGCCCACTGCTTCTTGTCCTATCCTCAGAGATCAAGGAGAACAATGTTTCTTCTGCCTCCTTGTAAGGCACTCCATTTTAGGTACTTGAAAACGGCTATCATGTCCCTTCTGTCTTCTCTTTTCCAAACTAAACAAACCCAGTTCTTTCAGTCTTCCCTCAAAACTCATGATTTCTAGATCTTTAATCATTTTTATTGCTCTTCTCCCATTTCTCAACATCTTCCTTGAAATGTTGTGCACAGAACTGGACACAGGAGTCCAATGGAGACTTAATCGGTGCAAAGTAGAGCAGAAGAGTTACTTCTAGTGTCTCTCCTACAACACACTTATTAATGCACCCCAGAATCATGTTTGCTTATTTTTGCAACAGTCTCCCACTGTTGACTCGTATTTAGCTTGTGGCCCACTATGACCCCTAGATTCCTTTCTGCAGTACTCCTTCCTAGACAGTCACTTCCCATTCTGTATGTGTGAAACTGATTGTTCCTTCCTAAGTAGAGTACTTTGCATTTGCCCTTATTAAACTTTATCCTTTTTACCTCAGACCATTTCTCCTATCCACCAAAACACTTGCAACCCCTCTCAGCTTGGTATCATCTGCAAACTATAGACATAAGCTTGCAGATGTCTATATGCCATGTCTATATGCCATAGTCTATATGCCATTATCTAAATCACTGACATGCTGAGGAAAGATGTGGGTATCCCATACTTAGCTATCTGATGTATACATCAATTTTTAAGCATTAATTTAGCCCTCCATCCTTCACCAAATTAGAAACTCAAGTAGCAAAGAGGTAGAAAAGTGGCTGACACGCCAGGAGGTATGTATATATGGCAAAAAAATTCCCCTCTTTTCTTCAGCTCCTTGTTTCCGCAGGGGGTAACTCTAATCAGGCAGGATAGTTTGAAGGATTGTGATTTGTTTATGTTCCAGTGTAAATTTCACATTTTTCTTGCAGATATCCCCAGTAGCAGGCCCTGCCCCAGTTAGGTGAGGATGGTTCAAGATGCATTATGAAGTCATAAAGAGGAAGATAGAGTTTCATTGAGATTATAAATTCTGGGAGAGGATATTCAGCTGCAGTCTTAACATGCTGGAAAATGTTATAAACTAGCTGAGTAGAGTTTCCTCATTTCCAGAAAAAAAATGCGCCTCTGTGCTGAAACCACATAGGATAAGTTTCACCCCTAAAGATATTATTCTTCAAGATTATTATGAGTATGTGGAAACAAGGGAATATGCTCTTAAGTATAGCTTTTGCAGATGTGAAATTATTCAAGAGATGCCACTAGAAGCTTGAAATTTACCTTTACTGCAATATTCCTTCCCAATGATGTGCTTGTATGCACTATAACACAATTAAAAAGTACAGTATAATAAAAATATACTGTTTCACCCTCTTAAAATACTCTTAAAAGCTCACAGAGAGTTTGTTTTTAAAAATAAAAGGAAAGGGATGGACTGAAATTGAAATTATATTTTATTCAGGTTCTTATACTGCTCTCATCACCAATAGGGTCTGAGCACCTTCCGTTAAGCAACATCCACCCCATGTTGTCTATTCTCCCTCTCATTGTCCCCCCAGAGGGAAAAACAGTGTGTGCTGTGGAGTGTTTTATTGTGGTACAGTGGTTTGATTTTGAGGTGCTTTGAGTTTTAAATGTTCAGGGTGCTATGTGTTAAAGAAGGCAAGCTCAAAGAAATGCACCTTGCCCTTTGAGCAGAAAGTGGTGAGGTTTCTGATGATCCTCTAAGAGTTTGTTCCGCAGTCTTGGTTCAGCTTCCAAGGAATCTTTTGTTTCCTGCACAAACAAGTTTCACCCATTTGGTGGAAAGATCCATTGTGACCAAGAAGTGGATTTTTTGAACCTGGTCTTTCTCTCAAAGCTTTATGCAATTTCATAGATATGCTTGACCCAGGCCTTTGAGTGCCTTGAGGCTAAAGACTAAGATATTGAGCTTGACTCATTATTATATGGAAAGAAGCCATAGAACATGGAGAACAGGTCTGATGTACTTGATGTAGCCAGAGTTGTTGAGGACATATGATAGTGTTTTATAGTAGCTGGAATTGCCTAAGTGGTGAAGATTTTGTCCCTCAACTATTGCATTGCTGTAGTCCAGACAAAAGGTGACAAAAGCATGAATAACTGAGATCAGTCATCATTAACCAGGATAGAATGGTGTCCCCCTAGCCAATCAGAGAAAGTAGAAAGCTTTAATAGTGAATGCTGCTGTGGTGAGAATTTTGTAAATTACGGACTTGACCGCTTGTGGGGATCTGCCTCCAACTACAGTTCATTAGAGGTTTCAGTTCCTCATGACTTTTTCATTACTCTGAAAAGATATGAAACTGAATGGAAAGTAATAAATATGGGCTCAGCAGTAGTTCATGTTGAAAAGAAAAACAAAATACCATTAAGAGAAGGAAAAGAGTTTAAGGTATATATAAAAAAAATGAAAAGGGATTTCAGAGAAGTTCCACGCCTTAAGCTCTTTCACAGCAAAAGTATATCTATGACATCAGCAAGCACATGATGTAGATAATCCTAAAGATCAAGAGGGATGTGTAAACACAAAAGTTAAGGAGCAGGTTTGTAACATAGCCAGGACAAATGCAAATGAATGCTTTTAAAAATGAGTGCTAATATGAAGTCACTGTGCCATCTTTGAAGTTGCCAATATACAGCATGGAGGGCAGGCCTTATATGATCAAATGAGCAAACTGACCACTTTATATTTAATAGGCAAGAAGATCTATTGAGAGCACTATTACATGGAAATTACAAAATCTGAACTTTTGAGTCATAAGTCATTGCAGAATAAATGAAGGCATAATTGATATAAACTGTTTGTGTATAAGCACACACATGCACACAGAGAGAGAGAGAGAGAGAGAGAGGTATACATTACATATTTCATTTACAGCATATAGGGTTATCATCTTACCTTAATACACAGAGCCATATGAATTTTAATATGATAATTATAATAACCCTTTGAGAACCCTTCAAGTATTACTTTGTATCAGACAGTGAAAAGGTTATGCAATCTCAACAGTAAACTAAGCTGAACTAATCAAATGTCATAAAACACGGACATATATTAGCATTGGGATTTCATGTTACTCATTTTCAAAAATGATTTTATTTTATAAAAAGTGTCATTTTCCAGTATTTCGTCACTGCCTACAATGAATGCTGCTGAGCTGCCATAAGAATGATCAGTTTTGCAGTACACTGCTGCCCCCTGGCTTGAGTATAAAACAAGACTGCATGTTTGCCACTACATATGGTATCAGTAACTGAAATATTTGAGAAATGTTATTTATCAGTCAGATCCCGTGAATTAAAACTTGTAATTAGAAGTAAAGTATTGCCAAGTTGAAAATAAACTACTGTGTGCAGAACACTTTAAATTGTATTTTACTTTCCATTTTATATCACAAAACAAAGCAAAAAAAGATGTACTAAGCAGGTATATTATTATTATTCAGTGTACAATAGCAATCTTACTTGTGTACCCACAATACAGTCATACAATATGATTTCCATGCATCCTTTTTATTTCATTGCTAGATGTCTCTATTCATAACTTGTACTGTTTTTTCTAACAGTTTCATTAATATTTTTTTCATTCTCATGTTTTCCTCCCCTTCTTTTTAATATTTTTACTATTTCAAAATAAACATTTTCTTTTCTTTATCTTTTAAGATAATATTCCAGATATCGCATTAAAAAATTGATTATGATAAAAAAATCCACATGATGTCAAAATCTTAACCCCTTCTCATCTTTCTAGTGATGCCTGAAGGCTTGCATGTGGTAAATATCAGCCTATAAATTGTCCATTAAACTTTGATTTACTATTGAAATATTTTGTAAACAAAGAAAACCCCATTCTGTGGGATATACTGAGGGAAACCCAGAACTCTTGTTGTTCCTGGCTGAATGCCAGTTTTCTTCTCCTCCAAGATAGATGAAGGAATATTATATAGGGAATTATTAAGTCTAATAAACCAGGGTCAGAGTTCTGCATCTTTCTAAGCAATTAAGAACTTCATTAATACTTTATGGCCTTTACTGCACTTACAATTCAAATCCAGTCATGGCTGGAAGTGCACGAAGGTTGTTACCATCTACTAGCTAGTCAAAGACATCTGTGAAATGGGTTGGTGGCCTTATTTCACTATCAGAGATATCTAGGTCACAATAGATATTATTAATTATTATTATTATTGTTGTTGTTGCATCAAGTAAAAAGGCCAAAGACTCTAGCCTATCATTCCTAGGGCTGGTTTTCTGATTAGGATTAACTATGTTGGCAGGGCAATGGAAGGAAGATTACACATTGCTTGTGCTGTTGATGTGTGACAAGGGTTTTTTTATTTTTGTTTTTGTTTTTTTAATAAAGAAACCCTAAGTCTCTGGAATTGTCAGTTTGCTGTCTTCCAAGAGCAGTCTGGTAGCACAAAGACTTAAGGTTGCTCTAAATGAGCAGCAGGTGAAGTTTCTCCATAGGTGAGGCAATGCTCAGTTGCCATGAAGCTAGTGTAGAGTGCTTGCCAGAGTGGAAGGAGATATGGCCAGGATACTTGCACCAGTATGGTGGCCCTGACGGTTCTGTTACAAATTCAAGCAGTACTAAGGACTAGGCCCTCTATGTAGTTGGGCCAAACTAAAATCCAAAACTTTACCACACTCAGACTTGAGGGAAGTTTGAATTTGTATCCAAACTGCTTAGCTTGGGCCCATCTCCAAATTTAGCTTTAGAATTGTATTATTAAAGTGCAGCACAAAATGTGTGAATGTCTCCATACTATACAGTTGCACTTAAGTATATTATTTCAGATTCTAATGTGTGTACTTTTCTCATACACTGCAGATAATTATGGTGCACGTTTCAATATATACTGTGTTTTTATTTCAATATGGAGTATGTATTTTTTAATATTTCTGATTAAATTCACAGAATTCTCAGTAGCACTAATGTGAGTTACTTATCAAAATTTCCATTGACACAAATTTGGAGTTTCCTCAGATTTATTCCAGTGTAATTGAAGATAGAATTTGTCCCCTCAAATGTTATGCAATGCAAGGTATTATAATGCACAGAAAATGTATAGCATATAAATATGCACTAGCCATGAGAGCAATACAGTAAAATACAGATTGAGGGAGAATTGATTAATAGGAAATAATTTGCCTTTGACTTGAAAAAATAGCCTCTAGTTTATAATTGGCATAGGGAAAGTACATGGATATGATTCATGGACAGTGAAATAGTATTTTGTGTTCCCCAACAAACAATGAGATCTGTTCCCATTAACTGTCAAAGATCTGCCAGTGGGTCACACACTCTCTACTAAGTCAGATCTCCCGCTAATGTCAATGACTTTTACATACAGCTTCAGATGGGAGTTAGCCTTCCCCCACTGTAATAAAAACCAATGATTTACACTGCATCACTGTGTTCAAATACACTTAAAAAAACCTGCTGCCATGGAACGGTGAGGCAACAGCTAACAGAGATTTAAAAGTGGTTTAGCTGTTTATATAGTTATGGATTTTACTGCCTTTGAAGGCATTCAGAGTTTTGCTGTTGATTCAGAAAAGGACAACAAAAATGATTCAGGGTATGGAACAACTTCCATATGAGGAGAGATTAGTAAGACTAGGATTCTTCAGCTTGGAAAAGAAATAACAAAGGAGGGATATAATAGAAGTCTATAAAATCATGACCGGTGTAGAGAAAGTAATTAAGGAAGTACTATGCTCCTCATAGTACAAAAACTAGCGGTCACCAAAGGAAATTAATAGTCAGGAGTTTTTAAAATAAACTCCTCACACAACACATAGTCAGCCTATGGAACTCTTTACCAGAGGATGTTGTGAAAGCCAAGCCTACAACCAGGTTCAAAAAAAAAAACTAGATAAATCCATGAACTCCATGAATGACTATTAGCCAGGATGTGCAGGGATGGTGTTCCTAGCCTCTGTTTGCCAGAAGCTGAGAATAGGTGACGGGATGGATCGTGTGATGATTACCTGTTCCGTTCATTCTCTCTAAAGCACCTGACATTGGTCACTGTCGGCAGGATACTTGGCTAGATGGACCTTTGGTCTGACCCCATACGGCTGTTCTTATTTTCATATGATTACAATAGGAGCAACATCAGGAATCTAGCATATATAGTTATGCACATGGTTACAAAGAATACAAATTATCCCCATGACTAATCTTGCAGTAAGGACATAAGATGACAGAGTGAGACAGGAGTATTCCTCTCTTATTACAATATTGTACAACTAGGGACATTTGAAAAAACTTACATGTCACTTTGAAGCATCCACTTTCAAAGAAAGGAATCTACTCCCATTGAAGTGAGTGACAAAGCTGCTATTGATGCAGAATCAAACTCCAGCTCAATGGTGTATTCTATTAGGTCAATGCCTATGATAATTTTATTTATTTTAGACACTTTAAAACTTTTCAGGGTGTCTTTGGGCACTCATGCTTCCAGACAGAGGCATTTTCATAGATTCATAGAATGGAAGGAAGATAGAATAATAGAACTTGAGTTTGCATCAAGTGGACCATCTGCAATCACCATTTGGACTATCCCTGACAAGTGTTTTGTAACATGCTCTTAAAAATCTCCAATGATGGAGAATCCACAACCTCCCTAGGCAATTTATTCACGTGCTTAACCGCCTTTACACTTAGGAGTTTTTCCTAATGTCCAACCTAACTCTTCCCTGCTGCAATTTAAGCTCATTGCTTCTTGTCCTATCATCAGAAGTAAAGGAGAATAATGTTTCTCCCTCTTCCTTGTAACAACCTTTTAGGTATTTGAAAGCTGTGATCATTTCTCCTCTCAGTCCTCTCTTGTCCAGACTAAACAAACCCTCATAGGTCATGTTTTCCAGACCTTTAATCATTTTTATTATTCTCTGGAACATCTCCAATTTGCCCACATCTTTCCTAAAATGTGGTGCACAAAACTGGGAGAGTAGAAGAGAAGAATTATTTCTTGTGTGTTTCTCACAACACTCCTGTTAATGCATCCCAGAATGTTCTTTAGGTTTTTTTGCAACAGTGCCATGCTTGGTCTACTATGACCCCTAAATTCCTTTCTGCAGTATATCTTCCTATATAGTCATTTCCCATTTTTTGTATGTGTAATTGACTGTTCTGTCCTAAATGGAGTATTTTGCACTTATCCTTATTGAAATACATCTATTTACCTCAGACCATTTCTCCAATTTTTCTAAATCATTTTGAATTATAATCCTATCCTTCAAATCACTGGCAACCCCTGTGTCATCTGGAAACTTTATCAGCGTACTCTCTATGCCATCATCTAAATAATTGATGAAGATATTGAACAGAACCAGTCCCAAAACTGATTCCTGCAGAGCCCCACTCTTTATGCCCTTTCAGCATGACTGTGAATCATTGACAACTACTTTCTGGGTTTGATATACAACCAGCTATTCACCCACCTCCACCTAGATAGCATTTCCCTAGTCACGTGAAACTGTATAAAATGCCTTACTAAAGTCTATGTATACCACTTCTACCTTATTCATAAAGCTAGTCATCCTGTCAGAAAAAGCTATCAGTTTGATTTAACGATTTGTTCTTGATAAATCCATGTTGATTGTTGCTTATTAAGTTGTTATCTTCTAGAAGTTAGCAAATTGATTCCTTAATTATTTACTCCATTATCTTTCCTGGTACAGAAGCTAGGTTGACTTGATTGTAGTTCCCCTGAATGTCTTTATTTTTTTTCATAGATGGGCACTATATTTGCCCTTTTCCAACCTTCTGGAATCTCTCATAATCCTTGACTTTTCAGAAATAATAGCTCAGATATCTCCTCAGTCAGCACCTTGAGTATTCTAGGATGCATTTCATCATTTTTAAATGATTTTAAAAGGGTCCTTTAAAAAGTAGACTTTCAAGGATGGTGCATTTAAAGAAAGTTAGGTCTGGCTAGGGGAACTCCCATCATCAGGTTTCTCTGTCTCTTTTGGGGTTCAAAGTAAAGTGAATGGTTGCTTACAATATGTGCTAACTAATTATGCTAAATACTCTGTTCCACCATTTTTGCAGTGTCTTTTCAAGGCCTGAAGAAGAGCTCTGATTGACTCGAAAGATTCTCTCTCTCACCAGCAGAGATTAGTCCAATAAAAAATGTTTCTCCCCCAGCTTGTGTGTCTAATATCATGGGATTGATGTGACTGCATCTATACAGCATAAAGAATTCATTTCAGTGAAGCAGATGTGATCATTTAGGCTGCTTTTCTGAAGCATGTGCATGAAAGCTTGGTCATGAAAAGTGAAAAATGTAAAATGCAAAATAAGAATCTGTTTTGGAAAAACATATTAGATATTTTAAAAATAGTTCACAATAAGGAATCATCATGTTATTTTTCATATATTGTACAGCGTACAAAATGTATCATGTATTCAATGGTTTATATTGCTCTCACCCTTTTGCTTCAGCTTGCATTTCTGAACTTTCTGTTTCAAAAGGGAAAAAAGGTCATCAGCTAAAAAGCTTGAATCGTGTTGATGTAAATTCATATGTAGGGATTTTTCTTTTATGGACTATGCCATGGAGAACAACTTGGAAACTCCTTAATATGCAGATTTTAGATAAGATACACTGCAATAACTCCTTAGGGTATGTAAATAATATTTTCTATTAACTGAATTCTACTACATGGTGAGCATTAAGTATAAAAATAATGTGTCTGTGGTCACAGGAGTTTGTCTGCTCTCTCTTTAATATTGTGGCAAGGAAGCAATATAAAGTTAAATTCATTAGATCCCCTCTCCTGGGAATTTTGTTTTTGGCCCGCATACTGAATGCAATGTTATGTTATTGCAAAATCCATTATAACCCACCAAGTGCATCATAACTAATTTTCTTTTTGTGGTTATTACATGGTAATAAGAAGTTAATGTGGTGTACTGGCAGGGTATCATACTGAATGTGGAACAACCTAAATGAAAAATCCATCTTTCTATACGAACTTCCCCAAATTCTCATATTAGGAGGCAAGCCCAGCAGTGATAAGCACTATTCTGCTAGAGACAAGAAAGTGAATGAAAGCAAAAGTCTCTGCACAGATTTTAATTTAAAAATGTGGCCAGTGTTGTGGCTAGGTAGCTACCCATGAGCCAGAGAAATAGAGAGAGCAACTCAATCCAATTTATAAGGAATTTTGTTGAGTCTTGCTGGATGGTCCAACTATCCAGAAGGTGGAGTTCATTTATGGGCTTTTGAATCTGATTAGTTGAGCCTGTTACAAAGATAAGGATCATTTGCAAGATGTAAATCCAGATCTGGCTTCAGATTTTGAAGACTACCAAAGTTTGTTGTATTCAGTTCATGGCTATCTCCCATTTAAAGTTTCTAGGGTCACTTTTTATGGCATAAATATATGAAACAAAATCATTCCTACAGTAGCACAATTGGCCTAATGTATTTACTTGTAACTCAAATAAATACTGTATTACATTATATGTGTATTTTAAAATTTAAATCCATATAATTAATAAAAGTGTTGATAAAATCATTGGCATTACTCTGTGAAAGCCTCCTACTACAATGTTAACGAAAGCAAGGGAGAGAAGATAACACATCAATAGTAAATAAAGGCATGCCTGCATCGACCTTCAAATCAAACTATCAGTGACACTAATAGAATCTTGGATTTTCCACATAGATGACCATAAAATTTCACATAGGAATGTATACCTCATTGGGGGCAAAAAATGTGGTTGAACTAGGGCACATTCGAGAGTGGTAACTAGTGCTGTATAAGAGCTTGCTAAATTCACTTTGGGGTTTAAAACAGAGGACAGCCATGACATCAAGAGACACATGAGAGAGATGTACAGGAGAAATAATACAGGGACTAAAAAGACACTTCTGCCCCAGCCATTTCTAGCACTTTGCTTCTCTCACACATCTCCTAGTAATAGAGATGCAGCCGTGTTAGTCTGGTCTAGCTGAAACAAAAACCAGGACTATGTAGCACTTTAAAGACTAACAAGATGGTTTATTAGGTGATGAGCTTTTCTAATAAACCATCTTGATAGTCTTTAAAGTGCTACGTAGTCCTGTTTTTTGTTACATCATCTCCTGTTCCTTGTCCTCAGTCAGATTCTATCCCTCCATGTTACCACTATTTGCTGCCCATTGTCTCCTCCCTTTCGATTATCTTCTCTGGTTTTGAAAATGATTCTCCCTCTTTCTTTTCTCTCAGTTTCTCATTTTTTATCCTTGGTGACTTCCATTTACACCCTAATGTCCAGGCCAGCTCTTTATCCTCTTGCCTTTTTACTATAATTTCCTCAGTTGATCTTCAACCCTGGATTAACTCCTTCTCTCAGTAAAATTACCCTTCTAATCTCATCCCTTATTGAGCACTCTTTTCTCTTGTTTTATCTACAATTTCATCTCCTTTCATCTCTGCCAGTTTACCCCCTCACACTTTCCATCAACCTCGTTGGCCCTTCAGTCATCTCTGACAAATCAATAAGCCTAATTTATACACAACTTCCAGCTCCCTTCTCCTAGCTCTCATTTTCCACCTCTGTGATTCAGATGCTGATTCTGTCTACTCCACAATCTCCTCCATTTTTTACACCTTTGCTTTTCTTTCCAACCAAAATGTTCATCATTTTAGGCCTCCACTGAGCTTACATCTAATATCTGTTTCTACTTCAGGCTACACTTCTCATCTCAGAAGAAAATTCCATAACCATGTAGAAGGGGCAGAAAATGGGAACAAGATAGTCCCTCCCTTCTAGTCCTGTTTTCTTCTATCTTCCTATTACTTTCCCTTACTTTTGACTATCATCCTTTCATGTCCTCCTCTCATTTTTTCCCCAGCATGACCACTCTTATTTAAGGTTTTCTGAGAAATTAGAAAAAAATTAAAAAGCTTCTTAGCACTAGTTTATGAACACCAGTTCTGCAGTCTCTTCAATTCACCCAAACAAGAACGTGCAGTCACCACCCACTATATTAAAAATGATATGGCAGGAAAAACATTAGTAAACATTTATAAATAGTTCTAATTTCCAATTCTAGTTTCTCTATTGATCTTTAAGCATTTACACAGCACTACTTCAGATTTTTTCCACCAATTAGAAGACAGGTATTGTTTAATTGATTCTAAATAAAATATTCTAAAAATTTATTCCGCTCAGCATCCGTTTCTTCAGTTTCCAACTCATAATGTTTCATGGCAACAAAGTATCGAATAAAGGTATCACCCAGTGCTTCTCTAAGACACAAATCTTCCTCAAGTGCAGCAAGAGCATCTTCTAGTTTCAGAGGGATTGCTGCAGGTTTCAACTGAGCAGTGTTCTGGTTCTCTTCTGACACATCCTGGAAGCTAAGTTCTCTCTTTACTCCATCCAGACCTGCAGCAATAGTAGCAGCAAGAACCAGATAGGGGTTTGCTGTAGCTGAACCTAGCTTGTTGTCTATTTGAGTGCCTTTTCCACCATGACACTTGATGTTAAAGGCGCAGCTATTATCATTGAATGCCGAATTTACAGTTACAAAATCTTTTGATTCCTTACCATATTTGGCATAGCGTTTACGGCAGCTGACAGTAGGAGCCATCAGGCAGCTGAGAGCTGCAGAATGTAACAAAAGTCCTGCTAGCCAATTCTTTCCAATATTGGTAAGTGCCTGAACCCCCCCATCAACCGAAAACAAATTCTTTTGGCCATTGAAATCCCATAGACTATGTGACAGAATCCCTGAATTGTAGAACCCATTCTCTGTGAAAAAACTTGCAATGTAGTTGTACTTCTTTGCCACCTCTTTAATACCTGTTCTGAAGGTGAAGGCACTGTCAGCAGCAGCTATGCCAAACTCTGGATGAAAAGAGATGTCCATCTGTCCAGGCCCAGTGGAAGAGGAAAAACTCTCAATGTTGGCACCAATGTGATACATTCCTTCAATGAGTTCCTGAATGAAAGGCTGGTCATAATTATTTAATATGCTTGCTGCAGGAAAAGATATCGTCTTTGAATTTACAATCTCAGCAATGCCGTAAATACAAAATTCATAGGTGAAGGCAGAGCGCAGTGACAAACCATTTTCCTGAAGCTGGTTCAGCTGTTGTTTGGCAATGTACCTGGGTGAGGTCAACAGAGGGGTTCCGAGAATAGTGAAGGAATCACATATCACTCTAGCAGTTTGTTCAGTCCATGGTAGAACTCTAAAGGTTGACAAATCAGGGCTCAAGAGTATGTCACAATTAAAATTGGTTGCAATTATGTGGTCCACTTCACTGTCCTTAGGATTTAGGGTCAGTTCAAGGTAACCTCTGGGCATGGACACACCATAGATTGCTTTTTCCTAAACAAGGGAAAGAGTAATAGATTACTGAGTTTTTGATGGCTCAACTCTAATAATAATATTTTACATATATAATATAATATGCCCAAATTTTAAGTAAGACCTTTAGCCCATAGGATCTTTCTCCTCAAATAATCACAAAGTGCTCCAGAAACTGTAGATTATATGTTGACCACAGTAAAGAACAGCAGCACTTCAGATCCAATTTCTGTACTGTTTTACACTATATCTAGTAATTTACACCGGTGCAAATCAAATGCAAAATTGAATGCTAAAGCTTGGCGCAACAGATTTTTTCTCATATAATATTTGCATTTTACATCCACTTCACACAGATATAAATGACCACAGAAGGTTCAAAGCAGTGGATAATCTGGACTTGGATTCTCATCCATTATACTCACTTTGTCTAACTCAGATGACAAATAACTGCACTAGCTCTGCCCAGATATGAATTTGTTAAAGGGAATATAGACTTTTCACACCCACGTCTAAGATTTATACTTGACTGACTTTGTTTAAGTAAAAAATAGGAAACAGCTTCAAGATGATAAATAATTCACACCAAGATACCACTTCCCACAGCTTTCATTGGCCAGGAACAGCGATCTGCAGCCAACAGGAGCTTCAAGTGGCCATACCAACGGAGGGGCAAGTAAATAAAGTGCCAGTAGCCCACCAGGGGCTAAGTGGGGAACTGCCTTTGTGTTATTTCCCATCCCTGGAATAATGTGAATGAAATTGATCACTTTCTGTTAGGGCTGTCAGATGTTTAGTGTTTGACCAAGCCATTAAAAGTCCACTTGACGTTGCAGCAGAGCTAAGGCAGACTCCGTGAAGCTCCTGGGAGCAGCAGCAAGTCCCTTCTCTGGCTCCTCTGTAGCCCACATGCTGCCCCACCCTAAGTGAAGCTCTACTGCTCCCATTGGCTGGGAACCGCAGTGAATGGAGCTGCAGGGGCAGTGTCTCTGGACAGGGCAGTGTGCAAAGCCACACCTCCACATAGGAGCTAGAGGTGGGACATTCCGCTGTTTCCAAGAGATGCTTGAGGTAAGTGGTGCCTGGAGTCTGCACCCCCGCTCCCCATATGCCAATCCACTACCCCAGCTCTAATCCCCTCCTAACTCCTCAATCCCACTCTGGAGCCCTCTCCTGCACCCCAAATCTCTCATCCCGTGAACATGCACCTCCAGTGAAAACTTTCATCCCTCATGGGTGAAAGCGATCATGAAATCATAGAGTTCACAATTCTAAGGAAGGGTAGAAGGGAGAACAGCAAAATAGAGACAATGGATTTCAGGAAGGCGGATTTTGGTAAGCTCAGAGAGCTGATAGGTAAGGTCGTATGGGAATCGAGACTGAGGGGAAAAACAACTGAGGAGAGTTGGCAGTTTTGCAAAGGGACATTGTTAACGGCCCAAAAGCAAGCTAGTCCAATGTGTCGGAAATATAGAAAATACAGCAAAAGTCCGCCTTGGCTTAACCACAAGATCTTGCATGATCTAAAAATAAAAAAGGAGTCATATAAAAAATGGAAAGTAGGACAAATTACAAAGGATGAATATAGGCAAACAGCACAGGAATGCAGGGGCAAGATTAGAAAGGCAAAGGCACAGAATGAGTTCAAACTAGCTGCGGGAATAAAGGGAAACAAGAAGACTTTTTATAAATACATTAGAAGCAAGAGGAAGGCCAACAGGAGGATAGGCCCACTGGTCAGTGAGGAGGGAGAAACAGTAACAGGAAACTTGGA
>CM057847.1:141183600-141202753 GCA_030068395.1 Apalone spinifera | reverse complement strand
ACTCGATGACCTCTTGAGGTCCTTTCCAGTCCTAGTATTCTATGATTCTATGATACCCCAGCCTTCATTCCCCTCCTATCCTCCAAATCACTTGGTCCCAGAGTATCCTCCTACACACCCCTCATTCCCAGTCATATCCCAGTCTTCACCCCCAGCCAAAGCCCACACACACACACACACACACACACACACACACCTTACACCTATCCCCCTGCCCCAACCTAGAGCCCCTTTCTGAATCCTGAACCCCTCATTTCTGGCCCCTCCCATACCCCCAGCCCAGAGCCTGTACCCCCTCCCACATCCCATCATCGTACCTCAGCCCAGAGCCTCCTCCCATACTATGAATCCCTTGGATTCCCCTAGCCTGGAGTCTCCCCCTGCACTCCAAACTCCTCATTCCTTGCCCCACCCTAGAGCCTACATCCCCAGCTGGAGCCCTCCCCCTTGTGCCCTCCCCCCATTTTGCATCCAAACCCATTGCCTCAGCCTGGAGCCCCCTCCTGTACCCTGAGCTCCTCATTTGTGGCCTGACTCTAGAGCTGACATTCTCCAGCTAGAACCCTCACCCCCATCCATACTGCAACTCTCTGAGCCAGTCCAGTGAAAATGAGCAAGTGAGTACGCATAGAGACAGCAAGCAAGTGAGGGAAGGCAGATGGAGTGAGCGGGGGACGGAGCTTCAGGGTAGGGGTAGGGAATAGGGAGGGGGCAAGGGTGTTTGGTTTTGTGTGAGTAGAAAGTTGGCAACCCTACTTTGAATAAGATGAGATGG
Source organism: Apalone spinifera (assembly GCA_030068395.1). Classification (NCBI taxonomy): domain Eukaryota; kingdom Metazoa; phylum Chordata; order Testudines; family Trionychidae; genus Apalone; species Apalone spinifera. The sequence continues at coordinate 141,201,978 of CM057847.1, read as the reverse complement.
GCACCTGTACTGCAAATTAATTATTAAAAAGCATGGTATGATTACCCACAACCTCTCACAAGCATTAAACTGACTGAAAAAAGTTTATTTCTGCTAACATCTAGAGTAAAAATGTTGTAGCAAAATCTCAAAGCAAAATAAGAAAATTGCTTTAGCTTCAAAATATGCTTGAAGTGAAAGCATCAACTTTCCTTCATGTTGATATCTTTTTTGAGATTCCTCAGTAGAATGTGAACTATTCATAGTTGAATGAGATTGAAAATACAGCATTAATCACGTTAAAGATCAGAGAAACAATATATTGAAAAAGCTTAAAGGTCAGAAAATATATACATGCTACCAAGTGCTTCATAATTTGACTTTTATCTTCCGCATCAGTGTAGCAAATATTAAGAACTCATGAAACCCCATAGTATTTTCTTATCTGATTTGATTATTGAAAGGTGAATACTTCATTTTTATCTAATCATTTTGTTTGTTTTGATATTTTCTCTTAAGTCTCCTCTTGCAATTTACACTTGTCAAATAAAACACAATCTTTATATTAGTGGTGAATGTGAAAAGATAATTCCATGGAGGGACATTACTGCATGGGGAAAGAACTGAAATTACCATCTTAATTAGATTTGTATTTCTTCAGGGCAGAGAAATGATGCCTGAGGGTAATGAGAGAAGACCAAATCCTTGGAAAGCACTAATCAGAAAGGGGGAGGAGAGAATGTTTGATTTGTTGCAGGCTTAAATTGCTGCACACATTATGAGGAAATCTATCACAGCAATAAGGGCTGGGCCATGAAACCTTCCAAGAGTATGAAAGATGGAAAAACTTACATGAAAAAAACGAGAAGGAATACTCTTGGATCTTGACACTCCATGCAGGTCAGTTGCTTCAAATCTGACAAACTGAATAACGTCTCTGGCCATCTGTTCTTTGATATGTTCAATAAGCGAGGCCAGGCGAAGAGGAGGTTGATTTCCAGGGTTGTTTACATCAGGCTTCCTGCTCTGATCTTTAAAATAAAGAGCAGTGCTCATGTCAGACAAACTTACCAATGCTGGTGTTTCAAGCAGTTTCACTAAAAAGCTCCAAAGGGACAAAATGTTATATGAACTTGACCTTTTTTCTTGCAATTATGACTTGGTTGCTGAGAAAACCAATGGGAAGAAGATTTGGCACTCGCAAACATTTTGCAAGAGGACAAGCTAGCTAATGATGTCCACTTTTGTCCCGGAGAGCCAGTACAATTACTGTCATTTTCTGTAAGCATTTTACAAAGCCACTTACTAAAACTCTTTGGATAGTATATAGCCATAGGGAGAGAACTTGTGAGGGAGGAGCCTATGGAGCTAGTGGCAGGTGAAAGGGACTGGCTGGGGATTCACAGACCCCTTCCATCTGGGACAGTCTCAGTCCCAAGCCTTCCATTCCCCCTGGTGCCTTTAGGGAGAGTGGTAGGGCTGAAGCTCTCTGGCTTCCCCATGCCCCCTCTCCCATACATATGGGACATTGATGGCTGTTCCCCTTCACCAGCGAGTATGGGGAAAGTGCAAGTTTGCTGCATTCCTCACTCTGGCTGTCAAGTGCAGGGGGCAGATTAACCTGAACCTGCCCCAGCTTTACCAGCTGGAGCTTCAGCAGCCCTGGATAGGCACATCTTACCTGGCTCCAAGCTACTGTGGTGAGAGAGGGTTCAGGTAGTCCTCTCTCCCAGGAGCAACCTGCATAGTGAACCCTTCATCCCCAGCCTCACCCCAGAGCAATAATTTGAATGAAACATGGACATTTTCATTATATTTTGCAAAAAAAAATTGAGTTAAAGACTTAAGGAATGCTGGATAAATCTTGTACTAATAAATATAGTCCATTTTTCCCCTCATGCTGTCATTGTGGTTTTGTGTACTTCAGTTATAAGCTCTTCAAGAAGGTGATTTATCTTTAAACTGACTTTTAGGAATTGTAGGCAACAGGAATAAGGTAGTATCTCTCATTACTTTGTGAATTCTCTAATGGCATTCAGCATGTTCAATTATTTAGGAGCTGCCAGAACCCAACTAGAACAGAAGTGTTTATATTAAGAAGGCTTCCATGTGGTGTATGTTTAGTTAACCACACAGATTTCTGGTTTCTTCATATAATGTTTCTTGTATAAAGAGCAAAAGTCACAGATATCTGAAGCATTTTTGTATTCTTAAATTGCTGCACGCATTGGCTACGTCTACACTACATGCTTCTTGCGCAAGAAGCTTTTTGCATAAGGGTTTTTGCGCAAAAACTTCTTGCACCAGAGCACATCCACACCTCAAAGCACATCGCAAAAGCAATGTGCTTTTTCGCAAGAGAGCGTCCACACTACATGGATGCTCTTGCGCAAGAAAGCTCTGTTTACCATTCACAGAATGGCCATCAGAGCACCTGTGCTTTTTCCAATAGGGGTTTCTTGCGCAAGAAACCCCTCTGGGGCATCCATCCTTGCCTTTTTGCACAATAGCTGTAGCGCAAAAAGGAGTTATGTCTCATAAAAGGAGGTTTATTTATGCTGGAAAAAGCTCTCTTCTGCCGTTTTACTCTTGATTTACTTGTGCAAAAGCACATTTGAGGTGTGGACACTCCACGGGTTTTCGCGCAAAAACAGCTGGTTTTGCTCAAAAACCTTGCAGTGTCGACATAGCCATTATGAGGATCCTCTCCAAAGTTAAGGTTGCAACCAATATCTATTATAAACTTTATTATCCTATAATTTTGCCTTAGAACATAAATTTTACTGAAAGTTACCAGGTTTTTTACTTGTGTGGTGATTATTATGTTACCTCCAGTTAACTGGCTGTAACTTAAAAAGAATATAAAGGTCCTTCTGTACATGACAGCTAAACGTTTCTCCTTTAGCTCATGTGTGTATGTGTTTAATTGTGTTGTTTGTTTGTTTCTGTGGCTGTAGGAACAGGGCTCTAGCTCTGGCTTTCTAAGTGTGGTTTTATTCTCCAGACATGGTAAATTTTCACTTGTTAGGGTTCAATTCAGAGTCCTTGCATAAGGATTTTTTGTTCTTTTTATAGCTCATAAAAAGGGGAGAGGGAAGACATCCTCTTTCATATTTTCAGGTAAATTTTTACTTATAAATTGGAATGATTCCTGAATTTTTGTTTTAAACTCTGCAAACACTTTTTTTTGTATATCACACATAATAAACACTTGTCAACTGTATAATTCTTCACAAAACAATAAACTCAACTTTGATCCAAAATAAATATTATTCTTTGTTCTGTAATCCCAAAATAAAAAACACAGCTCAAAATCAATCTGAAAAAGAAACAAAAATGCTGAAAAATACATTGACTTATAAAACAGCTTCAAATGCAAAGTCTCATACATATGTAATTTTACATAAATCAAAACTTTGACACGCTTCCGATTGAATGTAACAGTCCTCAACAGAGCTCAAAAACAACAGCTAACAGTTATTACCACAAATACATATTGTTTATTTATAACTGCATATAACTGAAGTTTCCCATTGACTTAAGTGGGTTTGGATCAACTCTCTCATGATCAGTTTAACTTTTATTATGTCCTTTATTTATTGTTTACTTTGAATCTCTTGGCTATTATAAATGCTATGCGACATAAAAACACTGTTATTGTTGGCAATCTTAATTGGCTTTTAAATTGAAGAATTTTATTTTGTTTTTTTTAATAATTCATAAATAACCAATAACAATAATCCTCTTTCTCCCAAAACATATTGTCTGTGTGTGTTTTGTAAAGGAATATTTGTACAATTTTCACTATTTGCTATCCATAAGAAATAATGGGCTTTATTTCTGTAGTTCTGGTTTGACATCAGTAACTTGCCTCTCATTTTTTTATGGGCATGATTGAGAAAAATAAGTTGTAGACAGGAACTTCCTAAGCAATATGTCGGTATCAGAATGTCTATGCTAGGTAAGATAAACAGGAATGCCCCGATGCAAGGGAGAATGCACTGATTTTAGAACCAATGGACAAGATTAACCTGGAATGTAAAGATCAGGTTCTACATGAAAAGTACATGGACAGAGCCTGCTTTTACAGTACAGGGATTGGTTTCTATAAAGTAACCAAGTCAATCCTAAAACATATGATACAATGTATATTAAAAGCAATATATGTGTGTGTACATATATTTAAATAAAGGAAAAGGTTTTCTGTGTAACTTTGGATGTGTGGTACATCTACACTAAGTTTCAGACTGATCAGTTTAGCATAGCTTTGCTGTATGTCAAATAAAGGAACCTGAATGGTAAAATCTGAAGCTAAACAACTGGTTGGGGTCCCAGAGAACAGGATGAAGTGTTCGCTCGGAACTGGGCAAGATGTTCTGGATAAGCTGAGTGGAAAGGGTCTCAAAGGGAATCCAAAGTTTCCAATTAAAATCCAGTCTGTAAAATCTATTTCTGTAAATGTATATGCAAATTAGTCATGCTTATCATGTTCTTGGCAAATTATCAAGAAATATGACTAAATTAAAGGAACTTTGGATTTCTCTTGCAAATCTTTGATTCCTTGACCAAGCAAATAAGTCCATATTGGGTAATTTGAAGCAAAAACATGTTTTTCACTTGTTTATAACAAATCACCATTATATAGAAAAGGATTCACTACTTAGTTTTTACCTAATTCTTGCTCAGGGAATACTCTACCTCTACCATTAAAGTGAAATCTGAGTACAGACTTCATAATTAAGCCTATTAAATATTCAACCCAAATCCCCCTGCTATTGGCGTTCCCATCAAAACGAAATATTTCTAAAAAAATTCTACTGCTTAACCTATTAACATCAAGAAAGCCTTGCCTTTCTTATTCAAATCATTAGTACTGTATTAAAAAGTCTCAGAGGAGCAGCTGTGTTCCTCTGTAACTTTAAAAATAATAAGTAATCCCGTGGCATCTAGGGTATGTCTACACTGCATCCCTCTCTTGGCAGAGGGATGAAGATTAGGCAGGTCGACACTGCAAATGACGCAGAGATTTAAATATCCTATGCCTAATTTGCATAAAAATGGCCACCGCATTTTGCTGACTCGGCACTTTGTCAGCAAAAAGGGGCAGTCTAGAGGGGAATCTGTTGAGAAAGAAAGCCTTTTTCAACAGATCCTGTAAACCTCCCTGCAGGATGCATAAGGGATCTGTTGAAAAAGGCTTTCTTTCTCAACAGATTCCCCTCTAGACTGCCCCTTTTTGCTGACAAAGTGCTGAGTCAGCAAAACGCGGTAGCCATTTTTATGCAAATTAGGGACAGAATATTTAAATCCCTGCCTCATTTGCAATGTCAACCTGCCTAATCTGTATCCCTCTCTTGGTAGAGGGATGCAGTCTAGACATACACTTAGAGACTAACAAAAATATATAAAATCATGAGTTTTCATGGCTAAAATCCACTTCATCTAATAAAGTTGGATTTACTCACAAGCGCTCACTAATTATATATTAATCTCTAACGTGCTACAGAACTAGTCATAGTACTGTATTGTAAAGTAGGATAAATGGATTTGAACATATCAATTGCACAACTGCCTGGAGTGGATGGTTGGTGCTGAATTTGTTGTTGCTGTTGTTTTGTTTTGTTTTTCAGTAATCAAAACACACTTTGCCAGAAGACAATGCCCACATCCAGTGTCAGTAATTTACTGCTTGTTCAAAGGAATTTCTCCCCCATGGTTGCTAATTGTTCAGTTATATGTAATGTAGTTTAATTTGTTAGCTCTCCAGCAGTTAAGTTCTGGACAAATGAATAGAATTGGAGGAACACTTTGATACATGTTGCCTAGGAAAACAGCAAGGATAAAGGGAAGCTGACCTAACAAATGCTCTGATACTGCAAATTTTGTTGGGTTGTATGGTATCATAAAAATCTGATGTAAAATTAATGTCCTTTTTCCTTAGAAATATAGTGTTGTGGAAATAAAAATAAGACTGATATATACTGTATTAAGCACAGGAATCGTCAAAACAGTGATTCACCTAGTTCAGTAGCCTGTCTCTGACAGTGGCCAGTACCAAATGCATTAAAGGAAGGTATGAAAAATATTTCAGCAAGGTAGATTGGGTGTGTTTATTCAAACATCTCAGTACCATTTATTATTGTGTTCACCTTTATTCTGTTGTCTCCTTTCTAAACTTAACAGTTGCATGGTCTTTTTCCTGCCATTAATTGTTCTTATTTCCATTCTTTGAACTCTCATTTCTACTACACTCTTTCTTTAAAAACAAGCTTACCAACCTAGACACAGAATGGTAACAGAATTTGTACAGAAGTGTTATAATTGATTTGTGTAATGAGTAGGCCCATTTTAAATTTCTGTTTTTCAATGAGAATGACTTTTGATTCAATGGGAATTTTTACAAAAAAAATCCAGTTTAGTAAAAATGTTCATGGTTTTGATTGCTGACAACTGAAAAAAAAATTTGAGGTTTTCAGTTTTTCAACAAATAATTTGAACTGTTCTTATATCTTAGTGGGTTCTGAATTAACTACAAAACTCAGCAAAGAGACTGAGTCCCATTGTGAATAACTCAGTGAAAATCTCTGGTGTATAAGCAGTAGCAGACAAAAATGGAAACAGTTTTTAAAGAATGGAAATACTGAAAATACTATGTCATTATTAGTCATAATTTATTGCATGTCAGAAAATGATTCCCCTCGCCACCACCCCCCACAAACATAGAAGAAGTTTTTGCTTGTGTGTTGCAGAAGGGGTCACTTCTGGAGTGTTCAAAAGGGAGTCTGATGTGATCAGAATAATAAGCAAGGAATAGAATCCAACGGTACATCTACACAGCAGCATTATTTCAGAATAACTGATGTTATTCCTAAATAACATAATGCATGTCTACACTACAAGCCTTTATTTTGAAATAATGTCAAGCTGGAGGACTTCTTACTCCAACTCATGGTAATCCTCATTTCATGAGAAGTAAGGGAAGTCAAAGGAAGAGTGTTCTTCGTTCCACTTCCTGGTATGTAGACAGCACCAAAAGCCAAATTAAGCTATTTCAACTTCAGCTATGCAATTGACACAACTGACATGTCGAATTAAGCTACGCAACTTCAGCTTTTAGCCCTGCTACGTAGACATACTCTTAGTGACTATGTTTTGTACAGATTGTGGAAAGAGTGAAAGTGGCTAATGGTATGGAGGATCAAGAGATTACACTATAGCATAGTACCATATAGATCAGAGTTTTTGCTGTCTAAACTGAAAGACAGGCTCAAACCTTAAGGATAGTGTAAAGGAAGAAGTGACAGAATTTGTGTGTAGCCTGAACTGGAGGGACAAAGATAAGGGACTGAGTGACAAGGAATATAATGATTTCTTCAACAAAGAGAAGCTTAGTTTTGACCATGTTGAATTAAAGATGGCAGCAAGACACTCAGGAAGAGATGTCAGTGATAAAGGCAAAGATATAGATTGGTTGAAGTGAGATGCCAGGAATCCAATGGTAGGATTTCTAAATCATCAATACAGGGAAGCCGTGTAATAGATAAGAATACAGAATGGAGAGAGAAGAAAAGTGGGCCAAGAATATAGTCTTGAGGATCCTTACAGTAAGAAGGAGATATGCTAAAAGAATGGCAAGAGACCCACAAAGTTCCCAGAACAACCTCTCTGTGGCTGCCCAACCATGCTTAGTAGAACCGTTATTATCAGTACTTTCGAGCTATACATGAATGTAGGAGGGAGGGGGGAAGGGTTGGCCAGGACTTTAACCAACAGAAAATTCCAGCTTCAATTGAAATTAATGGCAAAACTGCTTGAGCAAGACAGTTTGGTAATGCCTTGTTTTCATATTTCAGTCTTTAATTTAAGTACTGGATAGCAGTCTTTGTGAGTAATTTGTATCTTAGTTTCATACATAGTCATAAATTACTTAATATAAGGTCATTTATTAAGGAAGAAAAAACATTTGTGAAACTGACATACTCAATTCTTTAATAATTCATGTATCCAGTCATTTTTTTACATAATTTTCATTGAAATGAAAACTTAGCAGAGAATTTTTAGTAAATGTAAGGGTTTTTTAATTACTTGGGCCAACAGTTTTAGAGCATTTTTACATAATTGTATGAACAGGTCAATCCTCCTTTCTTTGGGCTCCCCAAATTTCTACTGAAGTGAGTGGGTTTTTAAGCATACATGGCATAGGATGAGGAATAGCACTCTTGTCCTTTAAGAATGCCTCAAAAACCACTAACAATCCAGTACTGGTCATACACACAGCTCCACATTCTCATTGTGGTGCCTATAAAAGCACAATAGGGTCAAAAAACCTGGTTTGTTTGGGAACCATCTGTGTTACAGGCCAAACCCAGAGTCTTCATGTAACTACCTGCAGGCAGATTTGAACTTGGGACATCTGGAGCTTAGCATAAGAGCCGCTACAGCTTGAGTTAGAAAGCCAGCTGCCTGGCTTCTTAGGTTGTAGAGCTCACTCATTCTTAGCTCTCACTGTAAGTGGTCTAAGTGCCACTACATGGGACAGAGTGTGGATTACATGCACTGATGCAAAATATCACTGACCTGAATGTGATTTTAGAGGAGCAAACAATATGTGGGAAGTTTGCTGCATGGGGCCAAAGCCTGCTCCTAGCACACTGCTCACCTAAAATAGGGTGAACACTGAAGAGATCCCTGGTAACCAGAAGGATGGCATTCTCCCCCAAACTATCATACCGCTCAACAAGTTTCATGGGACTGGCCTGCTTTGGCCCCTCTTTCCTGGCTAAAATTGAAATTTTCCCACATTTAGTGGCACTGACAGCTGTGCACACATTACAAACTGTAGACCCCATTGGCAGGGGCGGAGCTAGGGAGGGCAGAGGCTTTAACAGCTCCTAGTCATGTCTCCTGGCTATAGAGGAGCTCAGGAATAATGACGGACACATCTGGGAGGGCCAGGCTGGAAAGTGAGGCTGGAGCATGGCACAGATTTGATAGGTGAGGTGCTAGGGCATTCAGCTGCAGCAGAGCAGTGACCAGTTGTGGCCTGCTTTAGTCATTTGAAATGTTGGAAGGGATGAGTCAGCCGCGTATGGCCTTGTCTGATACTGCACTGATTCCTCTGACTCTCTTTTATGGGATCTACATAGTATTCACTGACTCTCTCATGGCCTATCCTTAAGACCCCTTCCTACTGGGACATAGGGGGGGTGCATCTACACTGCACCATAACTCAAAATAAGATACACAATTTTGTATAGCTCAAATTGCGTATCTTTTTCAATGCTATTTCGAAATAGCTTATTTTGTCATTTGGCGCTGTCTATACAGCGCCAAATTTCAAAATAAAGCGCTATTCCAAAACGTCCCTTACTCCTCATAGAATGAGGTTTACAGGGACATTGGAATAGCAAGCCCAAAATAACAGGCTTGCTGTAAAGACACGGGATAGCTATTTTGGGATACTCTGGTATCCTGAAATAGCGTTGCAGTGTAGACGAAGCCAGGGAATCCCCACAAAGCTGTGTTTCGTGACACTTGGAGCTCATATCCCTTGTATGGGCTTCCTTTGTTCCGCCTCCTCCAATAACCTGCAGATAGCAGAACCACACTGATTAAGCTACCTGGACATTTGGATGTGATTGAGATCTGACACTGAAGTAGTGTCAATATTCACTTAGTCTAGTGGATTTCTAATCCTTTGTGAATTATAAACCTTTTCAGAATTGCTGAAATACCCATTTGTATCTGCTACAGGGCTGTATTTCCACTTCTAGCCTAACTCTACAATTTATGAACTGTTTTGGAATCCTGAGGCTTGTAAGTAGCTATACAAATATAAATTTATGAGTATGCCAAACAATGGCTTCCCCTTGCACCTTCCAGATCAAATTTATCCATCATGTCTTTGATTCCAATCTTGCTTCCACCTATAATAACTCTCTATGTTCCATTTTACCCTCACCTGCTTCACCCCCAGACTAAAGACACACATCAATCTGCTTTATGTCGTTATTCACTCTTATTTTTGAGGTTGTTACTTCACCTCTAATGCCTCCACCAATTGTTCCTCTCTAAAACATCCTTCACCCAAGAGGCCTATCAAACTCCCATCCAGATCTTACAAAGTATTCACAGAAAAGAACAGGAAATTTCCCTGAAAAGGAATTGGAGACCACGCTGCTTTTTCCCTTTCTGCATTTTTGGGGGGTGTGTGTGTGTGAGAGAGAGAGATCAATGAGAGTGGCACCCAAACAAAGATTGAAAAAATGAGTAAGGAATTCCAAATTTGGTCCACAACTTGTCAATGTTAATAAATATTTTAAAGTGAGACAAATGAAAGGAAATGGTCATATTATGTTCCAGACTACTATTGACTATGGACTGGTTATATACTATATTGTATACATTAAATAAACTTCATCTCTGCAGGGTCAGAGACCTTTCTTTCTACCAATTTCCCCAGCATATCTGAAAAAGCCTAGGTAGCTTCTGATTACTGATGTATGGCTTGGAGTGAACACTATTTACATAAGTGCATGCTATCATCTTATATATCATCTTAGGTGCTTATGAAAATGCATAAACTTATGGAAATTAAAATGTTTGCATAATTGCCAGCACTTGGTACCTTCTCTGTTTCAGTGTGTGATGCACTGATTTCAAGGAACTGTAGTTTCAGAGCTGGTCTAACTGACAATACTCAAGGAATAATTTCTCTAGCTGGCTGAAACATCTTGCTTCATTTTTAGGTCAAAGGATTCCTCCCTCCCCCCAATTGACTGTGAATCTGAGAACTCTTCTGTTGTCTCAGGTTTTTTGGGGAGCGAAGTCCTAAGACAAATGAATGTGAGCAGGACAATAACAATCAGACAGCTTTATCATTCCATTTGAAAAATATGAAAGGGAAGGATGAACTTTTTTGAGAGTAATATATTTAGAAGGTGAAGTAACTAGTTTGGATGTGTCTCTGCCTCTTTGCTTAATGGAATAAGAGCTTCTTATCTGTGTGTTACAAGCTCCATGCTGCTGACTGCTGAAGGAGATTCTCCTTTATTCAAGTGATTGAACTCTGTGCTTTTAGAACAGTACAATCTAAGTTCTATCCTTATTCTTGTCATGAAGTTCCAAATGTGTGTTGTGATAGCATTGCAACAATTGCTTCTTAGAAGGCCAGGGAAATGTTATAGTATTTACATTACCTAGTAAGTCTGACTCTGCCTCAAGAAATTAGAGGTGACAAGACACAATTTGTTTCATACCTTAATTTTAACACCCCAAAGTTTGGGAACATTATGAATTGGAGCTTTTGATTTTACTACTTTTGAGTAAGGGGAGCATTTGCAAAATATGGATTTAAATATTGGTTTGCATTTGACCCCCTTCCCAAAAATTTGTGTTCAGATTTAAGGATTTGGTTCTTAGATAAACATATTCAAAACAAATAATATTTTAATTGTAAAAGAAAACATTTGAGATAAACCTAATACTCTCTAAGCTGAGAACTCCCACTGGTATCAACAGAATATTGTTTTAGTACTGAGTAAAGATAGCAGAATTTAATTAATTATGAATATTTTGTGAGAGTAAGAAAACGGTAATATTTTGGATTGTTAATTTTTTTTCTGGTATTGTAAAAATTTTTCTCCTTACCTTAAGTTGCTGTTTTTCAATGAAAATCAAATTTCAAACTATGTATTTCTAACTACGCTGAAAAAATGCAAAGAAGAAACATTATTTTTAAAATAATTCTTGTCCCATTTCTATTTTGTACAGTGCAAATGCACAAAAAAATACACAGAAACCTAGAACTTATGCTTCACCAAAGGCAAATGGACTCTCAAGAGTTCTGAGTTATATTTTTAAATACAGGTGAATTTGAAATTTGGCAAAACAAGATCTCCATTTCCTTATAGATCCCTACCTAGGTTTTGAACTATAACTCGCAAAATGGTCAATGATATAGATGAGACAAGGTGAGTGAAGAAATACCTTGTAGTGGCCAAGTTTTTGATCTTTCACAGAGCTCTTCTTCAGACCTGGCCTGTGTAAGCTCAAAAGCTGGTCTCTCTCACTAACAGAAGTTGATCCAATATATGATATTACCTCCCCACTTCGTGTCTTTAATATCGTGGGACCAACACAGCTACAGCCACATGGCATTCAATGATTTAGCTGGTCAACTGGAGTATAAAATAGCACATATTTATGAAGCAAAAAGGACTAATGGAAGGCTGAAGAAATTATTCCTATTTTCATTTTACAGTTTAGGAACTGGCTTTGTGAACTAAGTGGAAAAATGCAGCAATCTGAAAATCTTGATAAGAATTCCACTGGCCTTTAATAAATGCAAATACTTAAAATGATCTAGAAGGGAAAAAGGATAAAGTCTATGCAGAAAAAAATCCACTTGGCTGTCTACTGATCTCATATATTAAACATGATTACAATGAAAGCTGACCGTAGTGTATTTTTTCATTGTTCTATACTTCTAAAGTAGCCTCTCTTTAAAAGATTACCTTTTAGAATTTAATTGCTTCTAGGTAAGAGTAGCAGTGTAGAACTATTCATGCACCCAAATGTCCTGTTCAAAATTTAACTTGAATGATTACAGTATATCTACCAATTTTTTTCCCAGGGATTGAATTGTTTGGCATCTGCAAAATTGACTGTTAGCGCATCTTTAGCAAATTCTCTACACCTAAGAAAGCAGAGTTTTTAAAATGCTAGATAGCCTTATAATGAGTCACATATTAACTCCTGGATCTAGAATATCAAATTTTGGAAAGGGTGATAATGTTTTCTAACATCGGTTAAAGAATATTATAGATGGAAATTATTTGCCCTTGCAAGTTAGCGAAGCTATCTGAGAACCATCCTCATACATGCTTCTTAGTCTGGCACCTAACAATGCCCACTAACAATATTGTTTGTGCTGTTGACCGCTTCTCAGGATAACAGCTAACATGTTCAAAGTCATTACACCATTAGAGCCAAAGCTAACTTTCCGTTTACTGATCCACCAGTTTAATTTTTATTCCTTCAAAGAACCCACAGTCTATTAGCAGCAATTAATTGGCTTTGCAAACACTTCCCAAATAGTCTTATTGAACAACACTAAGATATGAGTAAGCTCTCTACTTCATTTGCTTCTCTTAGTCTATTCTTCATATTAGATGTATTGGCCTTCTAGGCCTCTTACGACTAATAATTGAAAACATCATCCCTACATAGGAGCAATTGTCACTGCAGGAAATGTTAACGAAAAAGGAAATGTCAAGAAACTGAAGGCTTTCCAGTGGCCAGCAAACCTATGGGAAATGTAGCCTCTGCTCAAGAAAATATTTCAATTTTTAGTGAACAAGAAATAACCACTTGTAAATGGCAGTTTCTGGCAGACAGGCAGGGTTTGTAAACACTTTCCTATATAAAAAGCAGGCCAGAAGTGTCATACAACACTTGATCAGGTCCAGTTACATGTACAGTAATGGCTAATGCCAATTGTCCAATATTAATGGTGACAAGGAATTTGGGGAGGTTAAAATAATTTAATTGTGTTCCTGAGCAGTACAGTAGTTTAACTTCTTACCCGTCTGATCAGGAGAAGGGTCGAATTTAACTCCTGGAGTGCTGCCTGTGTTTTTATAAGCTGTTGGTTGTCTCCTACTGGAATGTTCCATGTTGCTGCCTTCTGATTGTTGCTGATCACACCCAGCAGAGCTGTGAACCAAGAGGGGCTTGTTTTGCAGCCCTCCTATATAATTGTCTATAGAGAGGAGCTTTTGACTCTCCCCTCCAAAATGAAGTAAAAAAGATTCAAAGGATCTGCCATGTTTGTCAACTGCTTTTTCATTGGGTTTTGGCACATGTATATGGGAAGAAGTTCTACTGGGCTTGGCAGTATATTTGGCCCTGTTACCAAGCAAAGGACTGTTTCTGAGTAGGTTTTTCAGCTCTTGCCATGTTTGTTTTGAAACTCCATACCCCAGCATGAAAGATTCTTCAGTGCTTTTTTCCTGGGTTGCTAAAGTATTACCTTTATTCTCTTTCTCTGTTGCATCTTCATCTTCTGCTCCCCTACATTTATCCTCATTGCTTGCTGTCTCTGTCACCCCAGATTTATCTTCTGTGCTTGCTGTATCTGAACTCCCAGATTTTCCTCCTTTACTTTCAGGCTCCATTCCCAAAGGCTGATTCCCATTGCTTGATGTCTGTATTTCCTCAGGTTTCTCCACCTTTCTTTCTACCACTCTTCTGCCTTCATCATCCTTGTGGACACCTTCTGTTTTTCTTAATATGTCCTCTTTCATGTTGAATTCCCTAGGGAAGCTCCCATTTCCCTCACCCATTGGACCTTGCATATTAGGGAAATTAGATGATTTTTGAAGGGATGGATTTGCAGGTGATTCTATCTGACCAGTTGCTCTTTGCAGGGAAGAATGTTCAGAGGTTTTTGTAGGATCGGAGATCTCCATTTTCTCACATTCTAGTGGGAGAAGGTGTTTTGCAGTGACTTTGACTCCTCTTGTTCTTCTTAAACCACACATACTGCTGCCATCAGCGTCATCATTGTCATTTCCAACTGTATTCTGTAATCATCAACAAAATATACAGCCAAATAATACACATGAATGAAATAAGGCTAGAGTAACACAAGACAGGGAGTAGCACCAACAACTGCATTTTATTATCATAAGGAAATTCTATTGTTTCTTGCTGAAAAAGCGTTTTGTGTGGGAAATTGCTTACCAAATAATTTGGATGCACTGATGATATCCTCTTGAAGGATTCTCATTTTAGGTTTTTAGCTCCTTTTAGAGCAAGACTGGTTCAGGTCCCTATTCTTCAGGTATTTTGACTATCAAGGCAGGTTTAAAAGGGTTCACTACAACCTAGATTCCCTGCTGCCTAATGTATGCAACCCCTTGCAAAATATAGATGCCATTTAAATATGAGCAAATTGGTTTTTTAATACAGCCAAATGCTAAATGAATACCCCCAGGAACAATAAATGTAGACCATAAGTACAGAATGGGAAACTGTATCTGGAAAAGAAGTGAATGTGCAAAGGATTTAGGAGTCAAACTGCACAAGCAACGGAACACGAGAACCCGATTTGATGCTGTGGCAAACGGAGTTAAAGTGATCCTTGTAGGAGTAGATAGGTGATTTTATCTGTATAGTTTTGATGGTGAGATAAACTTTGGAATACTGGGTACAGTTCTGTTGTCCCCATTTTAAAAAGGATGCAGAAAACAGAAGTGTGTTCAGGAAAGCGCCCCCAAAATTATTTGAGGGTTGGAAAAAATACCTTACAGTGACAGATTGAAAGAACTGTTCAGTTTACTGAAAGGAATATTGAAAGGTGACTAGATTAGTGTGTAAGTATCTTCAGAGGGAGAAAATACCAGGTATTAAAAGGGTCTTTAATCTAGCTGAAAAAGGCATAACAAGAACTAGTGGCTCGAAGCAAATTCAAACTGGAAATAAGGCATACATTTTTAAGGGTTTAACCACTCATACAAACTACCACTGCAAGTGACCTATCTCTTGATGTCTTCAAATCAGGATTTTGAGGGGATATGCTTTAGCCAAATACAGGTTATGTTACTAGGCTCAATATAGAGCTAATTATGGGCATGTCTACACTAGGAAATTATTTAAAAATAACTTATTTTGAAGAAATAACTCCTGAAATAACTATTTTGAAATAGCATGTCCACACTACAGGGAAGCCTCAGAATAAGTCTGAGGCAGTCTCCCATAATGAGGAAGCACTGGGGAGTAATTACTTTGAATGAGTCTGGGGAGTAGTTATTTTGAAATAGCAGAGTGGAGCATCCACACTATCGCTATTTTGAAATAAGTGTTATTCCTCTTGGAAAGCAGGAATTATTATTTTGAAATAATAAGCCCATTATTTTGAAAGAATGGGCATGGTAGTGTGGATGCTCTGCTTGTTATTTTGAAATAAGGGGAGTTATTTCAAAATAACTCACTAGTGTACACCAGGGCTATGTGATATTTACCTGTGACATATAGGAGGTCAGACTAAATGAACTAATAGTTCCGTCTCACCTTAAATTCTATGAAATCTATGTTCTATTTAGTTTGTCCTACTTAGCAGGGATAAAGCATCCAGAATGAGACACAAATTTGAAATTATTAAAAATGTACCTCAGGGAAAGATCCAAAAAAAGTGAGAGAAAAGCCTCATGATAAGTAACCTTATCAACAGGAGGAGTGAGAATCCTACAAGATGAGATTTTCAAAGAAACAGAATTACAAGGTATATAATTTTCCCTTCTCTAAAGATGCCTTCTGGAGAACAAGTAGTTTTAGGGCTGTCAGAGCAGAAAATGAGGATAAAGCCACAACATGCAGCAACAAAAAGTTAAATGCCAACAGTTTGCAAGTAGCTTGCTTTTTAAAAATTACATTAATATATACAGGATTTTACACATGCAACACCACACATGACATTCAAGTCTGCAGAAATACATAGCATTCAGGAAAAAAGGTAGCTTATCCCAAAATAAAACTATACTATTATTACATAAACAACAACAAATATGACAATATAGCACCTTTTGCTTTAAATGTATATATGGAACTGAATGTTTTAGCCAAACTTCCCTGGCATGCTTAAATCAACCTTAAATGTATATATAAAAAGCTAATAGAAAATCATTAAATGTTCTGAGTTTGGGTTTATTGATATGCTGCAGACACTCAGATCTAAGTCTTCAAACTCACCAAATTTATATTCTGCACTTTCATTTTTTTCTATGGTGTCTGAAAGAAATAGGGATCTGAACAGAAGCAAATTGGATGCTAAACTAGAGAAGACAAGATGTTTATTGGCAGATGGAAACATTTAGAATAATAGACATTGTTGTGTGTAGCACATATTGGCAGTAGCATTTGCCCATCCTCTGCCAAGATGATTAATGGCTTCCTTTTATCAAGGATCCCTGACTACTCTTTGATTAGCAGCGATGGCTCATTTTAGCTTTGTCCAGGTCTGTCTGGCCAAGATGATGTGATTTGTCCTCTGCTAAAACAGACCTCACAATAGTCTTTCAAACCTCTCTCATCCTCACTTTAGACTATTGTCTTGTGCTCTATTTACTACAACCTTTAAATGCAACCCAAAATGGATGTGACTACAGTATTCAGCTGTCTGCCAACACTGTAAGGAAGATAAGCCAAGAAGCACATAACACCTGTGCTCAGGTCTTTATACCAGTTTCCTTATAACATCCAGGTGCAATTAAAAGTGGTTAGTCGGAGCATTTGGCACAAAAGATTTACTTTCCTTATTTTTTATTTAACATATATATTGACTTCCATTTATACATGCATCTGTTAAAAAACTGCTATATTTGCTGCCGACATGCAAATACAATGTTTTGAGTTATCCTCATCTTTCTGCTCAGCCTAACCCTCCCCCCCAATAATAAACAGATCCAGTTCCTAGAATTGTGCCAACATTGCAGCTGCTGATGGAAACACTAATGCAGACTGAAAAGCCAAATACATTTAATGTGTCCCATTAACAATAGACATTCACTAGGGGAGAAGAGGGACTAATGTTTGTCAAACAGGATAAGGCACAAAATCATTGGGGGGAAAAGGTTTTTTCCAACTTTCTAAGGGGATTCTACAGAATGAAATGTTTTCTTTGGAACAAAAAAGAGATCAAGCTAGGAAATCATCTAGACATGACAATATTTCTAAAGAATTTACTGTAACGTTAAACTCTTTTTTCCCTTGGTACAGCCTGGCATTATAAAAATATTGTCTTCCCTAAGTGCTTTCTTTTTTAAAAATTAGTCTTTACACATGCCTTTGTTTTCTGGAATAATTTGAAACCATTATCTTATTCATAACAATATCTGCATTTGTGTTCTCTTTTGTGCTTCCTATTGCATTCCTATACCGGTCAAGGCTGTCCATTTCAAAAACACTTTAATCTACCCTTTGATATGTCAGATGATGTGGAACTCAATGCTAGCTTAATGTCCACAGTGCTGATCTCTGAAAAGTATATACACAGAATATAACCATTGTGGTCATGCTAACAGCAACCAGGAAATCTGACCACAAACTTTCAGTTCTTAACCAAGAGTTTGGACCACATATTTTCTGTTCTCATGACAACCACATTTATGATCACTAGACAGAACAGAATCACTTCAGATAAATAGACAATATGAGAACCATCCATGCCTCTAAACATCTTCATCAACCAAGTTATAATCCATACTGCAATAAATAACCCCTTCCAATTAACAGACACAGGGAAACTGCTGGCTACATATATATCTACTAAAGGTCCCAGTGCAAATACTCAATGGCTACGTCTACATTGGCGCGCTTTTGCGCCAAAGCTATGCAAAT
>CM057847.1:141154497-141176221 GCA_030068395.1 Apalone spinifera | reverse complement strand
CTAGATGGACCTTTGGTCTGACCCGGTACTGCCTTTCTTATGTTCTTATGTTCTGTTCAGATAGCTGGATAGGGGGAAAGAAGAGAAGGATAATGTTCTTAGTTGATGTGTATTGATATCAGTGGAACTAGGCTGATCACACTAGCTGAGAGTCTGGCTCAGATATTGAAGCAAAGGCGTCTGATCTGGGCCATGATAAATATATTACATGGTATTCGTTAATTTCCTTGCCTATGTCCAGGCAACTATTCTGGGGGTCTAGGGCTAATAGATTTTGTAGGGCTCTGTAGTCTCCAAGGTGGGTCAAAAATGAGAGGTACAATGTGCAGGTGGGAACTGCTGGGGAGTGGGGTGGAAGTGCAGGTTCTGAGCGGGACGTAAAGTGTACAAGTGGGCTATTGGTTGTGAGGTGGGGGTCTGGATAGGGTGCAGGAATGGGGTGGGAGTTGGAGTCTGGGAGGGGCAGAGGATTGGGGCACTTACCTGGCACAACTCCCAGGGAAGAACAGATAGCTCCATGCAGGCTTACACTTGAAGGCACTGCTCCCCCACCACTCCCACTGGCTGCAATTCCCAGCCAATGGGAGCAAGAGGGGTAGAGCCTACAGGTGAGCACCACTAACTTAGATGCATGGGGCTCCAGCCCAGGGGAGGAGAGGGGAAACAGCAGTGCTCAAAGCCTTTCCCCCTCCCTCCGTCCCTCCATGCCAGGCAGAGCCACAGCACACAAAGGCTATAGTGGCTGCATCCAGGACTCTGGGCCGAAGGGGTCTCCCCTTAGTCCAGGGCCCCGGGCTGCAGCCTCTAAAGCAGTGTTTCTTAAACTGTGTTCCATGGCACGCCAGTGTGCCAGAGAACAACAGAATTCAAAATGGCTGCCCTTAAAGGAGCAGGTGACTTTTTTTCTCAACAACTTCCCGCCCCCCTTCCCCCCCCCCCCCCCCGATACTTCTCCCCCCTCCCAATCTTGGTGTTCCTCCTAAAAAAATTATTGTTTGGTGTTCCTCGGTCTTAAAAAGTTTAAGAAACACTGCTCTAAAGCCCCTTTCATTATGCTGTCTATGTTGCTAACAACATTATGGATAAAAACAAACTGAAAGAATTCCTAACATTTTCCCCTGTTGTTTGCTCACAATTTGTTCTCCTCTCTCCCCTCCCCACTCCCTGTCATTCAACTCTGACCTAAAATAAGAGATAGTAGTCCATTTCTAGGTCTGGCAGTTTTGAATTGGGTTAATACAGTATTTGGAAAGTTTCTTTATAAGTAAACAATGCAATTTATATGAGTCATGGAAATACTGCTGTTGATTTTAATGTCCCTTTTACAGCTTTTTAAACATTTGCTAGAAGTATTAAAAATACTGTTTCAAAACACTAATTACAAAATTACTATTTCAACAGAAATGCCAGTGTTTCTTATATGAAATAAACAAATTAGCTCTGTCTTAATGCTCTTTTCCTTTTTTCTTTCTGATTCTGGGTAGCAGATTGGAGTGTTTCTCTTGAAATAAAATTAAGATATCAAATACACTGAAGGAATTAGTCTTACATAGAAAATCGTGAGTAAAAAGATCAGATTTTGCTCTTGATTTGAATCCTGTATAGAATTCATTTAAGCAAAACAGAAATTTAATAGCTCAAATGATGTATACTGCAAAGCTGGAAGCAGCATTAATTGTTGAATTTGGGTATTAGAGCAATGGACACACTTATTCCAAGTAATCATTAGAGAATTGACTCAGCTATCTAACGTTAATTGGAAAAGGGCCAATTAATTTTGAAATAATTTGAAGTCCACACTGAAAGGATGAATGGAGAGAATTAATAAAGAAATGGAGTTTGACATTCCTTCCTTCTAATATAGCAGCCAATCCTTTAAAATAACACTTATATAACACTGAACAGGATTCTCAAATTACATTTTATAATATTGTAAAATGCTTTAGTTTGTGTGCTCTAGCTGACAGCTATCAAGAAAACAAGAGCTTTAAATAAAATACAATGAAATAGCTGTTGTTCAATTGTAATCATTTTAAGGGAATAGACAGTCTCTGAAGAGATGCTGCTTTTGCTATTTAACGTTTCCATCTTTAAAGTATATATGTGCCTTGACAACAAAGCACTTTTACAAGGGCATCCATATAAATTAATGAAATGAAATAATAGGGAAGAATCAAGCTCACTGGATTTTCTATCCTCCGATATTAGAATGGGCACTCTTAAAAATAAATGACTGATTAAAACAAAACTAGACAAGTTCCTGGAGAATAAGTCTTTCAATGGCTGTTAGCCAGAATGGGCAAAGATTCAACACCATGCTCAAAGGTCCGTAGCTTCCATTTGCCAGAAACTGGGAATGGATGAAGGCGGATGGTTCACTTGATGATTGCCTGTTCAGTCATTAGCCACTGCCAGAGGACAGAATATTCCACTAGATTGATGGATTTATTATGGCCTTTCTTTATGTTCTTATTTTCTCAGTGTTTCCTATACTAAGAATGTACAGCGCAGCAAGATAATTATATTGTACTGCAGTGACAGCTAACTCCTAGCCTAGACTCAGGGTTGAATATCTACAGGTGCCAAGGAAAAGGAATTCTTTCCATCCAGCTGTTTCATGGCCTCATTGAAGCGAATGAAGTATCTCTCCACAATCCCAGTGACATTCAGACCAGGCAATCTATTCAGAGGCAGGCTGTTTAGCCCCATCCTCAATTCTCCCTTCAGTGCAGTGCTCTTGAAGGAAGCCTCATGGAATAAGGTTCTGTACTGGTTCTGTCCTGCACCTGCCCCCAAATCCCTTTCCCTTTAAGCAGTGTTACCACCCCAAATTCTGCTGCCAGGGGATCTTCTGAAGCAGCAAATGTGAAGGTTCAATCTCCACTTATGTGCTGACTTTTTTAGCAATGCCTTGTGGACATCCCGTCTTCTGTGTTTCTTTGTTGGGAAGGACAGATTTCTTTGTAATATTTCATGCTTACAAAGATCCATGGGGTAATTCATAACTGCTGGCAATTACATTGTTCGCTGCCTTTCAAGAGAAAGGATAGTGTAAAGCAGGCCTCTTTAAGCAGTCTGATTTTCTGGGTATATCACAGTGTAGTCAGGGAACTGTGAAGCCTGGAAAAGCCCTGGGCAGCAAGGAGAGAGAAGCCGGTCTCTGCCCAAGAAAGGTGACAGCCCTGGAACCAGGAGCTTAGCGTTGATGCCACAGAGAGATAATACAGGTACAATTGCTCTGGCCTTGAAATCTCTCACAACATTTGTGTTCTACTGAAGCTTGCTTGACAGAGTCCATGGCTTGTGGGCAGAGCTGGCCCAAGGTACGGGCCAGCTGGGCTATCACCCAGGGCACCCCATTGTAGGGGGTGCCGCGCGGGGCGGCCGGGCCGGGCGGGGGCAGCCGGGTCGGGCGGGGGAGGGGGTAGCCAGGTCGGGTGGGGGCTGCGGGGCCCGGAGTGCGCGAATGGCTCGGGCCGGCCCTGCTAGTGGGCTTACATGGGATCTAAGTGTTGAATGTAGGCCTATTACAGGGCTGTCTGCATGGGATCAATTTCACACTCTTAATTTTTATAAGGGGAAGAAAAACGTTTCATATTGAAAACTCCAAATGGTCATAGAATGGTCTGGGCAGGCTCTGAATTAAATCTTATCCAGGCTTCCAGAGCTGGAAGAGCAATTGCTACAATCTGGGATCTGAGAGTCTGAGCCCTCTGGACTCCTACTGGGCTGAAGAGATTTTTCCTCACACAGGAAGAAGAATGAAATGTTTCCATGTTTGTAATAATAGCCCTATTGAATTTAGAGAAAATCAATGTGCTTTAATTGTTAAAATTTTAAATTGTATTTATTAAATAGTGGTATTGTCTGTATTATAAGAACAATGCATTAAAATTAAAAAATCTTTACCTCTATAACTTTCTGCTCTACAAAATTCATTAAAATTTTAAAATGCTAAGATTCATGATCAAGCCTTTATTCATTAGCAATTTATAAGGTGGAATTTATATTCATAGAAATTTAATAGTTCACAAGTAAAACCATAATCCTTTATTCTGTCATACACTATGCTCATTTAACTGTTCAATTGCTAGTTGAGTGATTTCTATGTAAGAAAAATGAGCCTTCCCATGGAATTTGCTGGGAAGACTTTCCACGGTTTTCATCAACTCAACATTTGCAGAGCTTGATTCAGAAGCCAAAAGTTACTCCAACATCCCCACCAGGCCCTGTTTACTTTTACTCTTGGTAGGTTACCCCAACTCAGTAACCAGTTGACAGAGAAGCATGAAGTCAGGAAAAGTTATTTGGGCAATAACATATATGTTTTTGTATAATTATATTCCCAGATTCCTTAATGGGAATCTTTTTATGTCCCCAAATGTAGCTCTGTTCCCAATAGTTTAACTGAATGGTTCCTCTGTAACAATGGACAATCCAGGTTTCTATTTCTGACATCTGGGTGGGGCTTCCCCTTCATAGCTGCAGTGATAAGCAGGCTTCACACCAGGCCTTTCATCATCCTTGTATCAGTTCTGTTATCTGTCTTCACTGGACTACCTGGAGCTCTTGCTATAAAAGAACTCTAATTGAACCATCTGGATAAACATGACCAGCTGACATCAATATAAAATTGACTTGCCCTGGTCTGCATTGACTGCAAAATCACATTTAACATTTCATTGGTAAACACATCTCCCCAAGGCTGTGTTCTAACATGACCTAATATTTTAGTGAAGACATTCCCTTTGTGATGTTTTTAGCTAAGGACAGCCACAACCAACTGATATAATGTGTCATAAAGCAGGTTGTCTGTAACAGGAAAAGAGAGCTGATATAAAATGACTCCTTTCTGTTTGGGAGATACAGCTAGAATTATGAATTTTATATAATTCTTTTGATGAGTGTATTCATTTTTTCTCAATTTATTCCAGTACATCAAGCACTAATATAAAGTCCTAGACACTTCACAGAATACATAAAACATCAACCAACTATCATAAAAATTGATCAATTATTATTTTGATTATAACATGTATATATACTTTCTATCAAAGAAGGTGAAGATCGTGGTAGTGGTAATGTTGTGACTGTTATCCTATTGGTGGCTTTTCAGCCACTCAAGCAATGTACAGTCTCTCCAGTGGTAGCTGCTGCACAAAAAATGCCTCAGTTAGGAAATGTCCCTTGTGGTTGCCTCTATCTTTTATTTCTATAAATTGCACAATCAGGTGAGCCTTCAAACAGTATTAATAGGTATACCCCCACTGCTGGTTTCAGTTCCAGAGGTGACTTTTTCTGGTCCTATACATCGAGTTGCTGCAAGAAGAGTGAAAACATCATGAGCCTCAATCTTCTCTTAAGTGTCTTGAGATTTATAGAGGCAAAACATTATACAAGAGCTAGGTTTTATAATTTATTTATTTATTACTACTTGTATTGGTTTTATGTGGGGGAAGCTTCCTAAATATCAGTGGAGTTACTCCTAATTTGGACCAGCATAAGTGAGAGAAAGCTTCACATCTCCATCTGGGAAGTTTTATTGAGAGATGGACACCATTGGGCAGATTACTGACAGTTTTTCTTAACTGAAAATAGATCACTACAGACAACTAAGATCTACTAAGAAAAAAAAATCTGAGTGCTGATGTTATATATGGGGCAGGCTTCATGTGATGCCTTGGTTTCCCAATTTAGAGGATAAACAAGATCTAGTTCCAGAATTTTGTACTTTTAATTTTTTCCATTATTCTTAGGTTCATGACAGATGAAGACTTACTTCAGGAAACCAAACTCTCCTCTTCATTTTGCATCTACAAAAATCTATGCTACTACTTAGAGGCTGAGATTTCAAAGCCACCTGAGAGATTTGGTCATCCAATTCCCATTAGGAAAATCCCATTCAAAAGATTCATCTTTAAGTGCATATATTTCCAGCTTTTTTCACACAACCCTGATTTGTCGTTTTATATATCATTCTTCTTTTTCTTGCAGGAAGTGCCTTTTTCTTCTCCTTATATTTTATAATGGACTTTTATTCTTGACCAGAGATTTTGAAGGACATCAACCAGGCAAGTCTCAAGTCTTCCATAGGTATGTTGCTGCTTATCACACTGTAAAAACAGAAACATGAGCACAACACAGTAGTTACAGTTTTCTACATCCAAATACTGCAGCCATTCTTCTGATAATCTTCCCTGTACTGTTATTGCCACTCTATACCAAACTAAAGTTTTTCAACAGCAGTTGCTCTGCTAACTCCACAAATTTTCCTCACTCCTGCTGTTTCTGTTTACACAAAACTCCAGTCACTGCTTGCTGCTCTTGTCCAGTCTCTGGCTATGTCTACATTGGCATGATTTTGCACAAAAGTAGCCGCTTTTGCGCAAAAACTTGCTGCCTGTCTACACTGGCAGGGAGTTCTTGCGCAAGAACACTGACATTCTAATGTGTGAAATCAGGGCTTCTTGAGCAAGAACTATGATGCCCCAGCTCAGGAATAAGCCCTCTTTTGCAACTGTTCTTGCATAAGAGGCCAGTGTAGACAAGTAACATGAATTTCTTGTGCAAGAAAGCCCGATGGTTAAAATGGCCATCAGAGCTTTCTTGCGCAAGAGAGCGTCTACACTGGCACGGATGCTCTTGTGCAAAAGCACATCTTTTGTGCAAAGGCAAATGCCAGTGTAGATGCTCTCTTGCACAAACACTCTAATGCAAAAACTCTTGCGTTAAAGAATATTTGCGCAAAATCTTGCCAATGTAGACGTAGCCTCCATGTTTCTGCTATTCAGTGTCTATACTTCGATTTACACCACAATCTGGTAACTAGATATGTAAGTGCTAAGGTCTGTGTGCCCCATTTTTGCAAGTGAACTAAACTGCAGCACAAATGGCACCCACAAACAAGGCTGGATCACTGAAAAATTGAACCCCGAGAAAATTAACGATGTAAAGCTACTGTTTTGAAATCAATGCCTTATGTTCCAATACTCATCAACAGTTATAAGCAATTACTTCATAAGATCCAAAGAAGTTCCATATCTTATGGAAATTTCATATTGCTTAATATGAGTTCTCTATAATTTAAATATTAAAACATACGGTGATACATTTCACAACTCTTAGTCATACATCCATACAGTGTGCAAACAATTTATAAACTGTATATTAATGTTACTTATTGAGTCATATGTGATTTATTTTAAGTTCTTCAACCTATTAAATATTTTTCAAAGGATAAAGGATTACTGATTAGGAGATCAGGAATTAATAATACCATTCCCTGTGTTAAAGTTATATATTATGAAAATATTGAAAATCTTATAGGCTTTTATAATTCTTTATTGGAGAAAATCATAGAATCATAGAATACTAGAACTGGAAGGGACCTTGACAGGTCAAGTCCAGACCCCTGTCTCAATCTAGATCTGGAAGGGACCTTGACAGGTCAAGTCCAGGACCAAGCACCATCTAGATCATCCCATCTATCTAGCCTGCTCTTAAATATTTCCAGAGATGGTGATTCCACAACTTCCCTAGGCAATTTATTCCAGTGTTTAATCACCTTGACAGTTAGGAAGTTTTTCCTAATGTCCAACCTAAACCTCCTTTGCTGCAGTTTAAGTCCATTGCTTTTTGTCCTATCATCAATGTAGGCCGGTGTAAAATTATTAGGAATGGCCTTTTTGCATTGGTTAAGGTTTCAGCTACAGCAGGCATTATCCTTGGACATGTCCTTTTCCTTTGTTTTGTAGTTTGGGATAATAGGGTCCAGTTGAGACCAGTATTATGTTTTATATATATATATATATGTCCTTGATCTCTCGCCCTCTGTTTTGTAGCCTAGGAAACCAGATAGGTATGGAGCTGCTCTGCCTTGTCGTGTCTCTTGCTTATCCTCATTGGCTCTGCATAACATTTCCAGAGTCAAATTCCTTGTAATCTCTGTAATGTGTTAGTTTGTAGTATAAGAAATTGCTGATTGAATTAGAAATTATATAAATAGTAATTAGGGGCAGTATAATTGTATTCATCACCTACTTATTAATATTTATTTTATGGGGGTTAACATTACTAAATAAGACTTTAGGAAAAGTAGTGATAGACATGTGAATTAACATACTAAAATAGATAAAAGGGTTTAATTGGTGCCAATTTGTTGCATGGGTAATAAAGCAGGTCCATTTACCCCATCTGCTCCTGGGTCACCTGTGTCTTCTCTATCAATCAGAGGCCAAGGAGAAAAAATTTTCTCCTTTCTCCCTTTTAGATATTGAAAACCTCTATCATGTCCCCTCTCAGTCTTCTAATTTCCAAACCAAACAGGCCCAATTCTTTCAGTCTTCCCTCATACCTCATGTTCTCTAGACCTTTAATCCTTCTTGTTGCTCTTCTCTGAACATTCTCCAGTTTCTCTACATCTTTCTTGAAACGTGGTGCCCAGAACTGGACACAATACTCCAGTTGAGTCCTAATCAGCACAGAGTAGAGTGGAAGAATGATTTCTCGTGTCTTGCTCACAACACTCCTGTTAATGCATTCCAGAATCATGTTTGCTTTTTTTGCAACAGCATCACCCTGGTGGTTCATATTTAGCTTGTGGTCCACTATGACCCCTAGATCCCTTTCTGCAATACTCCTTCCTAGACAGTTGCTTCCCATTCCGTATGTGTGAAATTGATTGTTCCTTCCTAAGTTGAATACTTTGCATTTGTCTTTATTAAATTTCATCCTACTTACCTCAGAACATTTCTCCAGTTTTTCCAGATCATTTTGAATTATGGCCCTATCCTCCAAAGCAATTGCAATCCCTCCCAGGTTGGTGTCATCTGCAAACTTAGTAAGTGTACTCTCTATGCCAATATCTAAATGGCTGATGAAGATATTGAACAAAACCAGTCCCAAAACAGACCCCTGTGCAGCCCCACTTGTTATGCCCTTGCAGAATGAGTGTGAACCATTAATAATTACTCTCTGAGAGTGGTTATCCAGCCAGTTATGCAACCACCTTATAGTAGCCCCACCTAGGTTGTATTTCCTAGTTGACTGATAAGAAAGTTATGCGAGACTGTATCAAATGCCTTATTAAACTTTAGGTATACCACATCCACCGCTTCTCCCTTATCCACAAGATTTGTTATACTATCAAAGAAAGCTATCAGATTGGCTTAACACGATTTGTTCTTTACAAATTCATGTTGGCTGTTATCTATCACCTTATTTTCATCCAGATATTTGCAAATTAATTCCTTAATTACTTGCTCCATTATCTTTCCTGGCACAGAAGTTAAGCTGACTGGTCAGTAGTTTCCTGGGTTGTTCTTATTTCCCTTTTTATAGATGGGCACTATATTTGCCCTTTTCCAGTCTTCTGGAATCTCTTCTGTCTTCCATGATTTTTCAAAGATGATTGCAAAAGACTTAGATATCTCCTCTATCAGCTCCTTGAGTATTCTAGGATGCATTTCATCAGCCCCTGGTGACTTGCAGATAACTAACTAACTAAAATTTCTAAGTAATTTTTAACTTCTTCTTTTGTTATTTTATCTTCTAAACCTACCCCCTTCCCACTAGCATTCACCATGTTAGGCATTCCTTCATCATCAGACTTCTTCGTTTAGACTGAAACAAAGAAGTCATTAAGCACCTCTGTCATTTCCAAGTTTCCTGTTATTGATTCTCCCTCTTCACTGAGCAAGGGGTCTACCCTGTCCTTGGTCTTCCTCTTGCTTCTAATATATGTATAGCATGTTTTCTTGTTGCTCTTCATGTCTCTAGCTTGTTTTGTGCCTTTGCCTTTCTAATCTTGCCCCTGCATACCTGTATTATTTGTTTCTACTTTTTATGAGACTCCTTTTTGATTTTTAGATCATGCAAGATTTCCTGATTAAGCCAAGAAGGTCTTTTACCATACTTTCTATCTTTCCTATGCAGCATAATAGATTGTGTAAATGTATATAAACAAATATATTTTTGGTTTTATACTTTCAGTTGTTTCCAGTATTATATTAAGTTAACTTTTTATAATCCTTTACCTTTTTTCCCTTTGCCAACATTGAAGGATTTTCTTTACAAAGTTCTGAAGTTAGCATAGTATGGGTGTAGTTCTTTATACTAAAAGTTTTGTGTTTTAGCTTTTATTTATAAGTTACATTGCTGAATCACCAACTTCATTTCCTGTAGCACCTTGGATATTCTTTATAGGTCTCCCTTCTAAATGCTCAATGGACTTGACCTTGCTTAATTTACATGCATTTGCAGGATCACAGGTTGAGGTGTGTTTGCTATAATTTTAGAGCAAACAACACATGATTCTGTATGAAGAGTATCTTTTCTGCTGTAGTATTAAATTTCAAAAACACAGTAGGTAGAGATGGGTCTAAATTAGTGTGACAGATTTTAAGGATGTTTGGATTCAGAGAACTACTGGCTGTAGATCAAATTCTTGAAATCAGTGTGGATCTTCACTATTGCTTCACATATGTGATTTGTCCCTAGTGCTCTATTTCCCATTTGCCCCAATTGAACAGTCTCCCAGGGGCCTGTTCTCTATCCCCTGCCCAGCCTATTCTATCTTCAACATAGGTTAAAGATATCACCTTGAGACTCCCACCAAAGTCCCCATGGCTCCATGCCCTTCCCAAATAGATGTCCAGATTCCTGCAGTGCTTTAGAAGAGGTGGCAAAGAACATACACATCCCACAAACCTCTACCAAACAGCATTCACTTTCCTTTTTTCATGGATAACCCCAAGCTTATTCTCCAGCTTCCTGAGTGAAAGAAGTGAGATATCTATAAGCACATCCTCTGGCCTCCCTGTTAGAATCTAATGGAAGGGAATTTAGATGGGCCCTACTAGTTCCACAGCTACCAACTCCCACATTGGGCCACTAATACCTAATTGTTATTTTGTTTAGCTTAGTAATAACTTCAACTCTAGGCTAAATTTAAGCTTATATTCAATTCTGACATTGTGATCCAGTAACAGGTATGGGGAGATATTCTATAGTTATACAGTAAGTGCCATTTTTTCAGATAAAACAGGTACAGGTTAGCCACAATGCTTATAGGGTTGCAAATATCTCAGCCTGTCTGGTATTTGTATATTTTCTTCAGGATCAGTGACTGTTCCAAGGCACCCTCTCATGTGAACCATCAGGGAACTAATTATATACATGAGTTGAAATTTGGGACAGTTGGACACATTCTGAGGGTTATTTTAGTGTATCAAACATAAGCACATCTGTCACTTTCCTAATCCCTATTTTGTAAATACTTGTCCACAACATATATATATATTCAATATGGAGAAATTAGTGAGTGGTGCTATTTATTTATCTTTATAAATATGCAAGAAGATTTACTCAATGTTGCTCAGGCCCTTAACTCAATTAATTTTTGTTGTTCTTGATTTAAATAATTGCTCTGGGGTAGGGCTGGGATGAGGGATTCAGAATGCAGGTTGCCCGGGGAGAGAGGACTACCCCTACCCTCTCTCACCATAGTAGTTTGGGGCCAGGTGAGAAGCACTTCTCCATGGCTACTGCAGCTCCAGCAGGCATCGCTGGGGAAGGGTGCATGTCCCCTGTCTGGGACAGGTCCAGAGCCATCTGCTGCCTGCGCTCCCCATCCAGAGTGAGGAATGCAGCAAACTATGCACTTTCTCTCACTCCCCGATGAAGGGGAACAGCCAACAATGGCCCCATATGACTCGGGGGAAGCTTCATTCCCTAAAGGGATCCCAGAGGGAGAGGCTCAGGATTGGGGCAGTTCCAGATGGGGGAGGGGGCATGCCTCAAGCCACCTCCTTTCACCTGCCTGATGATTCTGCCTCTTTTCAGTTTGGTTTTATAAGAAGCAATACCATTCCTGGCACATCACATTTTCCTGGCATAACCAAACATTTACGTTGCTTTAACCTATGATAAGAGGAAGCTCATACCGAATTTGGTGGCCCTAGCTCTTACCATTTTAGGAGAAGTTCTTGAACAAACAGACAGCAGATGGACAGACAGACAGACAGACAGACAAATTCTCTCAAATACATAGTAAATAACAACTAAGAACTTTAACAAAAAAAGTACATATTTTCCTGAATTGGGCATCGCCCATATTGAATTGGCTATAAGCATGTACTTAGGATAAGATTTGAAATATTTATTGATCTGGAAGGTGATGCGTCCATTCTTTTGGAATTGGTAGAACTTGACTTGCTTTGGATGTCCAGGTAGAAGCCTAAGGGTGGGTTGCTTTAAGGGAACTGTGTATTTGGATTCTAGGGAACTTATAAGGTATCATAGAGACTGTTTTGTGCTAGTTTAGATTTACCAAGGAACAACCACCAGCTTTGGGGAGTGGCTGTCCCATTCTTTGCAGTTCACCCTAATTGAGTAACCTCAGCTGACTCTCCTGGGAACCTGGTCACAATCTCTTCCTTATTTTTGTTTCCACTGCAAAAACTATTCACTCTTAAATATGTTCTGTCCCATATCATATACTCACATTGTTCCTGTTTCTCTAGTAAGTCTTTCATATTGCTCAATCTCTTTCCTTTCAGTTTATTCATTATAGCCTTTCTGGATAGGTCATTTTTATATGGAAGACTAATCCCTTTTCTATTGTAATTACTTTCCATTGGCTATTTCTAAAGAGATTCTAGATAGATGATAAACATTAATATGTGTGACTTTACTAGTCCTCTGATAACTGACAAACTTATAACAAGTATCCTTCAAAATTTGAGACAAACGAGGGCTGCTCTTGAGTAGGTGAGTTGTTGGTCAGAGCACAGTCAGCCCTTTCTCCACCAGGTTCAGCCTCACAGCACGCAGTCATAATTCAGCTGCTTGTGCTTCCTGAGTCTTAGTGGGAGAGGACTCTGAGAAGGACCAGGCCAATGGATTTTTGCTCATGTAAATCCATCAGCCAATCCTACCTATAGGAGGAAGTCAACTATAGAGAAAGGAAATTAATAGCTTCACTGTCTCTCCATGACCTGGGGCAAGAAGTCTTTCCATCCAGCCTCGAAGGGTATGTCTAGACTGCATGGCTCCATCGACGGAGCCATGTAAAATAGTTTACTTGGCATGATCAAAGAAGAGGGGATTTAAATAATCCCCACTTCATTAAAATAAAAATGGCCACTGCACTGTGCCAACAATCAGCTGATCCGGCACAGCATGGCAGTCTAGACGCGGCGTGGTCGACAAGGGAAGCCTTTTTTTCACCGCTCATGTATGCCTCGTGAAACGAGGTTTACCAGAGTGGTCGACAAAGGCTTCCCTTGTCAACCACACCGCGTCTAGACTGCTGCGCTGTGCTGGATCAGCTGATTGTCAGCACAGCGTGGTGGCCATTTTTATTTTAATGAAACGGGGATTATTTAAATCCCTGCTTCTTTGACTATACCGAGTAAACTATTTTACATGGCTCCGTTGACGGAGCCATTTAGTCTAGACGTACCCTAAATGTATTCCTGTGCCTAGAGTTTAGACCATGTACTGTACTTAGCATTGGACTGGGGAACAGGATTTGCTTGTAAATACTTATTTGGAACCTTGGAATCTTAATTTTATCTCTCTCTCTTTTTTTTTTCTTTAGTTCTTGAAGGGGAAGAAAATTGCTTATTAGTCACACTACTGTTATCACATTTTATATATTGTTAGAGTCTAAGTAAATTACAGAAAGACAACCATTGAGATTACACAGCAGAGATTTACTTAGGGAGCCAAGTTATAGTAGCAAGAAATATACCATATAATGCTTCTTGTCTATTCTGTAAAGCAAAATAATTTCAATGAAGAAAAGACCAAGAAATAAAATACTAAATAAATGCTGTGCACTAAGAACAATGGATAATTTGGCTTTTTCCTTAACAAATCACTATTTTCTGTACATTTCATAGATTCTAGTCTGACCACTTTATAACATAGGCCACAGTGCCTCCCAAAATAATTCCAGACCTTTTTGAGCTTAAAATTGTCAGTAATGCAAAATCATCCCTGTCCCTCAGTAAATTGTTCCAAAGTTTAATTATTCTCACTATTAAAAATGAAGCATGTAAATTAGCACAGTAGTTTTGCACCTGCAGTGAGGATTCTGCAATCATGATATTTTATTATAGAATCATATTATGGAATCATAGAATCATAGAATCATAGGACTGGAAGGGACCTCAAGAGATGATCAATTCCAGTCTACTGTCCTCGTAGCACGACCAAAAACTATTTAGACAGGTGTTCATTTAATCTGCTCTTAAAAATCTCCAATAAGGGCGATTCCACACCTCCCTAGGCAATTAATTCCAGTGATCACAAGGCAAAACTTTTGTAAGAAATCTAACCCACTGTGAATATACTTTTTGTATTATGCCTTCTCCTGCATTGTTCAGTCCTGAAGCCATTCTCTTTCACTCTGCCTTTTTTATTTCATATTGTTTTATTTTTGGCCAGCTCAATCACTTTCACTACCCAAAGTGAGGTCTCAGGGGGTAGCCAAGTTAGTCTGTTACAAAAGAAAATGACTTGAGGCCCGAGTCCAGGATGTGCAGACCTAAACTCAAAACTACGGTCATCTGAGAAAGTGGGCCATCCCCACGAAAGCCCATGATTATTACTGACTTTTCACAATGTGATTTTTGGTGGTGGTAAGTATGGTGGGTCTCATCCAGGGTTCCTTTAAGTCTATGTCTACACTACAAGTTTTTTCAGCAGAAAATATGCTAATGAGGGACTCATTAGCATGAGTCATGACATCATTAGCATATTTTCTGCCGTTTCTTTTTCTCAAGGGGTTTTTGCGCAAAAAGAAGCAGTGTGGACATTTCCTTTTTGTGCAAAAACCCCGTTTTGCACAAGATCCTTATGCCTGTCCCAGAGAGGCATAAGGATCTTGTGCAAAAAGGAAACATCCACACTGCTTCTTTTTGCAGTGAGAGACATCAGACTTGAGTGGAGTGAGTTTTGTCTTGTGCACCAATGTTGATGTCATGTGCACTTGTTCAGATGTGTGCCACCACAGCACACACCAGTTACTAACAAAAATATTATATAATTCAAATTGTTATGGAAGAAAAAATACTAAAACAAGGGATAATAAACAAGGTGCACCCACTCTGAAAACCACCCAACTTGGCACCTAGTCTCACTCCCACCCAGCCTTGCTCCCACCATTCCTGCACCCATGGGCTCCCCAATCCCTGCACCCCCATCTTGCTCAGTGCACATTTTGCTCCTAATTTCTGCACGGTGCCTCCACCATCCCAGCCCCTGCACTTTCCTACCAGATGTGCCCGCAACCTCCATCCTGCGCTTCCAGAATTCCACTCGCCCCAAGAGTTCACTGGTGTGTAGGGGGTAGGTGGGTGGGATGGTGAGAAAAAGCATGGAATACACAGGCAGCACTTTTTCAGTGTTGCACTACAGTGGGTGGAATTTTAAAGTGAGGAAACAACTGGAAGCCATACGTAGTAAAAGCCCTCTTCTACTGAAGTATATTTAGAGTAGTCTGATGTCTCTCACTGCTGATTTTAGCAGAGCAGTTTCTGAAGGGGAAAGAATAAGGAGTCTACATGGGAAATACAATGAAATGAGAAAGTTAAATCTCAGTTAACAGCAAAACAGAGGCAGGTAGATATACTTGATCACTGATGTCTTTATATTGCTGACGGGACTGGCATAAAAATTACTTTCTCTCTAAACTATGGCTTTTCCATAAGCCTCTTCAATGGGACAATGCACTGTTCTATACCCTCAGGGTATGGCTAGACTACAAGTTTTTGTCAGAAAATGGTATGCAATTCTTTTGTCAGAAGAGGCTTTTCCAACATTTGGCCCATCTAGACTGGGCCAAATGTTGGGGGAAAACACCCTCTTTTGAAAGCCCTCTTATTCCTCATAGAACGAGGAATACAGAGGCTTCCGAAAGGGTGCATTTGCTCTTCCTCAAATAAAGTGGAAGAGCAAATGTGTTCCCTGGACATGGCGGAGTTTTTCTGGGATACGTCCGGTATCCCAAAACCCCCCCGGAGTCTAGCCATACCCTCAGAGCAGTGCAGAAAGAAGAATCTGAGTCAGTCAAAATGCGTGTCCCAATTTTCTCCAGTTGTGGAGATAGATACCTGTATCAGCCCCATGCCTGGTACACTGTCTCCCTAGGCATGCACTGGCATGGCTAAACTGGCTAGTGCCCTAGGGATGATGGTAGAATTAAGGATTTTCCCATACTCTACCCATCTCTGGAAAGGCAAGCAGAAGCTACCTTCCCCCACCTTACACTAGTACCTGCAAAACAGGAAAATGGCACAGAGGTTTATCATATACCCTTTATGTAGGAACAAAAAATGGACTAAAATATTAGTGACTTCAGAACTAATTCTCAATAAAATAAACAAACACGAGCCATTGAAAACTTGACAGAGACATTTTTAAATGTGGGGTCTCAGAATTTAGTAGCACGGGTTGGACAGCACTTCAATGAGGTAGACATATTAGAATGGAAAAAAAAACCCTGATGGGGATGGGAAGTCACCAGAGGAGGAATCCTCTATATTGTATATTACAATCTTGCAAACACAAGAGGAAGAAAAAAGACCCCATAATACCGCCAAAGTCCAGAGAAGTATTCATCAATGACATAAAAGAAAAACTAGCTTTATTAATCAAAATAGAAATAAAAGAGGAAAGAGTGAATCAAATTTCAATTTGCAAAAGGGAGGGAGGTTTTTAAGAAAGAAGGTTTATGCCGCCCACCAGTCTCCCAGCCATGTAGCTCCAATCCCTGATGGCAACAGCTCCCTGTCAGCCCACCAGCCACATAGTCCCAATCCCTGGGAGCAGCCGTCAGCCCTCCTGCCACGTGGTCCCAATCCAGGGCAGCAGCTGGCAGCCCACCAGCCATGTGGTCCCAATCCTTGGCAGCAGCCGGCAGCCCGTGAGCTACATCATCCCAATTCAGAGCAGCAGCCATCAGCCTGCCAGCCATGTGGTCCCAATCGCTGGCGGCAAGCAGAGCAGCCACCTCCCAATGCAGCCTTCAGCCCCAGCAGCATCTGGAGCAGCTGCCTCCCCCAACGCGATGTCGGCCCTGGCAGTAGCTGGAGCAGCCACCCTCCAATGCGGCTTCGGCTCCAGTGGCAGCCGCTCCCCCAACGCAGCCTCGGTCGTGGGAGCAGCTATCCTACTCACCTTCCAGATTCAATGCGAAGGTGAGTGCTGCTGTGCAACTGCACAAAGCAGGTAAGTGGGTTTAGAATTTTTTGTGCATGGCCACACAGATGCACCTCTTAGAGGAAACACTCATCTTATTCCAAAGTTAGTTCAGGTTGTTCTCTTTTTTCATCTCCAACAGTGCAACAAACCAATTCTCGACAGAAGTCATGTAATTCTCATTGATTATGGACAAGTCCAGATGCAATAGACCTGCCAAATGTCTTATTTATTTATGTTTTAATTTTGTTTGAGGATAGTTGTTGAGGGTCTGATTCGAAGCCTGAGCTTTGGAAAGAGAATATCAAATGGACAAAGAATCTCCAACATATCGGCGATTTAGTTCTTTGTCATACCATCAGCTGCTGGTCTACACTAGGGGATAAGATCGAATTAGGATATGCAACTTCAGCTATGTTAATTGTATAGCTTAAGTCAAAGTACCTTAACTCAAATTTTGGCACCATCCACACAGCAGGAAGTCGAAGGGAGCACGCTCTCCCTTTGACTTTCCCTATTCCTCATAGAAGCAGGACTACCGGCATTGATGGGAGCTTTCTCTCAGTTCGAATTAGCATGTCTTCACTAGACTCGCTAATTTGAAGCCTAGAAGATTTTATCTGTAGTGTAGACATGGCCCAGGTAATCTTTATGTATATAAAACTCTAGGAAGCTAGATTAAGATGGCATTTGCAATGACCAGATGATTAGCGCAGCAGATGTCCCAGATTCCAACCAAATTGATTTTAAAACTGTTGCAGGATAATATAGTTGAGTCAAATTTTTTGTCTCCAAGAGAGTGGTTTGTATGTGTGTATGAGCCATCTATCCTTGATGCATAATTTTAATGCGTTTTGAGGGAGGAGAGGTTGGTTTTTCTGCTGCTTATTACATTGTATTACTTTGCAAAAAGTCACAAGAAGGTTTTGAATTCCACTAATATAAATGGGTGAAGAGCAATCCTTTACTAATACTAGTATTTCAGTGTTTATGGGACACATGCTGAGTTCAGTTCTGTTCCTAGAACACAATGAAACCAATAGATTTGCACCTGTATAAATGGGAGCATGTACATAATCATATCCTAGATCCAATAGGCTGATCATTTTAATAGTCAGTTACAATGACAAAAGTAGGACCTAGAAGATGTCTATTCTAGTGTCCATAAACCTACATAGAATGTCAACCTAACCGTGTTCTGTTTAACTCAGCTATTTGAATTGTGAAGGATTTAATACACTGACACCCTGCCAAGAATCTCAGCTTCTGCTGCAAAATAACAATAAAGTCTATTTTTAGCACACATAGTTGTGAGAAAAGTTTGAAAATTGAAGCAAATATATGACTAGAGGCTTTATTACCCAAAAGTAAAATATAAAGAACACAAAATTGATTTTTTATAAAATGTGATTTTTAGTTCAGCTTCATGCTAATTTGGGGCCTGACACATGATTTTTAAATGCATGTAGCTGGCATTATCTCTGCGCACAACAAAGAATCGGCTTACACTGCAGATTCTTCTATCAAAATTAGTTACTTAAAGCTGCCACAAGAGATGCATGAGTATTCCAAAATGCTAATTAATGAGTAAAAATTATATACAACTATAACAAAGATAAAGGGCATGTGAAATTATTTTGCCATTTCTTTTTACTGTTCATACTGAGCTTTGTTCCTATTAAAAACAATGAGTAGTCCTGTGACATCTTAGAGACTAACAACAATATATAGGATCATGAGCTTTCATGAGTAAAACCCACTTCATTAGATGAGCTGGAGTGGAAATAACAGAACCAAGAGGTACCTGTCAATTGTAGGACCAGTGCTAATGAGGCTAATTAAGTGGGCTGGAAGTGTCCTATTCTTAGTTTTGATGTAAAAATGCAGTTGATAGAGACAAGGAAGACTGGCTTTATAATGCAACATCCAGTTAATGTCTTTGTTCAGGTCTAGGGAAACAGTGTCAAATTTTTAGACAAATACCAGTTTCTCTCTGTAATTGGCTGGTGAAATTCCTCTGTAGAAGAATGGCTATTTTAAAATGCTTGATGAAGTGACTAGGCAGGTTAAAATGTTCCCCTACTGGTTTATGTGTGATACCATTTCTGATGTCTGATTTGTGTCCATTTTATCCTTTGTCATAGAGACTGTCCAGTTTAGCCAATATACATGGCAGAGGGCATGGTGGCACTTAATGGCATATATGTGCAGTTGCTGGATTGGGGACTTCTTAGGTGTTAGGCTGTCTGAATAGAAAGGCCTCAGCCTTTCTGTCCCAAACTTACCTCAAACTGAGGAATCTGTTAGAAAGTCATCAGTAGGAGGGCATATTCCATAACAAAGTGTGTGTAAAATTCTTTGCCACAATTCAATAGGGCCATCCCATAATTGTCTCTTTTCCACCAAAGTCTGCTGAATTAGGTAGTGATTCTTAATTTTAAGCAATATATAAAACTCTAGTCAAACTGACTGGTTGGTGGGTTTTTTTTTTTCAAATAAAAATGCTAATACCTTCTATGTGATCTAGAAGTATAGCTTCTGTCTGCTTGCCATGCATATTAGTAGGGTCATGAATGATAAAATGTAAGGGTCATAGCTGTCTCAGAATCTTGTTTTATCTAATGTCTTATAGCTAGCTGCTACTGCACCCCTTTTATCTGCCCGCTGCATAATGACTGGATTTTTTTACTTCTGTAAATCCTATCCCCTCATGATCTGAATATTTCTATATATCCCTCTTCATGTGTCTATAAAGAGGTTCTTGACTCAAGGAATATAAATCTTTTGGGCTTATACTAATGCAGCACATTAATTAATATAATTTATTTCATATAAAAAATAGATTTTTGATCATGTGAGCCTTTGTTCCTGGAACTGTTAAAAGTGCTCTTGTTCTTAGATACAAGGATAAACAATAGCCTTTAAGTTTTCAAGGTTGAGTTCAAGAAATTATCTTCAGGCTTTCCAATGGCTTTACTGGAAGCTGTATGACTAAAATCACATGCAAATCTATGAAACATCAGTCCCGGGTCTTAGGAAAGCAAAAGTGAGAGAGATTCTGTAAAAGGATGATGCCGTTCACTGGCCACTTTAAATATTAATCTTTGGTAATTAGTTTTATACCTTCTTCCTTCATATTCTCCCCCACCAGCCCTCTGGGATCT
Organism: Apalone spinifera; assembly: GCA_030068395.1. Taxonomy (NCBI): domain Eukaryota; kingdom Metazoa; phylum Chordata; order Testudines; family Trionychidae; genus Apalone; species Apalone spinifera. Next base: position 141,155,852 of record CM057847.1, on the reverse strand, counting down.
AAGATGCAATCTGGGATCAGAAGTCAATGAGAATAACTTTTCTCCCTCCTCCTGGTAACAACCTTTTATGTACTAGAAAACTGTTATGGCCCTCCTCACTCTTCACTGGATTTTCTTCAACATGTCCACATCTTTCTTAAAATGTGGCACCCACAAGAGGACACAATATGCCTTTAGTCAGCACAGAGTAGATTGGTAGAACTACTTCTTACATTTTGCTTACAACATTCCTACTGATACATCCCAGAATTTTGGGATGTTGTTTTTTTAAACAGTGTTACACTCTTGACTCACATTTAGCTTCTGATCAACTATAACCACCAGATCTGTTTTCACATACTTCTTTTGCACATGAACAACCGTTTCCTTCCTAAGTGGAGTACTTTGCATTTGTCCTTATTGAGTTTCATACTATTTACTTCAGATAATTTCTCCAGTTTATCCAGATCATTTTGAATTTTAATCCTATTCTCCAAAACACTTGCAATCCCTCTGAACTTGGTATTGTTTTCAAACTTTATAAGTGTTCTCTCTGCCTCACCTACCATTTCCCCCATCCATAAGGCTTGTTACTCTGTCAAAGAAAGCTACTCGGTTCATTTAACCAGGGCTGTCCATAGCCATAGGCAGAATAGGTAGTTGCCTAGGGCCCCAGTATTTCTGGTGCACCACTCTGCTGGGACTGACAGCAGTGGAGCATGTAACAGCAGGGCTGGGTCCTAGAGAGAGCTGAATGTGCTGCCTGCAGCACAGTCTGAGGAAGGGGATTGGCTGCTGGGTTCTCTGGGAAGGGGAGGGAGTAGGGATGGGGGAAGGAAGTCACCTGTGTGACTCTTTCCCCTGGCGTGAGGTGAGGCAGGCTGGGCGGCTCTGGCAGTATCCTTTGTTGCCCCCCATAACGTCCATTCTCCCCACCCCCACAGAGCACTCCCCTTTTTCCCTCCCCCCCATGTAGTGCGCCCCTCTCTCCCCCATCCCCTCTGGCAGGGCTGGGTTGCGTGAGGTGCTGGGGGGGTGGGGCTGGCTGGCTGGCTGTGTGCTGAGGAAATGAAAGTGAAAGTGACTCACACTTCCTCAGCAGCCAGCCCAAGCAACAGGGGCTGGATGGAATTATCACACACAGCTGGCTGGGCTGGGGCATGGCCGGCCTTAGGCCGATTCGCCCGATTCCCCTGAATGGGGCCCCACGCCTAAAGGGGCCCCACGCCCTGAACCCGGAAGTGTGCTGGGTGTCATGGGCAGCAAGTTAATATTCAGAGCCGGGGGCCCTACTCCAGCAATATGTGGAGCTGGGTATCTCCCCTGGCCCTGCCTGGAGCAGGCCCAGCCCCTACCTGCTGGTCCCCCCCATGCAT
>CM057847.1:141107614-141146422 GCA_030068395.1 Apalone spinifera | reverse complement strand
TTCAAAGTTCTTACTGGTACTTCAGACTCATTAAAATATATTTTTTCAGTAACAAAGGCCTAGAATTTATTTTCCATAAATAGCACATTGATCTTGTGCAGCTCAAGTACAGAGTGTTACATGTATTAGTTCATGGTAAAATGTGATTAGAAGGAAATGGAGAACAAAGAAACCTGACCCTGTAATAACAAGAAAGCTGTTGCACTTATATCAAGCTACTCCTGCCTGGTAACAGAATTAAAGCAGAGAGGAACAAGTGCTTAAACACCTCATTAGCATGATGAATGTTAGCATACTGTCCATGCTTTATCTTGCAAATGTAGAAAAAGGAGAAAAAGCATTCAGGGATTCTGCTCTGTGCAAAGAACATCAAATTGTCCCTACTGTAAGTCTCCATTTCCATTTCTAGTGGAGTGTAACAACTTAGCACACCCTGCTGCACACAATGAAAGTCCTTCCAGGATCAAGGCCCAAGTATAACGCAGAAGAGTGGAATATAGAACCTTGTGCTTTGCTGCTCATTGGATTTAAGGGTGGAAGTGTGTTTCAGAAACCATCTTTTTGTTCTCTGTACCTCAGCTAGAACAGTGAGGTTCAGGGCCACAACTAAGGTTCATAGGCAACTACGATAATATAAATAACAACAACAATATGGGTATAAAGTGTGAAGGATCCTGTAGCGCCCTCCTCACTCTGGGGTAATTCTGCCTAAAGCTCTGCTCACAGAATCCATGGAGGCACCACCCTCATGGCACCCCTCAAAAAACAAAGGTGTTTATGGAGGCACCACTGTAGTAAGTCAGCATGGCCGCCCACTGACCTGAAAGGGGAAGCCCTCCATTAGACCCCTTGGCAGGCAGGTCCAGAGCCACCCATCCCCTCCCACAGGAAGTGGAAGAGCAGGGCTGGGACTATAAGAACAGAGCTTGAGAGCTCAGTTAGACCCCAGTAGGTGAGCAAGCCAGATGCTCTCCCTGGCCTCCCCAGGAGGGAGGCATGACGTGGCCAGCATGTGAGGGACGACTGGATAGGACCCCCGGGTCCACTGCCTGACCCTGGAAATGGGCCAAGGTGACTGCAAACCCTGCCAGACACCAAGGACAGGTCGAGGAAACCAAAGCCCACACCAGACCCCAGAGATTGGGCTACATCACCAAGACCAGGAAGGGACCCAGACCCCAAGCCCATGGACACTCTGCCAGTGCTGGCATCTCTGGAGGAACTTGAGAAGCAGCAATCACAACAGGCAGGCCCACAGGGGGAACTAGGAAGCGGTTCAGGGATAGCCAACCCAGTGCTGGAAGAGGAAATGGAGGTCCGGTGAGGCAGCATGTTGCAGCCTGGACCCCGTTGACCCCCTGTCCCCAACCTGGTCAGCATGTTGTGGGCAGGATCCCCACTGCCCAGTGGCAGCCCATGCTGTCACTGTTAGGGCCCTGGGCTGGGACACAGTGGAGTGGGCAGGCCCGCAACTCTTCCACCTTGGGTGGCAGGTATCCCTCTGTAGGGGAAAACCCCTGCACTTGTCATCTGCCCACCAAAGCTAGGAGAGCTGACCCCCCCGCTCAGCCTGCAGAAAGGCCTGAGCCTTGAACTACAGACTGACTTATTTGTTTGTTGCCCCGCCCTGAGCCAGGGATGTGGCCACTGAATTATAGCCTTACTCCTTTGTTTGCAGCCCTGCACTGATCCAGGACTGCAGCACCAGAACTATAGACTAACTTGTTTGTTTGTTGCCCTGTCCTGATCCAGGGTGGTGGCAATTGAACTCTATAGCCGCCTGATTGTTTGTTGCCCTGGCCTGGCCTGGCCAGGCAACGGGAAATTCCTGTTGTGCCTGGCCTGCATGGTGGGCCAACGAGTCCGCCCACTGACGCAGACAGCTACAACCACCCATGTTGAGGCACGGCAGCAGCATTTCCAAATCAACCGTTTCGGTTTTAAACTAGAAGTTTCTAGTTGAACATTTTCAGCTTTCAATTTTTCACCAAAAAGTCACATGTGTTTTTTGAGGGAGCAGGGCACCCACTTTCCAACCAGCTCTAATTTCAAGTAGGTTGCTTCATTATAGTAGCCTGCATTACAACTGAGTGTTGCTTTCTGATATTCCATTGTTTTTGGAATGTTACTGGACACCAGTAGGATAGTAGAGAATCGGATCAACTTTCCTCAATGTGCTTGAACTTGAAATATTGATTTTGAGGGAAGAAACTGTTTCTATTTTTGCTTTCCTGGCCTGGGTTGAGGCTCTAGGTTTATATGCCATGCCATTGTGGTGGCATAATGTACCCCTGCAAATCCACTGAGTATTTTCCACTATCAGTCAAATTGCACCTAGGATTCACAATTTGTAATGCTATGTTTTCTTTCATGGTTATTTAGCTAACTTTGAACAATATCTTTGTTTAAAAGCATGCAGCTACCCAAATATTGAAGCTTGTTTATTATCCTCATGGGGGGAGGAAGGTCTATTCTTTTTATCTAAGTATACATTGATGAGGTTTTCATGTACCTATGGACAGAGCTTAGATCTCTAGTAATAATTGAATCATGAGTTTGTTTCTTCACTGGACTGGGTGGATAGTGACTCATTTGTCAGTGATACTCATTCTGTATTCCCTTCATGTGCTTCTCCCATTTTCTGTTTCCTAGGGAGTATATTAGGCTTTTGGCAGAGGAAGCCTTCATTAGTCTAACAACTAAGCCTAAAGTGGGAACATAAAGCAAGCTGAATTACCCCTTGATGTGTGAATGAGTTTTAGCTGAAATAGTTATATACATGTGTAGCCCTTTTGCATGTGTATAGTAATTTCGGGACTAGACTGCCCAGTGCATAGCATAATCACCTATACATGTTTTGTTTTATAACTGAAAATTAATAAAAGTAGTTGGTTCCACTATAGCAGATTGAGACTAATGCCACTGAAATTCACCCTACCTGCTCTTAGTCCTCTGCTGTCACTGAGATGCTATTGATTGAATTAAAGGTGTCCTTCCTAAAGTCTTGCTTTGTTGCCCCCTACTGCCACATGCACAGTGTAATCTGGGGTTCTGGAGCTCATGGTAGCAATTGTGATGAAAATAGATTTTATTTCAATATGACATTTTTCTTATTTTACTGAGTGGGTTGATGCCTCAGCTGGCCTTTGTCATTGACATTTTGTGCTAAATGAAGTTTCAGAGACTTAATATTCATTTACACTGGTATGACACAAATTCACTTATCTACCTCTATTGTAATTTTATTCTTAGCTTTTCTTTATATAAAAAGGTGTAGAATGTTACTTTTTAATTTCAAATCCATACTTGCTACTATCATTCTTCTGAAATTTTTTTTGGAAGAGCAGATGCACTCCCAGGTGCCGCCATTTTTAAATGCCTGGTAGTTCGGACTCCCTGCCCGCGGCTACACGCGGCACGGGCTAGGTAGTTCGAACTAAAGCCCCTAATTCAGACTACCTCCTGCAATGAGGAGTAACAGTAGTCCGAATTAGGGGCTTTAGTTCGAACTACCTAGCCCATGCCGCATGTAGCAGCAGGGAGTCCGAACTACCGGACACTTAAAAATGGCGGCGCTCGGAAACATGCAAATAAAGCCTGGGATATTTTAATTCCGGGCTTCATTTGCAAGTTCGAATGACTACATTAGCCACCCTAGTTCAAACTACGGTGGCTAGTGTAGACATACCCTAATTGAGGTATTTTTCTCACTTAGGGACAGTCTTGTGAATAAACAACAGAAGGGCCCTTCCAATCACCAAAAACATTCAGCTGTAATTCTGTACCTTCTCAACAGATAGTTGAATCACTCCTTGGTGTGGCGAAGTGGCTGGTGTACAGCTTTGTAAGCCACGGGAGCCAGGCATAGGCTGGGTCCCCCAGGATCAGAACTGGCATTTCAACATTCCTAAAAGTAATCTGCAGATCAGGAAAGAAAGTCCCTGCTTCTAGATTTCTGAACAGTCTTATATTTTTAAAGATGCTAGTGTCGTGCTGTGATCAGTCCACATCGATGTCAGTGAACCATCCCCAGTGATCACCAAAGCTTGCATAATGAGAGAAAAGCAATCCTTTTTAAATAAAGCACTATTCCAAAGTGGAACGAGAGTTACAGGGATGCCAAAATAGTGCACCTGTTATTTCAAAATCTGTATCAAACTAATGGGTACGTTCAAAAGATGCGGACTAGCTATTTTAGGAAACTTCTGGTATCCTGAAATAGCCCTGCAGTATAGACGTACCCCAAGAATAAAATCATAACACTGAATTCATTGTACCTGTCAACATAAATAGCTATCTGAAGTTAATTTCAAGTGGGGACCAAATGATAGTTGCAAGTATTTGAACCCTAGTATTTGAACCCTAGTTCAAACTACGGTGGCTAGTGTAGACATACCCTTAGTTATTATTGCCTGCTGTATTCTGCATAATATCTATGTATGAAAGGGAGAAAAGTTTCACTGGGTATGAGGGCAGAAGTGGAGTGGCTGTCTGCTGAATTTGAGTAACCAGATACAATAACTAGCAGAAGATCTCAACGTAGAGCTGTACAGTTCAGGGAGGTTTTAAAAAAACATTTTTTTTAGCCAAAGAAGTGTGTGGTATTTCATATGTTCTACTCAGAGCTCTTCTTCTTCGTCGTCTTCCTCTGCTTTTTGTTTGTGTATGTGTGTGTGTGTCTGTGTGTGTGTGTGTGTGTGTGGCATGAATTGTGTAGTGATTATTGTGCATGTAAAAATATAACTTGAATGTTTGTTTATGAGTGACCCTGTAAAGTAACAAGTAACAGTTGTTTTTAGAATTGCTGAGCAACATATGCTGTGCACTAATAAAGATAAATTATGTTCCAAATAATAGACTTTTATTCTGTAATCAAAATCAATGCAAACAAACACCCATTCGATTTTAAAACAAATGCATTGAAATTAATAAAACACTAAAAAGTTAAGACAAAGAACTTATGGGGAAAAAAGAACATTCACATCCACTTAAGCTACATATACTCCAACTGTGACTTTCAAAAGTCAGTGTATGTGAAGCTCTGAATGTCCCCCCAAGGATAGTGCAGCAACACCTGATGTCAAGTGCAGTGTTGAGGAAGAGTATAGGGAGATCACAATATAGAATCTTCAATGGGCTGCAGAGAGAGGTGAGCTTGGGATTATTGACCCTTCAGTGTCCACCAGAGCCTGAAGCATCTATGTTTGTTGCCTTGTACGTCTACACAGCAATGTAAGCCCTACCTTCATCCTGGTCTCATGCCCAATTCCCCCTTGCATCCACACACAAATTGTTCTAACCTAGGGCTTGAACCTATGGTGCTAGGGACTTACAGCGCTAGAGGTGTTAAGCTGAGACCTAGAGTCCAAGTCCTAATACTTTCCTGGCTTGTGACTCAGGTGTTGGAAGTCCTCCGGATGTGTCCCAGAGTTCCTATGAGCCAAGGTACAGTACTGCAGGCAAGCAGTGCAGAAACCAGAAGAGCTATTACTGCTTGGCTGAGCACAATCACTGTTCCTGTTCCTCTCAGGGCAGCTCTGATTCTGGCTCCTCTTTGCTGCTGTGCAGAAATGTCCCAATGCCAGAAGCAAAGCTGACAGATAAGAAGTGCCTCCTGGCCAGCTGGATGTTGGAGGTCATCCCTCATGCATCCATACTGAGCTGGGAGTTCTGCCACTTCCCCAAGCCACGTGGTTCCCATTCTGCTCTCTGTCCCTTGATCCTCCTCTGTTGCTCCCCTCTCCCTTCCCCACGCCCCTCCCCCAGGACTGCATGCTCTGTCAAGGTTGAAGCCAGCCTCAAAACAATAAGACTGGTAACTATAACACTGGCTGCAGGACTTGTGTGTGTGTGTGTGAGAGAGAGAGAGAGAGGGTGAATGCATATGCTGTATTTTCTGTAAACGTGGCATATTGCCTTTTTTCCCTGAAAAAAAATCCTGTTTGCATTTATAAGCATAATACTTCTCTTTTTCCTGCTGGTACTCCTGAATCTCTCTCTTCTCTCCTTTTTTTCTTCTTCAGGCTGTCCACCATGTTCATCCTCCAGGTCCAGTGTTTTGGGCCTGATGCAGTGCTGACTTGCAGGATTTCATTGAAATGTCGTACTTTTCTTTATGCTCCTTCACTAATTCATGCATTCCTCGGGTGTGAAGGAGGAGATCCTGACAGTTGCAATGGCAGAAGCTGAGGATAAAATGCACAAAGGCACCATTGTGAGCATATTCACTACAGTAAGTGAAACTGAAGAACTCACTCCCCTTGGTCACCTAAAGTACTAATACCAATACAGCTGTGCCAGTGTAAAAGTGCTCATGTAGCCATGTTATGTCAATTTGAGAGAGCTATGCTATCAACATAATAAAACAAGCTCAACAAGTGGCAGGAACTATGTCCTAGGAGAGCATCTCCCATTGACATAGTGCTGTGTACATGAGCATGTATGCTGGCAAAATTATGTTGCTCAGGAAATGTGTGGGGGGGGAGAGGTTCACACCCCTGAGTGACAAAATTCTTGTCAACATAAATGCTACTTTTGTGATGATTTTAAGTAAAATCTCTCTCCTAACTGTCACAAAGGCAGAGAGAAAGCACACAGCTGCTCCTGGCATCCCAAAGCCATCCTATTAGCCAACCTGTGTGCTGCAATGGAACCTCCTGAAGTTATTACTGTGACATGAGAAAATGTCCTACCATAGAGTAAGAAATAAAGAAGCTCTCCTTTAAATTTTGGCAGATGATTGCAGAATTCCTACATGAACATTTCATTGACATCACTCAGGAAGATTCAAAGGATATCCCCCTATACATAAATACAACTCTGTGCATGCCCTGTACCCTCCCTGCTACCATTAACTCAAGAGGGGAATGAAAAGCAGATAGCAATTCTGCCTCTCTTGGTTGTGCCACTTGTAGCACAGGTACATTAATGAAAACAAAAGATGTGTCCTGCTACTTTAGGGGTGTCATCCCTGTAACTGAAAGTTTATCTATGCATTTACCCAAGGTTTCTATCCCTGCATTAGACTCATTCATGATAACTGGCTAGATGGCAATGGAGACAAAAACAGGCCCTGGCTTACTGTGTAACTAGTTCCCCAGTCACCTTTCCTCCATACTCCTTCTCTTTCTCTTCACTGTTCATAGCAGTGGGCTGTGACTCAGTCTCCTTTGAGATATTGACAGTGCTGGGGATCTCCAGTGAATATAGAATGCAGCTTTTTGTAAAAGCAGTAGGTGTGTGGCTCTGCACTGGATCAATTATTGGCTCCCTGACTTTCTGATATACCTGCTGCAGTTCCTTCATTTTCACATGGCACTGTGGCTGATCCCTCTTATAGTTCTTCTCCTGCAACCCTGAACAATCTGCTCATAGATGTTGATCTGTCTGCACAGCCGCTTCACAGCCTCTTCTTCCCTCAAGCTCAGGAGATCCAATATCTCCTGTCTAGTCCAGGCAGAAGCACATCTGGTGAGTGTAACTGGCATTGTTGGTTGGTCAGTTGCATTCAACAGTGGAAAGCTGTAAGGTGTGTTAACCAAGTCAGGAAAACAGGAAAAGAAATTTTAAAAATGTGCAGGGCTTTGGGAGAAGGGCTTCTGTGATCCCTAGGCAGTGGAATTCACAGTAGTGACTAGTGTGGTCAGTGTAGGGCACTGTGAGACCGCTGTTGGAATAACACAGTACAGTATCTACACTTGTACTGGATCAGAGAGGTGGTGTTATTATGTAGACCTAACTCGGTGCTTACAGCAGCAAGAGTCCAATTTAAGTGTAGACACATGCAAAATAAGGTCGCTGTAAGCTGCCTTTCATTGACCTCACTGAAGTGTGCACTAGGCCCAGTTTATTCATATCCTCTTGAACATAAGACACTATAACATGACACAGTATTCCAGCAGTGATTGCATCATTGCCAAATATAGAGGCAAAATGACGTGGCTACTGATATTTGAGATTCCCTCACTTATGCATCCAAGAATCACATCAGATCTTTTGGCCACACTCTTTTGGGATCTCATGATCTTCTGATTATCTATAATGACCCCCAAATGTTTTTTTCAAGAATCACTGCTTCCCACTGAAACGCCTATTGTTTCCTTATGTTCAGCTCACCAGCCAATCAAGAACACTCTGTACCAGTAATCTGTCCTCTTCATTATTTACCATTCCTCTACTTGCTGCAATATCTACAGACTTTATCAGTGCTGATTTTATGTTTTGTTCCAGGTCATTGATTAAAAAAAATGTTAAATATTATCGTGCCAAGGACCAATCCTTTCAGAAACCCACTGAAAACACATCTATTTGATGATGAAAATCTCCTAAAATCTCCTGGCCCCAGAAAACCTTATATCTCAAATAATCATCCAGCTCCATTCACAAGTGTTCCAGAATCTTCTGCCAACTTAACCCCACCAGCTTTCATCCAGCATCCACTATCCCAGGACCCAAAACTAACCATGATTTTTTGCTGTGACAAGAAACCAGCCCAATGTTTAAATCTCTGATTAAGAAAGAAAGATATAGAAAATAGCAGATCAGCATATTTTCAATTTCTAAGAATCATGTTTTGCCACCTGAGGGAATGAAGATTGGTGTCCTAAATCCAATTCCTTTGTAATAGCTTTATCAAATTCATTGTTAATTCACCAATATCCACAGTCCTCTTGCCAGGGACTGTGCATTATGGTATGGTGTAGCATCTGCTTCACAGCTGAACAGTAACTGTTTAAATGATCCTTTCTCTCTTGCTGCTTAATGGTATTTTCAGCTTTGCTGTTAGTCTTTTCTCTTGCATGTCAACTACCTTTACCTCTGTGTTTCTCTCCCCAGTATCATCTTGACATCTAGATGAGCAGACAGAATAATATTTGCAATCTCAGATATGGACGGAGATTTTACAGCGGCATATGCACAAATGGAATCCTCACTCCCCTGAACCAAGTAATTACAACTTTATCATTTTCTGCCACTGAATATAGGTAACATTTGATCTAAAAAAAAACTTTGGGAGATAATTCAGAATTAGAGATGCTGGCAATGCAACTAAGTGGCTATCACTCCCACCCTCTCCAAGAATTCACATTCTGCAAAGCAATTTTCCTGTAATTTAAGGCTGAAAACATTCCTAAGAGGAACAGTTTGTCCTCAAGCTGGCATAATGTTGTACTAAATATTTGCCACTTATTGCTCTGCAAGCTGTTAAACTTCCTGTGAATGCATTAAGATACTGTAGAAGCACTCTTTTGTAAGCAGAGTCTAGTATCATTTTATTTAGGTTTTGAGGCAGTACCTATCTGGGAACAAAACTGAGAGGCTACATCTACACTACAGAGTTTTTCCAGGATAATGGAGGTATCCCGGAAAAACTCCGCCGCATCCAGGAAACACAGCTGCTCTTCTGAAATTTTTTTTGGAAGAGCAGATGCACTCTTTCGGAAGCTCTGTAAACCTCGCTTCACGATGAAGAAGGGCTCTTCCAAAAGAGGAAGTTTTTCTGAAATTTGGCCAAGTGTAGACAGGCCAAATTTCAGAAAAGCCTCTTCCAAAAAAAGAATTGGAAAAAGGTATGCAAATTATGGAGTGCAATTTGCATACCTTTTTCCAAAAAAGTATAGTGTAGACATAGCCAGAGAAGTGTCAGTATATGGATAGCAAATGGGTCAAGAGGAAGTCTTATCTTAAATATACACACAAAAATTTAATTATATTCAACCATAAGGCCTTTTACCAGGAACAACGTGGGAGGCGAAAAATACAGCTTGTCAGTGATAAGAACAGATAACCTTACGCTAGACAAACAGCATGGGGTGAATATTAGGAAGTAGTTGTAAGATGCAAAGATTAAATATAGAAAATAAAAAATAGTAGAGGAAGGATAGCTGAAAGAGAGAAAGTATGGAAAGAAGTCTATGTCTAAACTATGGGGGTTTTGTGGGATACTTTTTCTGCAAAAACATTGCAGTCTAGACCTAGCCTAGTAGTGTCTAGAAATGGGTGAGAAATAATAGAGAAGATCATTGATTATTGGGTCAACTTTTGGGCAGACCCTCTATAGGAGCTCAAAGGAGAAGGCCACAATGCTTCTGCCTTCCACTGCATAGGAGCATCAGAAAATTATAGGGAAAAATGGACTCTGCACATGTTTAATTCCACTGTGGTTAATACCGGTCCAGAAAGAGTTGGGAAAAGGTAGCAAAGTGAAGGCCCTAGTCTCACCAATGTCAGAATTGATGGAACCTTTTAAATAGCGACCACCTCAGCTCCATAGAACTCCGTAGAAGCCAATTGAAGGAGTTTTGTTTGGTGCTAGAATTCCTCCTGGAATTTCTGCCCAAAACATGCCCCCTGTACATACCTTCTTTTCCATGTGTGACTGAACATACCCATAGCAGAATGCTGGACTGTATTGCTAACACTGAACAATAAGAACCAAGCTCCAGAATAAAGAAGAAAGCCCTAGTAAAAGGACTGTGATGATGGATTGTTATGTTGTGACTGTTATGATGGGGGTTGGACTCAATGTCCTCCTGAGGTCTTCCCATTCTGTGATTCTATGGAGGTTGAGCTTGGCAGACAAGCTTTGATCTATGGGCAATCACAGACTTTATTGAAGCTGAAGGGCCTGTTTGCTGCTATCCTTCTGGCTAACTGGAAGAAGCAATTAAGTTTGTTTATGAACTAACTAAGTTAGCTGAAAAAATAGAAGCCATAATCCAAAGCACTAGCCTCATGGAAAGTCCAAGTAAGCTCCAGCTGAGGGAGAAATAAATGAAAACAGATTACAACCATAAGGTCAAACACTAACTGGATTGCAGCTATGCATGTTCTATAGGACAGAAGCAGAAAGCTTCTGAAATAGCCAGTAGAAAGCCAGAAAAGCAATAGTAATGTGGCCCCCAAGAAGAAATTAAAAAATAGAGCTTGTTTTGGCAAAGTGCTGCCTCGAAAGACAAGATTAGAACTGTGAACAATGAAACTGACTCCTGTTGTTTGTTCCTATTACCACCTGTTATTTGGCCTAATGTGTGCCTGCTGCATCAAGGCATGGTGAATTTGTGTTGTGTGAAGCTACTATATTTTGGCATATCCCCCACCCCATTTTAAACAACAGCTCCTGTTCCATATCTCATTGTACAGCAGAATAAATCATCAGTAAATCTATATGGAGATGTAGAATGAAACTATAAGTGGATCCAGACTCAGGCCTTCTTTTTCTCTATGTATTCACTTATGATAGTTGTGTTTCAAAAAATACCTTAAAGGCCAACTTCTACTCTGATTAATCTAGTGCAATAGACTTTTTTCCTGACTTAGACTGGAATGAATCTGAACCTCAGCATTTATGTAAGTATGTGTTTAAAATATATATGACTAGAGCCTATAATAGTGTAAATTAGCATCACTCCATTGAATTCAATGACGCTAAGGACAATCTGGCCCAGAATTTATTAATGGCTCTTCTATATCTCTGCTGAGAAACTAAGCATTCCTCAGAAATTTTTTAATTTTTGTACCTGTTAGTGGAGAGCAAGCTGTATAGATGTTTTTCCCCCCAGCAATTATTGCACAACTTGGCAAGTAACACAACTGCACTTGGGTTCTCAATATGGCAAGGTTACCTCAGAATGGAGTGGAGATCAGAATATGAGCTACCATCTTTTGCTGGACAGCATTCTTGCTGTCTTTCAGATAAAACCAGGGAGCCCAACTCTAATCACATTCACAGTAGTATAAATCAGAAAGAACTCTGTTAAAGTCACTTGAGTTATTCTGACTTTACAGTGGTGTAACTTAAAACTGAATTTGGCCCCTCATGTAGACAGTGACACTAGTACAAACACTCGCGCTTTATAAAAGGTGTTGCTAAGCAACAAAAGTAACTATGGTTACCTGTATCTTAGAACTGAACTATAGACTTGTGTGGTTAGTCATTCATTTGGAAAACATTTCAAATGAATGTATCACTGTACAAAACTGCCACTTCACAAAGATTGTTGTGATATTAACATGTTATAATTAAATGGCTTTCACCTTACCAAGTTCTGCTTGCTTAGTCTCATACCCAGCAAGCTGTTGCTTATTCACTTTCAACCATTTTATGCACCGACATGATTAGTAAAAACATCCCTACAGTTCAGAGGACAAGCACTTATAAAGCTTTAATTAGAAAAATATTCAAAGGCTGCTTTAAAAGCTACATCAAGGCAGTATTGTTCCTTTAAATACAAACATGAAATAGCCCCACAAGACTATTTCATTTTCAAAAAGACATTTAATAAAGTACTGCTTCAGTCTCACTTGTTATCTAGTGCATTAGATTATTTGCTGAATAATATGTAAATGTGGCAGCAAACATGAGGCCCAAACGGATGCTCTAATACTTGTATGATATATTGGGGTCACGCAGCCCTACTAAGGGGTCCAGTCACTGTCTGCTGTGTGACCCGGGCTGTCTTGTGGCTATGCAGCTTTGGTCCAGAGCTCTGATCCACCACAACCTGCCAGTAACCCACAAGGCTCACCATGACTATAACCAACCTTGCTCCCACCTTGCATGCTGACATCTGTACACTTCCAACCCTGAATTCATCCCATGATTGTTCTACTGCAGGAAAGAACTTAAAGAACTAAAGGAAGAAATAGTTACAAGCAAATATTAGTGAAAACACTGGTCAAAGGATCTAAAACTTCATTTAGCAACATACAATCTTTAAAATAGATTCTTTCACTCGGTCTTGCTGATAATCCCGGCCAGGACCCATCACTGAAATCAAATTGTTTGTTCCTTTGTTTCCTAAGATGAAGGATAAGCCATCTATCTGTGTTTCTTATATTCCCAAAAGAATGTCTTAGTCTTAGAGGTCAAGAAGGCCTGCTTGGGATTCTGTCTTGTGTGCCATGTTAATTCTGTTTTTTGAGTTCAGGATCAGGACAAGACTCACTAGTTTAGCTTGATGGCTTTGTTTACCTGTAATATGCAAAATGAGATCAACCCATATTCCCTTGCCTAGGTTAGCGTTGTTTATTATCCTTAGCTAAGGTAGACTATCTGGTCTTAAACAGCACACCAAAATGCAATTATATTAATAACCAATGTATTTCTAGATTCCATATACCTTACAAAGTATATTTAAGACAAACATTATTGAAGTATCAGAGGGTGTAGCCGTGTTATTCTGAATCTGCAAAAGCGGCGAGGAGTCCTGTGGCACCTTATAAACTAGATATGCACCTGACAAAGTGGGTCTTTGCCCACGAAAGCTTATGCTCCAACACTTCGGTTAGTCTATAAGGTGCCACAGGACTCCTCACCGCTATTATTGAAGTACTGTGTAAAGAGGTTCCTTAGGACACATCTCTGTCTTTACCAAACTACAAAAGGATTGGCCATTGGCTGACCCATATACAGTGTGTCAGAACCCTCCTTTCTGTACTGATCATCAGCCACAACATTTTCTTTCCCCTTTAGAAGTACAATGCTCCAGCAAAGCAATTTAGAATTAGTGATCTAGATTTTTAATGGAGAATGATCAGTGAATATCCCACCTGGGTTGGCCTGAAGTCTCCAGAAATTATAGATTAATCTTTAATTAAAAATGATGCTGTGTGATGAAACCTCCAAAATATTTCCAACCAAAACTGGCAACCTAATTTCTCATTCATGTCAACTACCATTACCCCCATCTCTCTCCCACAGTTGTTTGACTGAAACAAAAGACAGGACTATACAGTACTTTAAAGACTAATGAGATGGTTTATTAGGTGATGAGCTTTCGTGGGCCAGACCCACTTCCTCAGATCAAATTGTGGAAGAAAATTGGCATGACCATATATACCAAAGGGATACAATCAAAAAAAGTGAACACATATAAAATAGACAAATCAGATTTTAGAACAGAGGGGGGATGAGAGGGAGAAGGTTAATGTCTATGAGATAATGATATTAGAGGTGATAATTGGGGAAGCTATCTTTGTAATGGGTAAGATAATTAGCATCTTTGTTAAGGCCCATTCATAAAGTGTCAAAATTTAAGCATGAATGACAGTTCAGAGGCTTCTCTTTGAAGCAGGATGCAGATAGTCAGGTCGTTGAGACAATGCCCAGTCTGGATGAAATGGCAAGAAACTGTTTTTTCTTTGTGAAACTATCTGATGTCTGTTTTGTGTGCATTGATTTTTTGGCAAAGTGTCTGAGAAGTTTGTCCAATATACATAGCAGACGGACACTATTGGCACACGATAGCATAAATTATATTTCTGGATGAGCAGGAATATGTGTTCTTGATCTTATAACTGAAATAGTTAGGTCCAATGATGGTGTCACTAGAGTAAATATGTGAACAAAGCTGGCAATGGTGTTTGTTGCAAGGGAAAGTTCCAGGGTTGGTATTAGTGTGGTATGTCCTGTGGTTGTTGGTAAGAATCATCCTGAGGTTAGGTGGTTGTCTATAGGAGACTACGGGTCTATCTCCCAGAGCCTCTTGGAGAGTAGTATCCTGTTCCAGTATAGGTTGTAGTTTATTGATAATGTGTTGGACGGGTTTAAGTTGGGGCTACAGGTGATGACAAGTGGTGTTCTATTGTTGGTTTTCTTGGGTATGTCTTGAAGTAGATGGTTTCTGGGTATTAACTTAAACCCCGCACTTTCCTTCCATATACAAGATCAAATGGCTCATTGAACCTTTCCACCAAACCATTTGTCTCTGGGTGATATTGGGGAACTTTTAGTTTTTTCACTTCACACAACTTCACTGAATAGCTAAAACATGAAATTTGACTCATGAGCTGATGAAAAGCTCTATTTAGGAAGAAAACCACTTTGCTGAAAATATTGAAAAGGGCTTTTGCTACAGACTCAGCTTCTATGATAGACAGAGTTACTGCCTCTGGATATCTAGTGCCAAAATCGACTACAAACTTATATTTCTCTCACCTTTGGATACAATGTAACATATGTCTAATGCTACCTTTGGATAGAATGTAACATATGTCTAATGAGAATGTGTCTCATATCACGAATAAAGGAGTTTGAGGAACATTTTTTTTGGGGGGGGGAAGGTCCTGTAAGTTTCTTTCACTTTTGACATAAGTGTAGCCCAAGGTCCAGTGTGCTTCAGCAGCAGTCCTGGGAACTACAAGTTGTGGACTACAAACTGCGGCATGTTGGGAGAACTTCCTGGTTCCTGCCAGGATGTGCCCTCTGCCCCCAGCAGGGTCTCAGCAAGGACTGTGCTAGAAGCAGCACAGAGGCTGCATGCTGAGAGGAGGGGCCACTGAATAGTTTTCCTCTTCTATGTTTTTTTACAGGTAGGACTAGAAAGGGCTATAGAGCACCCTGAGAGGAGTTCAAGTGACGCAAAGGCAGAACCTGTACTTGGTTATTGTGGGGTTTAGTTACTGTGGGAGTTGGAACATGTTGTAAGGGGGCTATGTTGTGTGCTCTAACCTCTGTTCCCAGCAGGGTCTCAGCTGGGACTGTGCTAGAAGCAACACACAAGCTGCATGCTGAGAGAAGGGACTGCTGAACTGTTTTCCTCTTCTATGTTTTTTTACAGAATAAAGCCTGTTCCTGGTGATTTGTTGGAGTGGGTCTGGTCTAAGGTGCACTCACACATACACAACGCAGAGCACACCAAGCAACCTCAGGCCTAGCCTCCCACAGTGGTGTAATAAGTCACAAGGCTTCCCCTATGCTGAATAACTTCACACTGGGCTAGCTGACAGGAGGAGTTACATAAGTCTCAAGATCTGCAATAATATTTTAAATTATTTGGTATCCATAGCCAGTGAAACTTCTTTAACCTATCATAGGTTCTCTATACCCCCAAATAACCAGAAAAAGTATAATCATGTGCTAGCAGCATTAGCTTCCCATGATGCTGGGCACAACTGGATTTAGGACTAGATTTAGGGGACAGCAACCCAGGGGACTGCCTGGAGTGCCAGGTTCAGGGGCACCTGGCTTAAACTTCTGAATATCTTACAGCAGCCTAACAAATGGAGAGGGGCATCAAAAATATTCCTTGCCTGGAATCCCATTTTGCCTAGGCACAAACAATTGTTTGTAAGGTTTCCCTGGCTTTTGATCTTTCTCCCATGAGAATTCTTTGCACAATCTCCCTTTCTCATCAAAAAATCTTTCCCCATGTCCTCTCACTGGACTCCTTTCTAGGATGTACCCACAGATGCTTTCTAGGATGGGTTCTGCTCTCTGTTCATCTGCAAAACCATTACCACAGTCTGACCAGGCTCTCCAGTCACAGAGGACAACTCCTCTCCTTTTAGCTTGGTATGCTTGCTATTCTCCTTTGGCTTGCAGGAGCTGACCATGACCCCTTCCACATCTGAAATCACATTGCTTTCTCTTTCTGAACCAGGGCAGGGGCCATCCCTTCTGCCACACAGCTGCCTTTTTGTCTGCGCAAGCCTCCTGAGATTACAGCACAATATTCATTTTTGCTGCAAGTTACTTTATCTTCTCCCCCCCCCCCCGAATTATTATTGGAATACAGCTCTGTAGCCCAACTTTAAAAGTATTCACTAAACCTTCCCACTTCAAATATACTTTACACAACAGCACAGAAACCCGCATCTTCCCCATGCCAGGAATTCAACCCTCTGGCCCACTCACATGTTCTTTTTTTACCATGATTTCCCCTAATCAATGAAAGCTTTCCTCTCTAGCATTCTTTGTCCTTCACTTTGGTAACTTTAATAAATGTCATGTCCACCTTCACCAGGTCAGACTTCATAAAATTAACTTCAGACACACCTCTGTGCTAATTATAGCAGCATTAACTTGGGTTGAATGATGTATGGGCTTAACTTCCCTTATTTTAGGGAATTATTCCTCAGGTGTTCAGTGGAATCACAGGTGAAACACCTTTTTGAACCATTCTCCTGTGCTTCAAATTAGTGGAGGTCGACACTTAAAATGCTGAATTGATGCAGCTGAAAGCTGTAGCACTTATGTGATGGCACTCCTTTGTCAACAGGAGAGCTTCTCCCATTGAACAGTTAATCCACCTTCCTGAGAGGAGGTAGCAATGCTGACATGAGAAGCTTTCCCTTCAACACAGCACTATCTACACAGGGGTTGAGTCAGTATAACTACATGGCTCAGGAGTGTGGGTCTTAATGTAGAACTGGCCTTACAATATGTGATAACTTATTCTAAATAATCTATTTCACCTTGTATTTAGTTGTGACTCTAAGAATCTTTTCCTAACCTGAAGAAAAGCTCTATGTTGCTTTTTCACCAACAAAAGTTTGTCCAATAAGAGATATGACTTTATCCTTTTGTCGCTCCTCCACCCAAAAATAGGACAATACAAAGAGAGAGATCTTGCCAATGGCAGAAAACTGCATTCCTCTCTGGAAACACGGATGATAACACCAAAAAAAAGCACAGAGCTAACAAATGATCTATCAAACAAAAATAAAAGTTTCTAGTTATATAGGTTATATTCAGTACCACGGGGGATAGGTACTTTAGAAATACTATAGGGGTACGTTTACACAGCAGTGTTATTCCAGAATAATGTACATTATTCTGAAATAACTTTGCAAGCGTCTGCACAGCAAGCCTGTTACTTCAAAATAATTTTAAAATAACATGTAGCTTATTCCGACTTATGTAAACCTCATTACACAAGGAGTAATGCCTATTTCAAAATAGCTATTTTGGAATTATGTGTGTGTGTAGACAGGGCGGCTGGAATTATTTCATAATAATGGGCCTCCAGGAAATCCCACAGGCATCCTGCTGGCCACTCTGTCCACACTCATCACAACTCTATAACTTCCTTTCCCCTGCAGGCCTTAAAGCTGCAGGCAGAAGGGAAAGGGGTTTGTGGCAGGAAGCAGGCCCTGACAGCCCTGAGCCACCCAGCAGCTGCCACTGCATAGCATAGGACAAAATGAGTGACTCCTTGCTCCCACCAAGCCCTCCACTGCTCCCAGGAAGCAATCAGCCAGCACCCAGGACCCTGCCAAGTGACAGGAGGCACCCGGCTTCCTGATCTGGTGCGAAGATCATTGAGGTCTGGGATTAGGAGGCAAACTCCAGGATCTCTGCACCAGACACAGGAATGAAGATATCTATGGCCACATGGCTGAGAGCCTGGGCACAAAGGGCCACATCCGCACACAGGAACAGGTGCAGGTGAAGGTGAAGGAGCTCCGCCAGGCCTATGCCAAGGCCATGGAGTGCAGCTCCTACTCCAGGGCTGAACCCCACGCCTATCCCTACTACGCTGACCTGCCTGGCATCCTGAAGGGTGGGTCAGTCCCTTCCCTCCGGTAGTGGACTCAGGGCTGGAGACACCAGTCATCACCCTCCCAGAGGACAGAGACACAGCAGAGGAGGAGGAGGAGAGGGAAGAGGAGGAGGTTGACAAGGCAAGCACCATTACCATGTTGATCCTAGAGTTGGTACCCCAAGCTCTGGATGTCTCCCAGGCTTCGTCTAAGGCCAGGGAAGGCACATCAGGAGAGTGCCATTGCTTTCCCTGAACAAACAGGGTGGAGGTGGCAGGCGGCAAGAGGCTGGGGTGCGCTCCTCGCTCGGCCTTCTTGGCCTGGGATCATGCAGTAGCCTATGCATGTGGAGCCCCAGTCCAGGGCACACAGCCCAAGAAGGCTGCACCAAAGGACCCTTGTGCTATTGCTCACAGGGTCTGGGGAGACCTGCCATACTCCTGACTCTGGGTTGGGACATGGGGTGGGACACACTCCCTCCACAAGCCACCACTAGAAGACTGGGGAATGGATACACACACACACTCAAGAGTGCTACACACAGCACACAGGCAAGCCCACTTGCTTGGGGGAGCACCCGCTACTGGGAACAGCGCAGCAAGGAGCAGGAGCATCTGCTGCTCAACCTCACCTTCCCATCATTCTCCCCCCACTCCTCCAGCAAGTGGGGATACAAGTCCTCTCCCTGAGGGACACCGCCACTGCTAGACCCAGCATGTGCAAGGCAAGGAAGGAAGCCCAGCCACCCGATGGCCCCTTCCCCCAGCCATGGACTCCCGGTCCAGCTTACTTCTCATTCTGTCAGCTGTCACCCTGAGAACAGCCTCTCTCCATCCTCTTCTCTTCTGTAGACAAAGCAAGCCCAAATCCTGTCCTCATAAGTCATGTGCTCCAGCCCCCTAATCATGTTTGTTGAGCTCCACAGGACTTTCTCCAGTGCTTCTGCATCCTTTCTGTAATGGGGGGGGGGCAGAATTTGACACAATATTCAAGATCAGTAGGCTTCAGTTTGCACTCTGAATGTTGCTGCTGATTCTGAATATGCAAGAAGACTTGCTGCTGAAGATGAATAAAACAAACTTATTTGCCTAATCCTAACAATTAGGAATGGGTTTAGGAGGATTCTCAGTCATCAAATTAGTTTTATATATAAACTGGGCACTGAACTTTTTCTAAGGTGAAAGAGAGATGTATGTGTAACTTGTGTAGAAGTTATATTCATTTTCACATTCATTGAAGTGTAAGGTTCAATGTATATGGTTTGTAGAAGTATATACCAATCCTGAGTGCTTTTACATTTAAACTTGTGTTAATTGGAGCATGTGTTGGCATTGATGAGTCTCTGGCTAAGCAGGCAGGAAAAGTGCTCAGTTAAGTAAGGATCAGTGGTTACCTTGTTATCTTAAAATATTACTTAATTGTACTTCCATTAACAAGCATGCATGCATCTTGACATCCATTTTCAAAATACATTAAAGGCTACAGACACTATACTTCATTTGTGACAAAAGTTCACACAGAAAGAGGGCAAAATGCACTCCACCTGCTGATGGCCTAAGGATTATAGATCTACATGGTTGGACTGCAAAGCAGTCAGGATCCTCAAATCCCATATCCTGCAGGACTGGGACTGGAATAAAAATGGCACCCCCTTCATGCAGGTAGTATGAGCTACCAGCTCTGTATGAAAGTCCAGTTGTGGAGCCAAGCCTTGTACAGACTAGATTATAGCTGAGCCCATATCCATAGTGCACATGAGCATTGGGGGTGTAGTCACTGGTGTGCAATGTTACATGATGTAGAGGGCCTTGCACTGATTCTCTGCACCACAAGGAAATATTCCCTTATCTCTCACATGCCCGCACTTATGACTTTATTCTAACAATGTTCCACTCCACCAGCTACATGAGGATATTACATATATGTTTGAACATCCACATATGGGCAGAAAAAGATTTTCTTGTCTCCTGACAGGTATTGTAGGATTTTCCAAGATTCAAAATATGCCGTTGCTGGGTGCAGATCTGGGATAGGAACATTAAGCAAACTTAATTCTCAGGAAAGGTGCCTTGATGCCAGCAGGTAAAACTGACCTGCTGTAATTATTCATAAAACAGATGCTCCAAGGGCAATGAAAGCTTTCCTAAACTACCCCATAAAGATGGCACAATTCTAAATTAACTCCCTTTTGGGGGAGAGAAAAGTAACTGTCTCCATACCTTGTTTCCTCTGCTAAGACTTATAATTTGGGTGGTGGTTTCTAGAAAGGAGCTGCTTATTCATCAAACACTGGACTGAGCCCATCAACTCACTTCAAACCAGCTTCTGAATATTCACCAAATGGGAATATCTTTCAGTCAATAAAGAAATGAGAAGATTTGTACCAATGACTTAGAAGTGACTTGATGGATTGGATCACAGGGATCCCCTTGGATCTGTCACCCAATGTGCTGCGCATACCATTGAACCCACCTACTTACCCCCTGGGATATTCCCTGTAAGCTGCAGGCCTGCATGCTTGCCCACCTGTTTTCTGAGCTCCACTCAGAAGTTCAAAGCTCCTGCACAGCTACAGAGCTCAGCTGTCCCCTGGGGCCAGGAGCATCTCACTGAGCAAGCAACTAAATGGGAGCTAGCTGCCTGCTTGAACAGAGGAGCTAAAAGAACAGGTAAAAAGGGAGATAAGAAGACAATTGGTGGTGAGGGCAGGGGAGGAGTGAGTGAGTAAGTAAGTAAGTAAGTAAATAATTGGCTGATGAGGAATCGGAGGGGAGAAAGGCAGAGGCAGAAATTCAGCACTCTCAAGTCTCTTGGGAAGGGGGAGGTAAGGGGCTGACTACATAGGGTGGGTGAGTGCTGGTATCTGTGCAGTGAGATGGAAGCAAGGGGCAGTTGTTTGGGGTGTCTGACTCCCTGCAGTCCTCTCTTTCTCTCTGTGTTGCCAGGGATGTGCATGCGTGCCAGCACATTTGCATGATTGCATTTCAAACAAAGTTTACATTAGGTGTTAATGATTTAAGATAAGAAAGAAAAAGGTTATTTTAACAGGATGTTTTTGGAGTGTTTCAAATATCTAAAACTCTTATCTTAATGATTTTTAAAAATCTTGTGTTACTAATTTATATATAGTAAATTGTATTGCATTAAGACCAGATCTTTGCCATGTGGTAGAATTCTGGCTCTTATGAGTCACAAGTAGCAAGTACTAGCTTGAGCTGTTAGAAAGGTTGCTATATGTATCCCAAGGATAGTGTTAATTTACTTTTTTATTTGATTTTATATTAAATATTGTAAGCATTGCTTCTTGTTAAATATCCCTTGTTTTAATATATTTTCTTCCATACATATGGACTGCTTAAAATTATATGTGTGTGTTTTGTTTTTATTGGTGGTGCACATCAACACACACTCTATCTCAGTATTGGTGGTGCACATAAGACATTTCAACTCACCCAAGGACAGAAAATGCCAGGGAGCAGAAACAATATCATATAATTTAAGAAACTCGTCGAACAAAGAAATAGAAAAATGCCAGAGATACAGTCAAAGAAAATATTTCAGTCTTTGGGTTGCTAGCAAATTGCTTACACTCTTTAGGAAAAAATCGTGACAACTAAATAGATTTGTCAGAATTAGGAACAATGTGATAACAGAAACACTAATTTTGTTAGCATCCAGCTATTTAAAATTCTTAATTCACTGGATAAATCAAATGTATAGACCTAATGAGAATTGCTTATGAATTTAAACTTTATTAGTTCTCAGCATTTAGTTTTGACTCTTCTTAGTGAATAGATTATTTATTATTCGTATAGTGAATTTCTGTCTTACTTAACACTAAGTCATATGTTCAAGTACACATAGGATTAAAAGTATAAATAATTCAGCTAATAAAGTCCAAGAAGCAAATACATTGAAAAATATAACTATAATGAGGCTCCCAGGGTTCAACAGAAATAATGAAATTGGATGCTAAAATACCCAGACTTGTTTATTTTTGTTTTATGCTACATTATTGATTAGAATGAACTATAGCTTTATAGCACATTTATAATGGTATGTATTTTGTGCTATATGTAACGAGTTCTTGCCAATCTATAACTCTTCATTTTTTAATTGGGAATAGTGTTAAGAACATACCAGTAACAGATGCTTAAAAGTAACATGATTTGTAGAATATACTCTCTTATGCAACTGAACTTTAAACCTTTCCCAACCTTTATCTTTCCCTCCTTTAAAACACCTCTCTTTCTAGAGTTCACAAAGCTGACCAGGTCTTCTCTTCTTCTATCTCTTGCCTTCAGCCCCTTTGAAATAATGTTATAATTTTTGTCCAGTAAAGGCAACAGAGGAGAAAAAGAATTATGGCTGCTAAGGAGACATGATATCTTATGATATGGCAGCAGCTTCTTTATAATTACAGGTGCAACTGAATTTCTATTATAAGACATTTTGAAACCAGTTCTAAAATTATCTAATCACAGTGGGTGTGTCTAGACTACATGGTTCCGTTGACGGAGCCATGTAAAGTAGTTTACCCGACATAGTCAATGAAGCGGGGATTTAAATAATCCCTGCTTCGTTAAAATAAAAATGGCCACCACGCTGTGCCGACAATCAGCTGATCCGGCACAGCGTGGCAGACTAGATGCGGATCGGTCAACAAGGGAAGCCTTTGTCGACCGCTCCCTTATGACTCGTGATGGAGCCATGTAGTCTAGACACACCCAGTAAGTCATTGCAGAGGACTTGGAAGTCTTCAATGGGCAATGAGCTATTGAGTCCATCACCTTTCAGTCACTGGTTTCAACTCCAATCCAAGTCAGGCAATGACAAAAAATCATTACCATGTGACAGCCATTACCATTATATTATAAGAACGCATGGTCTCATCACACTCCTGGAACTGACGTAACCACATGTGATGGGGTCGACAAGGCCCTGAATCCCCCTGCTGGAGGCTTGTGGCCCTGCCATACCCCACCCTAAGTAAAGAGCAGTAGAGAAGTCCTCCAAGCTCCCTGGAGTGGCGGTGCAAGAAACAATCAATCGGGGCCTATTGAACTAGTTCAAAGAAAGGCGTTGGATCAGAGCTAGGCAGTTCTTTTTTGGAGCTAGGAAACTGAAGACAAGGTGATTTGCTGGATGAAAGAGTAGCAGTACTGTTGAGAGCTTATTGCAGACAGGACTGAGGCCCAGGGATGGCTGCTGAAGACTGGGTGTTTGGCTGCTGGGAAAGCTGCAGAATCCTGGATAGGGTGCTACTGGGACTTTATTGCGAGAAAGCCCCGAGCTAAGGGCAAGGATAAACACAGGGCCATGGGTGCCCATTAAATCCTGGGACCATTCCAAGTCTTGTGATCCAATGCTGCAAATCCTTACTCTTGTGAGTCATCCTTCATCTAGATGGACTTTAAAAACAAGTGGTCCTGTAGCACCTTAGAGACTAACAAAAAAATATAAATAGTATTATATTATACTTTTGTTAGTCTCCAAGGTGCTACAGGATTACTCATTTTTTTTAAGCTACAGATTAACATGGCTACCGCTCTGAGATTTATAGAGGGAGTAATTCCATTGAAGTAAATGGGATGTCATTTAAATAAGAACTAGTTAAAAAAAGAGAGGGAGGTTGGGGGTATTGGTCCTCAGTTTTTAAACTCCAAATGAGTTAGGTCATGAAAATCTTGGAGACCCTACCTCTCACCATACTATAGCGATTCTAGTCAGTGGGGAAGCATCCACTGACAGAGCTCAGGTTTGAATTTTGAGAGCCAGCTTCAATGGAATTTATTGGGGGTATTGCCTTCTGTGGGCAATATAAGAAACTTCTTTTGGAAAGCATTCTCATAACAGTTAAGTAAACATTTTTACTGTTAAGTAATGAGGGACAGGAAGAGGGCAAGAGATCTCTGCTTTTAATGAGAAAGATGATGCACTAAATTCATGTAATGACAACTAGCTGTGGTGGGGAACTTAGAAATGCCTGTAATAATAATAATAACTAAGAGTAAAGATGCACTATTTCTAAATTGCTTGGACATTTTATTAACAATTAAGTATTACTTTTTAAAAAAATATGCAGCTATATTTTGTTTTCTGTCCATAAGCGCGTTTTTCCCTTTTTGCATGGTAATTTAAATACCAGAAGCATTATTTTATCCATGTTTTCACCAGTTCTGTATAATGTTTTAAATTTCTGCCAGGCAATGAAGCAGACTAAATTCAAATGGTTATACCCCTCACAAATCAATTACCACTCAATTCTAAAACAATGAAAACCAAACCTATTTTTTAGCCATTCAGCATAGATGAGTTGTTAATTTATTAGCAATAGATTATCTCAAAGACTGCATGTAAAACCCAAATCTGGTTGAACATTATCATATGCATATACTGACACAGTCATTTTGTAGTCAGGTTATATAAAAAGTTTGTGTGATTGAGGAATCATATAGTTATAAATTTACCAATATCACTAAATGCTCGCTTAATACAAAGAAGGGACTTATTATGTAAGTCTAGAGTTCCAAAAAAGTAAACTTCAGTGAGAAGAGGGAAACTTCTTGTCTGCAGCTGTTACACTGGGGACACATTTTATAGTGATCAGCACAGTCAAGTTATCAGCATACTGCTAATTATCAGTAAATTACTGTATTTACCAGTTTACAAGGATAAATTCTAATGATATTTAAATTCAATACACCATTTAAATAATCTGACAGAACAGAAATTAATCTAGTAAATTACATCTTTTCCATTACAACAGCAAACAAATAAATGAGAGAGAACAGTTTCTTTGTTGTAATTGGCTGCTTCTGCACTAGATCATGTTAATTCAAGCATTCAAAGTCAAATTTACTCATATGAACTATGGACACAGTACCCCAAGAGAAGAATAATTCCTGGGACATGAGAGAAGCTGTTTCCAATGTCACACCCCTTGCAGGTTCAGCCAGTGCTGGGCTCACTGTGAGTACTGCCTATGAAGGTTACTGCACAATCTGGTCAGCACCATTGACTCTTCAGGCTGTGCTGGACTCCTGATGGAGGCCTTTTTCCACCATAAGTAGCCTCCCTGTTGGCTGACAGAGCTATCCCACCACGTGTGTCTGAGGGAGGCTGTGCCTCCTTCCAGTTTGATTCTGCTAAAGCCTTCTCCTAGCAGAAGCAAGAGGGCAATTAGTGATTCTCAAGGGGCCTATCCTTCAAGTGGGTTGCACTGCACACAGTCTGGACTCTGCCCTATAACCAGGGATTCCAGAAGCAGTCTATCCACCTAGTTGCTAAGCAGGGCAGGGTAGCCAACAGTCCAGATTCTGGCCACTGGGAATGCAGAGCTGGTGCTTGGGGGGAGAGCAGCATACAGATCCCTATGACTATGACTTCCACCCCCTGCCTAAGAGCCAGACCTAATAGCAACTTAGATTTCAGTTGTGAGTTTCTATTTGTAAATTGAAGTGATATCTTTCCTTCTGTGCTATTTGTTTGTTTGCTAACAGCTGTGAAATTGGATGCCATTTATTTGCATCCTGTTTCTATTTCCTGGTCCATGGGTACAAGCATATTTACTCTATCATGCTCAGGCACTGCACATTTTCCTTGCTCTGCAAAGCAGTCCCTTCTGTCACACTTCAACTGTTGCTGCAATGTTTCAATTTTTGTCTTCTACAGGTTCAGAAATATACACACATCATTACATGTCATGCTTACAATTTATGCTTTTAAATAAAATATATGTAAGGAGGGTTTGAATCAATGCTTCCATTACATCCAGCTGGACTGGGAAAAGAATCCTGGGTGTGGTTATCTTCACTTAGTTGCTCAGACCTGCTAAGTATTCAACTGTTGTTATATAAATACAGTGCATGGTAGAATGGAACAGAAATCCTCGATGTAGTTATGTAAATACAGTTCACTTAGTTGCTTAGGCCTGCTGGATATTCAATTGTTAGACTGGTATTTTGCCTATTGTACCCAATGTGGCAGTTGTGGGGTCACAAACCATGTTAATCCTAAATGCAGGAATTTTAAGATATAGAATCATAGAACTCTAGAACTAGAAGGGACCTCGAGAGGTCATCGAGTCCAGTCCCCTGCCCTCATGACAGGACCCAATATTGTCTAAACCAGTGTTTCCCAAATAGCGTTCCGCGAAGTGAAAATAAAGGTTCCATGAGAAAATTCCATTACAATAACATTTTATGATAAATTAATATTATATGATTTTTTTAAAATATGTGCAATTAAACTAAATGCTGATCCTCATTACCTTGTTTAGCATTTATTTATTATTATCCTTATTTATTTGTGGTCTACTTTTTCAGCTCCATATATTAGACTGTTTTTAAGGGTTCCGCAAAATTTGAGTTTAAAAGGGTTCTGTGGCCAAATAAAATTGGGAAACACTGGTCTAGACCATCCCTGATAGATGTCAATCTAATCTGCTCTTAAATATCTCCAGAGATGGAGATTCCACAACCTCCATAGTCTACTTATTCCAGTGATTCACCACCCTGACAGTTAGGAAGTTTTTCCTAATGTCCAACCTAAACCTTCCTTGCTGCCATTTAAGCCCAGTGCTTCTTGTCCTATCCTCAAAGATCAAGGAGAACAATGTTTCTTCTGCCTCCTTCTGACACCCTTTTAAATACCTGAAAACCGCTATCATGTCTCCTCTCAGTCTTCTCCTTTCCAAACTAAACAATTCAATGTGACCACCAATGCTTGCAATTATTAGGAATGCAGAAAAGCAAACTGTGTTTAACTCAGTTCAAAGGAGAGAAACTGTCAATGTAAAGAATCCTGGACAAGCCCCTACATGTAATCTGCAGGCAGATTTGAACCTGGGACCTTGATACAGGAGCCTCTACAGTTTGATCTATAAAACCAGCTGCCTCTCAGTTTAGACTGTAGGGTCACTTGTTCTTATCTCTAATTGTAAATGGTCTAAGTGCCACTACATGGGACAATAAACCACTAGGTGTATGGGTTACATATAAATGTTAATATCATATGTGTTTCTTAATGTGTCTCTATTGTGCTTCAGGTTTTTTTCTACATAGAACATGAATTTGTTCGCCCTCCTTCTCAGCAACAGCTGTTTGTTGCCTGACCTCTAAGCAAAGGTGTGACCTAATCACCCTTCAAATTACATCTCTTCTGTGCTCTTATTCGTGCCCTGGTGGTTGCCTGCCACAGCCTGAGGGCAAAATCTGTCAATGAAAGAGCATAATTCTACCTTTGTCCTTTGACTGAAGCCAGGTCTGTATTTCAAAGGCTTTGCTGGTATAGTTTTACCTATATACTATACCAGCCAAGTGTTCTTTATGGATGCAGATACATCAGCAAAACTGTGCTTTTACTGGTATAACTGCAACTATATGGGGGCTTTTCCTGGTACACCTCTTCATACCTTTGACTGATACAGTTGTCCTGGGAAAAATGTGTATATATACCTGGCCTGAGGTTGAGTGGGTAGTTTAAGTCCCATAAGGTCTCTAACATTCAGTACCTATTCTTTAAAGTCACAGGGTTCTTTTGTCCTTCAAGCCAGACTGTTTATAACACACACGTTCCATTACAATTCCTTTGAAAAAAGAAGTGTAAACAGGAAAAAAATATATGAAACAAAAGAAGGGGCTTGCACAACTCATCTGTCAAACTACCTGAGGCTTTCTCACTTTAGTCGCAGAAAAGAAACTCAGGTCGACGGCTTTGTCTACACTGCAGGGTTTTTGCGCAAGAAGTTTTTTGCGCAAAAAGAGATCTTCCGCAAAAACTTCTTGCGCAAAAGTGTGTCCATACCTCAAAAGTGCATCGCAAAAGCAATGTGCTTTTGTGCAAGAGAGAGGTTCACACTGCATGGATGCTCTTACACAAGAAAGCTCTGATTGCCATTAACAGAATGGCCATCAGAGCACCTGTGCTTTTTCTGATAGGCTCTTTTTGCACAAGAAACCCCTGTGGAGTGTCCACACATGCCTTTTTGTGCAAGAGCTGTAGCACAAAAAGGAGTAATTCCTCAGGGGGAGAGGAATCACTCTACCAGCAAAAGCCCTCTGTCCTGTCAATTTACTGTATTTTTTTTTGAGCAAAAACGCACTTGAGGTGTGGATGCTCCGCAAGTTTTGCGGAAAAACAGCTGGTTTTGCGCAAAAACCTTGTAGCGTTCACATAGCCTTGCAGATCCAAAGAGCAAGCCCTGGCTGAGACCTCTGCAATCTGATGCTAGGTCTAAACAGTAAAATGTTGACAGCATAGCTATATAAGTCCAAGAGTGTGAAGAGATGTGATCTGTGACTTAGCAGGGCTGACAAAAACTATGAATATAGAAGTGGTTATACCAGCAAAAAGCACAGTTTTACAGGTATATCTTATTTTGGGAGAATATGGAGGTGGAGAAGGAGAGATCTGTAATAAGCTATACACTCAAAAGCACAGTATTGCTATTAGAGCTGCATATGTACTAGGAGCATTTTGCTGATACAATATACTAGCAAACCGTCTAAGTGTAAAACTAAGATCCAGCCCCATAGTGCCTTTTGAATCTGCTGCTGTTAGATGCATCCCATCATGGCAGTGAACTCTTTCTCCCCAAAACCAACTCTAACTCTTCAAACTAGAGCACCAGCACACCACACTAAATGGAGTTTCTCTGTTTCTGAGGCAATGTCTACACAACAGATTTTGGTTGATGCAAGTTATATCAGCATAAAATTGCTGCAGTCAGTATGTCACTCATACACCTATCTACTCTTTTTTACCAAAATATTTTGATTTTGTTTTTGACAAAAAGTTATCATTTTCTGCAAAAAGCAGACACTTTTTAGTAAAAATGCATTTAATCAAAACCCTAATTTTCTTTTAAAACAGCTTCAACAGAAATGTTTCAGTCATTTCTACATGTACTTTAAACCTGTGACTCCAATAAAATTTGAATAGAAAATTATAGCAATTCTATAGATTTTTGAACCATCTAAAGAGCATTTTGGAGGTTTAAAGAATCTGTACTTTATGCAAACATTCATCTCACGAGAAGGTGAGTATGTGCATTAAAAATACAGCAAGGTCACAACAAGATCATGTGTTAACTTTTTCTTAAAACTTATCTCTTTCCTAATGCCTCTATTAAATACATAGCATGCCCACATCTTGAATACTCTATGCAGATCTGGCTCTCTACCTCAAAAAAGATATATTGATATTGGGAAAGGTACAGAAAAGTGCAACAAAAATTATTAGGATATGGAATAGCTTCCATTTAACATGGGCGGCAGGGTTCTGAGATCTGGCAGCTCTAATCTTGGGCTGTGTCATCAGTTAGTTTCTAAAGAACTTCTCTGTGGATCCCAATTCATAATTAAAATTCAGTTCCTACTTAGCTATAGTTTAACCAATCATTTTAAAATAAAGTACTACAAAAGAGTATTTTTCACCAATCCTAATCCATTACAAGACACTCCTTTAATCAACCATATTCCACCATCTTCATTGATTTAAATAGTGCAAAATTCATTATGCAATGGACAGAAACAATTAAAGTATCAGACATAGCTCATACACGTAATCAAGAGAAATAGGGAATATAAGATATACATTTCTGGAGAAAGTCTGGGACTGGAGATTGCTCTGAAGTATAATTTAAGAATGGGTGGCAGCTGCAGCACTCATGCAATATAATGAGTAGGCTGTGTGTGGGCAGTCCAGGGCTACATCTAAACTACACCCATCTGTAGGTAGAGGGATGTAAATTAGACGTATTGAAAGTGCAAATGAAGCCAGGATTTAAATATCCTGCACTTCATTAGCATAATGGTGACCGCCGCTTTTTTTCAAAACGAGGCTTTTCGAAAAAAATGGCAGTTTAGACAGGGCATTTTCAAAAGATCCTGTATTCCTCATTTTTTGAGGTGTGGTGTAGTTTAGATGAAGCAGCGTAAAAGGTCATAGCTGTCAGGAGAAAGTTGTTCAAATTGTACCCTGTACATGCTACAGTTTGTGCTTAAATACTTTGCTGAATTGTACTATACACCAATCTAAACATGATACTGTACTTTTTCTGAAATGTTAACAACAGATTGCTATGATATAGACTTCAATACATTTAAAGTAAGTATTTATTCTTCCTATTTCACATAAACTTTCCATTAAATATAGATAACAAACAATAGAAACATTTTCAAACACTTCAGTTGCAAAGAGATAAGATTACATATTTTTTTAGATGGCGACATATTTCTGTTCTTGAAAGTTCTGACAACAATGGTATCTGAAATCTCCTGTTTAGTCACATTAAAACATTTGTATCCAAGTATATTAAGTACATTTTCCCCTAGACCAGGGCTGCCAGTAGTCTCAGTTCTGAATAGCAAGAACCACCTTCAGAAGTTGTGATTAAATTGGCCTTTGTGCTCACTTGTTTCCCTTTTGTAAACCTAAAAGGAATGTTTAGCTGTCAGAGTAAGGAGAGAAGAACACACAGTTTTGGGTTCCATGCCCCATCTCATTGTACGCTACTGGGCAAGTCACTTACTCTATAGGGTATGTCTAGACTACAGGCTTTTGTCAACAGAAGTTTTGTCAACAGATACTGTCGACTAAGCTTCTGTCAACAAAGAGCGTCTAGACTACATCCAGTTCTGTCGACAAAGCAAGCTGCTTTGTTGACATGAGAGTGTAGATGCAAAGAACAGTGTAGATGCAATAATGCCTTCTGTCAACAGAACTCTGTCAACAAAAGGCGTTATTCCTCATAGAATGAGGTTTACTGCCATCGACAAAACTGCTGAGTTCTGTCGAAGTTATGTTGACAAAACTCAGCGGCAGTGTAGACGCAGGTATAGTTTTGTCGACAAAAGTCCACTTTTGTTGACAAAACCCTGTAGTCTAGACACACCCTATGTGCTTCCGTTTATGCAAGTCAGTGCAGAATTTGGCCCAGAATCTCATTTAATTTGGTACCTTAACAGTTCTTAACCAATGGCTTTATAATCCATGATTTTGCTGTGTTAATCATCTTTTCCCTCATGCTCAATGACACCGTGTCCCTTTTCCTGCTAATGAATAGCCATGTCAGTAGGTGATGACCCATTTTGCCTATTTACAATTGGCTGTGGCATCAGCTTGTTTTTTATCTCTGAGGAACTGGTTTGACTACTCCTCAGATTTGGAATATGACTTTGTGACACCATATGGTGGAACCTTATCACCGCAACGTTGCCACATATATTTTATCAGGACAGTATTGATCAGACAGTTATGAGTTTTCAGATGATAGCTCACAAGTCATACTTGTACAAACATAATAATATGCAAGGGGTGAGATGGGGATACAGACTGTCACACATGCCTAAGTTAAGTGTATGAGTAGTTCCACTGCAATCATAAATATTTTGTCATGGTTAATTTGAGGTGGATTGAGGGAAGTTACATATATGTCAGGGTTAAAATGTCCCAGGTGATGATAATCAGAGTTTTAAGAAAGCATATTACTATGTTCAGGTGTGTGCTTTGAGCGTTTTCATTTAACACTTGTGTATGTGCACTAGAAATATCTACAGAAAACTGCATATAAATGTGTAATATGCACACTAAAATATTTGGAAACTTTTGTTGTTTTACAATTTTTTTTAGCACATAGATTCACAGAATAATAGAACACTAGAACTGGAAGGGACCTCGAACGGTCATTGAGCCCAGTCCCCTGCCCTCATAGCAGGACCCAGTACCATCTAGACCATCCCTGATAGATGTCTATCTAACCTGCTCTTAAATATTTCCAGAGATGGAGATTCCACAACTTCTCTAGGCAATTTCTTTCAGTATTTAACCACCCTGACAGTTAGGAAGTTTTTCCTAATATCTAACCTAAACCTCCCTTGTTGCAGTTTAAGCCCATTGCTTCTTGTCCTATCCTCAGAGACCAAGGAGAACAATTTTTCTCCCTCCTCCTTGTGACACCCTTTTAGATACCTGAAAACTGCTATCATTTGAGGCCTAATCAGTGCAGAATAGAGCAGAAGAATGACTTCTCGGCTACGTCTAGACTGGCATGATTTTCCGCAAATGCTTTTAACGGCAAAGTTTTTCCGTTAAAAGCTTTTGTGGAAAAGAGCGTCTAGATTGGCACAGACGCTTTTGTGCAAAAGCACTTTTTGTGGAAAAGCGTCCGTGCCAGTCTACACGCGGTTTTGCGCAAGAAAGCTCTGATCGCCATTTTCGCCATCGGGGCTTTTTTAAGCAAAACAGTCCTGAGCTGTCTACACTGGCCCTCTTGTGCAAATACATTTGCGCAAGAGGGTTTTTTCCTGAACGGGAGCAGCATAGTATTTGCGCAAGAACATTGACAATCTTACATTAGATCGTCAGTGTTCTTGCGCAAATTCAAGCGGCCAGTGTAGACAGCTGGCAAGTTTTTCCGCCAAAGCAGTTGCTTTGGCGGAAAAACTTGCCAGTCTAGACGCAGCCCTCATGTCTTGCTCATAACACTCCTGTAAATGCATCCCAGAATCACGTTTGCTTTTTTGCAACAGCATCACACGGTGGTTCATATTTAGTTTGTGGTCCACTATGACCCCTAGATCCCTTTCTGCAATACTCCTTCCTAGACAGTCACTTCCCATTCTGTATGTGTGAAACTGATTGTTCCTTCCTAAGTGGAGTACTTTGCATTTGTTTTTATTAAACTTCATCCTACTTACCTCAGAACATTTCTCCAGTTTGTCCAGATCATTTTGAATTATGGCCCTATCCTTCAAAGCAATTCCAACCTTCCCAGCTTGGTGTCATCTGAAAACTTAATAAGTGTACTCTCTATGCCAGTATCTAAATCGTTGATGAGCCGGTCCCAAAACAGACCGCTGCAGAACCTCACTTGTTATGCCTTTCCAGCAGGATTGTGAACCATTAATAACTACTCTCTGAGAATGGTTATCCAGTCAGTTATGCACCCACCTTATAGTAGCCCCATCTAAGATGTATTTGCCTAGTTTATTGATAAGAAGATCATGTGAGACCATATCAAATGCCTTATTAAAGTCTAGGTAAACCATGCCCACTGCTTCTCCCTTATTCGCAAGATTTGTTATCCTATCAAAGAAAACTATCAGATTGGTCACATCTCATGAGTAAAGCCACATCTATACATACCATGCTTTAGATCGATCCTCTGGTGCTTGATTTAGCGGCTCAAGTAAGGATCCGCTAAATTGAACGCTGAGGGCACACCCAGTCAATATTGGTAGGAGAAATAAGGGAAGTCGATGAGAGCGTTTGCTCCTGTCGACCTCCAACTGTGGACTGAGTACCAAGTTAGGCTTAAGGTACATCAATTCTAGATATATTATTTAATGTAGCTGGAGTGGTGTACCTTAAGCTGACTTTCTGGGTGTAGTAGAAACCTGGCCTGAGAAAGAATTTGCCATATTATGTCAAGCAAATGTATCTATTTACAACAAAAATGTTCCCTTTTTCTGGAACTTACTAATTACCAAACAAGATCAGACTAGTGGTCTAAACAGTCCAATATCCTGTCACTGACATGCTGAAGCCCCATAATTGATAAAATTATTTCTTTAAAACAGAAAACAATTGTTAATCTAAAAGGAAAAACAAAAAAGGCATATATTTACATTGATTATTTCTGTGACTAATACTTTCTACAAGGCTGAGATCCATGACCTATGATAGGTGTTTAAGTCTGTCTTCTGCACTATAGCAATCCCACTTACAACAAATTCAAAACTAAAACTTGCTTTTCCCCACATAGAACAACCAGGCCGGGTGAAAGCAATCCTGACAGTATTTCAGTTCATGAGGAATACCAAGCCATCTTAATTAACAAAGTACATTGATTTGCTAAGTCTCCACATAGAGAGAGAGAGAGAGAGAATGGCCAGATGTTAAAGAGCTGTTTCTTGATATCAAACATATTGTCTAAACAATGTTACATGGGCCTTCTCTGAGTTTTTTTAGCCTGTTCACACCTAAATAAATAGAACTCTAGACACAAGGTAGAGTAAATACATTAAGTACATAACATAATACTTAGCATATAGTGTTTTTCATTTCATTTCATTACGATTGCCAGCATCATCTAGAGACCTTTTTAAATATTTGCATCACATTATCTATCTTCTAGTCATTAGGTACAGGAGCTGATTTAAAGGATAGGTTACAAACCACAGTTAATAGTTCTGCAATTTCTTATTTGAGTTCTTTCAGAACTCTTGGGTGAATGTCATCTCATCTCGGTGACTTATTACAGTTAAGTTTAACAATTTGTTCGAAAACCTCCTCTAATGACACCTCAATCTGGGACAATTCCTCAGATTTGTCATCTAAAAATAATAGTTCAGGTTTGGGAATCTTCCTAACATCCTCTGCCATGAAGACCAAAGCAAAAAATTAATTTAGTTTCTCTGCAATGACCTGTTAGGATTTTGTGATTCCCAGAGAGTCAGATGCTGGGCAAAATCAAGGGTCTTCGATACTTGAATTCAATTCAACAAGACTTTATTCAATGTGCACAAAGGGACAGCCCCGGTACTAAAATTAGCCAGAGCCCCTCGAGCAAGGAGCCCCTCCCCTTGCTGTTTTATAGCACATGGCAGTTACATAACAGGTTACATAACAAGTTATATAACACAAACTTCTAAACCAATTATATTCAACCTTTCCATATGTGGCTTTGTTTGTCAAATGCTTGTACTTCTCCACTCCACATGTTGAGTTCACTCCCCTCCCCTTGGCCTTTTCTAGACTGTTCCTAGGGTGGTGAGCCACAGCATGCTTCTTTATGCATACCTACTTTCCAAACCACATTTTGTTTAAAATGAACACGTGCATACCCTTCAGCTCCCCCATTTGGTTTTGGGGCTAAGAACAATTCTTAGACCCCCACTAACACCACTTCCTTGTATTTATTAGGAGCTATAATTGACCTTATCAACACTTAATTAACTGCAGTTTTGGTAACAGAATTAAACAATACATTCAACCTGTAATACATAATGATATCTACAATATTATAACAGGTAGATTTTAATGCACAGCCATTAATATTATGGATAAGGCATTATCCTATGTTATAAAGGCCCAGCCCACACTAGGGGGTGAAGTGGAGATTGTGAAGCATCTTATTTGCTTGCACCCAGATTACCAAGTGATCTAGGTCACGCTATATTATTTATCAGTCCTTGATTTTTGTGTTACAGGGCGTCCCCACTATAAGTCACTCCAGTATACATCCGTTTCACACTAAAGTCATTGACATTTGTGGGAACTGTTGCGTTGTAAGTCCTCCCATTCCCCGCTCTTAAGTCACGCAAAAAAAATTGTACAAATGTAAGTCAGCGGCAAGAAAATAATTCCCTGCTTTAAGTTGTTTTGCTATGAGTCCAAGTTTTTTGGAACATATCGGGAAGGCCTGTATCTGCATATCTTTGATGGTTTTATCTTTCTCCATCAAGGAGAAACATCAAGGAAATGTTTAATAGAGTAGGGCCAAGAACCAATTCCTGCAGATCCCCACTGGGAAGACACCAGTTCAATGATTATTCCCCATTTATAGTAAAATTTTGAGACCTATCAGCCCTTCTTTAATCCATTTAATGTATGCCATGATAATTATAACAATAATTATATATTGTTTTAATTTTTTAATCAACATATTATGGCTGCCTCAGACAGAATTCCTCGAGGAAAGGAATGCCACTACTTTATGTCAGATATCTCATGTCTTTTCCCAGTGCTGGCTGTGCTCAGTTGGCTGATGAAGGATAAATCTACACTACAGGGACAGGTCAATCTAAGCTATGCAATTGGCATTACGTTAATAGTGTAACTCAAATCAACATAGCTTGGATCTACTTACAACAGGGTCCATGCTGCACTGGGTTGACAGAAGAAACTCTCCTGTTGATTCCCCTTGCCTGTTTCATTCTGATGAAGCAGTGGAATGAACAGGTGAGTGACTGCTGGTTGATGTAGCAGGTCTTCACTAGACCTGCTAAATCAACCCCAGCAGATCAAGCACTGCAGCAGCAATCCACCCTATAGTGGAGACTTTCCCAAAGAGGAGGTGGGACTCAGCTCTTCCTTTCATCCATCACTGTGGCAACATCAGATTAATGCACTTCTCAGTGCTACTGTTACCTACTCTGAACCATCTTCTACCCCTCCTTTGTTATAGAAATCCAGCCACAATCTTGTTTCTAGTGAACAGATATTGGACTTGAATCGTTTTGAAAATATGTATTTATTGCATCCTGTTGGCAGTCTCAAATGTCAAGGCTTCCACTTCAGTGCAGCTTTAAGGATCTGCCTGTCATTGGCAACACGCAAAAGCAGAAGGCTTGACATTCAAGACAAACCTTTCATTCGACTAAGCACACATTTGGAGTACAGTTGTTCTAAATCAACTTGTAAAGAACAATTAACCCAGGATGCCTTATTTATCCCCAGTAAATACATTTCATTGCTCCTCTACTTACTTTTAGTCTAGTTTCCTTACACAGTGGCAAAATAGAATAGTTTAAACAACAACAAATCTATTGCACAGTTGTCAGGAGAAAGAGGTAATGTAGCTCTCATAAGGGAATGTCAGAGTTAGATGTACTTGTGCTCTATCCGTTTAAGAAATGAAGGGGAGCTAAAAGGGGGTAGCTCATGTTGCAGTATCAGAGGAATGTGTGCTGTGAAATGGTGGAGTATCAATGGAGTGGGTGCATACTGTGTTTGTCTGTTGATTTTATTACTAAGTTTAATTCCAGTTTGAAAACTGTCCCTGATCTGGGAGTGTAATATTTGGCAAGCACAAGTAGGAAATGCTGAATTGCCATGATCTCATCTCTTTGAGAGATGAACCTATCTAGAAGCTGCTGTAGACGGTTCCAAGAAAAGCCACCATGGAAGATTTAATAGTTGGTAAGGTGGGAGAGAGCTAGAGGATCTTCATGCTGAGGTATGATACCTTTTATGACTGTGAACAGACAAGCATTTAAAAGAAGTCTGTGACTCTCCAGGCATTTCTAGCACAAGTTGCAGTGAAAATGCTTGTGCATAAGAAACCACCTAAGTATTGAAGAGCAGGAAGAATTGGAAGATCAGGGATTGTGTGTATTGCTAGCATTAAAGACGAGATTTTTACCCCTTAGTGATATATCAAAAGAGAAACAAACCAAAAATCACAGACATAGAAAGATCATGTGGAAAAAGCATGCTGAAAAAATTAAAATCGCTTAAAATTAAATTTCAGGAAAACATGAAAGAAATTATAAGTCAGACCTCTGTGAAAAACCTGTCATCCATACCCCTGAAAACAGAATCAGTTTTGAAGAAAAACTTTAAAATAACAGAACAGATGGGGAATTCCCACTAAAAGGACAGGTTAAGTCTAAGCAGTCTGGCTCGTTCAATTGAAAATGATATCTGAAAGGGGTCAGTGAAAAAGAGATAACAGGAACTGCAATCTGGGCAACTTGCCCAAGATTGAGCCTCAGGACCTATACAGAAAAGTTGAGCCTGCCAAAACTAAGGTGACAGAATGGATCAAAGCTATCCTAGTCTTCAACAGTGGTATGTGTCTGAAAAGGGATGCTAGTCTTAGATTCTGTGTATACAATCAGGAATGGAACTAAAAAAAGGGATGGGTTATCTGTTGGGTGTCTGGCCAGGGAAGAAGGGGAGGAGTGGGCTTAGTGTCAGGGTGTCTGGACAGGGCGAGGGGACAGGAGTGGGTTAGGGGGCAGGGTGTTTGGCTGGGGGGAAGGGGCAAGAATGGGCCTGAAGGCAGAGTGTGTGGCCAGAGGGAGTGGGGTAAGGGCAGGCTTAGGGAGGGTGTCTAAGTAGCAGGGAGGGGCACAGAAGCTATTTTGGCAGCAGGGTGCCTGGGCAAGAGCTGGTTTGGGGGCAGGGTGTCTGGGCGGGGGGAGAGGGTCAGGAGCGGGCTTCAGGGGGTCTCAGCGGAGAGGTAAATGAGGGGGCTGGAGGTGCAGGGTCTGGAATGAGAGAGTGGGAGCACTTACTGGTCTTTGGGCCCCATGTTGTCCCAGGCTCAGGCTCCTATTAGCTGGATTCTGGCCAATTAGAGCTCAGAGAAATCCTGCAGCTGTTAGACCAGGACTGAATCCTGCTTTTTGGAATACAGGTTCTACAACCGCACCCTATCTGTACTACTGTGCATTAATCAAGTCACACAAAAATAGCTAAAGCAATAACTGGTTTATTTAACAAAATACTAAACTTAGAAAACAAATGTAAAACCACAAATGAAGCATGGCGTAAGGCCAGAACCCAAAATGGGATTGGTTGCTGTTTCCCCAGCCCAGGAAGGGGAGTGCTTCTTCCCTGCACAGTGGGGCTCAGGGCTTTCTCTCCTTGCCCCTCGCCCCCTTGCAGCATGAAGCCAGTGCTGGTGCTCCAACCACGCAGGGGAGGAGGGAGGATGAGGCTGTAGCAAAGGCAAAGGGGGCTTGGGCCACTCAAGTGATGGTCTTGGGATGTATTAGGTGAGGTATTTCCAGTAGGGATAAGGAGGTGTTA
>CM057847.1:141078648-141090047 GCA_030068395.1 Apalone spinifera | reverse complement strand
TATTTCGAAATAAGGCATGTGTAGATGCTCCACTGCTGCTATTTCAAAATAGCCTCCAATTCTAAATTATTCCTCCCCAGGGCCTCCTGGGGTTCTAAATGGAGATAGCACATCTACATTAGGGAAGCCTGCCTTGGACTAATTTTGAGGCTTCCCTGCAGTGTAGGTGTGCTATTTTGAAATAAGTTATTTCGGAATAACTATTCCAGAATAGCTTATTTTGAAATAAGAGTGCAGTGTTCCATAAGGGAAACAAACAGAAGTTTGGGAATTATACTTGCAGTTAGAGCTGGAGTGACTGAATAACAGCCCGGGGTGCTATAATGCAAGCACAGACTAAGGAGAATGTTTTCTCCTCTTGTGCAGATTTAAACACGCACTTAAACCCACCAGCCCAACTCAATTGTCTCAATAGGCAAGATTCTCCCTTTGTCCTCTTCATCTGTCTAGCAAATAGCCTGGGCTACATCTATACTGTGGCTTTTTTTCGGCAGAAGATATGCAAATGAAGCACTAATTTGCATATCTTGTGCTCTCATTTGCATATCCTCTTCCAATCCTTTTTGCGGAAGAGGTTTTGCCATTAAAAAGCCCTATATGTACGAGGCCATTTGTTGGAAAAAAAACCCTTTTGCGCAAGAGCCCTTATTCCTCAAAAAATGAGGTTTACAAGCTCTTGCGCAAAAGAGTTTTTTTCCGACAAATGGCCCTGTCTACACAGGGCATTTAAATGGCAAAACCTCTTCCGCAAAAAGGATTGGAAGAGGAAATGCAAATTAGAGTGCAAGATATGCAAATTAGTGCTTCATTTGCATATATTCTTCCAAAAAAAAGCCGCAGTGTAGACATAGCCTAACTGTACACAGTTAACATTTTTAAAGTGCTGAGCTAAGCAAGTGTAGAGACTGCTTACCAAACTGGTTGGAGAGCTTTCAGCATGTGAAGCACTGTGGGCTAGTCAGACTTTATTTGAAGTTCAACTTTCAGAGTGCTTTGGAAACAATTAACTCTGTAGGTACTGACTTGTGAAGTCAAAATCTCAATATTTTATTAATAGAGTTCTTACAGATAATATTTTAAAGGAAATAAGCATAAGTCTATTTGTCTGAGTAACACCTGAAAGATCAGGCTCATAAAAACTATAACAAAGATGTCTTAAAATGAAAATTGAGAGACTGAGAAGCAAGGAAGCAATTAGCTAGAATAACAATTAGTTTCTATAGGGGATAGAATTATGTCTAAACCAAATATTGCTGTCAGGGTATCAGTTTAAATCTGTAGCAATTCCACTGAAGTGAATAAAAATAATCTGGAATAGACTGTTCTCACAAAGGGTATGTCTACACTGAAGAGTTTTTTTTGAAAAATGTCTGTTTTTCCGAAAAAAAACTTCACTTACGTGCACACTGAAATTGTGTTCTTTCAAAAAAAATTGAAAGAACAGAAGGTTTTTTCCGACATTGGTAAACCTCTTTTTATGAGGAAGAAGCCTTTTTCTGAAAGACCTCTTTCGGAAAAAGGCTTGTGTGGATGGGGAAGAGGGAGTTTTTTCAAAAGAAGAGGAAAGAGGAAAAAGCACAGGTGCCCTGGTGGCCATTCCGTCCATACTAATCACAGCTTAAATGAGAGATAGCATCCATTCAGTGTGGACGCTATCTTTCGAAAAAGCAGATCGCTTTTTCG
The DNA here is from genome assembly GCA_030068395.1 of Apalone spinifera. Lineage (NCBI taxonomy): Eukaryota > Metazoa > Chordata > Testudines > Trionychidae > Apalone > Apalone spinifera. The sequence continues at coordinate 141,088,364 of CM057847.1, read as the reverse complement.
ATGCACTTTGGTAGTGTGGACGCTCCCTTTCGGAAGAAGTTTTTTCAGAAGATCTCTTCTGGAAAAGTTTCTTCCAAAAGAAGCCTGCAGTCTAGACATAGCCTCAAAGCAGAACTTGGCCCATAATATGATGTACCAATACATACTTGTGCTCCTAAAGACTTCCTTTTCTCATTGTGTATCTCCCATCCAACTTTTGACCAGTCCCAACTTTACTTCTCTCAAAAATAATCAGATTTTCTAAAACCTTTTATAATTGGTGGGAAAATTGGAAAAAATTACATGGGAATGTGTAAATATGAAATATTTCAACCACCTGAAATAAATGAAACCATTAAGATAAAATGAAAATAGGGGGTTTTTAATTCCATCTCCACTTTAATTGTAGAATTTCTGTCCTTGATGCTATAATTATATGTAGAGAACACAAAGGTCTCGTTGTGCTCTACTTCCAGTTTATAAACAATTGTGGGGTTCTGTGCAAAGTAGGTAAAAGCCCATAAAATTAACAGAATGGCATTTCTGGTGAGAACTATCCTGCTTGATTTATGAACTGTAATTATTATTTATGTTGCAATAGAATTCGAAGTGTATGCTTTACATGTAAAGATAGCCTTTTCCCACTTGTCTGGGATTTTTTGGCCATGATTTGTTAACTGTAAATGTAAAATTATAATCAGATTAAAGTATATTCAGACCAGAACTCTTGCAATTTCAAAACAATCTAGTTTAGTTTTCCTTTAAAGTGGAATTTAGGTTTTTATGGGAATGATTATTTCTGATCTGTACATTAGTACCTAGTGAGTGGTGAAAGATGTGGAACTTTCCCCACACCTATGGCCAGAGACAAACTGAAATACAGCACCTGTACTTTAGGGCGTAAAGGAAGAGGTATTATTGTATTCCTGCTTCCCCTGGAGACACGTGTCCCTATGATCAGAGGCAGTGGTACCTACGCCTGGGGTGAAGCATGAAAACATATTTCTGGCTCCAGAATCTATTTTGTAGAGTATAAATATTGCATGTGATCTAACATCCCTTAGGAGAAATTCTACCAAATTAGAAATTATTTGGCCAACATCTGTTGGACAGAAAGAGATGTGTATCTTAAAAGTTTAAACAGGGCATTATTCCTTAGCCAAGCAGCAGCAGATTTTAGAACTTTTTAGTAAGTCAATTTCCTGTTGCAAGAAGCTGTGTATCTGTTTTTTTCCTGCTCTGTTGTTATTCAAAATATAAGTCCTGTTTACCTTACATAAAGATGGCAAAAATAGAAAGCATAGCTACCCCCAGACAATTCCACCTGCAAAAAGCCGAGTGAAGACTCCACTAGGTCCAGCCCTGTGGCCAGAGAGCATTGCCTCATTGTCCCAGAGTATCTCAGGTTACTGTTTCTTCCTAGATGCCCCCTATTCTTGGTTGGGAAACCCTTGGTTGGGAAACCCTCTAAAGCCATACAGTATGAAGACATGGAATTCAATGTCCTCCATGCTAAGAATGAACTAACTTAAGTGGATATGGCAATTAACTCTCACTGCTTTCCAATAAAAAACCCTTACAAAACAAGGAATGCCCCTGCAGCACTTTTATGCTTTCCAGTAGTTCTACAACATGATGTAACTCCTCAAAGTCCTGCTTGGCTTTCCTGCAAATCCCCATTTAGAAAAACTCCTGTTTAACCTACACAATCCTCATAATGGCCATCCAGATGCAGTTGCAGTAGCCAGTTCCTGTGAACTCTCTTAATTTAAGCCTGTCCATAAAGTGTTTGATAACAAGTATTCATGTCAATTCATCCCACACATTTCACTACTACTTTAGCCAAAGGAAGAGTTTTGTGTTTACAAGTGCAATTTCTGAGTCTCTGCTGAAGTAGGAATGAACCACGCTGGCAAAAGCAGAAGGTGGGAGAATGTAATGGCTATCTTTTTTGCATCAATGTCAACTGTACAGAACTAAGGAGAGTTTAGAACCACATTGATTAAGATGAATTCTAATTGTGACATGCATCTTTGAGATGCCAAACTAAGACAACAGGAGCATTCGGGGCAGGCTGATGCTCCATAATTGTCAGTCTGTCACAGGTGCGTCTAGACAGCGGCGCTATTTCAGGATACTACTAGTCTTGACAGTATGCCCATTATTTTGAAATAGCTTTCAAAATAACGAGCATGCTGTTCCAATGTCCCTGTAAATCTTGTTCCATGAGAATTCAGGGATGTTTCAGAATAGCACTCTATTTCAAAATTTGGCGCTATATAAACAGTGCCAAATTTCTAAATAAGCTATTTAGAAATTAACTCGAAATAAGATACACAATTTGTGTAGCTCAAATTGCATAGTTTATTTTGAGTTAAGGGTACAGTGTAGATGCACCCAGACAGTGCAGTACAGGCAAGCAAGTTTTCCCTTGATTGTTTTTCTCTTATTCAGAATAGTGAAGTAGTTCATTTGCTGACTTGTAAACTTGAAGGGTGACATTGATATTCATCAGATTGCACTTCATCTGAGATAAATTATTGCTTCCCAGTGCAGGTATGCTAGAGGAGGGAAATGGGATCCTTTTCCTGCTCTAGCACTCTCACTCATGATACAGGCATATCACTGCATACATTTCTGTAGGGAGTACTCACAGTGTTAGCATGGATAAGTCTATAGAGGGGGTGGCAGAATGGAGGGATAATTGTGGATCTTCCCCTTCTCCGAATTAGATGGAGAGAGCAAAAGGCACATCTCTGAGATGTGTTTATAGTAAAAACAAGAAGTTTATTTAACAGAGACTTTAATGATTACATAAAACCATTGGTAACAGAAAACCAAATGGTTACATAAAAATAAAACATTTACTCACATTCTAGAACCTAGTATTTGTCATCAGTGGGGTTTTTTCAGCCAGGTAGACTGTAATCTCTTTACCATTTTATAATTCATGCTCTCAGCTTGTCCCCACAGAACAGGATGCAGACTTTAGTTCTGTACCTATAGTTATGGTCCAAAAGTCCACTTTCTTCATTTGTAAACAGGACTTTCTCCTCTGGGTTTATTTCTTCATGAAAATTCACTTTCTGGAAGATTTCACAATCCCTTCATTAGCATTTGGCTCAGATTATAAACGGGCATCCATTGTAAACCATACAATACTCACTTTACATGTAGCCAGTCAGATAAATATTTGTTGCATGAAAGAAATCTGTACCTCCCATTCTGGTGACCAGCCCCAAGTCACAGATGTGAAGAACATAATTTTCAGTATATGTACATCACTACTTATATAATATCCATATATACATTTCACAATGACCTGGGAACAGGTGTGACACAGGCTTTCAGAATAGTCCTTACATTACAATCTTTGGCAAATCTTACAGAAGATCCCTCTAGTACTTTTGCCCCTTTGTCAGTTAGCAGCAGGAGGTCTCTGCATCACGGTAGTTTATGACATGAACAATCCCATTGGATGTAAATGAAAACATATTTGAAACAAAATAAATACAATGTAGTAATTTAAAATTAATTTTAAGATGGAAGAACTCTCAGAAACATCCTAATATTTTATTCTGAAAAAAAATGGGGATCCAGCCTAGATCTTTAACCAAGCAGGTGGCTGAGTACAGTAATTCCTCATTTAACATGATAGATGCGTTTCTGAAAATGTTTGTGCTAACCGAAAAGGTGCTATGCTGGGTCAATTTTCCCATTAAACATAATGGAAAAGGTGGGGGTTGCGTTTCAAGTGGTGTCGACAAAGTCAATTTTTTGTTGGTGCTGGGTCATCAACGTCAATATTAGATGATGTAGATGGAACAGGGCTATCTTGTTCATCAGATGATTTTTTTTTAGGTTGAACACGAAAAAAACTTTTGATAGAGAGCTGTTTTGCTGCTTTTTGTTTTTCATTGTAAAGTTGCTTGTAGCAAGATATGGTGCTTTCTAAGCTTTTCACTACTTTTGAGCTCCATTCACAAGCAGGATCATTCTCATAAAAATGTTTATTACATCACTTATAAACACAAGTCGCCGCGCTTTGTTAAAACACAAAGATAAACACATGAGAGAGCGGAAGAGTGTTGTGACCACGTGTATTCATCCGCTCATGCGTATTACCACTGTTTTCACCAACTTATACTGCCGCACTAAGTAGTCCGCCACTTGATTATTTTCGTGTTATTTCGGGGACGGTCATGTTATTCAAAAAACAGTCCCTAAAAAAAAAAATCGTGCTATTGCGAAAACGTGTTAAGCGGGCACGTGTTAAATGAGTAATTACTGTACTGCCACTAGTAGGATTCAAATAAGTAAATAGAGTCAAAATGCATCTGAGTCCAGCAGATGCATCTGAGTCCCAACATGTGGACTTTGCTTACTTTTTGCCAGCAGATCTATATGTTGACAAGAAGCTATTTAATCAGCCTAATTTAACTGTCAATACTTACTTTAAATTTGTTTTTAAATGTTATATTTACTATGAAGACCTAATTTTAAAAGACCTTAAATAGAAATCAGATAATGTTCTATTTTGTCTACTTACAGAAAAAGGCATAAAAATTTACATTAAAATAGAGGAAGATTTCAAAAGTTGCTAAACAATAAGCAGTATTCTATTATCTCCCCCACATCATAAAAAAGTGAAAATCTTAGGAAAGAAAATGGGTCTCTAAAACCTGTATCGTATTTCAGTTTTAAAATGCACTTCAAAAAGCACCTAAAAGTGTAAACCAAATTACTTTAAACCCAGATGTAATATCCTTTTTTTGAAAATTATGTACAGTTGGAAACACTTACTTTAAATGAGCATTTTAAAATAAGTTTTGCCCTTTAAGAGCAAAAGCCAGGAAACACAAATGTTCACATTGCCTTCTGCTGGGTGCAGTCTGCCAATAACCAGAACACAGAGTCCTCCTTTCCAGTTAGGGATCCAGCTACAGTAAGAAAACTGTGGCTCCAGGACTTCTCCTTCTCTCCAATTAAATTACTGGCTGCACCTCCCTGTTCCAGCACCCTGGAACCTAAGTAGTCCGGAACAAGGGAATTTGCTGGATTAGGGGAGGTCTGGTGCTTGGGCTCTCCTGGGGCTTCCCTCCTGGCTGCTGCCCAGGCAGAACCTGGAGGCCTCACTTCCTGTATCAGAGGGGTAGCCGTGTTAGTCTGAATCTGCACTCGTCACTTCCTGTGGCTCACCTCCCTGGTTCTGCTGCCCTCATCCTACTCATGGGTCTCTGCTTACTGCTCCTGGCCCTACACAGGGCAGCAGCTGCTCCCAAGGTTCACCACACCTGGCCCCATATGCAGCTGCTTCTGGGGCTCTCTGCCCTGGTCCAATATGAGGCGGCAGTCTCTCCCGGGACTCTCTACCCCCAAGTCACTGGCCTTTTGGGTGCCACCGACCAGACTGGGGCTGTGCCTACACTACAAAGAATAGTCGGAAAAACATACACAAATTGCAAACCACAATTTGCGTATCTTTTTCTGCTTTTCTTCTGAAAGAGGCTTTTCTGACATTTGGCCTTCCTATGTGGGGCCAAATGTCAGAAAAAAACCCTCTTTCAGAACATCCCTTCTTCCTCATAGAACGAGGTTTACAGGGGTGTGGAAAAAACATGTCTGCTTTTCCGATTTTTTTTTTGGATGGGGGGGGGAAACAGACACATTCCTTGGAGCTATCTCGGAAAAGCTCTGTAGTCTAGACGTACCCTGGATCTGGTCCCAGCCACTCTTAACCTTTGCGGCTGGGGCAATCTGGTCTAGCAACATTTGTGCTCCCTTTGGTTCTTGTATTTTCATTATGCTCCATGAGTTGTTGAAATACTGGATTGCTACTATTCCTCATTCTTATTAATTCAGCAACCAGACATTTTAGCCAGAAAGAATGGGCTGATAAAAAAAGGCCTGTAAGCATGTGGTTTGTAAAATAAAGGCCTTTATCCAGGCCTTTAAGCATGTGGTTTGTAAAATGCTTAGGTAAAGGAGTTCTCTCATTGACTGCACTGGAAGCTGAACTGGACTCCAAGGGCCTGATTTTCCACTTCTTTGCACCTTTTGTATATATGTGTGTTTGTGCAAAATAGGTATAAAGTGATACCATTATAACTGAGTCACAGTTTCACCCAATTTGCATTCACAATGCTCAGGTGTATAACTACACAGGGTGAAAAGAAGTGGAAATGAAAGCCCAAAAGTAGTTGTGGGAGAAGGAGCAAACAAAAATTGGAAATCAAGAGCTAAGTCAGAAACTCTTTTTAATTATCTTGTGCTGTTTGCACTTGACTGATTTGATGATTGAGCTCTAAAATATCAGATCTTTCCACTTCCAGCATTGAGGATTTGTGTTCAGACCTGAAAGTTATATAACTTCAGTTACCTGTTTTACTGAGGATGTGGGGAAATAATAAAGAAAATTGACACTACCGTTGGATATTCACATACAAATAGACATGTTCACTAAATATGGCCACATCGGTAGTTATGCAAAGGCCGTCCTGGCTGCAGCTGGCGGCTGTGCCAAAAGATCTACACTCCAAAGCAGAGGACTTGCCCTTCGTTAGGCAAGCCCTATTTGCCAAGAAGACGGACCAGCTGCTTCACTCGGGCAAGGACTCGACAATCACCCTCAGGACGCTCGGCATGTATACCCTGCTGTATCGTCGGCAGCGATACACACCTTACTACTGTCAAAGACCCGTCTCATATGCAACATCTCGATGCAGGCAATACGACCAGCAATGACCTAGACAACGACAATAAAAGCGACGACCTCAAAATAACAAGGCACCAAACCAACAAAACAACTGGCAGCCTGTTTGATGGTTTCATCGAGGGTCTGCGAAACATCCCTTTGGAAAACCATCCACAAGAACCGAAAAAAATATTCCATCATCGATTGAGACCATACCGCCATTGGGTTCGCGAGTTAATCACATCAGGCTACACAGTCCCCTTCACCTCGTTACCCCTTCTCTCTCCCCCTTCCCCGTTCCTTCTCAAGAACCCCTCTCATAAGCCTTTCTTAAAGGCAGAGGTTCTCCATCTTCTCGAGATCGGGGCCATAGAGAGGGTACCCAAGGAATTCCAGGGCAAGGGATTCTATTCCCGTTATTTTCTTACCGAAAAGAAGTCGGAAGAGTGGAGACCAATATTAGATCTTCAGGGACTCAGTCGATACCTACGAAAACAATGGTTCAAGATGGTAACACTGGCTTCCATTATTCCAGCGCTCAACACAGGGGATTGGTTCGCGTCCCTCGACTTGCAGGACGCATACTTTCATGTGACCATACATCCGGCCCACAGACATTTCCTAAGGTTCCTGATAGGCGACAAACATTTCCAATACAGAGTTGTTCCCTTCAGCCTTTCATCAGTGCTGAGAGCTTTCTCAAAAATACTAGCAGTAGTTGCCGCGTAGCTTTGCCGCCTGGGCATCATAATTTTTTCCTATCTGGACGACTGCCTAATCAAAGCTCCTACTCTGGAAGAGTCATCACAGGCTATCAACATCACACAAGATCTGGCCTGTGTGATGCCATTTCAACACTCTCGATCTCATAATCAATCTCGCAAAGTCGTCCACAAAGTTGTCCACAGCAAATCTCGAGTTCATTGGGGCTCGACTAGATTCCACCATGACCAGGGCTTAGCTGCCCCTCTCCAGATTCAGAGTAATCCAAGAACTTGTACAAATACTCTCCATGAGCTCCAAGACCTTTATACTTACTTTCCTGAGGCTCCTAGGCCATATGGCCGCCACCACATATGTAGTACAACATGCAAGATTGCGCCTCAGATGTCTTCAACATTAGTTGACTTCTATCTACCGATCGGGCAATCACAACCTTCACAGATCAGTTTCCATCCCTCCTGTGGTACGGAAATCCCTAAAATGGTGGAACACCACCACAAGTATGCTTACCGGCGTCCCCTTCCATCACCCACAGCCCACCATACAAATAACAATAAATGCATCCTTACTGGGCTGAGGAGCCCACCTTGGGGACTCGCAAGTTCAAGCATGTTGGGCCGCTCACAAGTCCCTCCAACACATCAATTTTCTCGAGTTGAGAGCAGTATTCAACGCCTGCAAAGTTTTCCTATCCAACATTCAAGGCCGCCTTTCGGACAACATGACAACAATATATTATATCAACCGCCAGGGCGGTGCTCACTCACGATCGATTTGTGTCGAGGCTTATGGAACTGGTGCATCCGACACAATATTTCCATCACTGCGATGTACCTACCGGGCAAGGACAACGTCATTGCCGATATTCTCAGCAGGCACCTCATCCACCAACACGAATGGCAATTGAACCCGCAGGTAGCAAAACAAATCTTCCAAAGGTGGGGGCTTATTTGCAATATATCACAACACGAAGTGTCCCTTTTACCGTTCAAAAGCAGGCATTGGACCGAACTCTCTAGGGGATGCCTTCCTTATAGACTGGAACCATCAACTACTCTTTGCGTTTCCTCTAATTTCTCTGATTCCCAAAGTTTTGGAGAAAATAGCCAGGGAAAATGCCAAAGTCATTCTTATAGCTCCCTTCTGGCCCCACCAAACATGGCTCCCACTTCTCCTCCAGATGTCCATGTGTCCTCCGTACCACTTACCAGACTGACATGATCTTCTGACACAACAGCAAGGGAGAATTATACATCCACAGGTCCACCGCCTACACGTCACGGCATGGCTTCTAACTGGTTCTAGCACACAGAAATCACATGTTCCCAGGATGTCAAACATGGGTTGATGCATAGTAGAAGGGACTCAACATGCCGCCTTACCTGTATAAATGGCACCGTTTCCAATCCTGGTGCCATGTCGATAACCTCAATCCCGAGTCCCTTCCTCTCCAGCACATCCTTGATTGTGCCCTGCAATTGCAAAGATAAGGTTTATCGCTTCCTTTGATCAAAGTCCACCTCTCTGAGATCTCAGCTCTTCGACCCCTAGTACAGGGTTACTCGCTATTCTCCCATCCAATGACCAAAAGATTTTTTAAGGGGCTTGCAAACTTATCCCTTACACAGGGAACCCGCAGACGTGTGGGATTTGCAGCTAGTCTTACATGCCCTAATGTGTCCCCCCTTCGAGCCAATGGCAACATCTGACCTGCCTACACTCACCATGAAGGTCATCTTCCTCCTGGCTATTACCTCTGCCCGGAGAGTGGGGGAGCTTGCTGCTCTCTTAGCCACACCACCATACACACTTTTCACTAACCAGGGGCGGATACTGCTTCCTCACCCCAGCTTCCTTCCCAAGGTGAACTCGCAGTTCCACATTAACGAGCCCATCATACTCCCAACCTTTTACCCTGAACCGCACTTGTCTCCACAGGAATCCCAACTGCACACCCTGGATGTTCGCCGTGCCCTCATGATCTACTTGGATAGAACACGAGCTTTCCACAAATCACGTTTGCTACTATCCACGGCCCAGCACTCTATGGGCCAACCCCTCTTATCACAATGCATTTCTAAGTTTGTTGTCTTCTGCATCTCATGCTGTTACTCATTACAAAATAAGACCCCCCCTTGTTCACTAAGAGCACATTCAACTAGAGCAATTGCAACTTCGACAGCCTTTATCAAAGGAGTCTCCTTAGCAGACATCTGCAGAGCAGCTCATGGTCATCCGATTACATGTTCACGAAGCACTATGCTAACAACACTTCAACTCATGACTCTGCAGTAGCCTCAGCAGTCTTGCCCATGGCACA
>CM057847.1:141006182-141017666 GCA_030068395.1 Apalone spinifera | reverse complement strand
CACTGATGTCCATATATTAGACTATTAGGGGTTCCGCAAAATTATTTTGAGTTTAAAAGGGTTCTGTGGCCAAATAAAATTGGGAAACACTGCATTAGAAGACAATGTGGTGAAGCGTGAAGTCCAGACCATTAATACTGTATGCTAGAATAAGGCCAGTTTCACAAAGCTCAAAACAATTGTCAACTCAGCATGGAATAATTTAATTAGAAAAAATGTGAATGGTATTTGAGAATCATTTAAGAATACCTCACTAGATACCCAAAAAGCCAGAATTGAGGAAGGTGGTGCATTGGTTACAAAACCAACCTTATTTAAAGGGAAAGTGAAGGCAGCTATCTAATATGTTATATATGAAAGAAATAAGTTGATGGTAAAGAATATAAATCAAGTGTTAGGAATTGTAGAAAACTAAAAAGTGAAGCAAAGAGACATAAGGAGAAATATTATGATCAGCAGATTAATGCACAGTATGGAGTTTTTAAAATATATTAGGAAAATGAAGTATTTTGAAAAGTAGTAGATTAAAAAGCTAAAATTATAAATGCAGAAAAAGCAGATGTAGTAAGTAAATATTTCATTTCTGTGTGCGGAGGGGGCAGAAGATATAGTCTTATTATATGGTGATACTCCTTCCACTTGACTAGTGTATCTGGGAGGATGCTAAATTAAAGTTACTGAAGTTGAACATTTTAAAATCAGCAGGTCAAGATAATTTGCATCCAATAGTTTGAAAAGAATGGGCTGAGAGGCTTGCTGGGCCACTAATGTTGACTTTCAATATATCTTGGCATACTGCGGAAATTTCAGGAAATTGGAAGAAAGATAATGTGCCAATTTTTAATGGGATGACCCGGGTACTTAAAGGCCTGTCAGCCTGATACCTGTCCCCTCAGATAATGGAGTGGCTGATATAAGGCTTGCATAAGAAAGAATTAGAGGAAGGTAATGTAATTTAATGGAAATCAACATGGGTTTATTTGTAATCAGTCCTGTTGGACTACTTGATATCTTTTTATGTTGAGATTTCACGTTTGGTTGATAAAAATAATTTTGATGCAATTTACTTAGACTTCAGTAATGCGTTTCACTTGATACTGCATGATGTTTTAATTAAAAAACTGGAATGCTATGAAATGTGGCACATATTTAAGGGGTTAAAACTGGTTATCTGATAGATGTCAAACTGTAACAGTAAATGGGGAATTGTTATGGAGTGTTGTGTGCTGCAGGGAGTGGTTTTTGACCCTGCATTATTTAACATCTTTATCAATGGCTGGGAAGAAAACATAAAATTGTTACTGATAAGTTTGCAGATGAGAGACAAACTGCTATGGAGTAAATAATGAAGAGATCACTAATTTAGAGTGATTTGGATTGCTTGGTAACATGGACACAAGCAAACTATGTTTCTTTAATATGTCTAAATGTATTAATTTAGGCAATACAGGAGGGAACCACCTATTCTGGGAAATAGTGACTGTGGAAAGGATTTTGGCAGTGTGTTGTACAGTCAGTTGAACGTGAGCTTCCAGCATGATGTTATGTCCAAAGGAGTTAATGTGTTCATGGGATAAATATACAGGGAAGAGAGGTTATTTTACCTCTGCCTTTGGCACTGGTACAACGGCGGCTGGAATACTGTATGCAGTTCTGCTGCCCATAATTCAAGAAGGATGCTCATACATTGGAGAGGGTTGGTTCAGAGAAGAGCTGTGAGCCTGATTAAAAGGTTAGAAAACATGCCTTAATTATAGTGATTAATGCAAGGAGCTCAATATATTTAGCTTACCAAAAAGAAGGTTAAAGTCTGACATGATTATGGTCTGTAAACACAGAGAACAAATATATAATGGTTCTTCAGTCTAGCAGAGAAAGGAATTCAGTGGCTGGAAGTGGATGCAGACAAATTCGGATCGGAAATAAAACATGTTCTTAGTGGTGAGAGCAATTAACTGTTGTAACAGTTTACCAAGGGTTGTGGTAGATTCTTTGTCACTGTTTAAATTAAGATACACTCTAGGAATTATTTTGGGAAAGTTTTATGGTCTGTTACACAGGACTTTAAACTAGAGATCAGTTGTCCATTCTGACTTTGAGATGTATGAATGAAAATAAGCAATTGAGTGTTGAACAAACTTTTCCCATACAATGTAACTAATGTGCTGTAGACCTGATTTACAACTATTCAGAATTAATGGTATTCTTCTGAGTAGAGGCTATTTTTAGGCACATTTTTGATGGCTTTGTGATTGGAATAAAATTGAAAAGCTGGTAAGAGACCAAATTCAGCCAAATTTATACCTAGCTTTGTATCTTAATTTTTGAGGACACTGCCGAGATCGCTTTTCTCTCTCTATAAATATCTTTTTTTCCCTGCAGGATGACAGAATGACGTCATCATATCTCTCTGTGTCCTGCCTGCCTTCTCCCTCTGTCCTCTTGTCCGCTGTGGGGAGAGCCTGAGGCCTGATGAGGCCTCAGCCCCTCTCTGTCCCCCTGGTGGCTGGGGAGAGAGAACTGGGGCAGGCGTGGCTGAGGGAGGGAGAAGGGGATAGATCTGGGGTTGGCGCCAGCTCAGCCCTGCACGACGGCCGGTGCTGGTAGCCGGGGATGGCCTGGCTTTGGCCTCAGCCTAGTGTCCGGGAGGTGAGGGGGAGGGCCAGGGCTGTCACACCTTGGCCTGGCCGTCCCCAGCAGCCAGGAAGAGAGCTGGGCTGCCTATCCCCAGAGAGATGGGGATTGACAAGCATAACGAGCAGAAGGTGCAGCCCCCGGTGTAACTTTAAAACTATTTCCTGTAGTTATGTAGGAACTCAGATGCTTACCAGAAATTGGTTGCCCTACCAAATATTTTTTTTTCCTTTGTGACCTGTAGTAGTTGCTCTTGAATATTAGACTTGAGACGGAGTAGGATAAGGTACATTGGTATCTAGTGGATAAGGTACATTGGCCTTGGAGTCGTGAGACCTGAATACTATTACCCACTCTGCCAGTAACAAGCTGTGTGACGTTGAGCAAGTTACTTCACATCTCTGTATCTGTTCCTCTTACAGTATTTTGTTTCTCTTGTCTGTTCAGATTGTGAATGCTGTGGGACAGAGACTCTTGCTGTGTATCAGAACAGTGATTGTTGGTACAGTGAGTCTTTGTCCCCGTTTGGGCCTCTTAAGCACTACTGTAATACAAATAAATAATAGCTTCTGACATTAAAACACAAATCCATAGTAGCTTGATTTAGACGAGTGTCAAACCCATATTATCTTTTCTTTTTATTATAAAAGGACAGGTGGTTTTAAAACTAACTAACTTACTTCTACTGCGCGTCTCTTCTTTGAAGTGAAATTCTTTGGATGTGATTTAATGGAAGTCTCTCTGGATGTCAGTAATATGTAGTGTCTCAACAGTTATAATCCGGGGGTCGGGGGGGGGGGGGGGGGGGGGGGGGGGAGATAAACTAAATTTGATTTGAATTCTAATATCATTTGCTTTATTTAAGGCACATATTTAGCATAACATTGAAAATTAAGTCTTTATTGAAGATAGTTCATTGTTTAGTGACAGTTCATTGTTTAGGAGACTTAGAACCTGCTCCCTCAAATGACTACATATGGGCACAGGGATCTACCCTCTTCAGTGACTGGGCCTTAATACAGTTACATACTCTACAAAATATGCAGACTTATTCCAGGGGACCTGATTAACACTATTCAGAAAAAAAATATAAACATAATGGAACTAATTATATCTTATCCTTAATACATTAGCCTTCCACAAAAGCAGAAGGCTTATTTGATTGGCTCAGCTAATACCATTGTAATGTTTAGCATTCTAATTGTCAGGCAAGGAACATTTTAAAACTATAAATTTTGCTTTTTCTTCCGGTTTAGGTTCTGCCAGATTTCATTATTCATAGCCTGAGTTAGTTATGTTATACTTTTGTGATGGTGCATCTGCCCTGCAGTGGCCCTTTAAAGGTTAAAACCCAGCCCTGGGAGAGTGCTGGAGCATTGGTGCTGTGGAGCCAGCAGCTGTGGCTGGTATGAGCCAATCAAGGCCCAGCTGAGGGCAGTATAAATAAAGGCTCCCTGGAGGGGAGGAGACAGGCACACTCTTGCTCCAACTGAGGAGCATGAGAGATCTAGCTGCCAGGGAAACTAAAGACTTCCTGATTTTAGAGTAGGCTGGGGAAAGGCAGGCAGAGCTGGGGTAGCTCTGGCCAGACAAGCTCCCAGGCTATAGGGCCTGAAGCAAAGCCTCAGGGTTCTAGAGCTGTGGGAAGGGAGCCAGAATAGGCCAACATAACAGGTCCATACCCCCTTGCCAATGATCAGTGGTCATTTCAGACTGCAGTTTGCCACTTAGGTAAGGGGCTAGCTGAAGAGTGGCAGTGGGTTACTGAGGTAAGATGTGTATAGGGGCCTGAGGGTTTCCTGAGGGGTAAGACCCTAGAATGTGGGGGCACTGGCAGGGCAGTACCCAAGGGAAGATGACAGTCTGAGAGGAACGTGGGTCCTAACACAGAGGTAGAGAATAATAGATAACAGCAGGTGTGACACCAACCAGAAGGGGGCGCGCCAGCACCAAAGAGCTAATTCCCTGAGTGGCCAGCAGGAGGTGCCTATGGTGGTGAGGCCTGCCTGGTTACAACTTTAAATTAAAAAAAGGAAACTCAGTTCTCTGCCTTAATCTTTGACCATTTGGTTTAAAATGTTAGGGTTGTCTGAAACTTGGGTGATACAAATTTAGGAATATAAAATGAGTCTTGTGAACTAATGTATGCCCAGCTGTACTAGTTTAAAAAACAGATTTTAAGGAAGGTAAATTATACTTAACATCAACAAAGAAAAATATGAAATCTGATTTTACATAATAAGCTAACAGTAAATGGAGGGAGAATATTAATACTTCCACTTCAGGAAAAAGGAGACTAAAGAATACATTTTAAAAGTTAAATGTATTCCAAGAAAATCCAGGATATGTAAATGGAAAGTATAATTCAAGACATGTAGTATAATTTGAGGTGGACTGTAACATTCCTTGCAGACAAGTAAATTTAATAAAAATCTGTGTGGACACACCATGTTTCTCTAATCCAGTGGTCCCCAACGTGGTGCCCGTGGGCGCCATGGCCCTGCTGGGGCATTTATGTGTACCCGCCGAATTATCTGGGCCGGCCCCGCCCCCAGCGCATGCACGGTGCCAGCCCCAGGCGTGTGGCCCATGCCCATGGGCAGCCCCTGCCCCAGGTGCACAGCACATGCATGGTGCCAGCCCTGGGCGCGTGGTGCGTGCTTGGCCCCGGGCGCCCAGCAGCCCCAAAAGGTTGGGGACCACTGCTCCAATCCATCCCACTCAGTGTACTCTTCTCCCTCTTCTCCCCCAAGGATAGTTTGAAGAAGAAATTTGATATCTAAATTTCTTTCTCTTGGAATCTACTTACTAAAATGCTGGATGGATCCTGTGCAATATGAATCTCTGCTACACTGAATAATACTGTAACAATATTTTGGTGAAGATACTTTGGGACACAGACACACCAAGCATGCTTATTTAGTGGCAGGAAAAAATGTATTTAACAGGCTGGACATCTCCCTGTATAGTGAAAATGAGAAAGGATGGGTTAAAGCAATGAGAGAACCTGGACTGATTTTAGATTAAGTGAAACTGTGGAAGACTGACAAGTTCCTACAATAAAAGTTACTGATGTTAAAAAGATCTATACACAGAAAATTGCCTTGTTTAGAATAGAAATGAAGAAAATGTTTGCTAATGTATGGAATATAATCTCACTGAAAGGATGTTAAAAGCAAAACATTTTTTTTTAAATTAATATTCCTTTGGTGCTATGTGAATGGTAACTTGTATGCAGCAGATGTTTGTTTACACTAGGAAGTGTAGATTCTGAAGAACATTGACACAGATAGCTATAGAGGGATAACATTTAAATCTACATGCCACAGTAGCAGAAGCATTTTTCTGAAGTTCATACATTGTGGTATAAATTATTGCAGAAAAGTTCAAAACTTCTGTCACTGGAACAGTGGGTTAGAGTTATGTTTTCATGCCTGTTTTTCCCCCCATAGGGTCTGTGATCCATCATGTTAATTCTTGATCTTGCTTTTGAGGACATGGATTTTTGGATGTTAAGGGTATCGTCTGTATGTTTTTCATATAAACAGGGCTTGTGGCAGAAAAACTTCATGTAGAATTATGTTCCAAAATCTAAGCTTTTGTTTATGAAAATTAAGACTAGTCTGCTGTTTGTGATGAGGTAGTGTTATAGTTGGCTGTAAACATGGCTTGTGTCAACACACATAATTAGTTGCTATGGCAGCTAATCATGTTTAAATCCTTTTAAGAGTCCTAGACTGATGCACGGTTGGCATTATGTACATAATTTCTTTTTAAATTACATGGTTGAGTTTAGGGATGTGAATGGGAAATGTTATGGTACCCGGGAGCAGGCCCCTCCTATGGCCTGCTGCAAGTGGAGAGCTGCTCTAGCCCTACACAGGTGTTAGGATCTAGCAGCCTGTTCCTAGCTTCCTCTGCACCTGTGTGGAAGGGCCTGGCTGGGCAGCAACAGCCCCTGTGTGGCTGGGGAAGGGTAGCAGCAGCTAAACATAGCATTTAACAGGGGTTAACTAAATAACCGGGGCTTTACATCCCTAGTTGAATTTGTAGTTGGTTCAATTACAGTAATGTTGGCAACATTGTCTAGGGTATTTCTAGTATACCATCTTTTTAAACAATGTACCATTTAAAACTGCTCTAAGTACACTATGTTAACATTAGTGGGTCCCATGTTGTCAACAGCCATGTCACTTAACTGGTGCCAGCAGCTATGGGGAAACTTAGAATATCCTCCCTAGTATGGAAAAGGCAGAGAGGATTCCAGTGAATAAGTAAGTGAATTCCAAGCCATTACCACTTTTGAGCACCTTGTGTCCACATACGCTCAACTGTTTGTAATAGTGCATGAGCATTTCCATTGCAGTTATACTCATTCAGGGCATATTTCACAACAACCGTCCAGTATGTGTTGCTCTTTTATCTTTTCAGTACTGATATAAAAAGGGTGATATTACAGGAGCAGCATATTAATTGGTGTTCCTAGCAGAGTTCTCCGATTATATATAGCATATTTGTTTTATAAGTACAATCATAGGGCTTTTTCTTGTTTTAAAAATTAAAAATATTGTAATAGACTAGTTGTGCCATGTAAAATGATAAAATACAGACTCTTTTCTAGGCTGCAAAAGGATGATTTAAACAGCTCATATTTTACAGACATTTTAGTGCCTCTCCGGTTGTTTGCTGCTTTCCAGCAGAGGCCTCAAAAGAGGCATTTGAGGAATTGGAGCAGCAATAGGGAATACTAAAAAGTGGACCCATTGCACTGTTTAATGCTAGTCAGGATGGTTAGTGTAGACATGCCAATTAATTAACAAATTGCTGTTGTATAATTTTCTACAACAGAAAAGATTTATATACCAAGTTATAAGAGAGGCTTTTTATTTTGTATTGGTATGCTAGTAGTGCCTAATCTTTTCTGTGTACTCATTTTGGCTGGTCTTCCTTATTCCCAGCTCTCTGGTCAGTATTAGTGCATTGTCTTTGTGCTGTTTTGTGTGCACATACTCTGGGTTCTCCTTTCTTTTTTGAGGCACTGTGGGATAGCCTGGATTTTTCCAGAGTGCACAGAAAAAAGCAGGGATTGTGATAGATGTGGACTCAGATTAGATTGACACAGTTGTATAATGGGGGGGGGGAAGGCAGTTTTTGAACACATTCCATATTGTGTGTTAGAATAAAGTATTATTAACTTGTTACAAAAACATAATTGAACTTATAATGCAATTGATCCTTAAATTTGAATATGGCAAAGTATTGCAGTGTTGATCATTATTCTACAGAGTAAATGTTGGGTTGAGACAGCTTTACTGTCAGGGGTTGCTGATATAAAAAGGGGTTGCTGACTGGGAAAAGAGTTATTAAAGTTCCTCATCCAGTGAGCCTTGTTTTCCCACCTTCATTTAAAGAAAGTAATCTTTTATCCTCACTTTGAAATGAGGAGAGAACAAGGGAGGATATGCATCTTCTCTTAGCCAGAAAATAGTTGAGGCTTTTGGAAATCAAAACTTAGTCTACCAGAACCTTATTGTAGGCTAACATGCCAACTACTACCCAGCTACTGTACATAGCAGCCTTCTCCTTATCCCTGTCTACTTCTACAGTGGAGTTATGACTTTGGCCCCAAAACATGGCGCATACTGACAATATAAAATTAAAATTATATTGATGATTGATTTTTAATGTTTAGTTAAATATTTATTCCACTTTTTTATTAATTACTGAATCTGCAACAGAATTTCCAGTTTGTCATATCAAAGTATTACAAAAACCAGGACAGAGCTCATTACACAATATAGGCAACTTGCTAGTAGAGTACACTGGGGCTTGCTTATGCAACATAGCAACTTAACAACAAATGGTGAAATTGTGTCCCTATTGAAATCACTGACAAAATTGTCATTGGAAAATTCTGACCCCATTTAAGTCAAAGTGCCTGTGTAGTGCACTGTTGAATATAATAAGTGAAATATCTGACGTAAGATTTTTTAGCGTTATATCTTAAAATACTGCCAGCCATTTGTACTATTCTATAGTAGTTTTTTACATGAACTAGAACATAATTCTCCCTTCAGTTTTGGGTTCAGTCTTGTTAGCTGACGAGCTCCCTAGTCTGTTATCTCCTGTGGGGGTTAAGGATAATGAGATTTTTTTTAGATTTCAAGGTGAAGATATGTTACTTCAAAGGACTGCTGTTAAGACAGTTGGCCCATATTTTGGTTACTTTCATCTTTTCCCCCTTATTCAATTAAGGTCCAACCAAACTTTCTTGAAGGGAATGTTTCAATTTATTGTATATATATTAGGGATGTAATAGTTCAGTAGGTTAACCGATTAACCAATAAGCAAAAGCTTATAGGTTAATCCTATAGACTACATGCATTTCTCCCCCTCCTCCTGCCAGTAAATTTTTAGCAGGTTGGCTAGCAACCCGGCTCAGTACTGGTTTGTACCGGTTCTGGGACCGGACCTACCCCCCCTGCATTTAAAGTGTATTAGCGGCCAGGTGGGCAGGCAGCCCGGCTCAGTTCCGGCTCACACCAGGACCAGGAGCTCAGCCCCCTGGCTGCTGCCACCCTGCACTGCTGCCTTTGATACTGAGGCAACAGCACAGAGTGGCGGGGGGCTCCTCAGGAGTGGGGGGCTGGAGCGCACTGGCTGCTGGCCCCACCTCCAGGGACTATAGAATAGTCGAGTAACTGCTAAGAATTCATGAAGTTAATCGACTATTCAGTTAACTGATATTTAATATCGCTAATGTGTATATATATAAATGTCAGCACTTTAGTGCTGATAGATGAGCCTACTATAACCTAGTCTGTATTTGCTGATGGAGAGGGGGGAAAAATAAATTTGTAGGATTCCAAGTAGTCCATTCTAAGCAATATGCAGAAATTTGTTACAGATGGAAAGTATCTTAAGTATTTAGAAAACGCAACAACCAAAACACTTATTGGTTTCTTAGTTTATTTTCAATTTGTAGCTTATTTTCTTATGGTATTTTTCTTATCTTTCTATAGGGCTGAAAGACACACAGGAGTCTTCATGGATATAGTTGATACATTTAACCATTTAATTCCTACTGAACACTTAGATGATGCCCTATTTCTAGGATCCAACCTGGAGAATGAAGTCTGTGAGGATTTTAGTACAAGTCAGAATCTCTTAGAGGATTCGCTGAAGAACATGCTCAGCGATAAGGATCCTATGCTAGGATCTGCAAGTGCCCAGTTCTGTTTGCCTGTTTTGGATAGCAATGATCCCAATTTCCAGATGCCTTGTTCAACAGGTAAATCTTACAATTTTTTAAGACTACAATTTAAAATACTTAGTAACATCCCTTTTTTTGCTAATGTAGAAAATGATGAGTTGAGGTTTTCCCCTTCTATTTTATGACTTAGGTCCCAGGCATTAAAACACAGGCTGTTCTTAATTTCATGAGGGCATCTGTAATATTTATCTAGAAGACTTTGTATTGGTGATGTGGGGGAGATCCAGTTTGGATCAGGACTTTCTTAGGCTTTCCTTCAATATGTGTGATTTTTTTCACAACAAAACCAGTGAGAAGCTTTGTGTAAGTACTATATCTAACCAGCAAAAGTAGCTATCTGCCTTCAAAATTCCAGCAATGCAAAGTTAGCAGTAGGAGTGCTTGAATGAAGCAAACTATTCCCGAGAGCTCTGATACACTCTGATCATTCTAAGCTTTCTAATACTCAGGTAATACCAGATCCCAAAATATTCTACTTTGATTGTTTTCAAACCAAATAATTGTGGTCACAAACAGTGTACTTTTTAATATCTGGAATATATTTTAATTTAAAGCAGTTCTAGCAATTTTTAAAAGTGGAATACCATTTTTAATGGTTATTGAAAAAGGTATTTCAGCATTATTGAAAGTTTATTAAACACCACTGAGCCAGTTTTTAATCTCATTTATGTCGATAGAATAATTACATTGAATTCATTGTAAATCTGGTCCACTGTTCATTCATCCTTATGGTTAGCCATTCAAAAGGTTGCGTTCCATGGCCGATTAGTAGTACAAATATAACCTTGAATTGGAAAACATTATTGAAATTTCAGTAGTGCTTTTCAGCATTAAGATCTTTAGATATGATTTCATTATATCATAATTTCCTGATATTTGAATACTTTCATCAGGCCCCCCCTCCCAAAAAAAAAACCCATAAAAGCATTTTGTCACCACAGAGTGAGGAAGTGAATTATGTTGTTGCACGAAAAATAGACTCTCCTCTCCGCTCAATTCTCTGTTTTGTAGTGCCAGCTAACAACAGATCAAGGGAAATAAAAACAGGACAGTTGTAGAAGTGAACTGTAAAGCAAAAACTAAATATTTTGACCTTTACTTCTCCTTTATAATGACTAAGGAGAGCCTCAAATAATATCTTCCCTCACATTCTTCATCCTTCTCCATTCTCCCATAGTTCCCCAACCTACAATGCTATCTTCCCCCCCATGTTCCCACAAATCCTGTTTTTTACATTAGACATAAGAAATCCTTATTGTCTTCCCTCTTTGCTCATGAACTTTGGATGATAAAAATAGCGATGATGCACGAGGCTTTTATTTGAGTTACAGCTCAAATTTAATGTTGATAAATGTAAAGTAATGCACATTGGAAAAAATAATCCCAAGTATACATAAAAAATGATGCGAACTCATTTAGCTGCAGCTACTCGAGAGAGATCTTGGAGTCATTGTGGATAGTTCTCTGAAAACATCCACTCAGTGTGCAGTGGCAGTCAAAAAAACACATACAATTTTAGGTATAATTAAAAAAGGGATAGAGAATAAGACAGAGAATATCTTATTGCCTCTGTATAA
>CM057847.1:140994428-141006082 GCA_030068395.1 Apalone spinifera | reverse complement strand
TATTAGCCAGGATGGGTAGAAATGGTGTCCCTAGCCTCTGTCTGAAAATGGAAGGTAGGAGAGGAATCACATGATGATTACCTATTCTGTTTCCTCCTGGGGCATCCGGTATTGGCTACTATTGGCAGACAGGATAGACTAGATAGACCTTTTGTCTGACCTTGTATGGCCGTTCTTATGTTCTCTTTCTTTCAGATAATGTTGGGGATGCTGAGTCTTATTCTGAGATATTTTAGAAATGCGCATCCTATTGGGTACACATGTTCTGCATACAAATGTGCATATTCACATGTATATAAATGGTACACACTGTATATACCTATCTTGTAAAGACTGTTGAAGAAACAAAAATGAAACATAGTCATAGAAATATTAGAAATATGGCAAGACTTCATCAAAACATCAGCATACAAAACTCATTTCAGGATGGACACTTTAATTCTTCTAATCTAAGTAGTAGTCCTTTCCCTCTCCTTCCTCAAAGATTTCTTATGCTTACGTTTCCATGTACTCCATAGCAAGCTGAACTTAAGTTCTGCAGTAATGTTCCTGGATTTTGTGGCACTGTAGTGGAAATTCTGTAACAGCTGTTTTTAGACTTTAAGTGGTGTTTTTAACAAATCAGTTTGAAATATGAAAATGAACAATACAATTTATTATTATTTATGTTAAAAGTAAATTTATTTTGTGTTTTTCCTAAATTTATACTACTGAGCATTTCAAATATTTTTGTTTTAACAACTTGTATTGTAGAAATTGTTAGGCCAAAGCTGGGGGATTTGGAAGCTGCATGGAAAGGAGCTGAGGCGTTTGGCACAAAAGCTGGATGTTTTTGCTAAAATGATGAGTGGTAGTAATTAACAGTACTGATATTTAAACTCTCATAGTTATGTTTGTCTACCACCCCATTTTGAAAAATGGCTGAATTTATCCTTTTGACAGCTATTCTTCTTCAAGTGATTGCTCATGTCCATTCAACATAAGTGTGTGTGTGCCTGCCACATGCACCAGTGCTGGAAGTTTTTCCCTAAGCAGTACCCATAGGGTCCCCCATGCTCCCTGGAGTGGAGCATGGATGCTGCACTATATAGGGCATCCGTTGGCCCCTCCCTCCTCATTTCCATCTTACGCCAGGGAGGGTGCTTGGAACAGCATGCTCCAGCTTGGGCTGTGGCAAGTACACCCTTTGAATTCAAGTTCCCCATTAATGAACTGCGAAGTATCTGTGAACTGTTAATTTTTACCACTGTGAAAGTCTCAGCCTAGGAGATGGGGCATGCCCCACTCCTCTAGCTTCAAAGCCTGCACTGCGTGTTACAGGGCCATGCAAGTTAGCAACCAGCCTGCAGACTGCTCATGTTGCCTGGGGGAGGCACACATTTTGGATAAGTGTCGCATTTGCAGGTCTTTCTGTCCCAAAACTGATAATGAGCATAGTATTCATTTCAAGGCACTCTTAATGGACTCTGCCCTAGCCTTGCCGGATCAGCAGTCAGACTCCGCACCAGGTCCTGGAGCCTCAGGGCGCAACACACCACCGGTGTTGATGGCTCAGCACTGTTCATCGCCCATGGCCCTCTGCTAGGAAGCTGGGCAGAGACAAGTCCTCTTGTAAGGATAAAGGGAAGAAAAGTGACCAGCCAGTGGACAGGCTAGAGAAGCCCCAGAAGGCACCGAGTCGCCATTGTCAGTGCTGGAGGTGCGTCTCCCCTCTGTGTGAGACGCCTTCTAGCCCATGCAGGACATAAATGCCATGCTGATATTGCCCCGATGCCGATGGGACTCTGGCACTGGGGTAATGAGGCCTGATCTCCTGACACGGTCTGATCTCACTTTCCTCTGGTGTTTGAGAGAAGAGTGCTCCGAAGTCCTCAGAGGTTTGTTTGTAAGAGACCAGGCCATGACATGCGATCCTCCGCATCGCCGGAGTCAGTGCACAGATGCATACAGGCATGGCCGTCTCCCCCCACCTTGCCCCAGTACCTGAGTCATCGAGGAGACAGTGATTCTCCCTCCTAACTGCATCACCAATGGAACTACTGGCAATATTTGCTGCACCGTAGGTACTCGCTGGCACCGAGTCTGTCTACCTGCAGAGGCGCGTCCTGCTTCTCTCAGTGCCTGTCCCAGCACCATGGAACCTCTGTCTGGTACCATTTCCCAGACTTGAGGAATAGTTCTTCAGACTGTCGATGCTTTCCTGTAGATGCTTCCAGTCCCCGAGGTCCCCGTCAGTGATGGAGGCTCAGCATCGGAAGAGCCGCCGTTCCTGCTCAACATTTTGGGCATCAGTTTCTTCAGCATGGTCTCAGAGGTGGCTTCCGTCCTCTCAGCGCAACCACTGGCACCATCTCAGGGCATGCCATGGCCACCATCTCAGTGGCAGGTGCAATGGTGTCCATGGACTCCTTGTGGCTTCTCAGTATAGCTCCAGTTTATCCACTCGGTCGTTGGAGCATCTCAGGTCTCGTCAGTACTGCCAGGACCTCGTGGACCCTAAGGCGCCATGGGGACAACCCCCCTCCACCTCCCCAAACAGGCAGTAGGAATGGTTCACCAGCCCCGTCCTGGTGAAGAAGCCCAGGCTGTCATAGTCTCCTCCTCTTCGTCACTGGATAGGGCAATTGTGGCTTCCTTTCTGGCACAACTTGAAAATACACCAGGACGAACCTCAGGAGTGTGGCCAATGACCTGGGTCTACAGGCTGAGGAGGTGCAAGAGTCCTTGAACTCATTCTTCAAGGTCCTGGATCAAGTGGGTCCCAGCAGGGTGGCATTGTCTCTGCATGAGGCGGTCGCCAAAATTGCCAAAACGCTTTGGCAGACCCCCCTCCTCCATTCCACCTATAGCCAAGAGGGCAGAGCAGAAGTACTTTGCCCCAGTGGGGGGCCTTGACTACCTTTATACCCACCCGCCACCTAACTCCCTTATGGTGGAATCTTTAAACCACAGGCAACATCAGGGCCTGTCAGCACCCACCCCCAAGAATAATGATTCCGAGTGACTGGACTTGTTCAGTAGGAAGATTTATTCTTCAGCTAGCTTCCAGTTGTGAGTGGCAAACCACCAGGCCTTATTTGCCAAGTATGAGGTGAACACCTGGGGGCTCTCGCGAAGTTTGAGGCGTCCTTGCTTGAAATCTCTCCCAAGGAGTTCAAAACCCTCATTGAAGAAAGTTCCTCTGTGTCATTTGTGGCCTTGCAAATGGTGTCTGATGCTGCAGACTAAGCAGCTTGCTCTATGGCCTCCCATTTGCATGAGGTAGGTGTCCTGGCTCCTCCTGTCGTGTCTGTCTCCAGAGGTAAAAAACTCATTCATGACCTGCCTCTTAACCTGGGGGCCCTGTTCGCCGAACAGAGGGGGACACAGTTGCATGGGCTTAAGGATTCCTGTATGACCCTTAAATTCTGGAAATCTACGTTTCTGGGTCTGAAAGGAAAAGGTGCAAGCCCAGAACTTCTCAACAAAAAGGCCAGTATCCCCTTCCAGAGAAGGCCCCCTTCACTTGCTAAGCCTACAAAA
This sequence comes from Apalone spinifera, assembly GCA_030068395.1. Lineage (NCBI taxonomy): Eukaryota > Metazoa > Chordata > Testudines > Trionychidae > Apalone > Apalone spinifera. The sequence continues at coordinate 141,002,560 of CM057847.1, read as the reverse complement.
TGCAAACAGCGCTGACATCTGTCATCGACCAGCCAGGCGAAAACCCAGGGCAAGCATTCCTTTTGAGGGTGTGCCCAAGGACAACATACTGGACTCCCAAGATCCTGCCCTCTTGTTTTCCTTCAGGCTCTGGCCCTTTCTCCTATCATGGAGGGACATTACGTCATACCGTTGGGTTGTAGCCACTGTCCAACTTGGCTGCACCCTCCCTTCTGTACCACCTTCCCAGCCTCTGTTCCCATCCCTCTTCAGGGACCCCTCTCATGAGCAACTCCTCAAACCGCAGCTTTCCCAGTTGCTCCAGGTGGGAATGCTGGAGAGAATACTGCCAGAGTCCAAGAACAAAGGGTTCTACTCCCACTACTTCCTTATCCCCAAGGCAAGGGAGGCCTGCAACCTATGATGGACTTGCAAGGCTTCAACAGGTACCTGGCCCTTCTCAAGTTCTGTATGGTCTCCCTGGCCACCTCATTCCCAAACTGGATCGGGGGGACTTGTATGCCGTCCTCGACCTCAAGGGTACATACTTCCAGATCGCCATTTTCAAGGGCCACAAGTGCTTCCTGAGATTTTTAGTTGGAAGGAAACACTTCGAATTCGCAGTCCTGCCCTTTGGAATGTCTGCGGCCTCCAGGGTCTTTACCAAGTGCATGTCAGCGTACCTGAGGTGTCAAGGGCAGTTTTCCTTCTAAGATTTTCCATTCATGAGCGGAGTGAATTTTGTCTTGTGCATCAATATTGAGGTCATGTGTGCTAATTCGAATGTGCGCCACTGTGTCACCCGCCAGTTACTAACAAATATCTTGGATATATATGTTATGGAAGAAAGAATATTAAAACAAGGCATAATTAACACTGTGCTGCAGCTATTCTCTGCCCTCCATCTCCCACGGCCAATAGGCAGCAGATGGGGGACAAGGCATGAGGTAGATCCAAGGGGCTGGCTTGGTCCAGTGTGAGGAGCACCTGGGAAAAAAAAAACCCACAGCCAGGTAAGGGAGAAGTTGCACCAGCCAAAGGAAGTGTGACTTTTTCCTGAAGGCATCAGAGCTCAGGTTTACAAGGCTTGTGTTAATGGCACTCCCCTAGCCTCACTGAGACACATGCAGAATAGTAATAGAAATGTAGCCATGTTAGTCTGGTCTAGCTGAAACAAAAAACAGGACTAACAAGATGGTTTATTAAGTGATGAGCTTTCATGGGCCAGACCCACTTCCTCAGATCAAATAGTGGAAGAAAATTGGCATGACCATATATACCAAAGGATATGAGACACATGCAGTCTGTCTACCAAGGAACTCACCCGTCCTCCTTCACTCAAATATCTGACTGAGTCACAATCACTAATGCATGTGGCCTCACAACTGTACAGAGGAGCAATTGATGCACAGCTATGTACATCTAGCATAATGGAATATGACAGTTTTATATGTATATTAATTTGAGTTCAATAGATGTTTAATAGATGATCTAATGATTAAACAAACCATACAGGCATATTTTTCAGCTATTATATGTGTTACATGTGGAGATTTAGCTTAGTTAAACACAGGTACATCATGCTTGAATATCTTACCTAACATGTACAGAAACCCTTAATAATCATTTTGCAAAGGGGAGAAGCCACAACAACTGCATTCTTTGAAGTCAATGACAAAACTCTAACTTCAGTGGTATGGGACTGGTTCCTTGTTCCATTCCAGTACTTTTTGGTGTTACTAAACTCTGATTCTCTTCTGCAGCATTATTTGAATATATCTGTGGTTATGCATGACAGAATACGTCAAAATAATTGTATGGGGGACACTGCTGGGTTAAGGAGATCATATTTAATGTTACTAATTTCCACATTTTTTCACCCATAAAAATCTTTATAGCAGCAGCACTTTTATTGTACTGTATTTGAGTCTCTAAATTATTCATGGATAAATGTTTCATATAATGAATTTTCTACTAAATGAATTCTGAAATTCATGCCTAAGTAGGCCTTCTGTAAAATGGACCCAATTTTCTTCGGAGGGAGAGATTTCCCTCAACTCGAACTGAAAAGTTTGGAGGGCAAATCCTGTGGTTTTCTACTTGTCGCTTCATATCTGCAGTTCTTCACATTAATGAAATGTTGTTTATTATGATTTTTTATTGATGCTGGGACAGTCTCTCTTTAGTGCTGAATAAACTTCCTTTGGAACCATTTGTAATGCCCTTTCTCCTGATTTACTGTTGTTGTTTAGCCATTTTCACTGAATGGACATTGGTGGGACATTTTACTTTTAGACACTGTGTTAATGATTTGAGGATCCTGAAAACTGACATCTTTGCCCAGGCCAGCTGGAGCAGCCACCCCCACCATGCTGTCCTGGCCCTGGCTGGCCGGAGCAAAGCAGGAAAGAGACTTGAAAAGAGCAAATTTCAGTATCAGAGCTGTAAACCTGAATGTTTTGCAACTTCCAGTAATACACAGCATTCAAGGAGATAATCTTGTTTTTACAAAATCAAACCAAAGTTTGCTCATTTCCTGCCATTTCCAGCCTTAAGCTTTTCAACAGTTTTTCAACAGCTTATCACTTGGTTCTCAGTTTCTCCCTGACAAAGCTGTAGTCAGCCTAATAATGTTGGTTTTGTTTAATAGCTTCAATAGTAAGGATGACTAAGGTCTTGAAAGGGTAGCAAATGTTTTCTAAAGGAGAAAACCTGAAGATCTGAAAACCGATCCTCATGCTTCCTGTTAGCATAGCATGTTTATTCATGGCAATTGTAATCAGTGAAAACCAAAAGTTAGTCCTGGTCTAAAACTATTCACGCAGAGGTTTTAGGCTTAAAAATTTAACCACTTGCAAACAGATACTCTGAAATAAGTCACCTTGATAACCCATGCCATTTTAACTATTATTCTGTGTTACTTGGTCATTTTCCACTTCTACAATTCAAACATTTCCAAACAGAAGGAGAGCATTGCATATGGGAACATTAACAAACAGCTGCCCGCCCGCTCCCCCCCTCCCCCCCCATTACTTGGCCCTGGTCCCGACTGGAGCATCTGCCCATCTGTTACTCTGGCCTCGGCCAGAGCAGCCACCTGCCCTGCAGTTCCTCCAGCTCTGCATGCTGCTTAGAGAGAACTCTGGTTAGTGGGTTCAGGTGTACCCTTATCTGGGTGATTGGCTTGTCAAGGGCCTGTCGAAAGAAAATGTCCAGTGCTATGTCTGCCTCCTCCAGTATATGTGCTGTTGGCTCAGCCTCCTAATAAACAAGAAAAAGTCCCTTTTGGTGCCCACCCAGAGAATAGATTTCATAGGAGCAGTCCTGGACTCCTCTGCAGCCAGTGTGTCATACCCTAAGGAGAGATTTGAGGTGCTCTTAACCCTCATTCATTAGTTCACACACGCCCCCATGACTACAGCAGGAGTGTGTCTACAGATCCTGGATCATATGGTGACCTGCATATATGTGGTGTCCCAGTCCAGGCTCAGGATGAGGCTCCAGCAAAACACTCCCTGGAAAGGGTAGTGACGGTGCCACTCCAGGTCCTGTCTGCCCTGGCCTGGTGGACAGACCCTGACCAGGTTATGTCGGGCATCCTGTACCATCCTCAACCACACTCCAGGGAACTGGTAGCCAATGCTTTGGACTGTGGTTGGGGAGCCCACATAGGGACCCTTTGCACTCAAGGCATGTGGTCCCCTTGAGAGATCGTGCCGTGTAAACATAAAAGCACTAAAGGCAATCAGGAACATGTATGAGGTGTTTTTACCTCACCTTAAGGCACAGTGGTGCGCGTCTCACGGGCAACGCTGCCACCATGTATTACATAAACAGACAAGGAGGAGCCCGGTCCTCGTGCCTCCACTCCCTCCCCAGTGCCAGCCACTGATCCCAGATTCCCCTGCATCCAACCGCCCCCATTGCCAGGCCCTCCAGTATCAGCCTCCTGTTTCCAGAGTCCCATTGCAACCAACCCCTTCATGGTAGTCCCCAATATTAGCCCTGCCTCCAGAGCCCCCCAGTGCCAGACCTGCCCCCTTCACACTTCCTCACTAGTAGCTCAGCCTCTAGAGCCTCCAGTGCCTGGCCCACCCCACCTCACCTAGCCCTGTAGTGCTGCCTGCATGGCAATGGCTCTGGGCACTGGGGCTGCGGCACACTGCCCAGTGCTTACCCTCCTGCCACGGCTGTTGGGAGAGGCGTGTCCTACTCTCCTTCTCAGCCAACAAGTGCCAGGCAGGGGTGGGTTCTTCTCCTGGCTGTGGAAGACTATTTCCCTGCGTGGCGGGAGGGCGCCACGGAGCAGCTTTACACGGCCCTCCTGCCACACATGGAAGCACTCTTCTGCATTCAGGAGGAGACCCCACCTCTGCCTGGCACTGGTTGGCTGAGAGGTGGAGCAAGGACATGCCTTTCCCAACAGACACGGCAAGAGTGGTGTATTCCAGCCCTGGCAACCAGAGGTGCTGGGCCACAGCCTGGCGGTTGGGAACGACTGCCTTACTGGACTTCTTTGCGACCAGAGTCAGCGCAAAGTGCAGCCAATTCTGCTCCAGGTTTGGCCTCGAGCAAGGTTCTCTTCTGGATGTTTTCCTGTACAAGTAATTGGAGGGTCTCCTCTGTCTTCCCTCCGTTTCCCCTGCAGAAGGTCAAGAGAGACAAGGTGACAGTCATCTTCGCCAGCACTGGTTTGGGCACTGATGAACATAGTGTTCCAGGCACTCTGGAGGCTGCTGCTGAGGCCAGAACTGCTCTCCCAAGACCAGAGTCGTCTGCTCCACCTGAACCTTGGCTCGCTTCACCTGACAGCGTGATTCATCCGTGGTTGATCCTGCAAGAGCTGGTGTGTTCGGGTGATGTTCAGAAAGTTCTCCTTGAGAGTCGAAATCCCTCAATGCAGTCCACTATTCTGCCACATGGACCCGCTTCTCCATACGGGCACAACAGTGGTGGGTGGTTCCAGCCCAGGCCTGCCTTTAGGAAATCCTGGACTACTTGCCACACCTGAAGCGGCAAGGTCTGGCCTTGGCCACCGTTAAAGTGCACACTGGTGACCATTTCCACATTTCACCCGCCAATGCAGGGTGTCTCAGTGTTTTCTCATGGTGTCACCTCTTGGTTCTTAAGAGGCCTGCAGCGAGTCTACCCTCAGGTCAGGGCCCCTCTCCTAGGTGGGACTTGAATTTGGTCCTGGCATGGTTCCTGAGCCATCTGTTTGAGCTCCTGGCCACATGCCTTCCTCACTACTCTCCTTCAAGGTAGCCTTCCTAATCACTATCATCTCACCTAGATGGTTGTCGAGCTCTGAGCACTGACATTGGAGCTGCCATATACTCGGTTCTTCAAGCATAAGGTCCAGCTGTGGCCTCACCTGGCCTTTCTCCCTAAGGTTGTCTCCATCTTTCATGTGGACCAGGACATTTTTTCTGCCCGTCTTCTACCCCAGGCCTCATATGAACAATGAGGAGAGGTGCCTCCACACACTGGATGTGCATCAAGTGCTGGCTTTTTACCTGGAGAGGACATGTGCCTCTCACAGTTATACACAGCTGTTTATTGCCTATGCAGGAGGGGTTCCCCAATCTCTTCCCAGCGGTTGTCTAAATGGATTACTTCCTGCATCCGTATGTGCTCATCAGTGGCCAACAGAGTTGATTAGGGCCCAATCCCCTCAGGCTCAAGCTTTCTCACAGGCTTGTCTTGCGCATGTCCTGATCCAGGACGTCTGTAGGGTGGCAACATGGCCATTGATCTGTATCCTCATGTCTCATTATGCCATCATGCAGCAGTCCAGGGAGGATGCCGCATTTAGCAGGGCTGTATTGCAGTCTGCATTGTCACAGCTCCTACCCATTTCCACAGTCTGTTTACAGTCACCTATGTTGAATGTACACGAGCAGTCACCTGAAGAAAAAAAAAAGACCGTTACCTCTTCTGTAACTGGTGTTCTTTGAGATTTGTTGATCATGTCCATTCAACCTCTCACCCTTCTCCCCTCTGTCGGCGTTCTGGCAGGAAGAAACGGAAGTGGGAGAGGTTAGGGGCACCCTATATAGTGTGGTGTGCGTGCGCCGCTCCAGAGGGTCCTGGGAACCCCGGCCTGTATGGGTACTGCTTAGACAAAAACATCTGGCACTGGTGCATATGGCAGGCACACACACCTATGTTGAATGGATATGAGCAACACATCTCAAAGAACACCAGTTCTAGAACAAGTAACTGCCTTTTTCAGGCTCTCTGCAGACTTGAATTGCATGGATTTAGTTTATACTCTGTTCACTTTTTCATGGTTTTCCTTCAGACCCTAAGGGCTAGTAGTGTACTCCTTTTAAAAAATGAAAGCTTATTTTTAGGGTGCAGTTGTGTTATGCAATGAGATTTTAGAGGGATAATGGCATGCACCTGGTTCTGCTTTTTCTTTGTAGGCGTCAAGGAAAGTTCATCAGAGTCTAAAGATGATCTTGCTCCAAAAGTTTGTGTGCTTTGCATTTGGGAACAACCATTATCATTTCCAAATAATGTTTCTCTGCCAGTCCCCACTCAATTGGTGTTCATGTAGCTGATGGCTGATTTTATAATGTCTGAAAGGCTATGCAGCACTCCTTTACCTTGACTGTTTACTGAAGAAAGTGCAGTCATGCATGTGGGTGAGTTGCAATGTACTCTGCATCATCAAGATCCTGCGTACATAATCAATCATCATAAGAATTACTTGATCACATCTGATATACTTGCATCTGGGAGTTCTATTCAAAACTAACATGGCCTTTGTAGTATTACAAATAAAACAAAAATGTAGGCCTTTATTGAACCCTAACCCTTTAGGTATTAGTATACCAGTTGTTTCTGCTGCTCATTGTGATAGTGGTTTATGTAGTGCAATCTCTGTGCTCTACCTCTGTTTCTTCAGAACTTCTTGCTCAGGCATTGAAACAACTGTATACAGGGTATTGGATCATCTGTTGAGAATTCCTTTGAAAGTCAGAGGTCCATTAGGAATGGTGATCACTTCCTCTCTTTAAGGCAGGGTTTTCCAACCTTTGGATCAGGACCCAAATATGGGTCACCATTACATTTCAAAAGGGTCACCAAGTCTCTCCCCAGGTGACTCTGTCTTCTCCTCCTCCCCCTGTTTTTGAATTGCCTTGGGTCACCATGTCTTCCTGAATTGTCAATATGGGTCCCCACCTGGAAAAGGTTTAGAACCTCTGCAGGGAAAACTTAAGTAGATATTCCGGCAGTCTATAATCTTATTGAGCGGTTCCAGTCTGAACTCCCATTCCATAGCTCATTCTCTCTTGTAGTCATTCACATGAAGAGTGACAAGAGTCAGTAGCTTAGCTTAATCATCAAGTCAGGAAAACCTAAAAACCAAAACAGAAGCTAGAAACGTTTCTAGATTTTTGGGTCTGTGCTACTTTGCCACCTATACTGGGTTTGAGACCAACAGTCTTGCTAATTAGATCAGCTACTATAAACTGGATAAGGAAGAATGAGAACTAAGCAAACAAGCATTTGAGCAGATTGCACTGAAATGGTTCCTTCCATGTGTATTGCAGTTCACAATTCAGTCTAATAAAGATAAATTCTCCTTTTTGCCTAGACAACCATAGGCATCAAGAGGAAATACTATTCTTTTGATTTGTCTCCATTAATATTCCCAACTTCTCTTCACATCCAGTGCAGCCAGAAATAGTAGCACAAACTGAACTTCATTAATCCCAATCATGCTTTCCTCAGCCAGATTCTGTGCATGTATCAGTATGTCTACCTACCATAGATACTTGCAATCTCTCAAGACCTCATTCATCAGTGCTCCTTGATCACTCACCCTGACCTTAAATGTGAATGGCCATAGATCCTAAAACATAGTTACTCTTTTACGCTGGTTGATTTCCTCCTGCAACTCAGAAAAATGTTTTGTTTTGAGTGCAGTACGTCTGACTCCTTCCCATTGTGTTTGATTCAGACACAATTCTGAAAGGAGGATTGCTTCAAAGATTGAGTATAATGGAAACATAGTTTAATATTGTTGGCACTTACGTTTAATCTTCAAAACAAGTTGCTAGGTGCGTCTAGACTGGCAAGATTTTGCGCTTTTGCACAAAAACTTGCCAGCTGTCTACACTGGCCGCTGGAATTTGTGCAAG
>CM057847.1:140979452-140994328 GCA_030068395.1 Apalone spinifera | reverse complement strand
TTTCTGACTAAAATTTGCCTTTCTTTTGACCAGCACATGGGCTAGCTTGGGTCTTTGGTTAACTGGCAAATTCTCTGATTAGTTTTCTTTCCCTAAATCATCTTGTGTCTTGGCAAAGAAAAAATATTTTATGTATTGTCAAAGTAGTAAAATTTGGTTTACAAAAATAAATGAAGGAAATGTCTGCTGTGATTTTTATTGGTATTACATCTGAGAGATAAAAGATTTCGATGCTTTTCTGCAACCTTTTCCATCTGTAGTTGACCAATGACCTGTTTTCCTACTTTAATTTAACTCCCTTTGAAGGTTTAGATGCGTACTCTTTTGGAGTACAGTTTGGTAGGTAGAGAAACACAATACCTGGTTTCATTGATGTGTTTATTATACATTCGCGAAGCATTACATAATTGACTTTCTTCGTTTGTTGCCTTGGCATATAATTCTTTGTTCTTCCTGTAGTGCTCTCATTTATTTCAAAAATAAAATAAGTTAAATTTCTTTGTACCATTTGGCTTATTAGTTCTACTTGAGACACTTTCATTTTTTTCACTTGAAATTGTTGTAGGACATTCTTTGTTTGCTACTTCCAAACTTGACAGAACAGTAGGTTACCTTGACCGACAATTGCGAAGTAGGGCTCTATGTTGTAGAACTGCCTTTTCTAAATGGGAATTCAGTGCTCCATCAAGATTCATACTGGATTATTACCGTGGCAAATTTTGTATGTTTGGCTGTACAATTATGGTAATTGATCCTTCTCTTCAGATTTTCTGGGCTGAACGAGCAAGAAGATGGCAAATCTCTTTAATACTTTTCGGGGTGGAGGATAGGGACAAGTATTCAAGTATCTCTTTGTTTTGAGATCCAAATAGTTTGCTTTCTTTTTAGTTTTTGTTCTTTCTTAGTTTTGGCAATATTGATTAGGGACATTAACACTGATCATTGAGTCTAGTCTCTTTCTACAGGGTGTTGACAGGCAGATATTCTTTCATCTAACCAAATATACTTTAAAACAGAGTGGTGGGTAAATTGACACAATATCTGTAATTTGTATTGTAAATTATGTCCGTAATGACTTACTTTAAGATCAGTGGGAAACAGTTTTTTTCTGTCATTTAAAAAAAAATCTTAATTTAGACACTTGCATCTTGGTATCACAAGCAACAGGGTTGCTAAACATGCAGCCCATGGGCCGCGTGCGGCCCACAGCCTGTTTGTTTGCAGCCTTCAGTGCAGTTTGGGTTTATGCAGGGCTCAACATGTGGCCTGCAGGTGGGATCCTTTGAACATGGCCTCCACTGGGAACACACTCCATAACTGCAAGTCAATATAATGGTCTTCTGTTGATATGTTTTAGTAGTTAAATTCCTGGACTGTCATTGCTCAGTAAAAGTGCTGTCATATGGGTGGAAATCAGATAAATATTGCATTTTATTAATATTAGCAGAACTGACTTAAATGGGGCCTGCATGTTGTGTAGTCTTGCCTTAATGTTTGTATTCATTCCTGTCATTGTGAAAGAAGCTATTTGCATATATATTTGCACACACATGAAACCACACTTAAGATGTGGTCCTCGGCATGTGCTGTGAGTATCATTGTGGCACCTGGGGCTTCCAAAGTTGAGTAGCCCTATTCTATGGACTGGCACATTTGTATGTGAAGATCCTCTTTCATTTGCATATTTTCAGGTTAATGAAAGCTTTATGCACCTGAATGTTTCCTTTACAGATTTTTTTCATCCAACTCTAAGGCTTGCACAGGCTTATAATACAATAAGTGCTGCTTTCCCTAGTAGATTCCCCAACCTAGTATGTTGATGGTCTATTGCATCAGATCGCAATATTCAGCATGGTAGAAATGTTGTGTTAACTGCTTTCACAGCATTTATGGATTAACACCCTAGGTTAAAACCACAAGTTAACAGAGGTGGAAGCTGTAGACAAGAACAGTATAATTTTGTTCCTAATGGATGGCTATCCCCTGCCACCCCAAAAAACAAGTATCAAACTGATAAAGCACCCACTATGGAAAACTTCATCTCCAGGAAAACTGGCTTGGAAACACAGTTTGAAATTACCTTGTCTCGTGTGTCAAAAGGTTTAACCGTCTCCATTTAGTCCATTTGTATGTAATGAAGGAGTTATTTTACTGAAAATATAAACCAGCGAAGTTTTATAGTTCAGAGTTTTGAATGTAATTTGTTTTTCCCTCCTTTAGGATACTGTAGTCTTAGTTTTTGCAATGTTCCATTAATGAAGGAACAATAAATAGCTAATTTTTGTTTACTTTTATGGAAATAACTATTTTTACTTTAAAAAAATGTTTCTGTATGGTATAAATAGCCACTGATTTGACACATTAATATACTACTGTTGTGAATATTAAAATTCTTAAAATAGTTTGGATTAGTGAGATATAAAACATTACATTGATTGCTGGTATTGCACCTTTCCCTTGTCTTTCCATTTGTTCGTTACCTAGTCCTATATAACCTACTTTTTCTCAAACGTGGAAAAACCCTTGTTCAAAAAAAAGTTTTGATATTTTCTTCGATTTTCACTTGCTTATTTTGTGGTGTTGGTCTATTAATCTCTCTAGTTAACCTCTTTAGTTTTTCTGTTTCCTTGCTTGTGTTTGTACAAATTTCAGTATCAGGTTTTTGTTTATTTCTGGTTTATTTCTGTTGCTTGTTGCAATCTTTGCCCTTCTCTTGGATCTGTTTTTCTCTTTCACTTTTTCCGATCACTTTCCCAGCAGGATTCTGTGTTGAATGCTCCTCATCCTGTCTCAGACAGTTAAAATAGTTGTATGGCAGCTCAAGTGGCTGGACATAAACAAGATTCTATGGAGCTGATTCTTACATAAGATGGAAATTTCAGCACAAACTCTGTCAAGATGTTTTAATCCCAGTGCCCCAATAGAGGGTCTTTAGTATCTCTCAACAGCAGCTCCAAATTTCCCCTTATATCTAGTAATAACGTCATGAGCTCTGAGAAAATGATGTATCCTGAGCACAGTATCAGAAAAACTGAGACTGTAATGCAAGTTCAAAAGTATGTTTCAGAAGTTATTTGACTAATCCACATTCATCATCTCATTAGGAGGAAGGAAATGTAATTCCACATAGAAGAGAGAGTGTTCTTTACATGTAAGATAATTATGAAAGTGATTTAGGTACATAATTACAAACCAGTTGCAGAATTCTTTGAATATCATTCATTCAAATGAACAGGCTATAACTAACATTATCAATATTGTGCCATACATAAGTGTATAAAACAGCTTGACTGAACAGTGTCAAAATATTGTTGGGCCTGTGAATTTATATTTGAAAGTTGACACAAATTTGCACAAAGATATGAATTCCAGCCATCTTTGGTATACAGTGCAATGCCAAAAAAATTGTCAAAATACAAATTGAGTAAAAGCCAATGGAAGGAAATTACTGTTGGTTCTGGAAACTCTTAATTCGAGTTTCCTGATTAATATGCGCTCAGCGTTACAGAATGTAGTTCATATAGCAAATTCAAGTGTAAATCTTCTCAAGAGTCGCATTTATTGTTTACACTGTGCCAAGGTTAATCTGTGTAATCTGGTTGTATAAAAACTGAATATTTTTCTAAAATATTTCTTCTTTTGTGATAGAAAAATTGGGGGGAGGGACCTGTTAAGATTGCTTATTGACCGTTGTTTGGTTGGCTGTATCAGTGTCTTGCAGTTTATCCCTTTTACATTTGGAGTATCTTAAGAGAATGCTCAACACTGAACAAAGCTGACATATTTATTGTCTTATTTCTTATGAATACTGCAGACACATCAGAGCTGTGAAAGGACTTGTTGATACTTTCTGATGGGACAGTTTAAAAATCGTAATGGTTGTTCAAGTCCCCTTTAACAGCTTGCTTTCTCTAATTTTCAAGACAAATATATTGTATGTCATATCACAGTTTTAAATAATCACTTTTAACCATTTTCAGAAATTTAAGATCCTATTTGTCATATTAATTAGTTTGCCTTGAAATGCTTCTAGATGGCTATTTACTGTTCAGGCAGCTGTATCAGTTGTCTGGCGTTTATGCTCTGTTTGTCAAACCCTGCTACTTATTCTGCAAAATCACTTGGGTACTTGGATTGATCTCACAGATTTCGCATCCCACAGGGACCAGGATTCATTAATCACACATAGGATCTTGGGATAGGAGAGGCTACCATTGCAGAACCATACTTAGAGAAAGTGAGGAGAATGGCTGGTACAGTGGCTTGACTGCCTCTTAGGAAACCTATGTTCAAGAGCAACCTCTGGGATCCTTCTCAGGTTAGTGGAGGCTAGGAATGTGACAGACAATGTTCTCAATCTCTGGCTGGAAGACTAGTGCATGCTGTACTACAGTGCTCTTCCAAGTGACATTAGTGAATCACAGATGAAGATGCATAATGTGATTGGGATTTAAAATTTTTAAACGGTGTCCTAGAATAACAGTGTGGCTTAAACTTTCTGCATTTTTGGATCAGCTCTTTCTACTGTCTCCCTTTATTTTTCATTTAGTTGAGAGAGGACAGAAAGGGACAGCTGATCTTATAAGGCTTGGGCACCCTTCCCATGTTGTTTTCAATAAAATAAAAAAGTGCGTCCACTAGAAGTGGCATGACTATGACAAGGACCATCCTTAGAAATGATAAGCTTTGGGTGATAGCTTTTTCTACACTGAAACTGCCTCATATTAGAATTTTCTGTCTTACTTCCTCATTTTTCATTTTGTTTGTTCTCAAATGCTCCCCCTTCTTCTTCTTCTTCTTCTCCTTTTTTGTTTTTTGTTTTTTAAATCTGGCCTTTCCCATTTTCTGGCCCTCACATTTTCCAGCCTATTATAACTAGATACTTTTGAGTTTTAGGCTCTTTTTTGTTTTTATTTTTTTTCAGTTATTGGTCTTGATGATATTATGGATGACGAAGGAGTTAAAGAAAGTGGTAACGATACCATTGATGAAGATGACATAATTTTACCTAACAGGAGTTTAAGGGTCCAATTGGATGAAACTTCAGTCAAGTCACCAAGAAAATCACCACGTTTAATGGCACAAGGTGATCATTAAAATAATGCAAAGATTTGCATATCTGGGGACATTTGGGGTTTTCACAACTTTTTTTCTTTTTTTAAACTTTAGGTCAGTGCTAATCACTTGATTATGTGAAATATAAACATTATATTGGGAAATTATTTTTCATCAAAACTATTTAACATCTTTAATGTTGTCGTCATTTAATGATTTGAGAAAAAAATGACGTTGCTAAAGGTATATGGTTCCCAGTACCTCAAATTTGGGGGATAATTTTAGTAAAGATGATGATGATATCATTAATCTGACTTACGTAAAGAGATCAGAAAGATGTGAACTATGACCCAGGTAAAGAGGTGAGATACTAATTAGTGGAGCCATTTTATATACTGATATAGCATTGAAGTAAGCCATTAACTTCCAAATTGGAATTTTTAAGCAGTCTGACCAGTATTGGTTATGTACGTAGTGCAGTATTCCAAAAATTTTAAGTTTTAATAGAAGTTAATTATTTCATATAAGTGTTATATGAGGGAAGGTGATATATTTTCATCAGAAAATTTAAGCAGTATAGGTTGAACTGCATTTTAAAACTACTTATTATATTTGAAAATGCCTGATTTATAATATTCACAAAGTAATGTTCACAACTTTCTTCATGTAAAATTTGATTTAAAATTCAGTCACTTCTAAAGATCTTTATTGTCAATGTTTGTTTGCTTTTGTGGATTTTAAGTAAGGTTGTATCAAGTCATTCATCCAAAGACCTCAACATGCTTTACAAACAGTTAACTGTTAAAGTATGAACTCGCATCAGATATGACCTTTAATGGATGTAAGATGATTAAGAATTCCAAAATTAAATGTAAGCTTAACTATTGTGTTCTTACTAACAAGGTGCCAAATCTTTATTTGTATGATAGAAATTAAAAAGACGATTAAATATTCTTCGTATTTCAGTGATAGTATGACCTTTTTGATTTAAGAAATACTGGTTTCTTGCAAGTTTGGGATAATAAGCATGGTCAATTACATTTGTCCAAACCGTGTCAATGTCAAATTGAAATAAAAAATATTTGTCTTAGTTTTAAATTTGAATAATACTCCAACTCAATAGACAATGATCTAACATTTTGTCAGTTAATCTTATAAATTAAGCATTTTGTAAATTAAATCTTGTTGATACATAAATTATTTTCTCTTCAGTCTAATCCTGTGTTTGGAAGGGAAACAATGAAATATACTTAAGAGATTTTATTTTTTTCTTTAATAGAACCAGTACGGAGTTTGCGGCAAAGTACTATAGCCAAGCGTTCAAACATTGCACCTGTTGCTAATGCCAAGAAAGCAGCTGTAAAATCTGGATGTATTCAGAAGGGAGGAGCAAAACAAGACAAGGTTCAAACTAAAGAGGAAGAAGTTAGTACACCAATGAAACTAGAACATCTTAAAGAACTTAGGCGTAGCAGTAGATTGTCTGGGCAGACCGAAGATACGGAAGAAGCATCATCACCTTCTTCAAGCAGTACAAAACAATCTAGTTGTCATGAAAATATGTCTGAAGTAAAATCTGAAACTTTCCATCAAGGAAAATTAGATGAAATGTCCCGTGAATTAAGTGGTGGTTCCCATTCAACAGATGCTTGTTCTTTTACTGAAAAAACAGAAAGCAAAGCAGAGACTCTTACAAAAACTGGGCTGGATTTTTTAACCTCTTCAAATGAAATGTCAAATAATGAAACTAATAAAATAAAAAATACTGATATATTTAAAAATAAAGTGGATGAGACTCTGGTTGGTGAAATGGATTCTGATGCATCTTCACAAGGAAAGACTGAATATAAAATCAAGGAAACAGAGGAGAAATACGAAGAAAATGGCCAAACCAAAATAGGTGGAGTAACTACTGTTTCATCTGTTACAACAGTTTCCATGAATTCAAGTGAAATCCATGAGACCACTTCATTTCTGTCCAGATCTGTAGAGAAGATAGACTGTAAGTTAGATCCAGCGACTACTGTGAAAGCTGCTGGTAAATATGTTATGTCATCAAAAGAATGTAAACTGGGGCCTTTAGATTACTCTGAAGAGGCAGATAAAAATGTTAATCCTGCTAGCAAACACTTGGACAGTACAGAATTTGATAAAACGGACTTGAAAAGTACTATTTCTGCTGAAGCAGGAAGTAATGTTTTAGAAAGCAGTATTGTTCATGATTGTTCAAGCCAAAATGTCCAGCAGCAGGATAGTGGTATTAAAATGGAAGGCTCTGAGACTACAAAGCTTGAGGGTGATAATAGCATTTCTGCAAAAAGTCCCAAAATTGTGAAGCCCAAACGTAATAAATCTGTGATACAGATTAAACAAACTTTGACTGCAAATGCAGGACGAAAATTACTCACAACTAAACAAATAAGCCACTCAAAAACAAGAATTGGTGTTAATGTTTCAGGTTTTCGCAGTGCATCTTCAATAAATCTGAAAAGGAGTGCAGATGAGCAAGAGAGTCAGCAGCATTTTCACAAGCCACTCAAAGTTAGGAAAAAACAAACTGATAAAGATGTGAAAGCACAGAGTTTTGGTTTGGGAGTCACAGTGAAGAAGCAGACCCATACATTGGTGAAAAAAGTATCACGAGTCCAAGCACCAGTGCAGGGGCAAAAGACATCAGTTCAGAGTGTGAGTGACAAGTCTCATAGTCACCAGGGTTGTTCAAAAGAAATCCATCCTGTCTCAGCATCTGTGCATCCACTATCTGGACATTTGCTGCATCAAAATCAGAAACAAACACAGAAACATCAATTTGCAGTTGCACTTAAAACAAATAGCTATGTAAAAGAAGAGAGGGAGACAAAAGATCCCACATGTGTAGAACACTTGAAGGATGATGAAAAAGAAAAACTGAAATTGAAAAAGTTTGAGAAGAATCTTCAACCTCGCCAGAGAAGGAGCAGTAAAAGCCTTTCATTTGATGAACCTCCCTTGTTTATTCCAGATAACATTTCTACTGTAAAACGTGAAGGCTCAGAACTTACCTCTCCAAGCGAAAGCAAATATATATGGGTTCCCACCAAGCAGTGTGGTTTTTGCAGAAAGCCGCATGGCAACAGGTGTGTGTTGTTCGGGATGCACAGTGGTTTTTATTGGTTTCAAAAGATAAAAGTGTTATTTTTATATTCAGGTTTCTGCTGCTGCTATTCATGTCTTATTTAATCTTTGTCACATCAAACAAAAAAGGAGGCACAAACTTTCTAATGTAAAGCTATATTAGTCATGCTATAAATTGCTTACCTTTGTACCTCCACACATTTTTTTCAGTCTTTTAAAACAAGCTAAATAGAGCAGTTGAAGCTGTTGCGGTCAAAAGGAAATATTACTAGAAGAAGTCTTTTTCAATATATGAATGATCTTCTTTAGAGGGATATGTAATTCTGCTAAGTTTAAGTAGAATAGAGACATCTTAAAACTTGACATTTGGAAGTCATCAAACTAAAGCTTCAGTGTTTCAGATTGATTTGTAATAGTTATTTTGCCTGAAAACTGGTAAAAGTGAATGTTGCAGTGCAAGTTAAAAGGGTCATCATCAATTTAAGTCAAACAATAGTTTGAAAGTGTTTTATTATTATAACTAACCTTGTTTTTACCATGCCTGAAAATAGGGATGTCAATATGTAGCCTGGACTTAAACGTTAATCCTATTGACTACATGTGCAGGCCCCCCCACCTTTGTATCAGAGGCAGCAAGTGAGGGGGAAGCAGGAGCTCATACACATGGGGAGCCAGCCCTGCTGAGCCACCTGCCTCTCCCCCCACCCACCCCTGCTGCTGCCTCCTAAGTGGAAGAGGGGAGCGAGGGAAACCAGCTTTTACTCTCAGCATGTGCTGGATCTGTGGAGCCACCTCCCCCAAAGGCAGCGGGGGCAGGGGAGAGCCGATGCTCAGGTGCAGTCAGCTTAAAAGTCAGCTCCTTGTGAGCACCAGCTCTTGAGCCATCCCCCTGGTGCTGTGGCCTCTGGGAGAGGCAGCAGTGGGGGGGAGAGCAGGTGGCAGCCGGTACCGTGATTACACAAATAGATGTATTTTAACATCTCTAGAGAAGTGGGAGGTGATTTTCAAGTGACCTCCCAGCCTGTATCTGCTCCTGCAGAGCTGCCTGCCCACCATGCTGGTCCCTCTTATCAGAGTCAATGGGAGTGGTTAGGCGGGAGCTGGTGCTTGTGGGGAGCTCGCTCCTTGCTTCCCCATCCCACTAATAGGCAGCAGCCGGGGAAGGGATGGGAAGAGGGAGCCAGGATATGCAGGAAGCTGGCTTAAAAGCAGGCTCCCCATGAGCACTGGCTCGCACCTATCCCCTTCGTTTAAATACGTAACTGCTAATATTTACCGCGATTACACAAATACATGTATGTTAACATCTTTAGCATATATCAATAAAATAATAGAAAACTAAACATACTAAAGGATTTTAAGATTACTGTGGAATACATGATTGAAGGGGCACTGACACATTTACATGTATTTTTTTTAAAAAATCTTTTTACTATTAATATTGTAAACTTTAACATTTTAATTTGGATAATCTGGATTTTTCACCATTCATGCTTTTTTTGTGTTTAGCTTTATCATTTCAACTTGGACAAAGAATATAGATTTTAATCTAGTTTGATTTTTGCTTTATTATAGTGTTGTTCACTAGCACAGGGATTGGCAACCTTCAGTATGCAGCCCATCAAGGTAATCTGCTGGTGGGCTGTGAGAGATTTTGTTTTATGGTGACCATCTACAGGCATACATTCACTGAGAGCTGTGTGGGACCATGCTTGCAGACTTTCAACATAAACAAAATGTCTCGTGGCCTGTGAGCAGATTACCTGATAGTCTGTGTGCTAAAGGTTGCTGTTGCCTGCTCTAACACAGTGGTGCAAGTGTTTGGATTGCAAAAAATTCTGCTATGTGTTTAAACCTAATAAGATTGTTTTAAACACATAAACCAAAGTTTTTTGTAAAATATTTTTTATTCAAAATATACATTTTTGACCTACATTATTTTGACAGCATCCCTTCACTAATTGATAATGAAACATTTCTATGTTTCTTTTTTTGGGTGGATGTTTAAATGCTTTTCTTCCAATTCTGAATGGCTGGTTGGTAAGAGACTTTAAAAACATTTTGTTTTAAAATTAGGCTGATGAAGTTAAGTTGTGGATAGAGAATCTGATCACTACCGGGAAGTGTGGTAGCAGGCAGCAAAGGCAGAATGAATTTGGTGCATTTCTAGTTTCTTCCATCGTTCCATTTAAAATCAAAGTTTAAAATGCTTAAATCTAAAATGTGAATAGGATCTCATGGGAAATTGTAATGGGTTAGGAAATATTTCATCTTTTTAGACAGTATGTTTATACATTGTGTAGTATAGTGGGGTGCCATTTTTATTTGGGGGTCTCTAGGTGCTACATTGTACAAATAATATATTTTCTAGTTCTTCAGTCACCATCTAGGTTAGTAGCACATATGAGTTACTCCCATCAATTCAGTATCATGAGTTCTGTTGTATCGTGCATTTCCCTTGAACAGATTTCTGTATGGGAGAACTGCTACTATAATTGGCATTAATTGTTGAATGTGGCAGTATTAGCAGAAATGTCCAGGATCAAATTGGTTTTGACTTGAACCACTCTCTATGTACTAAAGATGGTATAGACACAACAGATGAATGAGCATTAGTAAGCTGAAGAAACTTCCATTGTTGCCCATGCTGGGTAGGTTTTATGTACCCACTCACTCACTATAAAGTCTCTCATTTTCTGTTGTTTCTTAAAAACTAAAAAGTGAAATAAACCCACACCATTACAGCATTTACGTTTTTGGGATTCGTATTATTTTTTGCTTCATTTTGGTCTTATATGTTAAAGACCAAACATATACCCTAAAAGTTTTCATCTGAAAAACTAGATTGAACATAGAATAGAAAAGGAAGCAAAACTCTGTTATATAGTTCTAAGCAGTGGGTAGTATGTGGTTAAACTATTTGTGCTTGTTTCTGCAGCAATAATTAAACCTGATTTTAAAAAGGGCAGCAGCTTAAAAATTAGCTCCGAAATGTTTTTACTAAATATTGTTAAAGTGTAACGCACAGAAGTAACAAAACTGAGAGCTCTAAAAAAATCAAAACATTTACTTTGCACTTAATATTTGTTTATTCACTTTCTCAATTTTTCCCAGAAAAGCAGCTAGTTTAGTCTGTTATCCCTCTTGTTTGTGTGTCATTGCATAGGAAAAGGGTAAGGCAGCAGTGCAGAGAGCACTGCTGAAAATTTCAGAAGTTACATTTATTTTTGTAAATGTGTATTTTAATATCCCTATTTCTAACTGAACGTTGACTTAATATATCTTTGAAACGTTACTATTTGCAAGAAAGATTCTGCTTTTAAGTAACTTAAAAGAAACAGGCATCAAAACAATTTTCCTTACCTTATCAAATCTTTTTAAAACTTTCTTTTTTTAGTAGTTTTTGTTTAAAACAAGATTGTACTTTATTTGCTTTTTTGTCTCTGCTGTCTGATTTCATAATTTTGATACCATATGATGTGCTTGACTGGTCAGTTCGTAATTAGTATTCATAATTCTAAGGTTCCACTATAACAGTAATAAACTAGTTAACATTTTTTATTTTTACATTGTTAATCTTTAGGGTCAGTACAATACTGAGATTATTGGACAGTTAAGCTTTTTAGAAACATGCTGTCATTCTGCTCCCATGCGCAAAGCTAAAATAAGTGTACTTTGTACAGGGGATCTAAAAGAAGTTGATAGGACTTCTGCTCTACATGACATTCTCTGTGTGAATACGCTTTGTGTGAATCAAGGTAGTACAGGTTGTACCTCCCTCGTCCGGCACCCTTGGGACCTGACTTGTCCTGAACGAGGGATTTTTCTGGACCAAAAGAGATTTCCTACCCCTGGGCTCCCAGCCTACTGCTCCTCCCTGCTGCCAGCTTGTGCAGGGAGCCCCAGCTATAGGTGTCCACAGCCACATCTGGCCTGCTCCAGAGAGCCCCAGCTGCCACTGGCCTCCCTGGGGATCCCTGGTCCTGCTGTGGCTAGTGCAGCTGGGAATCTCCAGGGACCACGGATCCCCAGACACTACTAACCCCATTGGGGAACCCCAGCCACCATCAGTCTCACTAGGGATGCCCGCTCCTGCTGTGGCCTAGAATCCCTAGGGCTGGGACTCCTCAGCTGCCGCTGCTGCCCCACTGGCAGTTCCTGGCTCTGAGGAATTCCAGCTGATGGCCCCTCTGCTGACCATGCAGTGACAATCCCTGGACCTGGGGCTCCTCAGCAGCCAAGGTCTGGGACTCTTTTTTTGGTCCGGCAACATCTGTGGTCCTGTCGGATCATGTTTGTTGCTGGACCAGAGAGTGCTATATTTGAGAGGTTGAACCTGTGGCAGCATGCTTTGGATCTACTTTATCCAGTGTGGAACAACTTTCCATTTGTGTGCCAATGTGTTTTTCATCTATGTGCAGAATAATTGTTTTATGTGTCACATGGCATGTGCGAATGTGACCCACGAGTAGAAACAAAAAACCTAGCTGTTGGCACTTTGCTAATCAGCTGGGCGGCATTTGAATCTCTCCTGAGCACTAGCATATAGGGAACACTGGTATGGAGAAGAGGCAACTTTTGGTGTTACGAGTTGAACCTTTTTAGGCTCGCATCTTCAGGACCTCACTGGTGCCGAATCATATATGCTGGACCATGGAAAGTCAATATTATCTAGCAACATCACCAACGTTTCCACTGCTTACTGGGCTCATAGAAGACACTTAAGGTAAATTAGAGCAAAATAACAGCACAGAACAGGAGAGCCAGGACTGGTGACTGTAAACCGACTTTATGGGAGTGTGGGAAACTTGGTCATACCCATGATGTTAGTGGATATCCAGCTAACTGGTTAGTGTTTGTTAGTGGATATCCAGCTAACTAAAATCATGCTGGACTATGAATGATGCCAGACCAGAGTGTGTCAGATTAGAGAGGTTCAATCTGTAGTACTATTTCTTCATATTGTCTACTGACTATTTTATTGATTCTCATTTTCAGTAATATCTTTGCATTTTGAGTTGCAAATAAAACCATAGTTTTTCAGGAACTGAAATGCTGGTTATGGTGTACTGTCATGTAGTTCGGCATTTTCACCACATATTTCTTATTTGTTTTCCTTTCTCAGTGTAAACTTTGAGGCTGGATTTTTGAAGTTTTTATTAATGCATAGCATAATATATGTTAATACATATGTATTATATATGTAGAGGGTATACCATGGGTCTGAGTGAGTTTCATGAAAAACTATGAGTGTTTGGGTTTCCTAACTGGTGTGATTTTGTAATCTTAATCTTACATTAGTGCTAAGGTGTCCCCTCCACCTGCCTTCAGATAATAGTATATCTTTTTGTATGATTGCAGTATTTGTGAGACAGAATGGCTAGGAATGGTGTCCAAAGCCTCTGTTTGTCAGGGGCTGGAAATGGAGCACAGATGAGGGATCACTTGATGATTTCCTTTTCTGCTCACCCCCTTTGGGCCATCTGGCATTGGCCACTGTCAGATGACAGGATAGTGGGCTAGATGGACCGTTGGTCTGACTCAGTATGGCCATTCTTATGGAGTGCAGGATCTTTCGAAAAAGGTGGGTTTTTTACCCCCAAAAGATCCGCATCTAGACAGCGGTTTCACTTTTGAAAAGCCCTTTTTCAAAAGAACATGTGGCTGCCATTATGCAAATGAAGCGCGGGAAATTCAAATCCCGGCTTCATTTGCAATTTTGATCTGTCTAATTTACATCCCTCTTTCGAAAGAGGGATGTAGTCTAGACATGCCCAAAGGGACAGCAGTTTGAAGTTTATTTTTTTTAAGGTTGCACATCTCTTGTAACTTACATAAGAAACAAAAAGTTGTTTTTCTTTTTGTAGTCCCAATTAATCTGCACACAGAAGGAATATTTTATTGATCCCTGTGCTGTTAGAAAATATATGACCCTACACAGCAATAGGGTTGCCAGATGGTTTTGACAGAAATACCGGACACTCTTGACATCACAATCTACATTACATCTTATTTAGAAAATACCGGGCAATTATATTTTCTCAATTTGTTTCCCAGACAGAAAACTCAAATACTGGACAGAAAGTTCAATACTGAACACCTTGCAACCCTACACAGCATCCTTCCCACTATCCCTGCTTATATTGTTTCCAGTGTCCCAAGGTTTTACCTCAGTGCCTGGGAATCCAGGCTTTCAGACTTGAAATCTGAGAGAAGTTTCACAAGGGAAACATGGCAGATGTTTCCTCTTTTGGCTCCCTTCTTGAATTTTCCACTTACCAACTGTCTGCTGCATGGGTACGTCTAGACCGCAGAGTTTTTCTGAGATACTGGAGGTATTCTGGAAACCCTCTGCTGCATCCAAGGAATGCGCCTGCACTTGCGAAATTTTTTTTGGAAGAGCAGATGAGGTTTTTTTCGGCATCCCCGTGAACCTCATTTTATGAGGAAGAAGGGATGTTGTGAAAGGGTTTTTTCCCCCCCACATTTGGCCCAGTGTAGACGGGCCAAATGTCAGAAAAGCTTATTCTGAAAAAAGGCGGATCTTTTTCCCAAAGAACTCTCTAGTCTTGATGCAGCCTATATTGTTTTTAACATAAGGAAAACCTTCAGTGGAAGAATTATCGTTGTAAAGAAATTGCAATATCAGCGCTAAATCATATATATAGTAGCCCAATGTCTGAGAGTCTGTAATGCTGAAATGCTGG
>CM057847.1:140969003-140979352 GCA_030068395.1 Apalone spinifera | reverse complement strand
CACATCCCTTGCTAGCTGCAATTCCAATTGCGCTTTCGCCTTCCTGATAACCCCTACATTCTCAGGCAATGTATTTATACTCCTCCCTAGTCATCTGTTCAAATTTCCACTCCTTGTAATCTTTCTTTTTGTGTTTAAGCTCACCAAGGATGTCTCCGGTAAGCCAATCTGGTCGCCTACCATATTTGCTTTTCTTGCTGTGTATTGGGATGGTTTCTTCCCGTGTCTGTAATAAGGCTTGTTTAAAATACTGCCAGCTCTCCTGGACTCCTTTCCCCTTCATCTAAGCATCCCAGAGAATCCTGCCTATCAGTTCTCTGAGGGAGTCAGTCTGCTTTTCTGAAGTCCAGGCTATGTATTTTGTTCCCCTTCTTTGTTCCTTGTGGTCTTGTAATAGTCCTCTAAATAGTGTTTTTCAAAAACAAAACTACTTTTCTGTCTAGTGTACTTGTGAAGTAGAAAAGACTTTCAACATTTTTCTTAGGAAATTCCACTGTTTTCACTGTATTAAAACAATTAAATTAATTACTGCATGGAAATAATGTTTAAATTATATTGATACTTTGAGATTAAGGGCATGAGACATAAAATGTATACATATGTATCTGTGAAGAAATAAAACAGGGGTGACCAAACTGCAGCTTGTAATCCCCATTCATTTTTTTACAGATAATGTGGCTTGTAGAGCCTCTCTCCTTGCTTGCAGAAGTCCCAAACTCCTCCTCCTTCCTTGCCTGCCAGACTTGTGAGGAAGCTTGGGGATGATGATCTATGTCATGGTGGAGTAGGTGGATGTTTCTGAGGCATACAACTGGTGCCTGCTGAGAATGAGTGGATTTAAATGTCAAAGCTCAACAGCTTGAGTCACGCCCCCTCTTATTCTTAGCAGCCCATCCCTGCAGCTGCAGGTGTAGCTCTAACTGAAGAGGCAGCAGCAAACAGCTTGGAGTCGCTGCTTTAACTCCAAGAGGGAGGGGCAGCAGCAAAAGCATCAGTTCTCCCTACAGCTACCAGCTGTTTGCCACTGCCTTGCCTCTCAGCCACTTCAAGCTTGTTGAGCCTCAAGCTTGGCAGCACTGTGTGACTGACTGGGGCCCGGAAACCTTGGTAAAATGTGGAGGAGAATCGAACCCTATGTGCCTCTGGCAGGAATAGGAAAGTCTTGGGGCTTGTGAGGTATGCCTTTCAGGGCTGAAGCTCCGAGCCCCAGCACATGAGCTCTTCCTCTCAAACTTCTGAAGATTGCTAAGTGCAGCTGAAAGGGTCAGTTTAGATCAGTAAGAAATAGAATTAGACACACTATGAAAGTTGGTATCGGTAGGTCAACAAAATAAAGGAATATTAATTGAAAATCAAATTTGTCTCAAATTGTTTTTGCTGTTTGTTACACTTAAGACCATGAACTTGCATTTGTAGTTCTGTTTGGAGGATTGGTGTCTAAAATTGGTATAACCAGTGCTTTTTTTGTTTAAAAAAAAAAAAAAAAAAAAGGTGCTGGTACTCCAGGGGAAAAGTTATTGAGCTCTGAATGGAGGTGCTGGTACTGCGTACTGGGCAGTACCATCACAAAAAAAGCACTGGGTATAACTGAAAAGTTGGAGAATATCTTTTTATTTTCAGTTTCATTACTTTGTACATTTGATTTAACTTTGTTTAGTTAGGACCATTAATAAAATGATGAATCTATCTTACACATTATACATTTTTGGTTTTTTACAGTTGACTCTCTTCCTTGCTGAAAAGATGTAAGAAAATAAAGTTGATATCGCCTTTGTCTTTTAGAAGATTGGATGATACATTTTTAAAAGGCAGATTTTTCTTCTTGATTAAAAATTCAAAAACTGAATCATATGTGGATAGCTATACTTGCAATAAACAAACCACACAGATAGTACATAGATGCTTTAATGACAAGAGAACACATATTAATTTATTTACTGGGCATCACCTTGAAAGTGAACTTTCTTTCAAACTTAGTCTGAATCAGAGCCCACTGAAATCAGTAGGAGTCTTTTCATTGATTTTTTTCACTGGATCAGAACTATAGTTGCTTCTTGGAGTGGAACATAAAGACCTCTAAAAGCTACTGTGACTATTTCTGAATTCGTGCATGTCTATTTGATGGTTGACCAAGAGTGCACTTGTTCACCTTCAGTTCATTCTTCACCTAGCTAGATCTCTATTGACTCAGAAAAGAATAACATAAAACTTGTTTTTTATCCTGTCTCTCCTACTGAGTTGTAGAATCATACAGATGTAAACCCATTATTTCAGAAAATACATTTCCAGAAGGTGAATTAATCTTTACACTGAGTCTGTTTTTAAAATGTTTCTTACATTATACATTATGTACCTATGGAAAATGATGATACAGGTTGAACCTCCCTGGTCCAGCACCCTCATGACCTCAGTGGTCCGGAAGGAAGGAGTTTGCTGGACAAGTGAAGATTGTGCCTCCAGCTCTTCTAGGAATCCCCTGCTGGCCACCCATCTGGCCAGCGAACTGCCCCCAGCCATTGGTGGGGCTCCACTCTTGGCTGCCACCCCGCACTGGTCCATGGAGCTCTCTGCTCACAGCTGGCAGTGGCTCCGCTCCTACATCCTCAGCTTCTAGCAGCTCTGCACATCCAGGGGCTTCTCTGTTCCTGACCGGCAGCCCCTCCATGCCCCTGGCTCTGACTGCAGGGCCTTTCTTTGTCCCTGGATAGAGCACAAGGGCTGTGTCCCCCTGGCGGGCGGCAGCTCCCCAGCTACCAAGGCTCCCTGCCCTTGGCCGGCAGAGCTATCCTCTTGGCTGGCGGGACGCTCCACCTGGCCCTGCTGTGGCTGCTGGCTTCTGGGGCTACATCTAGATGATGGGGCTATTTCTATCCCGAAATAGCAATTCCACATCTTTAAACATGCCTGCTAATTCGAAATACATTTTGAAATGAGCACGTTTTTCTGGCATTCCTGTAATCCTCATTCCACGAGGGTTAAGGGACTTATTAGAATAGCGCTTTATTTTTCCAAATTTATTTTCCAAATATAGAGCGCACCAAATTTTGAAATAAGCTATTTTGAAATTACCTTGAAATAACGCAAATTGCATATCTTATTTCAAGGTAAGGGTGCTGTGTAAACGCACCCAGGCTGGGCTTCCTGCCATTAGGATACTTGCTCTCCAGGCTGCCTACCTGGCTGAGCTCCAAGCTTCTAGCAGATTCTGTGGCTGGGGCTCTCTGATCCAGTGACGTCTGTGAGGGACAGATGTTGCCGAACCAGAGAATCCCGGACTACAGAGGTTCAACCTGTAGTTATTAAAGTAGTTTGTACTTGTTAATATTTTTAGTTAGATTAATTACATGTTACTGGAGTTTTTTTTTTCTCTTTTCTTTGTAATTAATCCCCCAATTCTGCAAACATGCATGTGCTTAATTTTACACATCTGAATAGTGCCTTGACTTTGGTATAATTTTTTTTGAGATTGGGGCCTTATTCCCATTAATGTGTGTACTGGATTGAAGCACTGTTGCAAAATGGCAATAGTGATATGTTCTTAATGATCTCCTGTTGCTATATACCCAAAGTATAAAGAGCTAAGCAGGTGACTTCCAGTGATGTACTATTTGCATTTATTAACCATATCAAATTATGTTGATCACTAATCAATATTGATCCTCATATTGACTGATTTATAGAACCCTTTCTGGTTTGTGTGTTTCTAATGAATATTTTTAAAGGCATATGATATTTTATGAATAAACTAACTTCTGTCTGTATTTTTAAACTCTTATTCCTCAATAATTGTCAGCTATTCAGCAATCTGCTTTAGCTTGAACACAGTCCATTTATTATAACTAGTGTTAGAAAAGATACAGCCTGGACATTTTTATCTTTGACATGACTCATTAAGCATGGTCTTTCCTTCCTGTAAAGTAATATGTATGCCAGGAGATTTGAAAACATGGTAATCCTAAAGAAGATAATTGGATATTTGCATTCCTTTTTATTTGAAGTAGTTGTATCTCTTCCTCTTGGTATGTGGAGACAACAGGCATCGCTCTCTAAGGAATAAGACAATGACTTTTTCCACACTCAAGTTCCACTGAATTACAGGAAGTGCCTTCCAAGAACATTAATATTTCTATACACCATCAATTGTTTTGTGATTCTTATATAAAAAATAAAATACTAGAAAGTACTGTTAACCATTTATTCAGTGTATTGACATGAATTAATATTTTAAAACCTATTTCTTTCTCTTTCAGCTTTACATCTTCCAATCCAGCCTTACAACATGGGTAAAGTCCTCGCACTTCAAACTATGAAGCAATCTGCAGTCAGAGTTTTTGGTGTTAATAGTCCAGAATATCAGAACATCTTCAATCACGAGTCTGACAGCTGTGCCAGAAGAAATCCTTGATCCTTCAAGCCTGGCCTTTAGAAAAGATCCCATGGAATATCATATTTTAAACATTCTAGTGTTCAAATGGGAGCCTTTATTCTTCCCTTTCTCTCGACCTTTCTGACCATGGGGGATATAGCTAGATCATCTACCTGCCAGAGTTGAAATTTCTAATTTTTTTTTTTACTTTGCAAATAAAGGCATTGAAAAATTCATTAAAAATGAGTAGTAAATGTAAGATGTGTCTACCCTTAGAAAATAAGGATCTTTATTTTACCAGTGGTACAGATTCACTGGTAGAAAGAGTGGAAGTTATAGTATAGGTAGTGTACACATACTTATTACAACTACATCTCTTCTGAGTAGGATTAGACAAAACCATTGTAAATTCCTGAGTTACAGCCTCCATAATTGTTACTACTTTTAGAGTTATGAGGTCCCAGATTTCCTATTTTGGACATAACCTGATAGCTTTAATTACTTTATAAGAAACTTTTTTGTGTACTTTAAATGTAATAAAAGTTGTCTTTCCATAAAGTTGCCAAACAGTTAATTAAGGTTACCTCTGTCACCCGTCCTTTCTTTTGATATTTCAGTCCAGGCAATTCAGAGTGAGGTCATCTATGCTATAGCAGACATATACAACATCCATCCTGGTTGAGAATTCTTTAGGCCATATCTTTTAAGCGAAACTTATTTGTTATGCATTGATCTTTAACAAACAGAAAATATATTATTTACGAGATATGCTTTTCCTCAGTAAACACATATATCTGGGTCTTTTGAGTACTACCTAGAACCCCAGATGTACTTCATGGTTTGAAATTATGTATATTAAACATAGAGCAATTAGAGTCCATTAAAACATCAGACTTGCCTTTTCAGTATTGTTACTGAATAGGTTTTTCTAGTGTAGACTTCAGACAGGCCAAATCAAAGTTACAACCCTTGTTTTACAGAATAAGCTCTTTCCGGTTGACAAAATTGCCAGTATTCATTTAGATTAAAAAGGGTGGCCTTTTATGTTTGGGCCTGTGATGTTCCTTTTTCAGAAGGAACCATGGTGACAACGTATTAGTCCAAATACTGTTAAAATATCAGTTTATGGAGGCCCTTTCTCTACTCTTGATCTTGTTAATCTATTTTCTTCATCTAGAAAGTAATTACAATGATTTTCTTAGTGTATCTCAACAAACTTTTAATTGTCATTAGTTAATTGCTGAACAGTTCTCCAAGATAAAGGCTATTGTTTCACTCTTCCTTTAAAAAAAATCTGAAGTTTTCTCATCTTGGATTTATTATGCTAGCATTTCTCACACCATCCATATCAAATTAGAATATGAGAATTAAACTGTTTAAATAGAATTCCACTTCAAGGGTCAGTCACTGCTTTAGGACATTACATTCCTTAGTTTCCTAAAACATTAGCCAAAGTGAATTCATAGAGCCTTGATACACCAAAAACAAATATAAATATCTGTATTTAAACATGAAAAAATTAAACTGACTTTGTTTAAAAACTATTTTTTCAATTAATGTTGAAACATTACATTTTTTTCTTTTATGTTAGGGGAAGGAGGAATTTTTATATCCACTATTTGAGTCTCAGAACTTGACCAGTATTTTCTTATGCTGAGACAGACATCTGTTTTCTAAATGGAGCATATTCCTGTGGATCATTGAATTGTAAAACAGGAATTCATGTTATGCATACATCGATCAGGTGTTTGCCCCATAATTGACCGTAAAGACTAATAATTTTCAGACTTTTAACTTCCCTTCAATCGATCTCTGGGTATGTTTATGGAGATTCTGGTTGTGGTTATGGTGAGGCTGTGAAAATATCCTCCAAACCTAACCAATTTTCTCCCAAATTCTTCATTTTGTCAGAGTATAGATCTGAAAATACTCTTATCTAGAAAGCTTACAGCAATTTGTTTTTCTGATTGGAAGTGAACATTTCTGTGAGTACTATTTCCAGCATATTTTAGGCAACATAAGTACTTATGAACTAAGTATACACAAACAATATTGAGAAGATTAGTTTTCTTATTTACAAACCAGATAAGAATAACTGGTTTGTTTGCAGTATGAAAACAGTAGTTATGTCAAGTAAAGTTGGAATCTCAAAGAAATTAGCTAGTTGGAAGTGATCTTTTTCTGAAACTACTGGACCTTATTCCTCCTTTTAAACCAATTTCACATTAGTGTAACTCTGTTGACTTGAATAGCATTACTGTTGGTTTATAAGTGTTCGGAACCAAGACAGCCATATTAAATAGCTTCCTAATGTTGGTTCTCAAAGTTTCTAGGATTAGATAAATAGGCTATCAAGCTTTTTGATCTTCTGAGATTCCTGTCGTTTTTTACACATACCAGCTGTCAGTATCTCAGAACCGTCTGGAATGTTTACCTTTATACACTGGTTAATGAGAAACAAATTTTTTTCTAAATGCTAAGCGTGATTTATGCCAGATACATTCTTCCAAAATAGGTGAGTCTTCAAAGAGCTTCAGCCTTCCAACTATAAGGAGGAGGCAGGAAGGTGGATAAGAATTAGGTCACTTTTGACAACAGGGAGTTAGTAGACCTCAGTCTTGGGTCTTTCTGTTTAAATCAGATTGGGGTTTGCAAATCATTATATTTAACCTGCTTCTAAGGCTCTTGCTGTAAAAGAGTTTGAGTTGATCAACTTTGCACTGTATTGCTTTTAAATTAGCATCAAATATCTTTAGTGTTCTTAATTAGTAAGAATTCCCTGATCAAGGTGCTCAATGTTAACATGTCTGTGCTTCTAATGATATTCTTGTGATCAGTATGATTTAATTAATTTAAGATTTAACTCCATTTTTGTTTTCCAGACTCTTAAAAACAAAAAATAGAAAAAAGATGAGGAGGGAAAGATGGCATCAGATATGAAAACTCTGAAATTTCACTTCAGTTGAATAATGGTCCTCAGAGTTAGCCTGCCTGCTTTAAAGTCAGGGATTATTTAGAGAGGAACAACAAAAAAAAGGCTAGTATAAGGAATAGTATTTCAGGATGAATATTGATGCATTAAGTGTCTGTCTTTCTAGGGAGAGATTTTTTCCCCTATATTCTCAAAAGTTATTTGCCTAGAACATTACACCTGATGGGCAGAGTATGGAGGACTTCATAATGTACCCAAATGCTTGAAAAATCATAACCTTGTTAGAGGCTCATGGTTTATGAAGAAATTAGTGGATGTTATTAATTTTAATTAACATTATCTCTGCGCACACACAGAAAAAAAAAACATCTATGAGAAGACCAGACGAGATGTCAAATACATGTTGCAGGAGTTGAAAAGTTTTCTTAAATGTCCACTGACGAGTGAATAAAAGTACAAAGTTTACAGTGCAGTGGAAAAATATAGTGTGTCCATGAAAATGATGGCCAGCCAGTTACTGCAGTGAGAAAATGAGCATGAGCCGCACAAAACTGTTGAGGAATAAAGAAAGATGTAATGAGTTGCCGAAATTAGTCATCCTTGCTATTCATTTATCACATTTTAATGGCTTGGGTTTGGATCATGGAATTAAATTTTATCAAAATTTCTGAACATTATCAAAATTTCTGAACATTTTTTTAATGCTTTAGCAACTTATGATAGTCCAATATTTGGTATGTTGCCTGTTGTAAGGTTGGTTTCTCTGATGCTACTGCAGAGAGTTGATGTTTAGGCAAGAAAAAAAAGTATCTTTTAAAGTCTTATATTCATCATTCTCGAGCCTTCTTTTACTATCCTATGATTTTTTTTTTTTCCCTAAAGAAGGACTTCTATGTCTGTGTGGGATTACGGGTGGGAATTCATTTGAGGTTGTGATCTCCTGGACTATTACACCACACTTTTCAGTTTCACATAGGCAGATCTAACCATGTCGTAAGGCTGGAGTAATGGATGTAAAGCTTAAAAACAAAATTTATACGGTAAGACCAAATTGCTCTGTTTTGATAAATCATAAGTAGCTTATAGTTTATATGAAATTCTACCTCTCTCTGTGCATTGATATTGTTTTGTTTTATTTTCAGGTTTATGGTAGGCTGCGGGAGGTGTGATGATTGGTTTCATGGTGACTGTGTTGGGTTAAGTCTTTCTCAAGCACAACGAATGGGAGAAGAAGATAAAGAATATGTGTGTGTGAAATGTTGTGCTGAAGAAGACAAAAAAACTGAATCTTGTGATCAAAATATACCGGACACCCAACTGAAATTTGAAGCATATAGAGAAGACAGAATGGAATGTGAAAAACCTGGGATGTCAAAGCAAACTACCACTGGTAATCACAGTGTAACAGCTGAGAAAGCTAAGCAGACAGATGATATAATGAAGCACAAAGTCAAAATTTTTAGACGGGTAAGGCTTACTTAAGATGGTGAAGATTCCTTAAAATGTCTTTATTTGAAATGTGATACTACTTATTCCTTTCAAATAAAAAATATTTCTCTAAAGTTTACAACTCTATACAAATTCAAATGTAGGCTAAAACTTGTCATTTAATATCAAATAATAGAATATTATTTTAGTTAATCCTTTTACATTGATTTGGCTATTTTGAAATGAGCACTGTTGCTAAACTGCATTTACCTTGTTTTGTGTGTGTGTGCATGTGCACATTCAGAAATACAATTTTGCAAATCCTACCCCATCCTAATGGTTATTACAGGATAATGTTTATTTTGCTTGGCAGCTTCTGGAGATGAGGAAGTGCCAGCTTGCTTTAGGGAAGCAAGCTGTATCATTAACAGAGACAAAGAAGTATTCTAATTCTGCAGGAGGGGAACTCCCTCAAACAGAAGTTCAGGCCTCTTCTAGGTTTTGGCAGGAGAGGGGGATATTTCTAAAAACATTTTCAGTTCATAATAGTAAAGCTCTTAAGTTCTCTTCTGTTCAGTTACGAACTTTTTAGTATATTTAAGTAGCTGTGCAGCAAGCCTTTAAATGCTTGATCAGAATTCTTCATGATCTTCCCTTAAAATGTTGGGGTTTTGTGTCTGTAGTTCATGGAAATGTCTTGTAAACCAACTCCCAGTTAACCTTGTTCTGGAGATAATTAGGTTTAGTCACTTCTTTCAGTGAAGTCATTCTTCTATAGATATTGAGAGCTCATGGATTTCACTGCCTTGATATAATATTCAATTCAAACTTTTTTTTTTACCTAAAGATACTATTACCTTCTTCTTGTTAAACTAGGTCAGATTCCTTATTAGAATTTGTCTAATGCTAGGTGACATCATTTAACTGGTCAACCCAGAACTAGTCCTATATTACTTAACGAGGATCAGTGATGGGTTTGCATGTCATGTTGTACTACTTTGGAGAATTGGGTTAGTGGTTCAGCAAGTAAAATGGTGTTGCCAGTTGGCTATATTATATAATGCATAAATCTATTAAATGTCAGTGTGACTGTTAAGACCATATGAAAGAAACACTTCAGCTGTTTGAGCAACATAAGCTTTTTTCAGCATTGTGGTTTGAATCATGGATTTAATAGTAGAAGAGAAAAAAAGATTGAAATAATGACCATTTCTAATTCTTCTTCCCCCATTTCTAATTATTTTCTTTCTGTATCTCATTTTGACTAATCAAAACCCAATTTTTAAAGCCAGGAATGGCTTAGTTTAACTATAATTGTTCATGCTCTTTATTTTAGAATATGATTAAAATATTAATTCAATAGTTAATGTTTCATTAAAAAAACCCTAACCATGGCTTATATTTATTGTAATGTAGATGTACATTATATTATGTAGAATTCATCTGAAGATGACCAAAATCAGCATATAAGATTAAGTGGAAATAAAAGTTTCCACTTTTAATGCATATTTCATTAATCTTTCTGTGATTACCATTCTGAAAATATATATTGTAGAAAATCCACTGGTTTGGTTGGACAAGATGAGTGAGGCGATACCTTATATTACCTCACCCACCTTGTTT
>CM057847.1:140956948-140968903 GCA_030068395.1 Apalone spinifera | reverse complement strand
GGGAGGGACGGCCCAAACCTCTGGGTGACCCAGCCTGGAGTCTTGGCTGCCCCATCGTTCTTACGATGACTCCTGGACCAATCTAGACGCGCTCTTGGCAAATACTTTTAACGGAAACGCTTTTCTGTTAAAAGTATTTGCGCAAAATCATGCCAGTCTAGACGTAGCCCAACTGATTTGGTTTGGTCAGTTTTAAAGATTAGAATTTTTAGTTCTTTAAACAGAAGTTTACAAATTCAAATTTAAATATTTAACTAGTCTGAATTAAAATGTTTTTAAAATGCTTTCCCCAAGTATATGGGATTTTTATTCATAATTTCTTTTTATAATGTAGCTATTGGAAAAACTGTTGTTTGTTCTTTCTATGCCTATCTTCATCTTATTGTTTACAGTTCACTCGATGGATTTAAGAAAAAAACCCAAACTTTATTCATCAGAATAATTTTAAAAAATAACTACTTTGGGCAAGCCCTTTTAGCTTTTCTCTGGGATCTTAAATGAGAATCAAGTCTTCTAACACTACTCTGTATCCATACTTACAGAATTGAAATAAATGATAATCTTTAAATAGATATTTGAAGAATACTCCTATTTTTTCCCTTTTTAACTAGAATTTGTTTGCTGTGCACATTTACCAGGTCTATTGCATATGAGTTATTTCGGTGATGCATGTTATCTATCTGCACAAATTATGTACATAACATTTTAAATGCTTAACTGAGAAAATAGAGCTTTTTCAACAAGGAACTAATTGCATGTTCTCTACAATGCTACCTTGGTAATACAACATAAAACCAAAGACTCCAATTTTTGAAGTAATTGTTAAAAACTACTTTGTAGTAAATTGTCATCTTTTAAAATAGCTTTTCAAGGAGTATATCTTGATGATATCTTAATGTCAAATTTTTATTATGTAACATTTTTATTTTTAAAATCTACTTTGGGAAAAGATTTGAAAAGTTTTTATTTTATCTTCACATTTGTTGCTATGCTAATGTGTGAAAGTTTTTTCTCTCCCCCTACCCAGGAATCAGGTGATGGAAGGAATTTGTCAGAATGCAGAGATTCTGATATTAAAAAAGGGCAAGTTCCTCTTCGGAAGATAGGACTAACTATTACACCCCCTCGCCGATGCTCTGAAGAGAAAAGTGAAAAAATGAATAAAGATTCTCTTAGTGTTTCTTGCTCAAGTGAAAAGACCACAAAATCAGGTAATAATACTCCAAAGATCAAGTATCATTGATGAAATTTCTCTGTATAGCAGCACTTCTTAAATGTTGGGCCATGGAATACTTGATTGTGGTCTGCAGAGAGCAAGCTGCTTACATGGTGTTGAATCTTGTTTTTTTACTACTTAAGTAAATTAATGTAATATTTTAATATTAATATAACTTTTTACATAAGCAATTTCTGTAATTGTTGCACAAATGGAAGGAGAGGTGTTCAATGGCATAAAGAATGGGAGATGAAGTACTCACAATCTTCTAATCTACACTGAAAAATTATAAGAATCACTGCTGTTGGAAAATATTAAATGCTATTTGGATGAGCTTGTGTTGTGGTTGTTGTAGATACATTTATTTACTTTGAATTTTCTTATTCTTGTGCAGCTGACATATCACCTGGTTTCCTGGCCCCAGATTTCATTGTAAGACAGGAGTGTTCTTATCTGAACTCATAAAATTTTGGTTTTAAATTGAATCAAAAATTGCAAGGGGCATATTTTCCAGCTCCACTTAAAGTACAAACTAATGTGTCAGAAATCTTACACAAATAATAGTTTTACAAGATAATTATCGTGAAATTTACACAGTTTGGGGCAAAAATCTGAGAGCACTCAGAAAAATCTGTGATCACATATATTGTATCTATTATAACACATCCAACCTAGTTCTTTAATTCTGAATTTTTGGTCCCTTATCTGAAAAATGAAATTGAACAGATAAATAGTTTTATTTTTCTTAGCAGAAAAACAGTGCTAGTTGAAGTTACTGCTGCTGTTTGAAATTTCATATGTTTAGAAACAAATAATCTACGAGTTGTATATAACTAAAATTATTTTTCCATCATGCTGGAGGTTGCAATTTAATTGTAAAATAGTATAATTTGTGATTGTAGGTTTCAAGATGCTTAACATAAACAAATGTTTATAATCTTCTATATTTCTGACATCCAAGTTTAACAATTGGAAGAAATTTAGGGCTAATAGGCTTAGAAATACCAATTTCAGTGTAAAAGTTTACATTAGATTAAAATGAGTTTTTATGCTTTCCACCATATTAATTTCCATTTGACTTTGCTCAAGAATTAAATGTGCATTTTTAAAGAGATTCATAGAGCCAAAGATCTGATTAAAGTCAGACTAATAAAAACTGTCCTATTTTCTGTTTGGCTTACATGTAAAGGAGAAAATCCGCAAACAAACATACTACAGAAGTCTGGGAATATTTTTGTTTGTTAGAAATGACAGTAGCTGAAAAGCAGTAGCTCTAGAAGCCTTAGAAAATTTCTTGGAAATCTAATAATTTACATGGTTTTGTAATAATTTAAATATTGAGGACTTTTTTTTTGTTCCTTTGTATATGAAAAGAATAAAGGTATGTATGTATCTAAAATTAATATAAATTATTTTTATAGATAGTAAAGGTTAGATGCTTTATAATACATTGTTTCACATTATACTATTCTCCTTTGGACATATGGCAAAGGCATGTCTGATGTAAATCATACACTTAATATCACTCCTTTTATGGAACATCTTTCAAAAATACTGATAGCCATTTCAACAGTAACAATACAGAAACTGCATTATTACAACAGTCATGCAGTAGTTGATATAACAAATACCCAAAACACAACCGGGAACTTACTGTGTTTTCTGCTGTTATTTAGTGATGTCATTAATTCTTTGAAATTATGAGATTGATAAGAGTTTTAAACAAAGACATTTTTTCATAAGTTTGTTGGATTTGGTGTTAAATAGAAGCCAACCGCTGCCCCTGGATATTTAATTTGCCAGTTATCCCTAATGTTTTAGGATAGATAAGATCTGAATTTCCTGTATATAAAAAGCATGCAGAAACCCTCCATATCTTAAGATTTTAATTTTTAGCATATTTTGATTTAGGTGTTCATGAGAAACAAGAAGTCAAGAAAAAGAAAACTGAGAAAGGGGGAGCAACTGGTAATATAACTCCACCAGCTGTGCCAGCTTCCAAACCTTCTGCTGATCAAATAAGACAAAGCGTCAGACAGTCTCTTAAAGAAATCCTGATGAAAAGGTATAGGTATATTACCAAATGAATTATTTGCATATATAGTTATTTTTTTAAAAAAAATCTTACCCCCTTTTTTTTCCAGACTTACAGACTCCAGTTTGAAGATTCCTGAGGAAAGAGCAGCAAAAGTTGCCACAAGGATTGAAAAAGAACTGTTTTCTTTTTTTCGGGACACAGATTCTAAATACAAGAACAAATACAGAAGTTTGATGTTCAATCTAAAGGATCCCAAAAATAATGTATGTGTACTTCACCTATAGTTTTTTCACATTAAAAAAAATCCTTTAACTGAAAACTGTTTCACATCCCAGTCTCCATCTTCTTTTACTTTCTCTTATTCTTTGGAAGTCATCTTCCACATTTCCCCATATTCTTTCCTCCTTTCTCTAGTCAGGTAAGAGCTCTCAATCTCCAGTCTATATTTGCCCCCGACTCCTTGCCCATACAGCTATACATTTTCATTGTCCTACCCTTGTAGCCTTTTCCTCTACTTTCATTGTCTTTCAGTCACTGCTTTCCACATGAAACCATTTTACACATGTCCACTTTCAGTTATACCAGCCTACCTCTTCATTTCACCTTTCTTCCATTTATTCTAGAATTATGAATCCCCCTACTCAGCCTCCATATCATGATCATAATATTTTCCTTTAATGATTTTCCATTAGGTTGCAACATTTCACTTCCTTCCCTCCCACTATCTGCCATCCTACTTCTTGTCCTCATGTTCAAGATTTTTAGCAAGAGAATTGTGCTGGTTCTTAGAACTCAAACCTTTCTTGTATTCTTGACCATTTTCTGTTTCACCATTCTCTAATATCCTCCATAGGAACATGTCTTTGACTTAGTACATAGATCACTATATAAGTTGAAAGCTAATGATTTGAGAGATGCAAACTTGAACAAACTGTTCAGTGAGTAATACAGAAAGAAAGTTCTCTCTATCCTCCTTCTGAAGTACAGTGGATTAATTTTTCTTATTTTACACATTTCTTATCTATTCTACCCAAGTAGATTAATTTAAAAAATTTTTAAAACGAAGTACAAACTATCCTCTATAGTTCTTTGTCCAACCCTTTTTTCTGTTAAGTACTTTGACATTTGTTACTTCCTTTTTAAAGATCTGAAAAATATATTTCATGAAATCACTGCTGCATTGTCTAGGCAAATTTTCCCTTTGAACATCATCTTTGTGTGTGTCCTTAATTGTAAATATGAAATGTTTAAAGGAAAAAAGTATAACCAATTTTTTGATTTTGGAGAAATAGTTAATAGCCTTATAGAATTCTTTCCCTCGCAATACCCATTAATGCTTTCCATAATAATGCCTCTTATGGTATGAAATTGCTGAAAGGTAATCTGTATTCCCAAGAATAGTGGGTTACAGATAAAAATGTATAGTGCTAGCATTAAATATAGAACATATTCTCAAAAGTTATTCTGCTACTCTAGATGTTTTAGTTTGCTGGTTATTGCTTTGTTAGAAATCAACTTTTTTTTACAACACTAATTAATGTTTGTCCCTTTTACAGATATTATTTAAGAGAGTACTGAAAGGAGAAGTTACTCCTGATCATCTCATAAGAATGAGTCCAGAAGAGCTAGCTTCTAAAGAGCTAGCTGCTTGGAGACAGAGAGAAAACAGACACGTAAGATTTGTCAATCTCTGTTGTACAGTGTGTGTAATGATGTTTCAGTTTTGTTTGGTTTTGAAGTTACACATGCACTTTCAGAAACTCAAAATACTAACTAAAGAAAATCTGATTGAATAGGACTTGACTTTCACTCTTCCAAAATTAAGGGCAAAGACTGTACTCCTATGATCTAAAACTAGAGAGGTAAATGCAGTAAGTATTACATTCACAGGTGTATTTGAAAAGATGAGTGAAGAGCTGGATTATGTGATCATTTGAGTAATTTTGTGGTGAGATGGTTTTAAATTAGGCCAACCATATATTTTTTATCTTATTTGATTGGTGGCCTAAGAAGCCCACAGTCCACCTACTGGGAGATGCAGACATTTGCTGCTCTCAAAGGGAAGATAGGTTGGTGAACAGGGTTCACTGAACTGTAATGTCAGTGAAGTCAGGGGGGCTTCTGCCTCCAAACCAGGAGTCATATATTTTTCCCTTCCCAGTACAGATGCTTATATTCCTCTCCTTCCTCCTCACACTTGCACAGATTTATTTGAGAGAAGACAAGTTTCATATCTGAATGGTAAAATGATGGGGTCTAAATTAGCTGTTACCACTCAAGAAAGACATCTTGGAGTCTTTGTGGGTAGTCTGAAAACATCCACTCAGTGTGCAGTGGCAGTGAAAAAAGCAAACTATGTTGGGAATCATTAAGAAAGGGATAGATAAGAAATACATTTTATTTAAATTCTTGAATACTGTGTGCAGATGAATTTACCAAATCTCAAAAAAGATATATTGGAAAAGGTTAGGAAAAGGGCAGTAAAAATGTAGGTGTATGGAACAGTTTGCATACAAGGAGAAATTAATAAGACCGGGACTTTTCAGCTTGGAAAAGAGATGACTAAGGGAAGATAAGATATGGAGGTTTACAAAATCATGACTGGTCTAGAGAAAGTAAATAAGTTTTATTTACTTCTCATAACACAATAACTGGGAGTCGGGAAATGAAATTAATATATAGTGGGTTTAAAACAAAAGGTAGTATTTCTTCTCACAATGCACAGTCAACCTATGGAACTCTTTGCCAGAGGGTGTTGTGAAGGCCAAAATTAGTTTAAAAAAGAACCAGATAAATTCAGTGACACAGATAAATTCAAATTCATTGGACACAGTTGGAAAACAGGATACTAAGCTACATGGACCTTTGATCTAACCCACTCTGGTGTTATTTATGTTCTCGTGGCCTACAGAAACATGTTTTTTTTTCCCCCCGCTTATTAATATAATGTAATGTTTTATACCCTACAGCGATTGACAAATTTAAAACAGTTGGTGTAACTCAGACTGACCTTTTTCTTACCAAGAATATGTGATCAAATTTTTGCTAGTTGCAAATTGGCAGAGCTGTGCTGACTTCAGTAGTACTACATACTTTTACACCAGAGGAAGATGTAGCCACCTCCTTTCTCTCCCTCAGTGTTTGTAGTCTCTCTTTCTATAGGTAAAATAACGTTTCTTGTGGAACGACAGTGACATAATCACATCACTCGCACAGCCCTTCTGTCCACCCTCAGCTGCCCTGCCGCCTTCCTCCTTCCGCACCAGTAGTCTGGCAACCAGAGCCATGTGGCCTCCCCCTCGTGGGGGACGGGGGCGGAGCCGTGAGGCCTCCCTCCTTGTGGGGATGGGGATGACGAGAGTCCGGGGCTGGCTGCAACTGAGGGTGGGGAGACGAGCGGCTGTGGTTGGCTGCTGGGCCAGGGTTGGTGCTGAGAGGCTGGGACTGGCATGACTCTGGCCCTCCCTTCCCCATTGGCCGGAGTGGGGGAGAGGTTGGGGCTGAGGTGGTTCTGGCCCTCCCTGGCGGCCGTGGGGAGAGCTGGTCCTGCCTACCACTAGAGACAGAGGGGTTGGTGAACGTAGTGAGCAGAGGGCACCGCTTCCTTATAAAGTTTCAAAACAGTTTTGAATCTGTGTGAATCCAGATAAACTTGGCTTGATAGTTGAATCACTAGGTAGAGCATTAACAACGAGATGTCCTGTGGCACCTTCTTGTTGTTTATGCAGATTCAGACTAACACGGCTACCCCTAGGTAGAGCATTTATTTTCTTGCTTAGATTCTAGGCACTTGTGATATTGAATGCATCTTGTAATTATGGTAAGTCCTCCAAATTCTCTGATTGGTTATGACATTCTGATGCTGATAGTCACAAATAGTCCATGGAGAATGTTGAGAATTTAATCTTAATACAAATAGCAAATGTTTTCATGTTGGAGGTAGTTTTGACTACCTGCTTTATTTTTTAATTCTTATTTGTCAGCACAACAGACCATTTTTGTGGCATCCAAAAGACACATGGGTTATCTGATCATCTAAATTAATCTGTGTTCCTTTAAAAACAAGAAGTGCCCTGTGGCATCTTGGAGACTAACAAAAATAGATACATAGTATCAGATGAACAAGTGGGTTTTGCTCATAGAAGCTCATGATATTTTATATATATATTTATTAACCTCTAAGACAGGCCTGAACAAAATACCTTCAATGGGCTGAATCCAGCCTGTCAAGCTGCCAGATCTGGCCTGCGGAGGCAGTGAGGAGCC
The DNA here is from genome assembly GCA_030068395.1 of Apalone spinifera. Classification (NCBI taxonomy): domain Eukaryota; kingdom Metazoa; phylum Chordata; order Testudines; family Trionychidae; genus Apalone; species Apalone spinifera. The sequence continues at coordinate 140,961,383 of CM057847.1, read as the reverse complement.
ATTGAGGGGCTCTGTTTGAACAGCTGTGGACCCTGGTTAGGGGAGAGAAGCTTTATGCACTGTCCCCAGCACAATTCCATTGGCCAGCCTCAGATAGGGAGTCTGCTTGAGAAGGGTATTGGCTGGGAGTCAAGCAGGTAAGTTTCCCAGAGCCTGCCTCTTGCACTTGAACCCTTTGTCCCTCCTACTCCACATAACACAAACCCTCTGCTCCCCTCCTGCCCCATATTCCCTCCCAGATTGTGCACCCCAATCTCCTGCCCTAGGTCATAACCCAAACCCCTGCACCCCGATCCCCTTCTTCAGAGCACAACCCCCTCCTGCCCTAAGTCACAGCCCAAACCCTTCTACTCCCTCCTGCACCAGGGGATGTAAGCGACTAGTGGTGCCTCCCCTCCTTGCTGCCTCAAAAGCTGGTTCCCCCCAGAACCGTCTCTGCTGGGGGCAGAGGGAGTAGCGGGGACTGGCATGAACTGGGAATCAGCTTGTGCCTAGTCTCAGATACTGCACCTCTGCTTTTTAAATGTATTAAGAGCTGGCAAGCTCTTAATATATTTTAAAGGCTGGTGCCAGCGGGGTTAGTTCCCAGGGCTGTTTGCAGCAGTCTCAAGCCTCTCGTTGTCGTCCTCTCCCCCTCCCCCCAGTCACCATTTTGCTGGGAGTCAGCCTGGAGGTGGGATTCTCAAGGAAGGAACTGCTGATCCTGTACTGCACCTGGCCCGATGAGGACCTGCCCGTCCTCTGTGTGCGCTGCAAGCACATCCCGCTCTGACCTGGCTGCCCCTCTGTTGGGCCATGCACTTCAGCAAAGTGCGTCCCAGCCTCGGGAGGGGGCGCTTCCCTGTGGGACATTGCGCTCACTCAGTGTCATCTTGCTGTACACGAGGGTTGGGGGGAGGCAAGAATTGCAATCTGGCTAAGTGGGGGGGGTGGTCTTGGTACTGTCCAAAGCCCCCACAGAGGGCCGGGGCCCCAGGCTGTGGAGGTGTTCCCTCAGAGAAATGTGGGACATGGCAGGCTCTCGGTGCTTGTCCACATCCCCGACAGAGCCAGCAGCCACCTTGGCATCCTGCCATCACCACCTTCTCCTCCAGTCCCTGCTTGTTTGTTTAAGTGAAAGGACATGAAACATGGCAGCGACTGTGCCATGGTCTGGTGGGCTCCCTGACCAGGATATTCAAAATAAGTAAAGTGTCCATGGATGAGTGTTCAGTGGGAAGAGAGCAGCTCTAAATGAAACCTGAAAGGTGGTTCCAGTGAGAGGCAGCAGTTCTTGGGGGCTGGTTGGGGAAGACTCAGATGATCAGATAATTCAGCATGTGAAAAAAGGGAGGGGACAACTGAGAAATTGGAGACTCTGGGCTATAAGGTTGTTGCATAATTTTTAAAGGCATTGCCGAAGCTGGATGTTATGTTCATGTCCACAAAACAGCTTAAAAACATTTATCCTGCAAATCAGGCAACAGGCTTGCGCATGGAGGCTTCACACAAACTTCTTTGAAAACAATTTTGATTTTTTTTTCATGGGCTTGTTTCATCTCCCTGCCCCCCACATACCCACCAAGTGGAAGCCAAGCTGATGCTGCAGTCTCCAGGTTGTGCACGCTCCCTTCTGCATGGGGGAGGGTGAGGAGGCTAAGCTCTCCTCCTCCCCAGCCTGCTGGGGACTCGTGAGGTTTTCCCCACAGCAGGGGACACAAAGCCAGATAAGTGTCCCCTCTCATGCTCAGACCCCCACACCCCAATCTCCCTCATTCTCCCCAAGATCATACACCACCAGCTTGCTCCAACACCCTTCCTTGCTCCTGCACCTCCCCTCCCCCTCCTGGCCAGAGGCCCTACCCACAGCCTGCTCCTGCACCCTCGTCCCTGGCCAGACACCTACCTCTATCCTGTCCTGCATCCGCCATGGCTCCTGCTCCCTACCTCTGCACAAACACCCTACTCCCAGTTTGCTTCTGCACCCTACCTCCTACCCAGTCCTCACATCCTCTCCCCCTTCTGCACCCCACCTTCTTCCCAGACCCTGCAACCCCATCCCTGTCCCACTTGCTGGCAGCCCTAACCTGCACACTGAACCCCTCATTTTTGTCCCTACCCCAGAGCATAAGGGGGTCCATAAAATCTACTAACTCCAGAACCCCAGAAAAGTAAATCTTGTCTATGGAAAGACCTAAACCTCAGTTCTTCCTGTCCCTTCTCCTCACCCAGTGGGGCTGGAGCACCAGAGGAGTCCCCAACTGATTTTTTCTGTGGATTAGTGGCCCCTGACCCAAAAAAGGTGTCTTACTCCTGCCATAAATAAAACGTCGAAACCTTTTGTGTTGAATATAAATTAATATTTTACGTTATTTAAAATGAAGTTTGATAAACAAGCATGAGAAAGTTACAACAATCAATGAGTTTAATTTAAATTAAATATTCTGCCTAGCTGCAGCTCTAGCAAAATGGCTCAGGTATAATTATGTAATTAATGGTGAGTTTCCATTAGCAGCTGGTGGTTCATAGAAAAGTTTACATTGAGCCAGGTGGTTCATGGGCCAAAAAGTTTGAGAACTACTGCTCTGTGGTGCCATAGGATAGAATCATAGAACACTGGAACTGGAAGGGACCTCGAGAGGGCATTGAGTCCAGTCTCCTGCCCTCACAGCAGGACCCAGTACTGTCTAGACCAGGGTGGCCAACAAATTAGAGACGAAGAGCCAAAATAGCTGTGGATAGTGTGTGAAGAGCCACATATTATGTATTTATTTTTATATATCTATATATAGATATGTACACAAACTATAATGATAAAAATAACATTACAGGACATTTTGGACAAAAACCAATGAAGTCACTAGTCACTTTAAAAAAATCATGGCCAGTCCATAGATCTCCAGAGAACTTGACAAGGAACAAACATCAAATTAAAAAAAACCAAACCCTTTAAAAATATAGTAGTATTCTCACACTTAAAAAAAAAAAGGCATCCCCACCCTGTATTTTAAATTTAACACTATTGTTCTGTGTTTTTAAAAATTAAACTGAACTGAGAAGTAAATTAGCACAATTTGAAGTGCTTCTGTCACTTCAGCTTGTTGATTTCTGGTACTGTTTCCTCATTTTTTTTAACTTATGAAAATTATGGCTTTTTAATAGTTCTAAAAATTCAGGTCTGACCCAGACTGCAAATATGAGAAGTCAAAAACAATAAGGGAGAGACTCATATCTCAGAATAATTGCTTCAGCCTGGCAAACAGTAGCCTTTGAATTTTCTTTAAAGAAACAGTGTAAACCAGGTACATTCTGTTTCTTTTTTTGCCCTGAAATTTAAATATGACATCTGTGTTGGCTGCCTTATTTTGCATCCATGAAGACTTTGAGTTTAAGGTGCTTCAGCCCCCCCTCTCCCCCCCTGCTCTAACCCAATGCCTCCCCCAGAGACATGCACCTTCAGAACCCCCTCTCTAACCCAATCCCCCATCTCTCCCTCAGAGCTAGACACCCCCAGCCCCACTCCCCTGCTCTAACCCAATGCTTGAATCCCGGAGCTGCTGCCGCCACACACTTCTCCCTCCAGTCACTGGGGCATGTGTGCAGAGTGGCCAACTGTAAGCAGGCGCTGGGGCGCACGTGCAGAGCAGCTGGCTGTGATCAGTCCAGGCAAGCGGCTCAGAACTAGTAAGAGTCGCATTTCCTTAAGCAAAGAGCTGTGGGTTGGCCATCCCTGGCCTAGACCATGCCTGATAGATGTCTATCTAACCTGCCATTAAATATCTCCAGTGTTGGAGATTCCACAACCTCCCTAGGCAACTTATTCCAAAGTTTTTAACATTCCAGACTAACATCAAAAATAAGAATATTTGTTATGTTTGCTACAGTCATTGATAATAAACTTTGCTATGTTCTATATTCACATACCTCCCCTCACCCCCGCCCCTTAAGTCTGTTTTTAATGCTTGTATTGGTTCTAAAAAAGTAGCATTCTCTTTATTGAGTACAGAATTTTTGTAACTGATGTATGCTATCTGTGTGCGCCTTTAATAATGCTGACATATGTAAGTTAGACAGTGTAAATTGAGTTGTATTTTGTGACTGCAAAACCCGCCCCTTACTGCAGAATTGTGTACCAGTATTTAAACTAAAAATGACTTTGTACTACAATAAAACTCCATTGGTTCGGCATCTGATGGTCCGGCACTCCTGATGGTCCAGCACCATCAGGAACCCAGAAGTGCTCCGGGCAGCCGGACCATTGGAGCTACTCTGCCCCTGGCTTCATGATTCAGCTGCTGCTGAAACTGACCTGTGGCTGAATCGGGGAAGCCGGGGGCAGAGCAGCTGGAGTGCTTCCGGTAGGTCCTGTAGCTCTGCCGCTCAGTGCTGTGGGAGCAACCCAGCAGCACCCCAGCTGTCCCCGATTCAGCCGCTGCTGAAACTGACCAGTGGCTGA
>CM057847.1:140924543-140946209 GCA_030068395.1 Apalone spinifera | reverse complement strand
CCCCACCCATGAATGAAATACAAATTGTACGTGAAAATTAAAATTTAACATTTAGAGTTGCATCAGTGTTTTAGAGTAAACGAAGTAGTATACATCTTTATTCAAATGACATTATTGATCATCCTGGTATTATGACTATCTTCTTGAGAGATTGGAAACCTATACAGTTATTTGGATGAACATGCTCTAATATTTAATGCAAAAAAGGTTTGTAATCACACTAGCATGAGGCAGGAGAGAAAGGGTGAAAGGTGAGAGAAGATCTGACCTTTTGAACAACTCACTGAATAGAGTGGTGCAAGCAACTTCTGTCATTTATTCACACTCACTCCGAATTTAAACCTATGTTGATATTTAATATATAATTTTTACAGTACTCAAAATGTACCAGGTACTTACCATAATAATGACAAGACAGTCATTGCTATCAAGACCCTTGCAAACTAGAGAGATGAGAATGGAAGATGAAAAATCGCTGGATAGAGAGGGATTTTACAAATTCAGATCTTGAAATTGCTGAGTTTTTCTACACACTCATGCTTAAATTTATAATTATTTTATTCACAGATATTTGGGGAGTGAGGTTTGTGAAATCTCAGTTATTGGCAGGTTTTAAGAGCAGGTTAAACAAACACCTTTCAGGGATGGTCTAATTAGCTTCACCCCAGAATTAATTAGATAATTAGTGAAATCTAATTAATTCACTGAATTAAAAGACCTCTCAAGGTACTTTCTGGTACTACGATTCTGTGATTCTCTGTTCCCTTTTGATGGATTTGGTGAAATTGTAGTTGGTTGTAGAATGTTCAGTAAGACAGCAAGAACTCTTTTCTTCAAGGATTTTGTGGGTTTTTTTGTTTTTTGTTTCACATCTTTATTTTGGAAGTTAATCTTGTGAATCTCTGCACATACAAAAATCACAGCACTTATATGCATGACTACTATAGGTTGGACCTTCCTGGTATGGCACCCTCAGGACCCTGAGTGGTCCTGAACAAGGGAATTTGCTGGACCGGGTAGGTCAGGCCTCCGGATTCTCCTGGGCCTCCCCTCCTGGTTGCTGCCTTAGGAGAACCTGGTGACCTGATCTTCTCTGGCTCACTTGCCTGGCTCTGCTGCCCCAGGGGTTCCCTGCCCCTGGCCACCCAGCCCAGTGCAAAGCAGCAGCTGCTTGTGGGGTTCTGTGCCTGGCCGCCTGGCTCTGTGCAAAGCGGCAGCTGCTTGCGGGGTTCCATGCCCCTGCTGAGTGGCTCTACGCTAGGTGGTAGCTGCTCCTGGGCTCCCTGCCTTCGCCCCCCGTGAAATGGCAGCTTCTCTCAGGGCTCTCTGCCCCCAGGTCATCGGCTCTGCGGGCTACCACCCACCAGACTAGTTCTGCTCCCAGCCACTTTTAACTTCTGTTGCTGGGGCTCTTGGGTCTAGCAAGTGAGGCATTTGAAGTTTACTTCTTTATATAGTAAGGGTTAGCCAAACGAAAAATACTTATGGTTTTTATGGTAAGACTTTTGATCAACCTTGACATTAGCTCTTTGAAAAATTAGCGTTTGTCATTATATTTTTATATTGTTTTCTTAGTGAAAACACTGATGCTCTAATTTACCTCTTTTTGCTTGGCCATCCTGATTATACTGGAGCTCTGGAAAAGGGAGATTATACCACCAAAGGATTACCTCTCCTTTAGGTGGCTTTTAATATCCTCTTTCTGCTGTAGTGGGGTTGGGGATCTAGTCCATGATATTTCAGATTATTACTTCCTTTAAAAGGATTGCACCTGCACTGAATTCATTTAAATATTAAGTGCAAGAGATTGACCTTGTTTGTGATTTGACTGTGGTTATTTAAGCCGGTCCTTCAGGATATTAGGATTCCTTGTGCTCATTTTAGGTATATTTTAAAATATCCATTATTAAATCTTTTGCTACATTTTAATATGGTGAAGTGTTTTGCAAAGTAGATGATAAGCTTTCATTCTCACTGTCGTTATGTTGACTCAAATACCTAACAGGAGATCCCCATTTTTAAGGGAACCCATGTTATCTCATACAAACTACCTGGTAGGTATAATTTGTCTCCAATGAGGCAATGGCAGGAAGTTCAATGGCTTGAACAGATATTTGTGGTTGCCATATGCCTTTAAAAAAGTGTAACTAATTTGTCACAGAACTGTTTTTTTGGGTTGAGGGGCTGATGGGACTCAAAGAATACTATACATATATGATAAGCAATTCTTTTATTAAAATGATTGTCTCCAGATAAATGCATTTAATTTATTAATTACTTTTGTGATTTTATGCAGGGATTGAAGTACATCGACCAAATCTGTTGTTGGGTTTGATAATTCGCCAGAAAATGAAGAGACAGATTAGTGCTAGCAGCAGTCTTATGGATGACATCCCTGACAGTGCCCCTAGTAATTTGCTGCCAGAAAAAAAAAGTAAACCAAGTAAACCAGATGTCTCTAATGCTGAAATAGTAGTAGTAGAAGAAGAGGAGGAAGAAAATGACTTTTTTAATTCCTTCACAACTGTGTTACATAAGCAGAGAAATAAGCCACAGCAGTCTAATGCAGAAGAAATGCCAACAGTTATTGAACCTGTAGTAGAAAGCATAAAAAATGAGCCACCAAAGCCATTGAGATTTCTTCCTGGAGTTCTGGTTGGATGGGAAAATCAGTCTTCTACTCTTGAGCTAGCAAATAAACCACTGCCTGTAGATGATATTCTTCAAAGTCTTTTGGGTACTACAGGGCAGATATATGAACACCATCAGTCATTGGTAGACCAATGTGCTAGTCAAGAAATACCTTTATTAGACGAACAAACAAACTTAAAAGAAGAAAGAATAAATGAAGTAAATGCTGATGAAGCTATAGAAACTAAGATTAGACTAGATGATCCACAAGAATCTGCAGATGTTACAGTAACAGTGGATGTGCCAGTTGCAGGGACATCATGTTCTACAGGAACAGCAGCAACTCTGATAAGTCTAAGTCTTAAGGGAAAACCACCGGATGTTTCTACAGAAGCATTTTTAGCAAACTTATCCGTTCAGTCACAGAGTAAGGAACCTGATGATTGTACAGAAAACGATCCAAAGTGGCAGCTGGGTGACAAAGAGAATGTTTTGCAAGAAAGCAAAAGGACCACAAATTCTAGTTTTTCTTCCTCATCAAATGCCGGCAAAGGAAGTGATAATAATGTTAACATAGGTTCTGCTGAAGGTGTGACCACTAATACTTCCAAATCTCCTCAGTTCATTAATCTTAAAAGGGACCCAAGACAAGCAGCTGGCCGAAGCCAACACATTAATTCTTCAGAAAATAAGGAGGGCGACACTAACAGAAATGAAGAAAGACAAAATATACAATCTGACCTCTCTGGAAGTGAGCAAATGGAAATAGAAAATAAACAGTCTGGAGAAAAGGGCTTAAACGTGAATCAAAGTGATAGTCAAGAATGTGAGATGCAAAGTACCTCAGCTCCAACTAAAGCAGATAATTTATGTGCTACACAAATGGAAGATACAAAACACTTACAGGGGGATACACCAATGAAAAATATTGAAACAGTGCACTCATTTAGAAGAGGACCAGCAACAACCTCGTCTCATTTTGAAAAAGAAAATTCTTCAAATTCTGAATTCACTTCCAAAGTCCCTAGCCCAGTTATGAGTGGAAACTTCTCACCAGTTAGACCTCCACAGCACAATTTTCAACATATTAAATCTAATCTACCTGGATTTCAGTTTCAAACACTTTCACCTCCTAACTTTCCCCCACAGACTAGCCCGATGTTTGGATTTCCTCCTAATCTACCACCTCCACTTCTTCCTCCTCCAGGTTTTGGTTTCACTCAAAATCCTATGATGCCATGGCCTCCTGTTCATTCATCAGGTCAGCCACCACATTATGTTGGACCCGTTGTGCAAGGGCCATCACTGGCTCATAAACAATCAAGATTTCCTGGACCAGAAAACTTTTATCAGAGTAAAGACAGTAAGAGACCAGAAAGACGACATAGTGATCCTTGGGGCAGACAAGAACAACATTTAGAGAGAGGGTTTAGTAGGGGAAAAGGCGATCAGCATAGACAGAGGTTTTATAGTGAGTCCCAGCACCAAAAGAAAGACAGACATGAAAAAGAGTGGAACAGTGAAAAATACTGGGAACAGGATTCTGAAAGGAATAGAAGGAAAGACAGAAACCAGGAGAAAGAGAGAGAGAAAAAAAACAGAGATGAAGGGCATAGAGAGAAAGAGAGGTTACGACCTCCATATAGTGATAGGGGATCTGATGGAAAATCCTCTAGAGAGAGTAGAAATCCAGAAAAAAAGATAGATAAACCTAAAAGTGAAGAACATTCTCATGACAAGGATAAAGAGAGAGAGAAAAGTAGGGAAAGACATAGAGAACGAGAAAGTGAAAAGAACAAAGACAGACATCACAAAGACAGGGACCACAATGACAGAGCTAAAAGCAAAAGGTAAAAAAGAGCAGGCAGTCTTTCAAAATCTTATTTAAATATCTGTTAGTTGTGTCCTAAAATTTTGTATAAAAATGCCTGCTAGGATTGTGCCATCTTTTTTTATTCAGTGTTGGTGTTTTGCAAAAACAAGTCTGTGTTTTGGTACAAAGTTGTGTACCAATACTCATCATCTTTTACATTATACCAACTATCCCTAGAAATAGGAGTTTAATATTTTTCAAAATTTTACATTGCTGTATATTCAAAATTTTAAAGATTTCTTTTATTAATATGCAATAAAGGCTTAGACATTTCTTAGTTAATGAAGTTGGCTTTAGTCAAGTATGCGTTATAGTTGCTGCCTTTGGTAATTTGTGCTCTCTTCTGTTTTAAGATGCTCCAGTAAAAGAAGAATTTCACATAACCTTGTTTTTAAATTGCACTGTTTTTGAGGACTATAGCAGAGTCTTAGTATCACTCATACATTACAACATAAAATACAACGTGTTGAGTGGTGTGAAAGTTTATTTTTAAATGATTCATTAATACAGTAAAAAAATTTAGCAGTATTTTCAGTAGTTATCAGTTATTTCCCAAGCATCTGAAGCAGTTTGTGATCAGAAATTAGAAGGCTGAGCTGTCCAAATGTTATTGCTTTAAACTGCATTTGTTTTAATAAGAAAAAAATTTAAACTATATTCTCTAAAATATGATTTGTTACTAGTCAGTTAATTTTCCCATAATTTTTCACGCTTCATAACTTGAATATCTAAGCTTGTACATTATCTTGTGTTTTGCTATTCTTTTTACTGTAAAATGTAAATATTTTAAGGGATATTTTGATTTTAAAAATGATAAAACTTTCTCACATACTTTGTGTGTTTGATTTCATAGGTGTGAAGTAGTAGGCTAAATCAGTATAACAAACAAGATGTAGAATGACTCCTGTAGCTTTGCTTTACACTTCATGGCTAGTGATTATTTTTGACCATGTCAGGGCTTTTAATAAACAGAGCAGTTCAGATTTTATGGTGACTGGCATCCACTGATACTTTTTTAAAAAACAAAATATTTCTGTCTTACACTTTTTAAAAAATACAGTATATTGCTCATTTTGTTGAATTTGCTTTTGAAAAAAATATTCTACCATTGGATTATTCTGTTCATCACACTATTTTTCAGTATTGGGTCTAATTGTTTTTACTTAAGAATATTGTGTATAAAGACATTTGAATACATTGCCTTATCTATCAACACAGATTTTTGCACTTTGGTGTAGAATAAACCTCTTCTTTCCTAATAATAGATATGTGATTAAAAGACTATAATTAACTTTTTAAATTGGTAATGTATTTAAAAATAGCTTTCTATTTGCAGACATCGCACATAGCTCTACAGCCAAATTAAATAAGGTGAAATTTAAATATATTCTACCAAATAAAGGTGTTGATAGCTTTTATTGTATAATTATTCCTAAGCCAATAGCTCTGAAGATTTATTTCTCAATTAAATTAGGAACTAGAAGCCATATTTAAACCCTTAATTTAAAAATTCGACATGGCCTGTGGTCTACAGGACGTGAACCATTCTTTTAAAAATTAGTTTCATAATTCAAGTGATGATTGTGCTATTCATTCCATGGCTGTTAATAAATCATCAGTGTTGTAGTGTTGCTTAGCATTTCGGCAAATTGGGTTGTGTCGGCCAAGAAATCTAAGTTTAAATATCCTTTTTCTCGGGGGGGCTATATGCATAACACCATTCCTTTATATTCATTTTTCAAGTAGATAATGTTTTGTGTTTGTTAGATTTATATTCTTAAAGTGGTAACCTTATTTATGTGATTAAGTTTTAAATAATTTTATTATCTGTATTAGATGTCTGTTTATATAGGCTTTCTTTTAATCTGCCTTAGTCTCCTTTGCAGTCTGCTGGTGCTAACAAGTCACCTCATCTTCTTTGTATCATAAAAATAATTCAGTACAAGTCAAAATGAACTCCACCCCTTAAAAATTAGCATGTCTAACTATATCAGAATGGTTGTTTGAAAAGGTAATTTGTGGACATGATAGCCTACTCCATACAGAGGCCAATACTAGGAGCAATATCAAATGAAGGTACACAACTCCAGCTATAGGAATAGTGCAGCTGGAGTCAATGTATCTTTAGATCAACTCACTGCGGCATATCCACTGTGTGGGAGTTGACAGGAGAAGCTTTCCCTTCAACTCACCTTACTTTTCTTGATCTGGTTGAGTACTGGAGTCAACATCAGTGATCAGCAGTTGATTTTAAGGGGCCTTTATTAGATCTGCCAAATTCACCCGTAGGGGATTGATCCCCACATCATAAATCTAGACAAGGCTAGAATCACTATCAAAAACATGCTGAGTGGACATAGGACAACATGGGTGTCCGATGTGTGGCTCTTAATTGTGGCCTTCAAAGATACTTGTATTATAAAAATTATTAATTGATGACGACGACTAGGAAATCTGTTTCCAGAGTCCTGCCCTTCTTTTATTAAACTCAATTGAATAAATCTCATCACAGAGCAGTAGTATAGCGCTCTGGCCCACCGAGTTTGCCTCCCATATCTTCCCCTCCCCATAGCCATGGGAGCAGCTCTGGTAAGAACTAGAGATGTCTACAAGTAGTAGAGTAGACAATCAATAAGCCTGGGCTTATTGGTTTATCTAGTTGACTGCTCACATTTCCTCCCTCCCTTGCTGCCTCTGTATCAGTGAGTGTGGGCCCACTGTATCAGAGGCAGCAAGGAGGGGGGAGCAGGAGCTGGCTTATTGCCCCTCTCCCCCACGCTGCTGCCTCTATCAGATAAAGATAGCAGCATGGGAGCGAGGGGGAAAAAGGTGGTACAGCAGAGTTGGTACTGGGGGGAGCCAGTGTTTATGCTCCTGTTCTTCCCCTTGCTGATAGAGGCATCAGTGCAGGGAATAGGGGAGGCTGCTGCAAAGCAGCCTCTGCCTGTGGGCAGGCCCAGGCTCACAGTGGACAGAGGGCACTCTGCATCCCGCTGCCGGGGTCCAGCCTCTGTCTACAGTGGGCCCATACTCGCTGTGGACAGAAGCTTCTCTGTAGGATGCAGAGCAGCTTCTGTCCATGGGAAGATTGGACCCCTGCAGGCAGGGGCTGCTGCTGGACCAGTCTCAGTCCTCAACAAGCCTGGGCCAACATTAACAGAGGTTGCTTTGTGGCAGCCCCTCCTCCTCCCCTGCAGCAGCCTTGGTCTGTGGGAGAAGTTTGGACACACACACCCCGAACAGGGGCTGCTGCCATGGTGCCAGGCAGCTGGTCTGCAAAGGGAGCTGGTTTTTAAACTGGCTCCCATCATGGACTGACTCCCGCTTGATACAGAGGCAGCAATGGGTGGGAGTGGGCAGACTGCGCTAGCTATCACACTGCACCACCCCAGGGACTATAGAATAGTTGACTAACCAGTAAGAATTCATGCAGTTACTTGACTATTCTATTACTTGATAGTTAACATCCCTAGTAAGAACTAAGTGTGGTGTGAGCAGCAGCTGTCTCTTCCATATTGCAGCTGTTAAACTATTTCCTTGTTGTATCACATCTCAGGAGGGAGGGGAGAGTAGTTGGTTACTCCATTATCTGGCTTACCTGTTCATTTGTGGGAGACTTGAGGAAAAGAGAGCAAGATAGATAGATACAAAGGATGGCTCTCCTCCCTGGTATCCTGGGAAAGGGGGAAAAGAAAAGCTGACCACCTCCCTAAGATACTTGTTACACCTCCCTGTTTCTTAGTACCAATTACTGTTGTAAGCTTCTTTAACTTGCTAATCAGCAACAGTCTACGGGGGTGGAGGATAGCTGCAAAGCAATATTCTTCAGGTACTCCTTTCACTACTTCTGGTATGTCTACAGGGGAGAGGGAGGCATAGGAATCTCTGTGCTCATTGAGGACTACTTCACACTTGAACAATCCCCAACAGAATACTTATGGGTGGTTCCTTTCTCTGCATTGCCTAAACAGAATAAAGAAGGGGAACATACCAATGTCTGTCCCACAGTATTGACTATTGTCCCATAACATTTAAGAAATATTTGATAAATAGATGAGACATTGCTGCACTATATGTATCCTGAACTGGGCCTGGAGATGGTTACTGGGTTTTTCAAATAGATCCTAATTATTTTATTGTTCCCATAGCAGGCATCCGGCATGAAAATTATAAGATTCTTGCTCATTAGCTGGTTTTGTATCTTGAAGTAAATCCATGTGATTTCTCTTCAGTTCAGTCGAGTACATTGTGTATATATATGTTAATAGAGTTAATTCCTACTTTGAGAAGAGAACTTGATCTTGAGCTGTAATAAAAGTGAAAAGGGAAGAAGGTAGAAATCCACCACTATTGTTTTTGATGTAAACATTTAATTTATACTTTAAATTACTAGCAGTCAATTGAAATTTAAAAATTTAAATGGCATTGACAGACACTGAACGCATGAAATATAATACAAGTTTCTGTTTTATTGTTGATTAAAGTACACAACTAGGCATTTACAAAATGAATTTAATTTGCTTTCCTAGTATAAAAGGTCTTTATGGTTTAGATTTTAAGCTGCCATGAGAATTGAACTTCAGTGGTAGATCTGTGTCTGATTCTCCTACACATCTTCGAAAACACTACCCACACTGAAGGAAAACTGCAGTGTTTTTCTATGAAGCATGGTGTGTGTGTGTGTGTGTGTGTGTGTGTGTGTGTGCGGTGTGATATTCCACAAAGGCTGGATTTATAGGCAGTTTTAAAGAGAAACTAAGACTAAGAAACTTTTTGATATTAAAATGGGAAAAGTACTGGATTTTGGATGACAGTAGTAGACCGTTTTGTGTATGTGTAAATAAAACTCAGGTAAATGTAGTTAGTTTTTTGTATACTATTTCCAGATGGTTTCCAGGAATTCCCAGTAAAACTGGACAACCTATGCTCCATCACCATCCCTGAGAACTGTTTTTTTATGTCTGTTTGCCTTTCTGTTTCTTTACTAATACCACATACTTAAGAACGTTGGGCTAAACAAGTGGATGAGGAGACCATGAGATTAAATGTTTCTCAGGCTTTTGCCATAATTATTAGATATAATCTGACTGTGCATTAAAATATATACATTTTTAAAATTACACATGTGAAAAAGATTGAAACTTTCCTAAATGCGACATTTGAAGTCGAGTGCCTTTGTGTGTTGATTTTAATGTAGAATGTTTCTTTTTGTAGTAATCCAGCTGAGAGCTGAAGCTAGATAAATTCAAATTGTAAATAAAGCATCAATTTAAAAGACAGAGTAATTAATCATAGTAACAAATAAATAGTGGGCTAAATTTTCCATTAGTTCTACTCTTATATCAAGAGTAGAGATCTTCCTAAATGGTATTATGTAGATCAACTAGAAGTTATGGGCTTGTTGCAGAAATTACAGGGAGAAATGCTGTGATCTGTTATTCAGGAGGTCAGACTAAATAATCAGACTAAAGCTGTCCTTTGTAGCTTTAAAAATCTATTACCTAAAATCTAAAATTTTAGCAGGACAGTACCCATCTATGGAGTAAGTTCTGCCATTCTAATAACTAACTTATAAAGGGCCGGGTTTTTGAAAGAGATCAGCTCTCATTTTAGGCATCTAATTTGAAATTGTCAGATTTTCCAAAAGAGCTCATTAGCACTTCCCATTGAGAAGAAAGGGATAGCAATAAGGGCTTGTCTACATAGTGAGAAAAAAGCTCAGAGTAACTGTTTGTATGGACACACAAAGTATAGTTGAGTGCTCTTTGGAAGTAGATTAACCTGTACCTTAAAAAGGCATATTCATAAGGTTTGTTGAAACTGGAACTTGAAGAAGTAATTTTCAGCTCAGTCAGACATAACTACAGCTTTTCATGTTCAAAAAAGAAGGGTAGCTATGGTGGAACAAGTGGCAGGGTAGGTTAATACAGACTTGGGCAAAATAGAGCCAGCAGACTGGATCCAGCTCCCCATGCCACCAGATCAGGCCTGTGAACGCAGTGGGGAGCCTCAGGCAGATTCCCTGCTTTCCCTGCTCCCCATGCTGCTCAGAAAAGCAGCTGCCAGGCTGTCTGTATCCCACAGCTGTGGGAGAGGAGGGGGAGAGGCTTCATGCACTGTTCCTGCCTCAGCACAATCCCATTGGCCAGTTTCTGGACAGGCTCTTATTCACAGATGCACATGAGGGCACGTTCAGACTCAGGGATGGGGCAGGCAAGGAGCCTGCCTGAGAAATGTGCTGGCTTGCGGGCTGGGAGTCACCCAGGAAAGTCTCCTGGTTAGAGCTTGCCTCTCCCTCTAGCTTCTCCCTCCCTTCCTCCCTGCAGCCCACTGCCACCCCACATAAGCCAAACCCTCTGCCTCCTCCTTAACCCATATCCCCTCCCAGATTCTGCACCCCAATCGCCTGCCCCAAGTCACAATCCATACTCCTGCACCCCAATTCCCTGCCCTTGGTCACAACCCAGACCCCTGTACTTATTCCTGCACCCTAGTCCCCTGGTCATAATTGCCTCCTTCACACAATTGCCCTCTTCCAGATCCCACATGCCCTTGTGCACCCCCGAGCCCTTACCTGTAGCTTCCTTCTGCACTCAACCTCCATCCCAGACTCTGCACCTCCTCCATTAATATCATGGAATAGTGAGGCCCTTGACAATATTCCAAAATCTTGGAGTAGCCCTCCATCAAAAATTATTGCCCACCATTAGGCTAATACTTGGACTCCAAGCATGATGCCAACCAAGATGGTAACGTGCTCAAGTGGCTAGCTTCTCATATTACTTGTGCTGTCACAGTTACACATCTGTTTTGGCACACTTGCTAGATGGAAACAAGCCTAATCGTGTATAATCAAGGTAGAAATTATTTCTTCCAGCTCCATTGTGGACAAATTTATGAGCATGCATTTTTATTTAATCCACTTCCAAAGGCATTCTAACACAGATTAAGGGTGTCCACTTCTAGAGCTATTCTGAGCTTCCCTGCATATATGTCTTTGAGGCTTGTCAACACAATGCAGCAAAGCTCACCAAAGGTGATTTGTAAAGGGCATTAACATGCCATTCTTGATTGCCCCTTGTGGTTCATTCTAGTACCTCATTTATATCAATGTTTTCCTGTTTGAAGCAGGACTGTTTTAACACAAACTTGGAGTATAAGGGTTGAAGAAGTAGAAGTATATTTTAGAAAATGTCAGAAGAGTAGTTAGTGTGACATGTTAGAGCATCCTACAGATCACAACCCTCTAATATGCTTTGCCAGTGTCTTGTAGAAAAGGCCTCCAGCTGAAAACTGCACCTCTAGTTTTGACACATCATTCGTGCAAAATAGTGTCTCTACAAGCGGAATCAGCACAAAAGAGCTATTGCATTTTAAATTCATGCTGTAGTTATTTAACACTAACTTGTGTGAATTTCCTATATAGATAAGCCCTGAGTGCTTAAATGAGTAATTTGGATGATGAGCTTTTTTTAAAATTTGGCTGCTGTCTTTTAAAAAGAAAATGTACTTTTTATGTAAGTCTACTTAGGAAATGTTGAAAAAAATCTCTAGTGCCTTTTTTTTAAACAGTGGTGCTTTTTGCATGTTAACTTTCATCTTAAAGACATAACCTCTAATATCATAGTAAAAGAGAAATGAAGTACATTCCAAGTTCTTTAATTTTCAAAATCTAAAGTGGTAGGTGTAAAAGAGTAAATATTTTTGTTCTCATAAGGTTCAAATGTTTTTAACACTGTGGATTGGCATTCTTGTAAACTATCAGTTTGAGTACAAAACAATTTCAGGCAAAATCTATAAAAATCAAAGTTTTTTAATTTCAAACTATCTAGACATGAGATTAGTAGCACATTAGTAAATTTGACCATTTTTCATTTTCCAAACATATAAAAAGGTAGTTTATAGTAGCAAGCAAGTAATTAACATGGTGCGTAATACCATTGAGCAAGTTACTTAAAAGGAGTCTCTATCTAATACTACTAGCCAGTTGAGACTGGAACATAAACCTGCACACCTGTATGTGAGGATTTTTTAAACTTCATTTTTTTTTCAATTAATCCCCATCTCCATCATAAACATTGTAGCCTTCTGCTTTACTTAACGGAATCATTTTAGAATCTTGAAAGAGTACCACATCTTTAATTTTACCAACCAGTGGATGACTAAAAAGTCCTAAAGTGACTATGCTTACTTTTCTGTCAAGTTCAAACCCACCAAAATAGCAAATGCCTCCATAGTTTAAAGCAATGTATTTTCTTTGTGGGTCAATATCGTCAAAGAGAATCAGATACTCATCAAGGAACACTTTAACAGACGTCTGGTTTTGAGCTATAGTAATAAAATGCCATTTATTGCAGCAAAGGGAATGTTTACTATAAATTAAAGGGACAGAGATTCTTTCTCCAAGATTAACCACAACTTTCAAGGTCCCATTAGTAAGACCAATTGCAAGGAAATCATTGTCTTCATCTTCAGCTTTTCCCATCCATAAAATTAAGCCTTCACTTTGACTGGTAGTAAAATTTAAAGATACACTTGTAAGTTTGAGGTCTCTCTCTTCATAATGAGGATCTATGTATTTTATGTATGAATTACCTGCAAATTTTGCAGTTGAGAATGAGGTTTCATTGTCACAGTATTTGCCTGACCATCCTAGTGTACATGCACAACTGTATGAAAATATAATGGGATCAGGAATACAAAGAGCCTGGTGCAGACACCTATTATGTGAACAGTAAACAGATTGTTCACATGTGTTCCCTGTCCAGGGTTGTGGACAAGAGCAAGAAAAGCTTGAGTTTTGAATTTGACATTTACCATTATTTTTGCACACCGTATATCCGCAAACAGTTCCATCACAATCACCTACATTGGCACCATCAGTAGGATCTCTGTCAGTGAGTTTTAGTTCTCTGTTGTTTATGATAATTTCACGTATGCACCCACTGAAACCTGTGGGTTCATTCTCTGTTGCCATTGAATTGACAAGATTTAAGGATGACACTCCTCCAACATAGAAATCTGTCTTTATGTCTAGGGCAGTCATTCCAGCACTGGCTTTCTGGGTAATGATGACACCATCCAGATCCAGGTAACCTTCATTACCTACTCTTCCTGCTTTAAGGAAATGCCATGTACTTCCATTTGTATGTATGTTTTGAAGAGACTGTAAGATGACTGTCTTGTCACCAAGGCTGTAGCGTAGCTGCACATATCCATTTACTAAGGATATACATAGAAAATCACCTGTGGAAATAAATTACTTGATGTTAAATACATTTTAATTTGAGGTAGTTTATATATCTATTTAGATATATATTAACTCATATTGTTAAGGTTGCCTAACACTTTGTTTTAATACCCTCTTTTAGTTGCTTGTAATTTTGCCAGACTTAAACCATTCACGCTATCATTTTCCATGTTGGGTGTGTACCTCACTTTTTTTTTTAAAGCCATTTCAGCTATTTCTGAGAATGAGATTAGCAAAAATGTGGGTTTTGCGTGTGTTAAAGCCTAACAACTGGTCGAGAAGCTCTCTTGTTGCCACACTTTGGAAAGGGGACTTTAAATTTGGCAGGGTGGGAAGGGGGGATTGAAACGAGAAGCACTCTCATATCTACAACATGCATTGTGCAGTCCCTGTGAAAAATTGTCCAGATTTGGCCAGGATAAAATAAGTCTCAGAAAAATTTCAATTTAAAAATGCTCAGTGGAGGCTTGCTAGACTTTAGCTTCTAAATTTCCTGAAAATTGCCTGACTTGAACATGCATTGTGCCTTTTTGTCTGTAACCAGTTTGTGCATGTTCCATCGCCAGAGCACCTGAGTGTGCCTCATCCAAGGGCTTCAGGTGCTAATCGAGACTTTCCTTACAATTGCATCTCCCTGGGATGACTTCGGCCTTAGGCACGGGGACTAAGTAGAGACACCTTCTCGCCTTTGCTTTCTGTGTTTCTGCTACATCCTGGCAGTGTGGAGTGGAAGGAACAGCCTGATTTGAAATTATAAGGGGGAAGAACTGGGTGTGTATGCGGGGGGAACAAGGGAGCAGGAGATGGGGGAAGGGTAAAAGGAAGGGGAGAACACAGGCAGGAATTGAGTTGGGAGACAAGAGAAGAAATCACAGCACTGTTTGTTCAGTTTGGGTTGAGGCATAGTTGTGAAATTAAGAACTACCATGTATGTGCACAATGGGGGATAAATCAAGGCTGGAAAGTTAACCTTAATACGTGCATTTCCTAACATTTGAGTGCTTGACTTGGCAACTTTAATTTCCCTTTAATGTAACTTTTTTCTTATCTGTAGTAAATGACATTGGGGGAAGACTGTTTGATAGCAGTCTTTTATCAGTAAAAATGATATTAAAATGCAATGTAAAATTTACATTAAAATTAAATACAGCGTGTTGATTGAGATTCATGTTTAAAAATGAAATCACCTGCCAGTAGTTCACTGGCAGTTCCGATTCGTTGAGTTACTTTGAGTAGGTCACATGCAGTATATCCCCAGGAGTAGTGCATTGACTTCACTGGAGTTACAGTAGATATGAATTTGTTTTTAACAAATTGCTTTCATAAAGCTGCAGGAAATGAGGCAGAGTTTCACCTCAGTCTCATGGAACAGTGCATGTAGCTGTGAACGTGCAAGTCATGACATGCAAGGTCAGTTTGAGAGAAGGTGAATTACTTTACCTACCATGCTTAAAAACTGAATGTTCTGTTTAAATCTAGTGCTTCACTTTATGTTGATTGATACAGGAATCTCAAGATCTTCCTCATGAATGCTCCTTCTTTTAAATCAGATGTGAGAATACGGCTTCATAGTTTGATGTCTTTATTCATGGTACTTGTTATCTTGCCCAACATGTACTATGCAAATACCATCTCCTCTTTGGGTGAGAATACACATTTTGAAAAGCCTTATGTGAAAATTGCACAGTAATATAGGAATAATATAGAAAACTATGATGTGTATACATTTCACGCCTGTTTCCACAGTAAACCTGGAATAATATAATGATATGATAAAACATGAGTGTTTAATGTTTTTGCTTGATTGTTAGTTTCAGTGAAGATACCTTTCTGCTTCTGCAGCTCAGCATGACAACAGTTCTGGCCATGGCAATTCTGGGCTTCTCTTCTCTCTCTGCAGTTCGTGGAAGCAGATCTGTGTGTTGGTGCCATATAGCTTCTGCTTCTTCTTGCTGCCAGATTATCTGCCTGCACAGCAGCAGACGATGGTTTCTTTTTCTCCCACCCTTACTCTTTTGTTTTAATTTTTCTTCACAGAATTTTGGGCAGTAGGGAGTAGTGTTCTTATTATTCCTCCTCTCCAGATTGGTTAACTCCTCAATGATTTAACTTTCCCTGAGCCTCCACTACAGCATTTTCCTGCCAGCTCTTCTGCCCTTTAAAGGTTTGGCAGAGCAGTCAAGAAAGCACCACATGGTTTTCTATATATAAGGCAGCCTTCTTAGGCTCAGAAGACAGTGAGTTGTTCTGCCATTTTCCCCCAACTCTATTAAGTCTAAGAATTACAAGTACAATTACAATTACAAGGCCAGGAGGTTGTGATCCCCTCCTCACTAAAGCAGCTGCCACTCCAGCAGGGGAAAAATGGACCAGGCACACCGGTAAAGAACTGGAATAGACTCCAGAAGCAAAGAGGGACCTGACCATTTGACTTGGAGTATGACCCACGGGATCCCTTCAAAATTGAGCCTTCTCACCCCAATTTTAAAATGGGTCCTGAGTACTCTGGGAAAAGAAACAGGGCTTCTAATCAGCCTCCCTTGCTCCCAAGCTGACCAGAAAGGCTCTGATATTGGGTTCTCTGCTCTCAGGGGGAATGGGGCCCAGTGTGGGAGGATTCAGAGACCGAACTCTCAAGAAGGCTTCGGACCCTAAAGAAAAGTCTCATAGGACCTCATGAAAGCTACACTCCCAAAGCCTGCAAAACAGATCGAATAAAAAAAGCTTGAAAATCGAAAGAAAAACCAGGGGGGAAAAAAAGTCAGATTCTGAGTTGTCTTTCCTCTCACCCACTGAGGAGGGGGAGTTGTCTAGCTCTGAAACCTGAGCATGTTCTTAAGAGTGAGTGTCAGTGTAAATTTCTCCTCTCAAAATCTTCTCCTGATGTTGCAATTACTCCTTAATTCCTCAAAGAAGGAATCAAGTAGGGATGAATACAGTGAGTCTGCTAAGAGTGTCCTCGGGCTCTGTGACATTAAGAACCAAAGGGCTCTATTGCTGAGCTACTGAAGATGGGTGCCACTGTGGCATCATTCACTAAGGAAGTGGTTATTTCCTCAAAAGTATACCTTCTGGATAGAAAGATATAGGCCACTCTTAAAAAGGGGTTGGAAGCCTCCTCACACCAATCCAATATATCTGTCATCTACAGATGGGGATGATAGTGTTCCTTCACATGCAAGATTCTCTAGGTTCTATTCCATCTTTTTCATTGGTATAGAAATATATGGGGGTTGGGGAGAGGCATCAGAGCCATTTGAAATCTCAGAAGTCTGCTGTTAATGCTGTGCATTTGTTTTTGGTGGCTTCTCGTGTGCCCTGTACTTCCAGTCCCTCATGATACACTCATGATTACACAGAAGATGACTATTTTCAGAACACAAAATTCTATAGCATGAGGAAAACGAATGTTCAACTCTTCATAATTGTTGTGATTGGGACTAGAAATAGATGAATTCCAGCTTTTCTGATCCCAAGAAACACAGCACAAAAATTGGGTTGAACTACTAGTGATGATAAAGAAGTTAAATTCAAATCTTCATTTGTTTATCATATTCTGTTCCATTCTGTGTTCAAATTCTCTAGTCTGTCCTGATCACATGGCAGCTCAATTGCAGGTGGTGCCTTACTCTCCTCAGTTGGCAGTGTTTTATAAGACAGGCATTTGTAAAAGCTTCATAGAGGTTGAGAGAATTCGGAAGTTGGTAGAAATTTCTAAGAATCATTTAAGGAGTTAATAGAAATGCCCTAAGTAGTCAAATTCTGAATTGAAGTCTTTGCTTCTTCCAGTATATTTTCAATAGATATCTGATTGATCCAAGTATAGCTTTCATTGCTGGACAGAGATGTACTACTGTTGTAGCAGATGCCTGTATTGTACTGTTTAATGCCCCAAGTGTTTTCAATGATATACTTACAAGAGAGCATAGTGATTGTGTTCTCCAAACTTAGTAGCAAAAGTAGTCCATCAGCCTCACTATTTAGATAAGTCTCATCTTGGTAGGTAATTTCCGAAGCCGCCAATAATGACTGCAGTAATTTAAAAACAGCAAACTATTATTGTTCATGAAAAAGTCAGCGGGTTTTCCCAGAGTAGACTAATTTTAACTTCAGTCCCTGTGCATCTTCACTATTTTCCAAGAGAGTCAGTCTTTTTGGACTCTTGCTGGAAAAAAGAGTATAATAAAAACAAGTAAATTGGTAGTTTAAGTGCCCTTTCAAAATTCTGCAGCTTATATTGGTGTTTGTTGGAGTAGATGGCATCTGCAGTGTGTATACGAGAGTTTAGAGTTACATTTTCCTCTAAACAAAGTTTGCACTTCCTACTGTCTTCCAGAGAAGTTTGTATCTCCATTAGATGTGCAAGCAGACATCTCTTTGGGGATCAGTTTGCAAGCATTTAATTCTTCTAAAATGTGGGTTGTCAGATACAGTTGATGTATATTTTATATAACCTGAACATCTAGAAATTAGTCTACTGGCCTACTACTGCCATCAAGATAATGCATACAATCACTTAATTGAAATCCATTTGCATTGGTTCGTTCATCAGCCATGCATGCATGTGTTCTGAATGTGGTGAGAGTTCTTCACTTTTCCAACTGTTGAATCTCCTAATCTTGCACTGCTTGCTTCTGACCAGCCAAGTGAGTTTCTTACCAAAAAAAAAATAATTTTTTTATATATTAGAGCATTTGCTGGTTTTGGTCAGAACCGGTTTCCAACTTGAGGATTAACAAATAGCAATGCACTTAACATTAGCCTCCAGTTTGTAGTGTGTAACATCCCTTCCTTAAAGAGAAACTATGATGTGACAGCTATGGTTTTTTGAGTACACTGTCTCCAGCATTTTTAACAGCCTTCAGAAGTAATGGTACTTCTGAAATTGACTTTGACAATGACTAGCTTACAAGGCTTTCTGTGTGTTGATGAAGTCCACAGGATTGATGTTTTGTAACCTTTTCACATAGTTTGTCAGCATTGGCTTTGCTGATCAGTCTGGCAATCTAAGCTGCTCCACTTTTATTATATAAACCATTGTATGCTAACATCTTGAATACTGCAAGCATTTCTGGTTGCTCCATATGAAAAAAGATATATTAGAATTGGAAAAGGTACAGAGAAGGGTAACTAAAGTTATTAGGGGTATGGAAAATCAAGTCAAATAGTGCCCCTGACTTAGGCACAGCTGTACTACCAAGCAAAACTCCTCTCCCGTCAACACTGGGATCTACCATCCAAACTCCTTGCTTAGCAAGTACAGTTCATTTGAGGGTGACCAGTGTTTTATTTCTAATGAAAGAGGTACCAGGAATCAAGCTAGTTTTTTTTACTTTCATAACTAACATAAGCCCAGATGTCCTGAAGCTATGAACTGCCGAGCCTAGAGGTGCCGGGACTTAGCCCTGGGAAAAATTAAGCATCAAAGATGAGCCCCTCAATCAGGACAGGCTAAGTACAGTTCTACTGCCCTTCACTCACACAATAAAGATAACATTTCATGATCCCTACAGTCAATAATAAAATGTAACTCAATGTAAACTATGTAACCCAACACCAGCCAAAATTTATTACGTGGGCAGAAGATCTCTTCCTACTGCATACCTAGGCAGAGAAGGCGAGTTCATGTAAATACAGGCTGGTCCAGAAGTCTTTCCCCCTCCCTGGCTCATCACTAGCTTGAAAAGCTCATTGAGACCCTGTTTATAAATCATAATTTGAAATTATGAGATTGGCCAACATTCCTGAAATGAATATACCAACATTGTCATAAAAACAGCAGTTGTGTGAAAGAGCTAGTCTTTGTTCATATTTTTCAAACTTCTTATACTTTTTCAGGTAGTATTATCATGTACTATGTATGATTTTAAGGTTTATATCAGTGTTTCACTTGAAATTTATTGTGGAGAATTCCCTGGCCACGTCTTGAACACTGAATCTCCTCCAGATCATGGCTTCATCTTTAGCACCAAAAAAAGTTCTTTAGTTCTAGCCAGGAATTTATTTTCTTGCTCTACAGCTGCAGGAGATGTACCATAGTACAGTGCACAGAATTGCTAGAAATCCTAGTATCATGCATAGAGATCTTCAGGCATTCACACTAAAGGTGTGGGACCATTCCTTCGAACATGTAAAAGATCAAGTACTGGTTCGGACACAGGTACTCAACTCCTTTAAGTTCACCCAATAAATATAATTGCAAAGGTATGCTCATCTACCTTCCAGATCCTATAGTTCTCTTAACTAATGCCTGCTTGGAGGGCTGGAGAGCCACCTTGGAGACTGAAACAACTCAGGAGCTCTGGAGTGAGAATGAAAAGGTTCACACCCTAAACCTTTACAGGCATTCAAGTCAGCTCTGTGAAGGTGCCAGCCCACTCAATGGGAAGCCATGTCCTGGTTCAATATACCAATATGACTGGTCACAAATTTAAACAACCAAGAGGCAATAAGGAGTCTGGCGCTATGCATGGAAACAATGGAAATAATGAAGTGGGCAATCCACATCAAAGGGGAACTGATGGAAAAGACAGGCTCAGCTAGTGGAGGGTCAGCAATTCCAAATTGTGCCTGAATCTGGAGATTTTCAATTTAATCTTTCAGCCTCTCTTCAACCTTTTGCACTGGATTTATAATGTTATGCAGCAACAGGCCACAACCATACCCCAGAGCCACCTGTGATATTATGGATAAATCCACAGTGTCATGGAGGTTATAGGTTCAAGGGTATAGAAGATGGGGGGCCTGTCTCTTTCCTTATACTGTATGCCTAGGGAGTGAAGGCAGTCAGGAGTGGTATTTGGGCTCAAAATAATTTGTTGCATTGCAAAGTTATTGATGAGCATTCAACACAGTTATCGTTGCTGTAGTAGACACTACAGAGAGAAATTGGGGTGCGAGAGGATGGAGAGAGGCTACTGGGTCAGCATTTATGTGGATGGCTCCAATAGCCTACAAATTAAAACAGGGAGGATAGTGGAGCAGTGGATAATGCAGCAGTTATGAAGGGTCATAAGGAGCTTGCCCTGAAGCCATAGGAAATTGTGCATCTGCTGTATGTAGTACAGCTATATAAAGCATAACTGGTTTGGCTTTGTGGGATTTCTAAATGTTGTCACAACCTTCGTGGTTGCTACACTGTAAATATACTTTGATTACAAGTTGGCCAGGATTTGGGTACATCATATTTTAGGGTGGTAGGTACATTGGTGGTACTTAAACTTAGATAGTTTAGTGTTTGCTATTAGATAGTTATTTCTAATACTTATGGTACCTTATAGTAAGTGAAGAATGTACATGCTACCATGTCTAGTGATCTGAGGTAAAAGTGCTTAAGTCCTGGAAATGTCCTGGCTTGTATTTGCTAGCCTTTAAATAACAAATACAAAAATAGAATTTGATCCACTTGTTATTCAACGTGAACATCTAACTGCTGCTACAATAATACAACCTTTCCTAAATTTTTTAAAACTTTATAGGATGTAGCAAAAATACAGCTGTGACTAAGCAGCCCCCTATTCATTTTTTCATTAGACTATAAAGCAATAGCATAAATAGTAGTGTGAGAGGTAGCTGGGACTATCAAATTGAACAACATTGAACTGTAGGAATGGTGGGCAACCTGTGGCCTGCGGACCATACGTGGCCCATTGGTGTTCTGTGAGTGGTCCACAAGACATTTTGTTTACTATTAGTAGGCTTGGCAGATTCTATTGGCTTCCTTCCATGTAACTTTCTTTCCTACTGGCATTACTAAGGTGACTCAGAGGTAAAACAAGGACACGTGAAGTGAGGTGTATGCTGATTGCACACAACATTGACTGTGAGAGCCATTCACACCCTCCTGCATCCATTACTATGGTTCAATCTTTTAACTATTATGGTTCAAAGCATTACTATGGTTCAATCAGCA
>CM057847.1:140909647-140924443 GCA_030068395.1 Apalone spinifera | reverse complement strand
TTTCCCTACTCTACTTCGTCTCTTACACTTAGAGGCAGTCCTAGTAAGTTTATCTACATTGCAAGCGGGGGTGTGATTCCCGCTACAAGAAGACATATTTGCATGAGCAAGAGGATAGGCTCACTGTCACCAGTTGTGAGTAGGCTCTGATGGCCCTGTACTTGAGGTGGCTATCTTGTTCCTCAACTTGTACTTCCATTCTGTTTTTAGCATATTAACCTGATGAGCACAAGTATGACGATTCAAGGTGAAAATCCGTATTTACACACTAAGGCTGCAAAGGTATGACTGTCTCTACATGCTCTCTCAATCTTTGCCCTCTGCTGACTCTGCTAATCTTGTTATAGTAATGTACATTAAAAAAAAAATCCAGACTAGGATGACAAAATTTTTTCATGCTACCATGGGGCAATGACATTTGTCCCTCCTGCCTTAGACTGAATTCAAACCAATGGCCTACAAGGCATAAGCTGTGTAAGCTTATGCTGTGTATTCTTCTTTGAGCGATTGCTCGTGTGCATTCCAATATGTGTGTGTGGAGGCATCATGTACACTTTTACTTAGTGGTACCTGTCAGGTTGGCTGTAGCGCCCCCTGTGATGATGCCTGATAACATCACACATATACCTGACATCCCTTCTTTAATAGTTCTTTTGGCAGCTCCTTCACTGTATCATTCTTTGATGAAAGATAATTATTTGTGCATGGCATGGTTAAAAGGAACAAATCACCCCCATGTGCAGTAAGAAAAGCAAATATGGTAGGCGACCAGCTTGGTTTAACACTGAAATCCTTGGCGAGCTTAAACACAGAAAGGAAACTTACAAGAAGTGGAAACTTGGACAAATAAGGAAGAATATAAATATATTGCTTGAGCATGCAGGGGAGTTATCAGGAAGGCCATAGCACAATTGGAACTGCAGCTAGTGAGAGAGGTTTCTACTGGCATGTTAGCAATAAGAGGGTGGTCAGGGAAGGTGTGGGACCTTTACTGAATAAGGGAGGTAACTGGGTGACAGATAATTTGGGAAAAATTGAAGTACTCAATGCTTTTTTTTTGGTCTCTGTCTTCACAGACAAGATCAGCTCCCAGACTATTGCACGAGGCAGCACAGTATGGGAAAGAGGTGGGTAGCCCTCAGTAGAGAGAGAACAGGCTAAGAACTATTTAGAAAAGTTGGACATACACAAATCCATGGAGCCAAATGTAATGCAGCCAAGGATGTTGAGGGAATTGGCTGATGTGATTGCAGATCCATTGGCCATTATCTTCTCTCACTTGTGGCACTTGGGAAGGTCCTGGACAAATGGAAAAAGGCAAATGTAGTGCCTTTAAAAAATCTTTAAAAAAGGAAAGGAGGACAATCCAAGGAACTACAGTCGGCTCACCTCAGTCCCTGGAAAAATTATGGAGGGGATCCTGAAGGAATCCATTTTGAAGCACTTGGAAGAGAGGAAAGTGATCAAGAATTGTCAACATGGATTCATCAAGGGCAAATCGTGCCTGACCAATCTGATTAGCTTCTATGATGAGGTAACTGGCTCTGTGGATATGGGGAAGGTGGTGAATGTGACCTACCTTGACTTTAACAAACCTTTAATTAGGGTCTCCAACAGTATTTGTGCTAGCAAGTTAAGGAAGCATGGATTGGATAAATGTTCTGTAAAGTAGATAGAAAGCTGGCTAGATTGTCAGACTTAGTGAGTAGTGATCAATGGCTTGAGATCTGATTGGTGGTTGGTTTCAAGTGGTGTGCCCCAAGGGTCAGTTCTGGGGCTGGCTTTGTGTTCAGAATCATACAGGTCACATTATATCTGCTCAGATTATTTCCATTTGGTTTAAACAACATTTTTATTGAATGTTACAACTTAGCTGCACTCCCTGTGCTCACTATTGTAAAATCTCATTCTACTAGGTCAGTGGTATTGTCTTTTATTGCCTAAACCATGTTCCTATTGGGGAACTCTGGAAGGCTGCTACTTGGAAGTTAGTCCATATCTTTACAAAACAATATGGTTTGGATTTTGGCTTGAAGAATGGATGTTAGATTTGGTATCATAGGGCTTCAGTTGTTATATAATTAGAACTCTTTTCAGTTTCCTGCACTGCTTTTCAAACTACCATTAAGTGAGAATATGCAGAGACCACTCAAAGAAATGAAGGTCACTTTTAATAAGTTCCTTGAGATGACACTGCATATTCACATTTCATTCACCTCCTTTCTCAGTGTTATAGTATCATTTAGCTGGATGAGCAGTGAAAAGAACTGAGGCAGTAGAAGGCACAGGGCCCTCTGTTCAATCCCAGAACATTGGAAGGCATTAAAAGGAGGGATCAGAGGGGAGCACATATGTGCTATAAAATGGAAACTGTTTGGAGAAGGTTCTATTATTAGGTTGCATTACCCATAAGTGTGTGTGTGCAGAATAATCTCGAAGAGTGCACAAGACAGTGTAGTCAAGTACTGGTGACATACTGCAATGCTGAATCACCTGCAGAAAGCACAACGACAAGGAGATAGTCGGTGCATTACTGCCTTATAGGAGGTGCGGATAGCTAAAAGGATATTGTCAGAATGTTTCAATTTTTCCCTGTCTTACCCAGCCATAAAAGGATGACCATGGGACAGTTGCACTTTCAGAGAAAGGACTCGCAGGAACCGTGAAACCAACAGTGGAACACAAAACCTCTATGCAGGTAGGCATGACTTTCTGCTAATCCATTCAGGAGACTCATAGGCTTAGTTGGGCAGACCCTGCCCAGGCTGTCTGGTAGTAAATCAGACCCCTTCTAGTAAGGGAATAAAAAAGAAAGAAAACTTTGCAAGAAAAACCTCATGGATATTTTCTCCCCCACTGTCGTTTTAACATGAGAGGCAGGGAGTTTGCTTGTTCCTGTGTAGCATTTGCTTCTGGTAATAACAGCGCTTATACAATTGTGCCAATGAGACAGCCTGTCACAATCACCTCTAAATTAGTTGTGAAGTCAGAGGTGATTTCTTTTCAAGAACAGTCCATTGCAGTGAGAGAGAAGACTAGAAGAGAGAAGCTTTTCAATTATTCCCCATTAGACTAGGAATTTTAGAAAAATATCTTGTGCTTTATACAACCAAGTCATTTATTAAATCTTACGTAACTAGATAAAAAGAAAAGGCATTATATAAATCACTGTGTAAACTAATCTGCAAAAGAAAGCCCTTCCACATCTGTTGGCTGCTAAGAATACTTCTGAGTCTTTCATTAGTCTAATTCTGTCTGGATTTGATGGGATTATATGAAGGGATATGTAAAGAGCTTGAAAGATTAGCTTTTTCTAAACTCTTCACAACTTCAGTGCAGTGAGAATAGGTGGTATGAAAGCTGTAAAGCAATTAAGTTGCTTAAGAAAAAGGAAAAGTACTTTTTGAGGAAAACATTTGAAATTAAATGTGCATGGCTTGGGGTGCTGGTTTTAAGAAAAGTTCTGTCCTGTACAGATTAAACATTATCACTAATGGCAAACCAGTTGCAGCCTAATTTTGAAAAGTCTGTAGAATCTCTTAGTATCCTTCCAAAGGGATAGTTAATATCTGTCTTTACTAGCTGCTATCATGGCCTTGAGCATTTTTTTTAAAATTTCTTTGGAACTATATAAAGTTTGGAGTTTTTTTTTCTTTTCTCTATTTTTCTGAGATCTTTTGACACATTAAATTATCTAGTTCGAATGGGAGGAAATATTCATGTAGAATCCCAGACAGTTTTTTAAATTATAAACTTACAAAAGATGCCGATTATAAAAATTCTTAGTCCCCCCCCGTCCCCGTACCCCAAAAAAAGTTTGTGTTACACATTATGCCATCTCTTTTCTTTGAAACCACTTTTCTATATTGGAGTCATAATTTCTACAGGTGGTGCTATTACCTGATGCCCATATCGGTCTCACCTGATATGAAGACATTTGTGCAGGGAATGAGAAAGTGGTAACATTTGTGCACGTGGCTGAATTCCTTTATTAAAAAATCTAAAATCCTTTAGGTGTTGAAGAAAGGAATCTAAAAATGACAAACTTTATTTTCTAGTACATAAATCCATATTTCTGCATAATTTGTTTGACAAATATCACTGATGCTTTAATGTTAATAGCTTATGCAGTCATATGAAATGTTTCTCTTTAAAAATTGTGAAAGACACTAGAGGAGTGTATTATAAAGATGGAAATATATAAAATATAAATAAAGTAAATTTCCATATACAATTAAAAGACTAGGTTTGAAAATGTATGTACACTATTTGGCAAATATATTTTTATGTCATACTACTTGAAAACATAATTGTAACTTACTAAGGTTACTTACTCAGACAGACAAACTTCTAAAATATATATACATTTAGAGTCCATTTGTTCAAGAATTCATCCTAAATGGTAAGAGCTAGGACCACCAAATTAGGTCTGCAACTTCCCCTTCTTCTAAGTTAAAGCAAGGTCAGAGTTTGGTTGTGCCAGGAGAACCGGAAGCCCTGGGACTATATTGCATAGCATGAAAAGGGAGAGACCACTTTTCAGAGAGGCATGCTATGAAAGTGGCCACTAGGGGCGGTGAGCCCACAGGGGAGGAGAGACACTCCTGAAGAGTGTCCATTGGGTGCAGCCATACCACTATGGGAGTGGCCAGTAGGGCTGAGGCTCTGCCATCTTGCCTGCCAGCACACTAGGTAAGTTGTCCCCTTGCCCCAAATCCTTTCCTCCCCTCCTGCCCCTTGGCCATAGCACTAGGGGGAGGGGAGGGAAAAGACCCCTGGTGGCCAGGAACTATCTGGGGGAAGAGAGAAGGCCCCTGGCAGATGGGGAGGTCTGGAGAGAAAAAAAAGGCCCATGCTGGATGGGATCCCCCCCCGGCCCTGAGCCCCTTCTCATCCCCCACTCCCAGCCTCCTGCACTACCTCCCACATCCCCAAGGCCCTGTCCTGACTCCAGCACCCCCATGAGGGATGTTAGCTAGCACGTAATTGAATAGTCATGTAACCACATCACATTTTAGCGATACACAATTATTCCATAGTCCCTGGGGGTGGGGCTGGCAGTAAGTGCATTCTGGCTGCACTCCCAGGGAAGCCCCTATTATCCTGTGCTGCTGCCGGTCTATCGGGGCAGGTGGATTTGTGGAGCCAGCATACATGGAGAGCTGCTTAAAAGCAAGCTTCTTGTGCATATTGGCTCCCTCTGCCCCCCTCACCCTCTGTGTTGCCGCCTCTATATCGGAGGTAGTAGTACAGGGTGGGTGATTGGACTGGCGGATCCATGTGTAGTCGACAGGATTAACCGATAAGCTTAGGCTTATCAATTCATTGTGTAGTACACGCTGCTATTCCTACCCCCCCCCCCCCCCCCCCCCCCCCCCCCCCCCCCCCCCCCCCCCCCCACACACACACACACCGCCAGCTTCCAGCCTTGAAGGACCCTGGCCATGCCAAGTAAGTCGGCTAATATTTATATACGTAATAAAACAGTTGTACTTGGATGCGTCTACTTTTATCATTCTGCCTGTCTAGCAAATACAAGACTCATGTTTTACTTAGGTACATATTTTTCTAGCAACAGCAAAGTTGTCAGCATTGATTCATCTTTAGGTATAATAGATGCTTAAACTCTTTATGAACTCTCTGTAGTCAATTTACTTTCTCTTAGCTTCAGTTCAGCTAACTTCTGCATTTCCTTATTTTTGCTGTCTTAACAATAATGGACCAGATCTTCAGTTGATGTAAATCGGCATAACTCCATCTGTAGCATATGCAAGAGTATAGCAGCTAAGAGACTAGCTTCAATGCGTTTATTTAAATTCTTCAATGTATATTTGTTGGACCATCTCCATTAAGTAGTTCTCCCATACTTGTGCTTTTTAAAAAATCTACATACTTGCTTTGTATTCACCCCAAACTTGTTACATTATGCCATTTTTCATGAGCTTGATTGAAAAGTACAAAAGCCACAACCTCTCAAATGGAAGCTAAACACTAGTATGAAGACTGAACATTTCTATTGTTTATGTTTACATTTACATTTCTGCTTTTTAAGAAAGCACCCTCATGTATGAAAGACACCCGGTTCTTGTGGACAGACTTCTCAATGCCCTTACCTGATCGAGGGCTAAGGTGTTGGGCAGTGTAAAAAAGGATACCATCTGCCAAAATGGGCTGAAATTGTAGCTGGATGTGAGTCTTGTGTCGGATATTAAAGGAAGCAAATGACATCCACGATGATTCATTACTTCTGAAAGATGCGTCACTTATGGATAAGGCTGGAAAATACAAGAATAAACATATCTTTTTATGAAAGTTTTATTTTTAGTGGGGAATGGGAAAATATCATGGTAAAACTGCTTCTCTGTAGTCATCTGTGGCTTGTAAGTACAATACTTGCAATGAGTCTCCTTCCACAAGACTAAATATAACCTGAGCACAAATTTAAAATCACTAGCAAAAGGATGCTGTGTCATTTTGGTTTTTGGTACATTATTTTCAATAACCTCTCCAAGTCGATGATCCTCACAGTAAAGTTTCTACATAATGAGAACTCTGTAGACTTCAGCTTCAGGGAAGCTTAGTTATAATTTTAAAATCTTTTAAAAGTTAAGTTTCAAGCTATTTTTTTCCAGGAGTACTAATAAGCAATTTCTTCTTCCCTGTACCAAAGCAAAACTTAATACAGGAATTTTTCTGATGTTTATAAAGTACTTTTGGATAATTACACTGAACCACTCTAGCTCAAATTATTCTGCAATATACTGGCATGGAGCAGTCTCAGACAATAAGAAGATATGATGTAGACTTAGGAATTGTACACAGGTCTACTACTCTGATTTGTTATTGCACTTAGTTGTCATCATTCCTGTACCCACAATAAACATGGCTGGACCAAATGCTTTCATACAGTTCTGTTTATCTT
Organism: Apalone spinifera; assembly: GCA_030068395.1. Taxonomy (NCBI): domain Eukaryota; kingdom Metazoa; phylum Chordata; order Testudines; family Trionychidae; genus Apalone; species Apalone spinifera. The sequence continues at coordinate 140,917,521 of CM057847.1, read as the reverse complement.
GTTCCAAACCGTTTGAGTTTTTCTTCCTATGAAAAGATAGTCATTTTTTAACATTTGAGCATAGTTAGGTTAATCAGTGGACAAATCAGTATAATTATTTGAGGATCCCTTCTGTACACATAGTAGTAATAATATCTTGCCTTTGCCTTGGTCTATGGCTTCATTCTTAGGTTTTTTGTAGTTTATAGTTATTACCTTTTGAGGAAACGCCTTCAATTTATTTATCTGAATAATTCACATCTTTGTAATGATACAAGTTAAGTGCCAAGTCCTGATCCCAGTTAACCCAGAATTGCTTTGGATTTATACTGGTATAACTGTATTCAAAATATGACCATCTCTGTTTAATACATTCAAACTTATTAAATGAAAACCCTCAACACAGAGAACCTGGTGGGGGATCTAGTATACATATCTAGATAGAGAAAATGGTTAGGAACATTTTAATAAATGTCACAAATGCAAAGTTTCTGGCCACTATACTAGAAAGATGACACACAATCGATGAAGTGCTCCCAAGCACTAGTTAATAAAAAGCAGTAATTAAAGCTGTCAACCAGATTATTTAATGTAATATATGCCATTAAAATACATGATGAAAAGAGAAATACAAAAGGTAGCATGAAAGGCTATTAAAAGAATTCCCTGTTCTGGAATTTCCATTGCTTGGTTTTACAATATGTAATAGTTGTTTCTATCAATTTAGTAAACAATCATCGTGCTGCTTTGTTTAACAGTCACTCTTGTTCTTAAATATATATATTGCTTTCCCCATGGTTTGAAAACTATTCTTCTGCTAGAAAAAAATATTCACAGCCTGAATTATATGGAGAAGGACTATGTTGTAAGGCTCAACCTTGTGTTAAAATATTCTGCTTTACCGAGGAAGACATTGGATAAAACATGCACAAATCAACTGTGTCTGGCTGTGGCATGAGGCATGCCAGTTTCACTTCATTTATTTCAGTCCCATCTTCTTTAGCGCATCAGCAAAGACTGCGGATACTATGAACACAAACTGCTCAGCTCTAGCGGGTGGAGAGTTTCACTCCTATTTATCCTCTTTTGGACAATGGAGCTGCTTTAAGCAGCTCTGGAAGCTGGACACAGTCTATATTGAACAAAAATTAATATGGCACAGGGCCTTTGAGGAAAGAGTTTATAAGAATGAAAAAGTGTAAAGATGTCAAAGGACCACCCAAAGAACACCTGAAAAACCATGATTCTCTATTTTTCAAGAACAGAATATTTTGCAAAAAGAACAGACCTTATGCTAACACTTCTGAGACTCATTTATTTCTAATAAATTGCCTTTCTAATTCAGAAAATAAGCCATTCATGTCACAATGCAATAGGACTGAGTAGCTGAAATAGTGGAGTGCTTGGACCAACCTAAATGTGTGTACATCATCTTGTTAAATTAACTATTGCATGCATGAAAATTGTGATTTGCCAGATACATGGAGGTAGGAACGCATATTGTTGAGATCGTGTGGCTTTAAGTCTATCTGAAAACAGTGGTGCTCAGGAAGGAACTTGATGAAACTTTTCAAATTGAGTTATTTGCATGGCTCTTGTTTAAAATAAAATTTCAATTTTACAACAATACTATATGAAAATTCTTAAACCAAAAATCAAGACGATATTAAGTTCTTAAATTTGTTCTTGAGTATATGCAAAATAATCATGTCAAGTGCAAAACTGACTGCTATGTGCTTAGCAATCCATCTTACCCATTTTGGAAAAAAAAAGATGTTTGGTGGGACTTGGCAGCAATAGGATGACTTTTGTACTCAGCATACATATTGAGAGATACTCTAACCCATTTTTCTTAACTGTTCTGGATTTGTGTCAGTCTTTTCTGAAGCCAAGTTTGCATTGCTATATTATAATTAGGCCACTGAACATCTCATTTGTTTAATTGCATTTAAAATAAGCACAATATATATTTAAGCAAACATGCCTGTTCTGTACCAGACTATGTCCGTAGCTACGAGTAAATAGCTCAAAAAGTAGCTACCTAATGAAACCAGTACCTCTCTAAATGTTATGAGAATAAATCACTATAGACCAATTAAAGTTCTGGGAACATGTTGTTGTGTAACTACTATTGCTAAAGCACATTCTTCTTTCCCTTTAGTACTCATTATCTGTTTGGCTCCTCATACTATGCCCTTTTGGGTAATCCTGTTGTTTCTCAAAAGTCCTGTCTTGTCTATTGCTATCGTCATTGACACAATTCTCTAGGTGATTCTTGCATCCCAATTCCCAGCAGCTGTAAACAGGGGTGCTTAAGCACATTCCCAGCATACTGCCTATGCAGTTTCATTGCAATAGCTTCCTCTGACAGCTCGTTACCTCAAACCTATTAACAGCCCTCTTTCACTGGAATCTTCTCCTAATTCTTGCAACCTTTAAAGCAGAAGGGTTAGAAGTGATGTGATATATTAAAAGATGGCCATGCTGTAGAAACTGTCATCTCATGTGAAATAAAGGGAATAATTAATAAGGTGTTAGGTCCCCCATGCTCAAAAGAAGTGAATTGGAAACTGAAACTTCTAGACAGGATCTAACATTGGCGCACCACTATCGTACACCGAACTCTAAACTAAATACTTGCCATTTAGCTGTACCTTTTGTAAGTAAAAGAGCTTCAGAGGGGTAGCCAATTTAGTCTGTAACAGGAACAACTTAAAAAACAACCAAAAGACTATAGTAGTACCTTAAAGACTAACAAAACATTTAGATGGAACCATGAGCTTTCATGGGTGCAACCCACTTTTTCAATCTAGCTAATATTGTTTCAATAGAAACCAAAATAAATTACTTTTGGCAGTGATGTTTTTGCGAGAAACTATATTAGATCTTCAATGAGCTTCAGCTCTTGGAAAATTTCATTCTTCATGAACAGGTGCTGTTTATTGGATTTCATGATTTTGTTTGCCTCTGCGTTGTTTTCATTTTGTTAGGGATAAAAGGCAGATGTACACAATACCAGCAATAGTTCAGTAGTAGTAAAAAGCAAATATCGGAAATAGGGATGTTAGTTACTGTGTACTAACATCAAATTTTAGCAGTTATACCACTATTCAATGGTCTCTGGGGATGGAGCTGGCAGCCAGTGTGCTGCTGGCCCCACTCCCAAGGAGCCCCCTGCCATCCTGCGCTGCTGCCTATATTAGAGGCTCCCCACGCAGACTGGCTCCCACCTGCTGCCCTAATAGAGTGGCAGGAGTGCAGGGTGGCAGTAGCCCCTGTTTGCAGGGGGCCCGAGCTCCCCATGGACAGAGGCTGCGCTGGCATCCATGGAGCAGCCCTTGATAGAGGCAGAAGCCAGGGCAAGGGAATGCAGGTGGAGCTAGTGCTCATTGGAAACTGACTTTTAAGCCAGCTCCCCCCAGCACCGGCTCCTGCCTCCCTGTGTCCCACTACCTCTGTGGGAGGCAGCAAAGGGGGGGCACAGGTGGCTCCATATGAGGATACGTTCCACTGACAGAAGGAGAGTTTTGTGGAAATCAGACACCACAGTCATTACTGTGGTACCTGTATGGTGACCTAACATAAGCTGATAAAGTCTGTAGGCATTCCCTAAGTCATTCCTTGAGTCAGCTTTGATTTAACAGTGGCTGTGTTTTGAGGAAGAATTGAGCTGGGCCCTCAATCAGCAGCCACCATGCTCCAGCCACCCAGCTATGAAAGCAGAGCACAGAAGTAAGGTGGCATGGTTTGGAATCACCCTTATTTCTGCACTGCTGCTGACAGGATGCTGCCTTTAGAGCTGGCCGCTCGGCCAACAGCCACTGCTTTCCATCCACTGAGTTCTAAATGCTGTGCAGAACTAAGCGTGGCAATACCATGAGCCGCCTAAAATTTGTGACCCCCCCCGCATCTCCTTTTAGGCAGGACCCCCAATTTGAGAAATGGTAGTCTTCTCCCACCCCCACCCCCATGAAATCTGTACAATATTGGGTAAAAGTACCCAAAAAAAAAGTCATGGGAGAAGGCTGGATTTCATGGTCCATGGTGTGTGTTTCAGGGCTATGAGTTGGGTAGGATGGTATTAATAAGACCTGAGTTATTTCACAATCAGTTGTGTGGTTGCAGATTTAAAACACCACCTGGAAATAAATTATGTAATAGATTTCAATCGTAACTTAAAATGTATGGGTCAGCTTTAATAACTATGGTTTGGGGGTATGTAAATTTTACTTTCCTAATCCTGTGAGACCCATGTGGCTCAGAGTCATTCATCCTGAGGAATCAGGCAGCATGATGATGCTACAATCATTCTTCTGAGTGTAGATTGGCTGGGCACAGCTTTAATTCTCCATGATGAGATCGTTGAGAGAAATGCAAGATATGGTCTGGCCCATCAAGCCATTTGATCTGTCCTGCAACCACCCTGCTGCTGCCCTACCCCCAGGCCAATTGAGACCTGGGAGCAGGGGAGTGCGCAAAGTCATTCACTGTTCTAAGCATCTGGTGGCTCCCTACCCCTAATAGGTAGGTGTCTAGAGAGAGCCGCCAGCCATTTTGAGTAGCAAATGATTTTGTGCACTCCCCTATCCTCAGGCCCTGATTGACCTGGGGTCAGGGGAGTACTCAAAGTCTCCTCCCCCACCAAGGGCATGTGGTGCCTAGAGGGAACTGCCAGCTGTTTTGAATAGCTGGTGATCTCCGCTAGGCACCATGTGCCTCTGGAGGGGTGGGGGCAGAGGGTGAAAAACTTTGCACACTTCCCCCAGACCCTGATTGCCTTAGGGGGAGCGTGTGAAGTCTCCTTCCCCCACCAAGGATGGGCCATGCTACCTAGAGGGAACAGCCCCTTTCTCTGAGGCCCTGTCCCTTCCAGAGGGGCCAGCCCTTGACCACTACCAAAATTTATGAAGTAGCCCCCCATGGCAAAAATTATTTCCTGCCCCTTTGCTAGATCAACATGCCTACATTTCAGCGCCACTCCCTCACCCATGGTCATCTCAGTATTGCTGTTACAGTTATTTTGGCTTTCACCAGCCTCCTTTCTGCCATGGAATTGATGTACAGTATTAAACCACAACATGAATTTAGCCTGATGACAGCACTGTTTTCTATTTGGCACCATAAATTATACATTGACTTTTTTTATAAATGTATGGTTTTTTTCACGTGTCTCCACTGTGAATAATAAATGTACTGGTTGTGATGAAACCTGAATCTTTAGATGCTTTTTTTTGTAAACCAGACTTAAGTGTGTTTTATCCTTATAAAGCATGATTGCTATAGCAATCATTCAGAGGTATTTTTTTTTGGCATACTACCACTGGGTTTCAAAAATCTCCAGTGAATCATAGAGCTTGAGTGGACTAGTTCCATGAGTTACTGATAGACAACACTTATGTCTCAAAATAATTAACTAACTAAATAAACGTGTGCAGTTATATTTTTAAATGACTGAAATGCATTGGAACACCACCACCACATTATTGTATTCCTCAAGTCCTAGTCTGCAGATCCAGGACTTAGGAACTACTGTGCCATCCAATAAGCCCCTCCCCTTATTCATAATGGTACAGTGTGTGGCTTAAAAAGAAACATTTTCCAGAATAAAAATCATGGGACATCTTCAATGTAGTCACACTGGGGATTAAGTTGGTCTAATAAAATAATACAAGTAACGAAATTTGGTGTGTGTTTTTGTTAAATAAGGCCTTTAATTCTAATAAATATAAGGATTTTAAAAGGCAAATTTTAATTTCACCGGTTAGCCTGTTTGGTTGTTTATATCACTCTGCTTGGACAATGAAAAAAGACTAGCTAGTTGCACTTTTTTTTGGCTAGCCATTTTTTTTCCTCTAGATGCTCATACGTTAACAATTCTGTAGTGTTTTGGTTGCAACAGGCCTGCCAATTGGGTTGGGTGGGAAAGCAACTGCCTCAGGGCCTGATGATTCAAAAGGGCCTGCGGCTCCTGGCCGTCTGTTACTTAAACAGCAGCCAGAGCCTTGGGCTCTTTACATCACTGCCAGAGCCCTGAGCAGCGGGCTCTGGGCAGCACTAGGGGCTGATGGTCAGGAGGATGACATCATAGTGTGATCCTGGCACTACTGACAGCTTACTTTCCTGCCCCACCTACCTGAGGCCACTTCCATGAGCCCAGAGCTGGCCTCCCACCAGCTTGCCCATGGGCCAGAGATTCTGTCAGCTCACCTGTGTTGTTAAACACTATAAGAGAGTGTTGAGCTAGTTTAGAACCACGTGTGGTGACAAACATGCCAGTCCAGCTCATGATTGTTGTCTGTTTCATTTGTTTATCAGGGAATTCCTTTTCCTGGTGGAGGGGGAGCATTTGAGAACATTGTCAGGTGTACAGCAGTGCAAGATATTGTTAGGTTGGCTATCTTTTTCTTATGAGCAATATAGACAATCAGTGTTTTTAGCTCTGGAGACTGAGGATTATTACATAGATAAAGTCTACTTATTAGCTGTACTACTTTGATTCCCAAAATAGCTTTATACTTCCATTATGCTACCTTGAAACCAAATTAAGACTATCTGTAATTAATGTTGCAGAAGTACCTGATTAAGCTATGTAAGTACCCATTATGTTAAATAGTAATCTTCCTAGGTGCCCATTGATATTGTACAGTGCATGAACAAAATTAGTATTATGTGTATATCTGAGGATACAGGGATCTGATTACCACAGCATCTGCATGTACTGATCACAACATACAGTCCAGTAATTTCCCTGTAAGGGTAGCATGTTGCTGAACAAATCTGGATTTTGTGTGTCACCCTGCACAAATAAAAAATTTTTATTCATATCCACAAAAGTTACCTGCAGATATCTGCAGCCACATCTATGGATATCCACTTTATATCCATTGGTATCAGTAACTGCAGCTGTGGATGACCATAGCTCATTTTTGTGGATCCAAATTTTGTATCTGCACATTTGCAGATATCTACTTTAGGTATCCGCATCCACATCTGCAGATGTGGATATCCGTGGATATAAAATGAATATCTGTGGCTCTGCAGGGCTCCCTACATTTGCTTTATTTTTAAGCCATATACAATGGTTCTCCCATGCTGCCACCTACAGTGTCTTTTTGCATATTACACCATTGTTCCCAGAACAAAGTATCAGATACTACAACCAGGTATCTTGGTAATATAGTCTGAGTGTACAGCTCTCACCATTCTTTTAAGAATCTCCTAAACTATGTCTAGATTATACACTGTTTGGCCATTAACTAATTGACCTTTCACTATCAGTGGTAAATAGGCCAGTAATAGGAGTTAACTATAGAGAACTTTTTCCTGGGTGTCTGGCTGGTGACTCTTGCCCCCATGCTTGGGGTTCAGCTGATCGCCATATTTGGGGTTGGGAAGGAATTTTTCTCCAGGGTAGATTGGCAGAGGCGCTGGAGGTTTTTCACCTTCCTCTGTAGCCATGGGCGGTGAGTTATATGGGCTCGTGGTGCTCATGCTCCAGCAATATTTAGAGCCGGAGGCCCTGCTCCACCAATATTTGGAGCTGGGTCTCTCCCCTGGCTCTGAATATTGCTCCGACCCCAGAGAGTCCCCGGAGGAGAAGAGGATTTGTAACGGGGTGCCCACAGCCCCAATGTGACGGAGCACAGGGCTCCACCACTGGTCACGCCATGGCAAGCTGTCGCAGCAGACTGACCCTGCCCCTGTGCTCTTGCGGCGCATGCACACACTGCTCATCAGACGGGGTGCAGGGATGTGGAGGCCTTGCCCCTGGGCGGATGCTACAGTGAGCGGGTGTTGTGGGTCAGCACTGCACCCGCACCCTTGCGGTGCATGCTCACGCCATGCCGGTATTTTAAATGCCGGCAGCATGGCAGGCAAGGGGGAGGGAGTCCGCC
>CM057847.1:140853545-140868411 GCA_030068395.1 Apalone spinifera | reverse complement strand
ACCATCCTCCTACCCATAGGGGATGAGTTTGGCCCCCACCGAACCCTCTCTCCTTTGGTGCTGGTCTCTCCCCTGCAGGTGTCTTACCTTCTGAATCTCCTGGCACCTTCACCTTCCATTACCCCTGCACCCTCCTGGTGCGTCCTCTTTCCCTCACTGCCCCCGCTCCCCTTGCCCTCTTTCTCCCTGATGCCCATCCCCTCACTACCTTCTGCCCCAGTTCCTCTCATGCTCCTCTGTGCCCTCACACATGACTTGCTCCATCTCCTCCTTCCTCATTCCCACCTCTCCTTTCAACCGTTCTCCCAGCACCTCCCTCTCCCCTTGCTTCCTCTTGCCCTCTCCTCTCCCAGCATCACCCTGTCCCCGCCATCCTCTCACCCCTACTGACACTTCCCCTCCCTCTTCCTGCTCTTTTTCTCATTGTCTCTACTTGGCTCCCTGGCATTTATCTCTCCTCCACCCTATCCCTTGGTGCCTTCCCCTTTCTTCTCCTGCCTCCCTCACCTCTCCTCAGCACAAGCCCCTTCCTCTTCCACCCTCCTTCCCTCTATTTCTCTCTGAGCCCCTCCCCCACCTTTTGCCTTCCAGTTTGCGGAGCTGGAGTCTGTGGTCGGGCCCCAGAAGTCCCCGCAGTCCTGGCCCCAGCTGTTTCCAAGGCAGGACCGCTTGCCGGGCCTGGAGCTGGGCCACCCGTGGTGCTAATGTTAGTGCTGCATTCCAGTCCCCGCACCAGCTTTGGCTCCCATTAGGAGGAGCGCGGGGATGGAAAGCCCCCACCCTCCTAGATCTGGCTTGCGGAGCGTGGCAGAGCGAGCGGGTCCATGCACTGCTGCTCCCCCAGTGGAATGGGAAGGGACGGAGGGAGAAAGGTCCATGCACAGAGCACACTGGCAGAGCCCAAACGTACTCTGCTCTGCAGCACTCCAGCCGGGTTCTGCCAGGACTCTGGTGGCAGCTCCCAGTAACGGCTCACTGACTCCAACCAGCGCCCCTCCCACTCCAGAAGTAGTGGCTGCTGCCTGTGGATGGAGGAGGCCGGGCTGGCAGCGCACGGTGGAGGCAGTCCCACAGCAGGAGGGAAGAGCCACGCAGTGAGGGGAGGGGCTTGCTAGACAGTGGCGCATGCTGCATGGGAGCTCGGAGCTCTGGACACTGTGCACCACCAGCAGCGGCTCTGGCTGCCCGCGCAAAGCACCAAGGGAGCAGCTTACATGCTGGGTGGAAGGGGGAGTTGCTGCTGCACTGCGCAAGTGCTGAGTGTCTTTAAATCAGGAACTGTCCTGGAAAAAAAAGGGATGTATGTATATCTCTGCAGTACACCTCCGACTGCATCGCAGCACACTGGTGTGCTGTGGCACATAGTTTAAGAAACACTGTTGTAGAGAAAGGAAAAGAGGAAGTTGAACCATGCATGGTGCGTGGACCATGAATGCTGCACAAGGATTAATTCCTGCAAAGTAACCAAACCAATCAAAATATGTGTGATGCAATATATAACAAATGCAATAACCTTGGTAATGTACATAAAAGGAGAGGGTTTCAGTGAACTATGGAGTTGTGATCTATTCTGCATCCATCCCTCCTTCATTTGAGTTTGATCAACTCAGCATAGCACTGCTGTATTCTAGAGAAAGATATTTGAATGACAAAGGTTGGAGTCAAACTGAGCTCTTGGGAAGCAGAGTTGAAAGTGATCTCAGAGGGAATCCCAACAAATACCTACAATGCATTTTGGCCCAGATCCTCAGATGCATTTAGACATCTAACACCCATTGATATTAAAGGGAATTAGGAACCTATAACAGCCCTAATCAATTTGCTTTCTGTCCAAGCCAAGTGCAAAATTTTATAATCCTACTGGTGTCAGAAACATTAATATTTTCCAATTATGCAAACTGTGGCATTATGGCATTTCATATTGTATACTACTTATCTCAAGCAACAATGTGACATCTCAGAATACATTAGTTCTTCTTACTAATTTTTCTCATGACCTTCACCCAGCAATGTGCTTTACTGACTTGTATTTTTATGGCACAGTTATGTCTACCTCTAGTTTTAGCCATTCTGTCAAAGGTGATGATGGATAGTTTTCTTTGTTATAAGAAAATGCAGCATGGGACACAACTGCTGTTTGTGAAATGACACGTTATGAAATGGCTGACGGCAAAGATAATGTTTATCATGTGTCTGCAGAGGTCAATGAGATTTTACTGGCTCTTGTAGCACACTGACTTTATTTTTCTTTCCCCACCTGAAATGAAATTAAAGTAACATACATTTCCAGATAAGATTCCAGGTAACCAAGCCATTTTAATTCACTTTTACGTCTCAAAGGCCTTGTCTATCCTACTGTGGGCTGTCAACCTAAGTTATGTAACTTCTGCGACATGAATAGTGTAGAAAAGCTGAAATCGACATACTTAGGTCTGCTCTCTGCAGTATCTTCATAGCACTGACAGCTGATGGTCTCCTAGCTATGCTAAACATGATAAATTCGTCCTTGATGGTTCGATGAGTGCTCATCAACACAATGGATAGTGAAGACATACCCTTAATTACTGAACAAATGCTTAAACAAACAAGGGTCTTACCTACTTCCATATCCATTTTTGCACTGGTATAATGTCACTGACTTTTTTGGAGTTACTTCTCATTTACATTGATATTAAAAAGAGGAAATCAGATGCAAATGATTTCACATTTAATGTTTTTAGAGTTTGTAAATATAATGACTAATACAGCAGTTTGGAATATTGCCATCTGCCAGACTGTTATTCAGTAGAATACATACTGATATATGTACACAAGATGGATTTCTAAGAGGCTGAATTTTCCAATAATTTTCTGGTGCTATCCCTAAACACTGGTCATAGATTTGCCCTTTAGTATACTTGTAAATATAACTTTTCTTGCTAGAAAAGACATACTCTTTTATTTTTTAGCCATGTCACTTTTAATCATACACTTTGCTTTAGATTTTCTATATCTTGACTCTCATTACCTCCTTTAAAAAGTGTGTTGAGAGCAAATGTTTGGTCTGAGTATATTCAAATAATCTCATGCTTGAGATGCAAACATCAGATCTAGACAAAACTCACATTTTATTACATGTACTTGCCTTTATACCAATGACTTCACCATTTTCTGAGACTAATTTCTTTCTCAATCAATTAAATAATGTAGCTTTCTTCTTCCAGACTTTAATCATTGCACCTGTCTAATATTGTTTCTTCTATCAGCCCATATTATGGTATGTAAGTGCTGGCAGAACAGGACCTTGCATCCTTATACTTTATTACAGCCAGTTTTAGGCTACATTTTTTATTCCTTTGCAGCTACACTTGTAGATTCCAGGTAAGGGAAGGAGCTGATTTAAATAATTAAAAGGTTTTTTTAGTTCAGCCAGCAAGAAGCACTGAAAATTACTAAGAAAAATACATTATTTTGATTTAAAGATGTGTTCAGAAGAAATGTGTGTCCATTTGCCCTGCACAGCCATCTTAAAACGTACATAGGAAAAGGCACACACTAATTTAATATTTATTTCATAACACAATTACCATATGTTAAATAAAAATAAATTATTTTAAAAACATTAAAGGATTACTGACAACGTAAGATAAATATATATCTATTATATTGTAATCGATATGTATGCTATTCATAATCTGCTATTATGAAAAGAAAGCCGAAGAGGGCCTGTTCTGTTTGGTACAGATAGTTGAGCCTGTCATCTATGACCTGATGGATCTAATTAAGAACAATGACCCCCTCCCCTAGATTCATGGGATTACATTGATCAGGGGTGGGCAAGATATGTCTCACGGGCCACATCTGGCCTGCCAAGCCACAGGCTCTCCAGCCTGTGGACACTCCTGCTATATTAAGCGCAGGGCTGCTCCATGTGCCTCTCTGATCTGGAGGGAGCGGGAGGCTTTGTTTGATCTCCCACTCCCAGTCCAATCCTCAGATCCTATTAGCAAGAAACAACTAACTAATTGTTGTTAGGAATTGACCCCAGCCAATCTCTCACGTCCTATTGGCTGGAAACAACCAGCCAATAGGAGGTGAGAGATTGACCTGGGGAATGGGGGCAGTACAAGCCTCTCCCCCCTTAAAGGTGAGAGCCACATGAAGGGAGAAGACTGAATTTTCAAGCAGTCTGGGGCTGCAGGAGGCAGGGAGCCCAGCCTGACTTGGGGGTTGCTACAGGGCTGCTGGCCAGGACATGCTTAAATAAGCCCCTCCCAGCTACAGCCTGCCTCTGGCAGCCCTGCACCTCAGCTCCCTCCCCAGGTCACCATCCAAACCCTCTACACCCCCCTACTCTAGGTTACAACTCCCTCCCACACCCTGTACTCCCTCCTACTCCCCTCCTGCAGGCCAGAATCCTCTCCTGCACCCATATCCTCTCCCTGATCCTGCACCCCATTACCCTGACCCAGGTCACAACCCCCTCCTTTGCCCAAACTCCCTCTCAGACCTCATGCTGTCTCCTGCCCCCCAATCTCTTACCCCCTGCGCACTTCTGCACCTAGCCTCAACCTAGAGTCCCCACCTCCTCCACAGAAAAGTGCTGCCCTTCACCACTTTCCAAAATCTTGGAGTGGCCTCCATAAAAATAATTGCCCACCTCTGGCAGAGATAGTAATGCCTTTTTGCAACTGCTGACTTTATAATGAAAATGGCATCTCTGTGCAGTTCATTTGGTTTTATTTATATACAAATTAAAAAGCACTTAACCCAAGCTGCAGCTGCTTCTCAAACATGTTTTTAAACAGTCCATACAAAAAGTATTAAATATATCCACCTATCCTAAACCACATACACAGGGGATTACAAACCAGATGATTAAAGGTTAAAATTCTATGTGCTCACCAACAGCTCCTCTCCTCACCCCTCTTCCTAGAAACCTGGGCAGATAAATAGGCTTTGCAGTCTGCCTTGAAGGTCAGCACATTTGATCTATTCTGGAGCAAGGGTGGAGTGAACTGGAAAGGCAAACTGTCCTCAGGGAGCACACTCTGCCCATAGTCTCTCCCCCACCCCCAAGATTCATGCACAAACACCTCTGCAGATTACAACTGCTGCAGAATCACACTGGGAGAAAGGTGATCTCTCAAATTGGAATGTTCCAAGCTTTGTAATATTATAAATGCAAAGAATGGATAAAGAACACTGTAATTTTCCAGAAATGACACACTTCTTTTTGTTCCAGGATGTACTGTACTTCACTTCTAGGAAACCTGAATACAAACAATTATCTCACTGTACTACAGAATATAGATAAACATGGGAGACATCTGGGTGGGTTTTTTTGTTTTGTTTTGTTTCAAGAACCCCACCCCATTGAGAATAATGTCCTCAAGAAATGAAAAAATTAGTGGATTGTTGTTAGCAAATGGGCTTTAACACAGGCATCTGATGTTAAATTACATTTTATAAAGAAAATGAAAGGTCATTAAAAGAAAAAAAGCACAAAAGAGCTGTGAAGTCATATATAGTGTTAATAGGCTCAATGTGATATTAAATTTAAATGAAGTGTTAAGATACCTTGGATGGATTTTTTGATAGAATTGCAAAATTACTGGGAGAAGGGGAGGGGGAAAAGAATGTTAGAAAAACATTTGTTCATGTCTGAAACATCAGCATCAAAGATTAAATCAAATTGGCCAGAGTCTGAAAAATCATGTGAATTGAAAGCTGGCTCAAGGACTAAATTCTAAGCAGGGCTGGATTATCCAATAGGCAGACTAAGCACGTGCTTAGGACACCAGCAAAGCAGGGGCACCAAAAAAAATGAGGGTTTTTTTGATATTTGATATTTAAAAAAAAAGCACCGAAATAGTTGTCATGGGAAAAATCAGAACTTTGTTAGACTTCCTTACACTCCACTACACACTCTTCCCCCGTTTTTCTGTTCTCTTTTTATTACTTATCCCCACCTAAACTAGGGGGGCATCCTACTAACGTAGATCAAAATAATGCAAGGAAATCAGATCCTGTCATGTATTGCAAGAAATTTATGTTTTATTATTGATATATTCTTCTGAGTTATACGTACTTGATTCATTTTTTTTCTTTCTTATATATATACATAAAAATAGTGTATGTTGTGTAATTTGGGTTTTTTTATGTTCAGATAACTGAGATAAGGGGCAGGATGAAATGTAACCAACTGAGTGGAGCACAGAAACGTAAACTGGTGGAAGAAAAGAAACAAAAAACTAGTGAAACTTTCCAAAATCTTCCAAAGCTGACATCATTTTTCAAAGCGAATCCATCAGAATCAACATCTTCTCTCAGTAGCACAGACATCGTTCCAAAACCTGTAGGCGTTTCAGAGACTGACCCTTCTTCTATTGGTGAAACAAACACCATTCCAGAACATGTGGATGTGTCAGAGAGTGTAACTGATCATCCTACTCCTGGTGGTAAAATAGACATTGTTCTAGAAGGTGTGGATGTGTCAGAGACTGAACCTGCTCATGCTGTAAATAATAAGAGAAAAGATCCTGGTATGTGGGTTGATTTCAGTGCCGATGACATAGCTTACTGGATAGATCGTGGACCAAATGACTGTCAATACCACACTGGGCCATTTGAGAAATCACGTTGGACTTTTACCAATGGCAAACAAGCAAGATATTGTCCACAAAAAATATTTTTCGGCATGAAAGTGAATGGTGAGAATTACATTCGAGAATGGCTACTGTATTCACCATCAACAAGGTTTGTGTACTGTTTTGTTTGCAAACTTTTTGCATATAAACCTTCAACATCCCGGTTTGCTACAGATGGACTTAGTGACTGGCAAAATACTGTTTTAATCGAACAACATGAAAATAGCACTACTCACAGAGATTCAATGTTGACATATTTAAATCGAAGACAGGGCTTTGGATTGACACAAAAATTGGAAGAACAAATTAAAGGCATGAATACTGGCAACATGTCTTGAATGAGCATGTTATAGCTGTTATTCAAACATTAGCTGAATGTGGTCTGCCTTTCCGGGGATCAAATGACACATTTGGATCATTGCAGAATGGAAATTTCTTGGGATTGTTGGAGCTTGTGGCTCAGTTTGACCCATTTTTAGCAGGCCATATCTCAAAATATGGGAACGCTGGCAAAGGTAACCCATCATACTTATCCAAGACAATATGTGATGAATTCATTGGTCTAATGAGTGACAAAGTTCATTCAGCTATTATGGATGAAATAAGTACTGCTGAGTACTTCAGTTTATCTGTCGACTCTACACCTGATCTTTCACATATTGATCAATTGAGTATTGCGCTAAGATATGTGTCTCCCACAGATGGAAAACCAGTTGAACGATTTATAACATTCCTCAATCTGAAGAAAGGGCAAATCAAGTACTGCATTATCTGTGCCAAGTTTGCAAAACAGATTTCTCAAAGTGCAGAGGTCAATCTTATGACAACGCAGCCAACAAGTCAGGGCGTTACCAAGGAATGCAGAAGAAGCTTTTAGAACAGAACAAATATGCCATATTCATACCATGTACTGCACACTCTCTCAATCTTGTTGGCTGCACTGCTTTTGGTTGTTGTCCGGTGGCAGTAAGTTTTTTCTCAACAGTCCAGTTACTTTATACATTTTTCTCTGCCTCAACACACCGATGGGCAGTTCTTAAAACATATTTGGGCAATGATCATGTGTTGAAATTTCTTTCTAATACTCGCTGGGAGGCACATGCAGTGGCAACAAGTGCAATTCTGGAGTCCTACTCAAAGATTGTGGATGCATTAGAAAGGATAGCTGAAGACCAATCACAAAAGGGAGAAACTATACGAGAGGCAGAAAACATTGCAAACAAGATGCAAGAACTAGAGTTTGTATTCATGTTGACCAAAGTGTTGGAATGAAAATTTTCAACACTTTTACCACACAAGTCAAGCTCTCCAAGAAAAATAATTGGATTTGAAAACATGTACAGACCTCTGTCCATCATTAGCAGACCACTTACACACTTTGAGGAATGATTTTGAAAGATTTGAAGATATATCCAAAAGTAGAGATCACACTACGTATTTTTCTAACATTGATGATTACTAACTGCTCCAAATGCTCTTTTTCTCAGCTAAAAAGAATTAAAAAACCCTCAGAGAACAACAATGTGTCAGGACAGAGTTGATTCACTTTCCCTATTGTGTATGGAAGCGGACATGCTTCGTCAAGTCAGCTTCAATTAACTTATCCAGAATTTTGCAATCAGAAAATCTAGAAAGAAGCTATTTTAATTTCAGCATACATGTAAGTTTTGTGTCATTTTGAAAAATAAAATTTTATTTTACAGTATACTATTGTTTTTATTTTGAATTATATATGGGGGGCATCATAATCTTTTCAGTGCTTAGGGCCTCTAAAGGTCTTAATCCAGCCCTGATTCTAAGGCTAGCTAATAAGAAGGAGAAAGAGTCTGAGAAGGAATTGTAGAGATTATTGTTAGATTCACCCTTTATTTAATTTATTTTTAATGAAGAAGGTGGAGTGAAATTAACTGAGGAAATACAAAGGAATGTTAGTCATCAGAAAAGCTGAATATTTAGGAACTATTCTGACAGGAAGATCTTTTAGACTGTGGAACTAAGAAGTATGGTGGAGGTTCTATGGCTTGGGATATTTAAAACCTTAATTGTTAAAAAAGTAGTATAACTCCTGTAAGAAAGAACTTCATCCTTCTCAGGAAGGTGCTGTTTTCTGGGGACGAGTGGTGATAGTTTGCCCCATTCGTTCACCCAGTCAATTTCAACAGATGTTACTTAAAGTCTTACTAGACCACTATGCAGAGACAAAGCTGTTGACAGAATTTGCAGAGCCCTGGGAAATCTGTGTGTGTGAGTCTTGGCTCTGGGTCCCCCGGAAAGGCCAAAATCTCAGACAGAAGGGGCAGGACAGGAGCAGCCAGCCCTCTGTGATGCCCAGGTCATGATGCACCTCCCCCACTCAGCCCTCAGTGCTGCCTGGACCACATTGCCCAGAGCTCTGGGAGTGATTTAAAAGGCTTGGGGCTCCAGCTCTTGCTGCTGCTGCAGTAGCAGCAGTGTCAGCCTGGAGTCCTGGGCCCTTTTA
The DNA here is from genome assembly GCA_030068395.1 of Apalone spinifera. NCBI lineage: Eukaryota > Metazoa > Chordata > Testudines > Trionychidae > Apalone > Apalone spinifera. Next base: position 140,859,303 of record CM057847.1, on the reverse strand, counting down.
AATCTCAGTGTCCTGGGGTAAATGCCCCCTTGTATCTCCCCACCCCCATCCACACCCCTGTAAAAGTTCCAGATGGGCTCCCTTTATTTTCTAGTTTTGCATTTACTCTGGTGCCCTCTGATGCTGTAGCACAAAACTGCACCTATGTCTTAGGGATTTTTCCCCTCTGAAGCTTTGTCTACAATGCAGGGTTTTTGTGCAAGAAGCTTTTTGCAGAAGAGATCTTCCGCAAAAACTTCTTGCGCAAAAGCACGGTCCACACTTCAAAAGCGCATTGCACAAGCGATGTGCTTTTGCACAAGAGAACGTCCACACTGCATGAATGCTCTTGCACAAGAAAGTTCTGTTAGCTATTCACAGAATGGCCATCAGAGCACTTGTGCTTTTTCAGATAGGCTCTTTTTGCGCAAGAAACCCCTGTGGAATGTCCACACATGCCTTTTTGCACAAGAGCTGTAGTGCAAAAAGGAGCTATTCCTCATGAGGAGAGGAATAACTCTACCAGCAAAAGCTCTCTGAACTGTTGATTTAATGTATTTTTTTGGCGCAAAAATGCGCTTGAAGTGTGGCCGTTCCACGGGTTTTTGCACAAAGTTTTTGCGCAAAAACCTTGTAGTGTAGACATAGACTAAAGGTAACGATCATAACAAAGTATACAAAATAATAAAGTCCCAGTTGTGCCCTTTTAATCAATTGTATAGCTAGCTTAGAATGATAATATTTTGGTTAATTAAAAACAAACCCTTAGAACTGCAAACCCTTAGAACAAACATTTTAGAACCTCTTTTCAGATCAAGGCAAACGAATATGTTCATGACAGTTATGACTACACCCCATATTTCCCCATATGGCTCACATCATGTGTCATATAGTGTACATGGGTATTTTAAAAACTTTGTGACTGAACCAAGACTTACTATTCAACAGGAAATCCCATTGCACATGTGTAATTGTAAGGGAATGCTGTCAAGATTAACTTCATATAAAAATCCCCATTTTATTAATAGTATCTTAGATGATTAAATCTGGAAAATTTCCAAACTCTATGTTTCTTTTAATCATTTATGCCATTTGTTTAATGTTTGTGTACCCCCTATCCTGCACAATGAAATAGAACAAGTCACTCTTAAAGCAGATTTACATTAAGAGCATTTTGCTGGCATAGACATTAAGGCTACTTCTAGACTACAAGCCTCTTTCGAAAGAGGCTTTTTAAAAAAAATCTTTCGAAAAAGCTTCTTTCGACAGAGATCGTCTAGACAGCAACCAGAATTTTCAAAAAAGAGATCCGCTTTTTCGAAAGAGCACTGTTTGCATTCAATAATGCCTTTTTTCAAAAGAGCACTTTCAAAAAAAGGCATTATTCCTCGTAAAATGAGGTTTTCCGTGGTCAAAAAAACTACTGCATTCTTTTGATTTAATTTCAAAAGAACACGGCAGCAGTCTAGATGCAGGTGAAGTTTTTTCGAAAAAACCCCCTGTAGTCTAGATACACCCCAAGTGTAGTTTATAGAGGGAAAACTGAACTTTTCCAGTATAAATGTGTCTATTCTTTTGTTGGTACAAAGCTATACCAGTAAGCAGCAATTGTGTAGGCCTGGACTGAAATTAGTGGATTAAATCTGAAGATACTTTGCTGAAAAAGACCACACATAAAAAACAAAGCACAAAAATTAGGGTCAACTCTAATTTCAGAAATGAATGCTGCAGTGTATTTGAGGAATAAATAATGCATTTCCTGTAAACTAATAATTCTAAACTCTGGCTGTGTCTACGTTGACTTTCTATAGGAATTTTCTTGCTTTTTTGTTGCTGCTGTAGCAGGTCCCCAGCTGGTTGGGAAATGGCGAAATCCAGGGCACCATCAATTTTGTTGTCTAACCTGATCAGAACCTACATATTCCAGAGTTAAAAATAGAAGGAATGCTCATGCCTTGTTACTCTAACATTCTCGTCATTTTGTGGTAGAACTATGAGAGAATTCCCAAATGAAACTAGTGGAGATAAAGTCACAAAGCTAGTTACAACTATATTTAAAAGAATGGCTGCTGCTAACAGAGTTCCTGCATGGTTTCTCTGATTCACATTGACATACATTTTTGATTTTTATAACTGAGTTATCAAATCACTCTGGCTACATCTACACTGCAGGGTTTTTGCACAAGAAGTCTTTTTCAGAAGAGATCTTTCGCAAAAACTTCTTGTGCAAAAGCACGTCCACATCACAAAGCGCATCGCTTTTGTGATGTGCTTTTGCACAAGAGAGCATCCACACTTCATGGATGCTCTTGCACAAGAAAGCTCTGATGGCCATTCACAGAATGGCCATCAGAGCACCTGTGCTTTTTTTGGATAGGCTCTTTTTACACAGGAAACCCTGGTGGAGCATCCACACTTGCCTTTTTGCACAAGAGCTGTGGCGCAAAAAGGAGTTATGCTTTATAGAAGGATGTTTACCTACACCGCAAAAAGCCCTATGTCCTGTCAATTGACTGTAGATTTTCTTGCACAAAAGTGTGCTTGAGGTGTGGATGCTTCATGGGTTTTTGCACAAAAACCTTGTAGTGTAGTTGTAGCCACTAGTACCACTCTAACTGCAGTATGGATAGGGCCTAATGTTTTATGGTGAGTAAGTTTGAAAATGACATTATTTCAATGTGTAATCCTTTGGTGGGTGCCTATTACTAGGCACCTACTGCGTAGAGGATCTGACTTGTTACAGCCAGCACCTGTCTACCCAAAGCTCTTTATCTCAAACTGTAGCTGCTCGTGTTTAATCCCAAACATGGCTAGAAAACACAATGAGAAATATTTTCATATTTCCCTCCTATTTATTGCATCAGATTTGGAATTCTTCTTAACATAAATACTAATATTAAAGTAACTTTTTTCCTTTTGCAGATTTATGTATGAATATTCTGTATTATAATTCCAGGAGAGACATTACTTACCTTGGCCTTTCTGTCCAGTGAAAAATATCAGATTATCTCGTATTGCTGAGTCGTGGTTCGCCAATTGAAATTTCAGGCGGAATTCATAGTAGAAGCTGATATTTGGGATTGCTGAATAGGCTAGGAATGATGTATAGCCAAAGACATTAGTGCCACTGAAACTGGGCTCAGTAATATTAATAGCTGCATAATAAACAAAGAAATGAAGTGTTATTAGAAATCTACCAAATATTTTTATAAGAATGTGTAGAAATCCATTTTAGTATCTTGAAAGCTAATAAATACTAATAAGACAGACAGACAGACACACACCACCCTACCTCCTTTTACCTGAATTCCTCTAACTTTATTATTTAGCCTTTGTAAATGGAGCTATTTTACAACTGATTTATTGGCCATTGGTGCCATCTGCTGGTTCCAGGAAGGTTTAACTTGTATCTAGGAACAAGCTACATAATTTGCTACTTAACACAGAAACAAAAGAAAGGCCACAAAGGAAATTCTTCCGTTAAGCAACAGTCTCTGCTACACAAATATGAATGAGAGTGGACCCAGGAATGTGTTGCAGAAGGCTATGAATTAATAAAAAAGTAATATGAGACTAGGTTTGTAGTAAATTGAACTGAACCCAAAAGGAAACAGTTCAAGAGATTAGTTTGTTCTGTTGTCTGAAGATTGAGGTGTTGAATCAACTGAACTATTTGACACAAAGGCGATAAATATACCCAAAATTCTATCATTTACCACAGTGAGTAAGTCTCTGGGTATGGATACTTTATGTTTTGAACTGACATTCTAAATATTTATTTCACTCAAATTAAATTATTTTGGTTTTCCATTTTGAAGAGGAAAACTGGAAAAAAATATACTGACACAACTCTCCTCCTCTCTGCCCCTATGAAGTACTTACTGCTTTCTTTGTGAGAGCATGACAAGGGAAACAAAAACAAACAAAAAACCACAACAGCCTTCGGCCAAGCATTACCTTTCTTCAAGTAAGAAGTAGGACAAGATTTAAATGTAAGGGAGTTTCAGAATGTATTTATACTGCATTTCTTTGGCGATATGTTTTAATAACCCCCACCCTCCTAATCTTCCCTTATTACTTAGGGACGTATATGAGAAAGAAAGTCTGGGCATTATTCATTTATTTGTGTATGTGCAAGCCAGACTACAGAGGTCTGCATGTTGAAAGAACTATGTATGCCAATAGACTGCCTTCACTGCACAAGGCAAATGCATATGATTGACCAGATACTATATGAAGGTACATTTTAGATATGTGTTTTATCCACAGCTGGTAAAAATCATTTGACAAAATTGCAAAATAGTCTACATTGTTTTTGGTAAATGAAAAATGATGATTAATACCAGCTCTGACTCATAGAATGATAACATGTACAGTTAACTGTTTATTTTCTAGAACTTATTGTCATCACTCACCCTTTAGTAGTATTCCTTATAATTCTATATTTGGGAGGTGCTTTAGGAAAGAGGTTTAGATAGAGATTTAGAAGCTCAAACTCAAGGTGGAGCTATCTAACAATGTATAAACAAATAACACAGATGGGCTTAACAGCTTCAACAAAAATACAATGCACCTCTATATATAGATGGGGACCTTCTGACACTGCAGGTATGTCACATATTTTGATAGCTGCTTCACAATTGAATTTGATGGACACTATCAAATAGCTTTAAAATCATTCTTAGGGACATCACCCTAGAAGCTTAGTGACACTACTGTGAGGAACAGCATAGAAATACCTTACACAGAAGTGACATGTTTTGGAACAGAATTGTTCATGGAAAGAAGACCACATTGAGGAGTGTACTTCTGAGATTGTCAACATATTACACATAACTTGAGAGTTGCTGTAGGCATGACAGCTACTTTGAGGACACCTGAAAGAATGGATTGTTCCCAGAACCTTTATTTTAGGTGTGTATTTGTGTAAGTGAGATAGGAAGAGACTATAATCACAACCCAGGTACTGCTCTAGATATACTGGGTTAGATTCTGTTTTGACATACACTGGTGTGAGCTCAGAATCATGGCCTACAACCACACTACAGCCAGATTGATGCTCAGATGATCAATGCACTGGTGGGTGATTTAGCGGGTCTAGTGAAGACCCACCTAATTGACCAAAATAGCTCTCCAGTAGAGCCCTAATGAGCAGAATAAGTTGACAGGAGAGTGTCTTCCATTGACCCAGCATGATGCAGACATTGCACTAAGCTGATCTGTATTGTGCAATTCCAGCAACGTGCATAATACGTTATTCCTGTACCTGGAGTTATGTAATGTGGGTCGACAATACTAGGCCCAACACTGAAGGAATGGAGTGGGGGAGGAGCAGAAGTGGGGTGGGGGCACAGCCTGCAATGGGGGTTTTCTGTGGGCCCCAAGCCCTGTGCTCCCCAGGGATGGCCCTGACAAGTTGATTGAGCCCCTGTTAAAAAGAAATATTATGTAGCAGGATTCTTTTTATTTATATTCTTATCTTTAAGGCCTTCATATAAGGAGGTGTGACACACGCCTAGCTCCTCCTCCTCCCCCTCCCCCCGTGTGTCTCTGTGTGTCTGTATCTGTGTGCGTCTCTGTGTGTGTGTGACTGGCCCAGTTCTGCCTTCCATGCCTGGCTTGCCCCTACGTCAGACCTGCCTCTCCTGGCATCTGATGCTGTGTATCCCCAAGATATGCCCACATGCCCCTCCTCCCAGATTTCTGCCAAGATCCTCATCAGAATGTGGCCAGCAGCAGCCTTTCATCTCTGTGTGGGAGGGAAGGAACAGGAGCTGGG
>CM057847.1:140791429-140825896 GCA_030068395.1 Apalone spinifera | reverse complement strand
GAAAAGGGGGCCAGTCTAGACCTAGCCAGCATGTTTTTCTTGAATAGTGCAATGAAGACAGGTCAAGTGCACAATCTCTTTGTGCCTCAGTTACCCATCTCCAAAATGGGGAATATAATATTTCTCTACTTCAAAGGTGGGCGGTGATGATAAATACATTAAATATGGTGAGTTGCTCAAATACTATGGTTATGGGGTCATATAACCATCTCAGACATATTCATGTAAAGTCAGATTCTGTTACCGTTACTTGTGTCAAATCAGCTCATGGATTAAGACACCCTCCCAACATGGTTAGCAATTTTACTCCTTGCTCTCAGTTTCTCAGCTATGGGTCTTTGGGCTCCAGATAAGCATTCTTTTGTCATCTTTGCACTAGTTTTCAGTGTGAAAGAAAAGCTGAAAACTGTAGTATTCAAAATGCCACATTTTGTCCCACATTAAGGAAACATTTGGAATTTAAAATTACCTGAATTTGAAGCCAATGCCACCAGCTTAGTCTTGAGAAAGCAAAAACAACAACATCATAACATGAAATGTGTTATTTAATTGTCCTAAAAGATTATGTGTCTGGAAGGAGACACACATATTATTATCCACTAGAGGAGGAGAGAGAAGAAACTGATAAAGTCCTTAGAAAATTAAAAAAAAACCCAACAACCCTAACTTCTTTACTTGTACCTAAGTACATTTTTTTAACGATGATACTCAGATTTTTAACTCTAGGTGATTTTTAAAATCCAATTTAGATCAGAAAATATTATCAGGTGCCTATCCAGTTGGTTATGTAAAATGACTCAGTAGTCCTGATTCAGTATCTAGAAGATGGGTATTCACATCACAAAAATCACTAGCATAATGAGCATTGAACATCCTTGTTAGCAGTCTTCCTAGAGAAGCCTAAGAATGAAAGAGCAGGTATATTTGATGTGGTAGTAAAAAGGATGGTTCCATTCTTGGTACCCTTCCTGAGTACTAAACAGCAACTTAAAAAGGAAGCCAACCAATGGTAAGTCACATATTTGATTACTGAACACAAATAATAGTGAAAATACCACAAACAGAATCATAGACAGCTAGTAAATAAGTTTAGACATTGTGGAAGTGAAAGACATTTCAACTCACCACCTCATATTTATTTTAGTATAAACTTGACTTTTGAATACTAACTATTGGATTCTGAATAAAATCTGTCCAGCTTCTATTCTTGTTGGACCTGCAGAAGATAGGACTGATTCTGTTTTGATTTACTCTGGTATAAATGTGGAGTAGTTCTGCCTCTCAATGAAATTACACCATGATAAGACAACATGAGAGAGCAGAACCAGTCCAATGGGTTAGTGGAACTTCAGTTTCTGAGCTGTGGAGGAGAAATGGGTGTGTTTATGAAACACTTTCTAACTACTTTCCTACTTCTATTCAACAGCTTAAAATCTGGAGCAATTGTGCACTTACTAGCATTTTATCTGTGGTGGAATCAAGGTCAAGGTTACTTTGTCATTTATAAAACAGATTTGGAAGAATAAATATGTCCTCATTCATACTTTGGATATTCAAAGTAAATGCTGCCAGTAGCCATTGGCTTAACCAATGATGTCAAAACCCAGAACTGAAATTAAAATATACCTGACAGAGACAACATAGGACATTAAAAGCATTGCCATTGATTACAAAAATGACTGAGTTGCACTTACTTCACTACAGGTTCACTTACTGGGATCTGTTCTCTTTTTGCCTGTGCAAATGTTTAATTTCAACTAAAATTGTAATGTGGCTTATTCATATGCACCAATATTGTGACAGATCCCCTGGTTCTGGTTTCTTAATTCTGTCAACCATAATTATTGTAAAATACTCCAGTTTTTTTGTATCTGCTTTATTGCTGGTTTTTTCTATACATAGTTTTCCAAAGAGATGCAATCAATCCTGAACATATTCACAATAATTTTTGACTAACTGTACATGTTTCCAATACTTTGGCCCTATGCTTTGTGCATGCTTTGGCCTTAATAAATGGGCAAAGCACTGGGGAATTGGTGAAGACTTCTCCCAGACAGATGGAGAAGTGGTGGCAGAACAAATCTATCATTCATCTATCTGGGTTCTTTGTTGTTTTCATTATTTTAATTATTATTAACTAGAAGACTTACCTGGTGTTGCTCAGGTCCTTCATGGCAAGAGGCTGAGGGTGTGGGGGGCTCAGGGCAGGGGGCAGGGGTTTGGGGATGTGGGGGGCTCAGGGCTAGAGAGTGGGAGTGTGGCGGTGTAGGAATCAGGGTTGGGGGAGTGGGGTTCAGGGTTGGGATACAGGAGTCAGGGAAGAGGGTTGGGAGGTGTGTGGGGCAAGGGGGTTTAGGGGAGGAGTGGAGGCAACCTGCAGCATCTAGCCTAGAGTGGTAAGGCTACATGATCTACCCGCTGGCTTCTCCCCCGGGCTGCAGGGGCCATGCTGTCTGAAAGCTGCTCCTTGGGGCAGGCCAAGGTGGTAGGGGCCGTGATACCCACCAGCGGCTCCTCCCTGGGGTAGAGGTGCTTGCTGCTCCTCCCCTCCCCCCCCCCCGTGGTCATTCTGCAGTATAACCAGCCCCCCTATCATACTTCTTAATTTCCATTTGATGTGAAACAATCACATTCTAATCACATTCCTGGAGCAACCAAACCCTGACCTTTCTTTAAGTTACGATCAGAGGAAGCTGCATATCAGATTTGGTGGTCCCAATTCTTACTGTTTAGGAGTTCTTGAATAAATGGAATCACAGACAGATGGATGGACACACAGACAGACAGATGCACAAACACTCTCAAATATATAGTAGACAAAACATCTATTTTATGATCATGCCCAAAGTCTCCCATAAGGCTTCTGGATCCATTGTGGTGGATGCTATACAAATACAGAAACAGGCCATGCACAATACTTACAATCTAATAGCTGAGTTCCATGGTGTCTGGTCTGTTCCTGTAGGTGCTCAAATACCATGGGATGATCAAACAACCTCCAGGCTGCAGTAGCTGCTGTATTCTCGCCTCTGTAAGATGGAGTGATTGGTAGATCCACCACTCCTCTGCTGTCCCATGGCTAAAACAGGCCAGTTTACTATGTGTGTGTATGTGTGTGTGTGTGTGTGGGGGGGGCACAGACCCCATATGCACACTCTCCCCAAATCCTCTCACTGTTGAACAATGAACAGTCACTTGTTTTGTGTTCATCATCCTCCATGGCTAGAGACTCCCAAGGCAAGATATGTACAACCAGTCTGTATGATTTACCGTGTTATGTAATTAGTCGGATAGGCTTCAAGAATTAAACATCTCACTAAGTTCTGTATTTTCACTGTAAGTACCACTCACACATGAGCCATCCTAGAAGGCTAAAGCTTATACAGAATGTAACAAATGTGGTGCATGTGCAATTTGTTATCAGAGTGCAGCTGGCTACTTAAAGCTTTGCTATCAGTAGCGGCATGCTTAAGTTTCAGGCAGTACAGTCAAATGGCTACATCAATCAGGTCTCAGAATTGCTTTATGACAATTTATAATGTTTATGATTCTGGCAACTGTCTGTAATGTAAACGCTGTAGCCATAAGGATAATATAATGCTCTTAGACTAATACTATAAATCAAAGCTACTGTATAGAGTTTACCATACATATTGCAGTGCAGTTCATTTAGTGTTATCTTAATGCACTCCACTGCAATAAAGAACTGTGCATTTATGGTGATATATTGCAATTTTATACAGTTGCATAAAAGCTTTACTGAAACCATACTGTACAATATTTCTGTGTGGCTTTGAAACTAGTGTTGACATAATATCACCTAGAAAATAAGGGCTACTTAATAATCTACAGGGGTCTTAAAATTATAATACTAATACACTATAAACTGCCCAGTCTGATTTTCTTTTTTATTAGATAGTCTGAGCTGTTTTTTCAATTTTGTAATATTTTGCCCTCCCTCACCCCAAACACAGTGAAGTATTCTGCATATTTCTGTTGAATTTTCTTCCTACCTAATTCATAATAAGGAGCAATTAAGGAAGAAAGGTCCTGATTGACTGTGTTTGTTTTGGCTCCATTTCCTCAGTCATCTGTGTCATTATCTGCACACAGAGAAGGCTGGCAGATGCCTCAGTGGTGTGGTAGCTTTACTGGATTTTATATCAGACCTCAATTTTAATCAAGAGCTGTATTGTGGGAGCCAGGAAGTCTTCCAGATAGTTATAACCCCCCTTGGAGGCCCTTGAATGTGAATACTATGTTCCCGGGAGTCTATTGGAGATTTCATTTGCCAGACCTCACCTACGGTACAGAGTTAGGCCGACGTAAGGCAGTTTACATCAACCTAATGATGACAGCATCCACATTATAATGTTCCTTCCTCCAATATATAACTCACCTACCCTGTTGACCTAATAACTCCTTCTCCGTGGGAGGTGTTATTGCTTTAGTCGACATAGTTAAGCCAAAGCAGTGTCAGTGTAAACACCACATTGCTTATGTCAACTTAAGCAGTCTGCAAGGGTTGTCCCCACCCCATGTGCCCTATTGTGACCTGTTTGGTCGCAGTTTTGAACTCCACTGTTCTGCAACCAGGTACGGAGGAACAAATCCTCCTCTTCTAATGGACTGGGAATTTTTGAAATTCAATGTCCTGTTTGCTCAGCATGGTGAGCTCATCCAGCAACTGAGCCAGCTGAGCATGCTCCAATTGCCCCCCTGCACAGACTGCCTGGGAGGTGGTAGATCTCCTGTGTCTGTTGGGAGAAGAGGCTATGCAGGCACTGCTCTGGTACCACAGAAGAGACGTGGACATCTACAAGCAGTCCACTGTGGGTCTGGGGGAGAAGGATTACAAGAGGGACCCACAGCAGTCCTGCATGAAAGCCAAGGAGCTCCAACAGGCATATCAGAAGGCAAGTGAGGCAAAGAGATGCTCTGGTACAGCATCACAGATGTTCTGCTTTTACAAGAACTGTATGTTATCCTCTGTGGGAACCCCAGCATCACCCCCAAGATCCCCATTGGACAAATCACAGTCACAGCCAGTGCTGTTGTTCCTGTGGATGAGAAAGAGGTGGATAAGCATGGGAAACAAGGCCCAGAGGCCAGAGACAATATGTTGGCCCTGTCGTGACATGAAATACCATGAAATGTAGATAAAATTAGGGGAGGGAGAAAGCTGCATCTAGGACGTTCCTGCCATGTTCCTAGTCACCCCAGCAAAAATATTTTGCTCCCATGAGGCATTGCAAACTCTTCTGAAAAATACTCTGCGTTAGTTGGGGGTGAGTTGCATGGTGGGATAGCTACTCATGCTGTATTTCTCTTTGCATTGATGAAATCATTGCTGCTGAGGTTGTGCTCCACTGACATAAGGAAGAGAGCGTGGATAGGCACATCTGACTTAATTACTGTGGTGACTGAATGTCACTTCAAGTTAAATCAATTTAATTTTGTAGCGTATACATAGACTTAGTCTGGGTATTCTGCTTTTCCATCAGCTACAGAAGCTAATGGCTTACCATATATCTTTGTCCTCCCAATTCCTTGGCTTAGACAGTCATATATACAAGTGTTTTCTGCATTTCTGTCATAAGGGGACCCTAAGCAATCTTGTTGCCTAGTCATCACATAGAAAACAATATTCACAACAATTCTCTGCATATTATTTTGTCCTCTGTGCAGGATTTGCTTCTTGTCTAAATTATCCATAAACATTTTGTGATTGTGCTTATATCCAGTAGTGTACAGAATACTTTAAAAAGTAAAAACGGTTAGACATTGATATAGAATCTCTTTTCTGAGGTGTCAAAGATTAGTGAATGTTATTAATGGAATTTATTAGACTGTTACTTAAACAGAACAATTCAATTTATAGCAACAATTGTGGTAGAATACACATTCTCTGCATCACTGTCCTCACACTCTTTAAACATTAAGGTGCAAATAATAACTTGCTAATTTTTAAATGCAGCATCTCTCATTCAGGTGCTACCCCTTCAGTCCCGGGGATAAAATCAAAACCATGATCAGCATAGGTACAGATGGTGCAGTTTTCCAAGCACAGTAATCTCAGAATACATTATTTTCTTCATCTCGTCTATTAAGAAAATACAATAAATCCAATGAGTAGATGCTGGCAGTCTGACAATCCCATTAAAGGGTAGATGGATTTGAGATATTACATTTGAGTACAGCTAATTATAACATTGCTAATTTATAAAACAGCGTCCTATATAGGTAAAAGAGATGAGCATTAGAGTAGCCCAACTGGACAATGAAGGATGTTACATTTACAGCAGCTCCAACTGTAGAGAACACTTAGTTTCCTGGCGGTCAGTTAGCAGGATTTTGGCAGAATTTACAAGACTTACTCCTCCTTACAAGCCAGAAGACAAATGAGGTATATTTACCTTTATTTGCCAGTTTGAAATAGTGGCATCCACCTCACCGCAGCTTTAATTTAAACACATTCTGCCTTTCTATTTTAAATAAATAAAAATACTTGATATATTAGAAGAAATGTCTTAGAAGGAGAGATTAAAAGAGTGCCAGCAATTGTCTACAAACTGGTTAAATGATTATGAAGAGTGCAAGGTAGTTAACTGGCTCCAGGGAAGGAAGACAATTTATTTAGGGTTGGAAGTAGCAGGATCAAACTAAATTGGACCATACCGATGAGACTAAACCATAGCTCCAGTGGAGGTGTTACACAGGGAACAGTTCTGCACTGTCAGAACAAATGCATTTTATTTTCCCTCTCTCATATGAGAAATAATACAAATCCAAAGCTCACCGCTTTCATGAATCCAGCCCATTTTTCAAAACTATCAAATTAGCCTTTCACAGTGCTTGCTATGTATAATAAAATGCACTAGGTGGCAGCAAAAAGTAAGCTAACATTACTCAGGCAACTCTCCAGGACTTTAGCAGGGAAAGGAAGTTCTGTGGAATTAAATGTTATTACTTCTTCTTTACTTAGGTATTTTCTTTTTAAAAATATACTGCCAAATCATGTAATATAATGTAGTAATTTTCTGGTAGCCCTTTGCCAAGCTGAAATGTGCACTATGTATTTGGTTGTAATGGAATCATGGACGGTATCAGTTATCTTAATTATTGCATAGTAACTGGATCAGTGGGGAGAAGTACAGTAACACATAATGGTGCCCACATGCATGCCAATAAAACTACTGCATCCTCAAGCTCATTTGTTGAGTTTTGTGATTTAAAGAAATACATTGAACTTAAATAAAGAACATTCTGTTCAATTTAAGCAGGTAATACATTATATAATTTTCCCAAATTACTGTACTGCTGTAGCCAATGTCATTAACATATTTTAGTTCCCATAACTAAGATGTTAAAACTTCAATGATATTAAAGTTTCCCAGAGTGGGTTTATGGTCTACCTAGAATAATTTGATTGTTAGGACCTTTCCATAAAATGGGAATCATAAAATACTATGTGTATCACTTAATCTTTTCTAAAATGGCTGCCAATATGTACCATCTACAGTAAAAACAAGAGAGGTGACTCAACTCTATCAAAACATTTCGAAAACTCTAGTAAGTAGCAAGAAATAAGAATTGATTACATGAATACAACAAAATTGTTTAGATCAAAAATCACTTTGAGGAAAGAGATTGTAAAAGATTGAGGTTTTATTATGGTAGAGGAGTTAAAGATTTGCTATAGTCCTCCTTTCAGAGATTTGGATGTGGACAGTGAACACTTTAATATCAACTAGAGAGTAGAATTCTACCAGAAACTGTATTGTTATTGGAAACATTAACTTCTCAGATATAGATTCAAAAACAAGTGTTGCTAGTAATGTGGGGTCCCATATTTCTGGATGTGATAGATTTCACATTTCTTCACAAGACCATCACTAAAACTACAAGAATTACACGATTTCTGATTTGTTTATGGTAAGTAGTTGATGACATTACAGAAGATATGATCATAGAAAGTGACCTTGCATAGCTGATTCAGTTTCAATTTACCTTGATCAATTGTTCCTTCAGCTCTCATATAGATTGTGCCGATCACAACACATCTTTCATTCTTCTCATATCCTGGCTTTCCTTCTCTATGTGCGGCCAAGTCTTTACATGATAAAATATTCCCCTCTCTTTGATGGTCAGCTGAGTGGTTATTTCCATGGATAGCACATGGTGGCAGCTGCAGTCAATTGATAATCAGTGAGGATCACTATATGCCTGACCCATCACATTTTTCTATACCAGCTCTCAACAACCATGTCCTACACTCCATTTTGATGTTTGATCACTTCATTGGGAATTGGTCATGGGTTGAAATACTGAGAATTCTTCTTTTCATTGTCCTTTTCATAACAGATAGCTGCTGATCTTCTGTCTTTGTCAGCATCTATGTTTCACTGCCATACAATATTGCTGCCAGTGCTATTGAACTGAAGAGGCTGTCACATGTTGCTTTGCTGTTTTTTCCTTGCAGGGCATTCTTGACAGAATTGAATGGGCACCAACCTGCTTTCTTTCTTCATGACAGTTCACCTTCCTGACCATGGGGCATGTTAATTTCTTGGCCCAAATAGACATAGTGCTCAACTTCTTATATTTGATCTTGTTGGTTGTTATTTGGGCTTTTGGCAAGCTATCACATCTTTCTTAACTGTGATGTGAAAGGAAGTATCAAATGAAGTTATATCTGTAGTGCAGTCAGAATTTGCTTCCTTTAATAGTTTGATATAGTTTGTGTCACTGCCCTGCTCTGCAAGAGCTTTCAACGCTGCATTGATCTCTATGCTGTTGAACGCTTTTTCACAGTAGACGAAGGCAATACATAAAGGGAATTTATATTCCCTTGAGTATTCCAATAGCTGGTTTATAGCTGGTTTATGGTCCATTGTGCTGAAATTCCTTAAAAAGGCTCCCTGCTCTCTTGGCTACTGCTCATCCAGAATCTGTGAGAGTCGGTTTGTTATTATTTTGGAGAATAGACATGTGAGAGCAGGCATATTGGCCAATAATTCTTTAGACCTTCACAATCACCCATTTTGTACAGCAGAGTAGTGTTGGAGTCATTCCAGCTAGATTGCATCTTCTGCATTTCCAAATAGTGGAATAGCAGAAACCTCTGAGTAAAGGTTTCCTATAGGCCGTGGCCTCCATCTCTTATCATATATATAGTAGCCCAGTGTCTGAGAGTCTGTAACGCCGAAATGCTGGCTGTTCCCTCTGGGCGGTGCTGTTGCTGAAATGCTGGCTGTTCCCTCTGGGCAGTGCTGTTGCTGAAATGCTGGCTGTTCCCTCTGGGCAGCCCGTGCTGCATGGGGAGTGCGGGGCCCGAGCGGCCATTTGGGCTCCACGATCCCCCGAGTGAGAGGCAGGAAGGGGAGGAGAAGTGAAAGAGAGAGACAGAGAGAAAGGCAGGAGGCGGAGGAGAGCTGAGAGAGAGAGAGAGGGGGGGGGAGGAAGTAGGAGGAGGAGAGAGAGAGAGAGAGAAAGAGAGAGAGAGACGGAGCGAGAGACGGGAGGCTCAGGAGAGAAGAACGACGTGGAGGAGAGACCTGAAAATCCTGTCTTATGATGGGCTAATTGGCTAGTTATTTTAATATATTTACCCGGAGCTTTTCCTTCCTTCATTTGGTGAATTGCATGTTGAACTTCGTTGACAGGGAGTACATGCTCATTGGTCTGTTGAAGTGTTGGTGCTAGGACATTTATTTGAGACACAAACAGTTCAGTGTGGAAATCTTTGCAGAACTCTTCCATCCTTGTTCTGTCAATTACTAGATTTCCGTCCTTGTACTTTAGTGCAATTGTTGTTGACCTGGAAAGTGTCAATTCTCTTGCATTTTAGAGGGTTCTGTAATCTTCAGCTCTTCTTAAGTGCCTTTCATTTGGGTACGTCTCAAAGTCCTTCTTTAGATTTTTTCCTACCAACTGCAGAGGAGGGAGTACTCAAATTGTCACCATGATTTCACTTCACATTCCTCCACTTCTCTAGCAAGTTCCAGGTTTCCTTTGAGATTTTTCCCTTAGCTGTTTTTGGTCTTTCTTCCTCAGCTAATTTCATGCCTTGCCTCAGTTTATCAGTGAAATTTTTATAAACCTCATCACAGTTATCTATAAGTTTAAATTAAATGGAAGGATAATCAAAACAGATCAGTAATTAGGGTCTTAGATTTCAAGAAGGCAGACTGAGAAATTAGTATGTCAAGTGGAATGAAGACTTAAGAAGGAGACATAAAGTAGGAGGGCTGGAATTTTTTAAAGTCAAAAGTATAAAAATTGTAATCTCCATCATGCCAGCATGAATCAGGAGCATCTTCCATGAAGTCAAAGAACATGCAGAAGTGTAAATTGGGTTTTAGTGAGATCAGAAACAGGCCCTAAAACCCATATATGAAAAGCTAATAACAAATTCAAGTTATGTTCCACAGATCTTCTATTCTTAAAATTCTTACAGAATTGTATGGAATATTACAATTACATCTAAATGTTCTCTGTTAGTTGGCATCAGCTCAAAATCTGCATTTTAGTGTTTATCTTGGTGGCCAATATGACACAAGATAGCAACATAGGATAAAGGAGTTGTTCATCCCAAGTTTGGCAGTAATTTGACTTTAAAAAGCGTTGTTACTTATTAAGGATCAAACTCTGCCATTGGAGGAGTATTTGAAATGTCTAGGTGAATTAATGGAAGCTATAATTACACATCCAATGGCAGAGTTTGTCTAATAATGCTTTATTATTTTATTGTAATTAGATGCATTTTATTGTCAAAATAATTCTGGTATTGGTACTGTAGCTGATTTAAAAAACACCCCAGTTCTCCAAAATAGCTGTCAGAGCTCTTATAAAATATATAATTTGGCACAGAAATGAATAGTCCCTTGATTTTTCTTGTCCCAATTTTAAGCATAAATGGAACTAATGGATTAAAGACAGTTAAACTGACCTTATTAACTAGAGCAAGAGAGGAAAGGCCAACAGAGAGAAAGCTGTATAGACTCTGATACATGACTTGCACTAGTCCTGCAAGTGTCTGCTGATGTCACATATATCCAAAGGAGCAATTTGTGCTGAACAGAAAATCAGAATGTGAGACAGCTGAAGGAATTATGTCAATGCACTAATGAACCATCAGAACAAGAGACTCTTTTTACCCACATTTCCCAAAAGTTGTAAAATTACTCAAGGGGACAGAGAATTCTTATTACCTCTTAAACTCCAGTAAAACTCCTCAGATGGAATCCAGTTATTTAAACACAGACCAATAAAATAAATTACAATGCATTTTAAAGTTTCTTCTGAAATTCAAATCAGTTTCTATACTCCATATCCCTGATAGAACCTGCCTCCCTTCTTTTTAAGGATTGATATTTATTTTAGCACGGGTCTAGAACCACAGAACCATGGTAATATGGGCCTGGAAGGGACCGCAGGAGATCACCTAGTCTAGTCCATTGTGATGATGTAAGCCCAAGCACACGTATACTACTTCTGATATACTGTACGTATGCCAAACTTATTTTTAAAAATCTCCAATGACAGGGATTCCACACTCTCCTTTGCAAGTGTATTCCAGTGCTTAACTAGCCTTATTGCTAGAAAAAATGTCCTAATATCTAATCTAAATCTCCCTTGCCGCAGATTAAGCCAATTAAATATTTTCCTATCTTCAGTGGACACAGAACAACTGATCTTCATCTTTCCTATAACAACCCCTAATACATTTCAAGAATGTTATCAGGTTTCCCGTCAGTCTTCCTATCTCGAGACCAAATGTTCCCAGTTTTTTAAATCTTTCCTCACAGGCCAGCTTTTATCATTTTTGTTGCTCTTCTTGGGACTCCTTCCACCTTTTTCTTAGAATGTGGTGCCTGAAACAGAGAATGCTCCCATCAGGGGCATGCATAGGGGGCAAGCAGGGGCAACCCCCCCCCCCCAGTAATTATTGGGGTTCTCAAAGCTCCTCTGGACTCAGTGCTCTGGTAGGAGAGGGAGGAGAGTGAGATCGTCCTGGTGAAGGGCCTTGGTGAGGGCACATTCCCTTTACACCAGGTGAAGCCTCACTAGTGCTAAGCAGAGTAAAAAAATCACTTCTCATGGCTTCCATACAACACTTCCGCTAATACCTCACAGAATATGAACATTTTTTGAAACTGCATCACACTGTTGAAACATACTCCGTTTGTGATCCACTCTAACACCCATATCCTTTGCTGTAGTAATACTGCCAAGCCAGTTATTCCTCATTTTGGGGTGTGTGTTTGATTTTTCCTTTTCACTAGTCTTTACTGAATTTAATTGTGTTGGTTTTAGACCAATTCTCTAATTTGTCAAGGTCAGTTTGAATTTTAATTCTGTCCTCCAAAATGCATGCAATCTCTTCCAGTTTGGTATCATCCATAAATGTTATAAGCATATGCTCCACTATGTAATCCAAGTCTTTAACGAAAACATTGCATCATATCAACTGAGAAGAGACCCCCTTCAGGATTCTGCTAGATACATCCCCCCCCAGTCTGACAGTTAACAGTTGATTTGGGCAGCTTAACTATATATTTTCATAATGTTTAGATTTCTGGTAAGTTCAACTCTGAATTTTCAAGGTTTGTCATGCTCGCTTTTGAGATAATTACAACATCTTTTAAATTGCCAATATATTTTCAATTCTAATTCCATTTTAAAATCTGTTGGCCAGGGTCTTCCTTATTTAAAAAAAAATAAAAATGTCACCCATGAGTACTAATCAAGAACCCCAAAGAGCTGGCTGTCATGTGGTTCTTCCAATCGTCTCAAGATATATAATATCAAGCTTAATTTTAGGCTCAGATTTATCAATATGCTTTTGACTGCTGTACCTCATATGTGTATGTGCATACCTCCGAGTACCCCTGTGTACCCCAAATCCCTCTTCAAAGCAACCTGTTGCCTTTCCATTGAGTAGATCAGGTGCAAAAACTTTGTTAGATCAAAGGTCATTTTCACTTTTAAAAAAAAAATATTATTTATGCTTTTTAAAAAATTCATACCTGAAAGTTACTTCTTCAACAAGGGCTGACAGATAATATTCTTTTACAGAGAATCCCATGAACAACTATCATCTTTCATAATGCCTGTCATCTCTTTTTGGAAGAACTGTAATGAAGTGAAGCTATGCTGCCCTCAAAAAAGATGGCGGTTCCCTGTGCTATCAGGAGCCACTGTCTTCTCTGAGGGCAGCAAAGCTTCATTTCCCCTGGGGGTATGCCTACTCTGCAGAGTTTTTTTGGAAAAACATTCGTTTTTCTGAATAAAACTTCAATTACATCCACACTGCAATCGTGTTCTACCAAAAGAAAATTGAAAGAACAGATGGGTTTTTCTGACATTGGTAATCCTCATTCTATGAGGAAGAAGCCTTTTTCTGAAAGAGCTCTTTTGGAAAAAGGTGTGTGTGGACAGAGAAGAGGGAGTTCTTTCGAAAGAAGAAGAAAGAGATAAAAGCACAGGTGCCCTGGTGTCCATTTTGCCCATAGTAATCACAGCTTAAATGCAAGATAGTGTCCATTCAGAGTGGACGCTATCTTTCAAAAAAGCAGATCGCTTTTTGGATGTGCTTTGGCAGTGTGGATGCTCTCTTTTGGAAAAAGTTTTTCTAGAAGATCTCTCCTAGAAAAACTTCTTCTGAAAGAAACCTGCAGTCTAGACATAGCTTGAGAGCTGTAGGAGATGACAACTGATTGAAAGAGGGAAGTTCTTTTTAGAATTTTTTATAGAACAATATTATTCTGAGCCTCTGCTGAGAAATAAACTTTTGATTATGAAGAACAGCAAAAAATGTTGATTAATTCTAAAAAAAGATTCAAATGTAGACAGTGCTCAAGAAGTCAGTAAATTTTAATTACCTTGGAAAGTTGAAGAGAGTGCTATTTTGTCATTAAGATAATTTAAGACAAAATATGTTCTAATAGAGGATGCTAAATTTCTTAAGGGAGCTATTTAAAAGCAATTTAATAAATCAATTAACATAGTTATATGTAAGTTCTTAGAAAATTCATTCTGTACTCAGAGTAAATGCAGTAATTTGAGAAGCATACACTGTATTCTTCATATGTAACAATGAAATTGAACCCCTGCTTTAAGTGAAGAACTCACCTCTGCCATAACTATGCCACTAGGCACTTTCATAAGTTAATAAACCAACATGAAAATTATACCCAAATGATTGCTCTTGCTAACACTGAAATGCAGCCACCTCTGAAGAGAAAGTCAACTGCTGCTTAACAGAGATTGAACAACCAAGGACAAGAAATAACAAATAATTCATTCCTGTAAAATAGCAAAGGTATTTTACAAATAAGTAGATTTTTAATTGCAAGAATTGGAATTTGGCCAGGAGACAAGTCTTACTTAAAAGGTGATAGTCCTTCTTGTAAAAAGCAGCACAAATTGTAAATGATCCAAAAGCTGATCAGGACCTTGGCTTAATGCCTCATCTGAAAGAGAATCTCAGTGTTCCTTAACACAAACTGGGATGTTTGATCAGAACTGACTCAGGGAGACAAGTGCTATTTGCTGAATCACCATCAATGCTTTCTTTAGTACCTGGGTTTCCTCGGAGATTTCCCACCTAAACATGGACTTGGCCTGACTCACCTTAGCTTTCATGTTCTGACAGTACACAATACAATAGGGCTACCAAAGAGTAGCCTCCCTTATTTTGTTCTTTCACCTTTTCCTGTGAAACACAATTATTTATTTCTTCCCCTGCTTGCATATTGAGTCAGGTGTACACTCTGGAAATCTCTCCTGACACAGTAATTTCAAATTTGAGGGTGTACTTGGATCAGCCCATGCTGTTTTCAGATAGTATGCCAAGTCATCTTCTAGGGTTTTGATGTTTCCTTAGAATTCAGATTCTATAAATCTGCATGCTGAGCAAATTTATTTGGCAAATGTATAAAATGAAAGGAGAGGTATCCGTTAGGAAGAGTTGAATGATCATCTCATACAGGTAAATACAGTTCCTTATGGTAGAGCTGAAACTACTCATAAAGGCACCAGTCGCATATACAGTTCATATAAATCTTTGAAAGAACATTTATGATTGTAACTGAGGCAGACCAATTCATGAGGCGCTAAAGTGAATGCCTGGTCTTATTACATGTATAGATAGGTCAGAACAGGAGCAGTGTCATACCGTTGAATATGTCAGAAGTAATGTGTACTGATGGATTGTTTAAAGGATTTTTATGAAAACTGAAGCAGATGAATTGAACTATTTCTAATCTAATTTTCAGTGCATCAGGCTAAGCCTTACTCTGTGATAATAAAGACTGAAATCAAAAGAAAAATAAATAAGTAGTGATCAGCAGGCTGTAAAAAACTGCAGTCTACAGGGCCTAAAGTCAAGCACTAACTTTCTGTAACATTTGATGATTCCCAACATGCCACAATACTCTTAGAGTGCTATTATGCCCTCAGGAGAAATCAGCCATTGATAAAAATTGACAGTTCTTCCCCCATGGAATAGCAGGAATCACACTTTTAGTTAGAACTGTCATACAATCTATACATTTTCAGTGCTTTGTTCTTCAACTGTAATTTCTCCCCTGACGGTACCAGGCTATGTCTACAGTCGCGGCTTGTTATGCAAGAACGTCTTGCGCAAGTGTCTACCCTGCCATGTGCGAGCTGTGCTTTTGCGCAAGAGCGCCCATGGCAGTGTGGACACTCTCTTGCGCAAGAAAGCTCTGATGGCAATTTTAGACATAGGGCTTTCTTGCGCAAGAAATCCCTGCCAAGCATCCACACTGCCCTCTTGCGCAAGAGCCCCTGTGCAAGAGGGCTTACACCTGTTAAAAAAGAGCGTAGCTCTTGTACAAGGAGCCCTCTCTTACCACTCCCTGCTGTAAATTTACTTGCGCTAGAGCAGGCGGGCATGTGGACGCTCTGCAGATTCTTGTGCAAGAACGGCCGTACTTGCGCAAGAAGCCGCGAGTGTAGACATAGCCTTAGTGTTACTCATCACGAATAAACAAATAGATCATAGGTGAAAGAGCTACCAGTCACACTGTTGTAGTTAAGGCTATGTTTCTTGTTATAATGTTTCTGGCTATGTTATTAATGAATAGGATGTTGAATATTATGAGATTTGCTCTGAGAAGCATTTAAAGTTTGGACATTTATCTGAACCAAAACATCTAAGATTCCTTTCCTGTCTCTCCTCAAAAGCCCCCTTCTTCAGGACTATAGAAGATTCTGATCTACTCTGCCTCTATCTTATCCCTCTTCAAAAAACTGCTGAAGTCTCCAAGGAGACTTCCTTTAACCTCATTGCCTTTATGCACATTTGAAAACCATAGTGCCTGCAATCTATTGCTCGTCCTCCAATTCTGTATCCCCAAAAGATTCACAGTATTCCAGTCAATTCCCAGAAATCTTTCCCTTGACATGTTACTAATATAGTACCTTATGTATCTCTTTCTAGTTCCACAATCGAAACCTATTCAATAAAAGAAAATCAGAAGGGTACTTATTCCATAGGCTATGTCTAAACAGCAGCATTATTTTGGAATAATATCAGTTATTCTGAAATAACATAGTGCATGTCTACACAAAAAAACAATTATTTTGAAATAAGTTTGAAATAATGGGCTTCTTACTCTGACTTCTGTAAAACTCATTATATGAGGAGTCAGGGAATTCAGGGGAAGAGTGCTCTATTTTGAAATAACTGCTGTGTGGACAGCGCCAAAAATCGAAATAAGCTATTTTGACTTAAGCTATGCAATTAGCGTAGCTCAAGTTGCCTAGCTTATTTCGAGTTTAGCCCTGCTGTGTAGACATGCCCATAAATACAACAGCCAAGAAATGGCATATATTACACGCATAGTTCAGACTGTAGCATTTACCACCTTCCACCCCTCCACAACTAAAAAATGTGAATCAAAAGTAACAAATAAGTCTGCCATTCCAATTTTCTACAGGTTGAATCTCTCTAGTCTGGTACTCTCTGGTCCAGCAACATCTGTGTTCTGGCATGATTTTAGTTAGCCAAACATCCTCTTATCATGAGTGTGGTCAAGTTTTCCGTAGTCCCATAAAGTCTGTTTATAGCCAGCAGTGCTGGCTGTCAGTGTTCTGTGCTGTCATTTAGCTCTCATTTACCCCCTAAATTTCTTCTAATAGCCCACTAAGCAGGGGAAGTGTTGGTAATGCTGCTAGACAATGCTAACTTCTCATAGTCCAGCAAATTCTCTGGTTTGTCACCAGTCAGGTCCCTAAGGTGCTGGACTAGAAAGGTTCAACCTGTACTTCTTTCTATTTGTGAAACAAGTTTAATTTTTACCTTTTCCTAGATATTTATAAATATTTGATATGTTTGATGATTTATACATGCATAGAAGCTTAAGCTCTGTAGATACATTGCCATAATAAATGTGGCAACTCTTTAGCTTGATTCTTGATGCACCTATGACTTCTAATATTAAATGATATTTAAAGTTACTGTTTCCATGCACTTATATGCAGACTTTTAAACAAACAGTTAAGATTTCAGGTTTAGAGGCTGATTGACTATAATGATTCAGTGCATCAGGGCGGCATCAGAGCTATGGGTACGCTTGCTCATGTGGTACAGAGGTGGTGGCAAAGAGGTTTGTAAGGCTTGAGCTTGATGTGAGGTCTAGAGGTTCAGGAGTCAGGGACGGGAAACATCTTCCTGAAGGAACTGGACCCTGGTGAAAAAGAATAGCTCAGGTCTGAAAAAACCTTGATCTAAAAGAAGAACTAAGGTGAGAAATTATAACTTGTAAGAACTTCTTTTAGGCTATGTCTACACTACAAGGTTTTTGCACAAAAACAGCTGTTTTGCGCAAAAAATGGTGGAGTGTCCACACGTCAAGCGCGTTTTTGTGCAAAAAACCCCCAAACCAAAATGAAAAAAACAGTAAATCGACAGGACAGAAGGCTTTTGCCAGTAGAGTTATTTCTCTCCCACAAGGAATAACTCTTGAGCAAAAAGGCATGTGTGGATGCTCCGCAGGAGTTTCTTATGCAAAAAGAACCTATCAGAAAAGCACAGATGCTCTGCTGGCCATTCTGTGAATGTCAGTCAGAACTTTCTTATGTAAGAGCATCCATGCAGTGTGGACGCTTTCTTGTGCAAAAGCACGTTGCTTTTGCGATGCACTTTTGAGGAGTGGACACGCTTTTGTGCAAGAAATTTTTGCTGAAGATGTCTTTTGCAAAAAGCTTCTTGTGCAAAAACCCTACTGTGTAAACAAAGCCTTAGTATACTAGGCTTACCTGGTGTATTTTATTTTTAGTTTAGTAATTTACTTTGATCTGTCTGTTATCACTTGCAATCACTTAATAAACAAAAGTGATTTTATTAAGTATAAAAAGTAGGATTTATTAATACCAGTATAAATAATTGTTACTTGGGGGGTAATACTACAGCTGTGCATATCTCTCTTTCATTGCTAAGGGGGCACACTTTATGAGTTTGCTCTGTGTAAGACTTTTATGCAAAGTAAGATGGATTTCTTTGGGGTTTTGATTACACTGGGGCTGTGCACCTGGGTGCTATGTCAAGTCTCTATGACTGAGCCATCCCAGAGCTGAGCTGTTCTCAGTGTCTGTATTCCTCTGCTGTGGGCTATAATTCCAACTCTGTGCCTTTTCTGGGGGAGACCAAAATTTCAAGCTCAGAAGGGTAGGGTGTCCCACAGGGCAGGTAGGTGCACCCAGAGGTACGAAAAGCCATCAAGTGACAGTCTCAAGGGAATCTCTGTCACCCAACCTGTCACAGGCTTTTTGGGCCTATTTGAATTCACACTCTGCTTTTTGCTCTTTAATTTCCTTTTCAGTGTATCCTGTAGAAAACCCTCCTCTTATCCCCTCACGTTTTCAGGGGCCTGGGCCTTTGGCCTGGGCGTATTGTGTTTCAATTGAAGACAATTCCATAAAACTCTGAATACAGTAATGACAGATTCAGGCACTCTGGCCTTTATTCAAAGCCCGCTGAAATGAACAGAAAGTCTCCTAGTGACTTTGGATCAGTGAATGACATTGGATCAGTGAATTCTAATGTCATTAAAATGATAGAAGAGAATTCTTTTCTCTAGCATTTGTGAAATACAAAAATTTGACTGGTGGCATTGCGACCACAAATATGATGTAAATATATATACAGCTGCCTGCTGGGCTCAAGTAGCAGAAGTATTCAGACTGGAATGGATGCAAGGCTTTTGTTCATTTGTACAGAAAATGGAAACATGAACATACACAAACAAGAACGAGGTCATTCTACAGAACAGAAATAATTTTAAATTGTTAAATTTTCCTCAAGGAATTTAACCCTGAATTTGGACTAGAAAAAAATCAATAAAGATTGCACCTTCCTAAATCGGCACTCTCTGGTCTGACAACATCCGTGATCTGGCATGAGTACAGATATTCCTGGCTGAGAGAGCCCCAGAGCAGAGGGGCCAGCAGCTGGGAGCTCGGCGAGTCTGGTAGTGGTATGGCTGCAGCGGTGCTGGGGCAGTCTGGGCATTGGCAGAGTGCTATCAGGGCTGTGAGGTACCCAGCACTGGGGCTGGGGCCATGACAGCCCTGGAGGGGAAGTCTAGCCAGGGCCGCATTAGCCTGGGTGACGGTGGCAGTGGCGAGGTTAAAGCAGCCTGCGTGGCAGCGGCAACCTGATTGGTGCAGCTTGCTGCCAAGCAGAAGGGTCAGGGGTGTGTCTACAGCAGCCTGGGATGGGAAGCCTGGCCGAGGCCAGGGCAGCTCAGCAGAAACAGTGTGGTTGGGGCCATGTGTTGCCCACCTGACAGCGGAGCTGGTGCTGGTGCTGGCCAGCAGGCAGCCCAGCTGGGCCAAAGGAGCTGGCAGTGGGGACTGGCAGTGGGCTGAAGGTCAGGTGTCAGGGGACCTCCCCTTGTCCAGCAAATTCCCTCATCTGGGACTGGTCCAAACTTTAAAAAAATTCCAAATGAAGCTGTAAACCCTCAAGCTTTAGAGGAAAAGGGGGGAAAAAAAGAGAGAAAAGATTGTTAAAAATAATTGATCTACAGATTGCACCTCTCTAGTCTGGGAGTCTCTGGTCCAGCAATATCCATGATCCAGCTGGACCAGAAAGCCCCAAAGGCAGAGGTTGCTGGTGGCTGGGAGCAGAGCCAGTCTGGCAAGCAAGCAGCCAGTAGGGCAGGCAGCAGCACAGACTGTGGGACTGGGGGCAGTGGCAGCAGCAGAGTCCATGGGGCCAGCAAGCTGGAGGTGCAAAAGTGGGGCTGACAGGAGCAGTGTAGCCCAGTGGCTGGAGAGAGGAGTCCAGCAGGGAGGCTGGCACCCACTCCCCCCTTCAGGAGCTTGTAGGCCTGACCTCCCCTGGTCAGGCAAATCCCCTTGTTTGGGACCACTCAGGTACCTAGGATGCCAGACTAGGGACATCCAACCTGTAGCTCTCAAAAGTTTCAAGCTGCTGCGATGGTGCTGAAAGCCCAGAACAATAAGGTCTATGATTTGGAATGGAGCTTTTCAGAAATAAGTAAGATTTTAAGGAATATATTTTCTCATACAAGTTACTCCATGAGCAGATTTTTCACACACACAGCTTTTTGTCAGAACTAAAAGGTTTTAAAAGCCCTTTCAAGCTTACCACCTCTAAAATTACTCCTTCAAGGGCATGTTTAAAGATTTGTAGAAGAAAGATATAAGCTTCAGAATTTCCACTTCTATTATAAAGATTCACACTTTTTAACATTTTGAAAGAAGAAAGAACACAGCTTCAATTTTTAAGAATGTTGTAAAATAGAATAAAGGATGTAGAAAAAGAACTTGTCTCTAATTAGGACAAAATTCTCTTCTCAGATCTACTTTATGATCTCTCAACTCTGACATTCTGCTGTCCCTACCTTGGAGGAACTCCTCATTTATTGCAGTGATCTAGCCACATATTTAAGTACCTGTGAATATCAGAACTAAGATTTCCAATGTGGAACAGACAGAAAATTTGATCTTTAGCGGTAAATGAGAGATCCTCTTCAGACCAGGATGCAGTGAAAGAACATTTCTCATTGTTAACAGAGTTGTCTCATCATACCATATGCTTTCGTAGACCCTACAACAATCTGATAACTAACAGGCAAACTATAGAATGCTGAAATCTTTCCTAGAACAACTGGTCTTTTTATTTGCATCTTGTTAATTTGTACCACTGTGCTCTCCTCAACTCGGTACGCATTTTTTTAATTTAAATATGGTGCATGCAACCAAACACAAGTTTATACAGCCAGGGAAAAAGAACAGTTACAGGATGGTGGGCTGCATTTGTGAAAACAGTGATTCTGAAAGTGCTTATGAGTCCTGGTGGAAACCAAAGGAATGTATGTTATCAACTCCCATTGACTTTAGTAGGGTCAGAATTTCACTCTGATGAAATTTTTCAGAAACAAACCTGAAATATTGGAAAGGATTCAGAAAAGTATGTGGACACAGTGGCAAAACCCGGACAGATACATGCATTTAATTAAGCAGTAGGCCATAATGTTTATTAAACTTTAACTCAGGGGAGGGGTATTACTACATATCACCCATATTCTCCTATATGAGGCATTTAATTGGTTATAATTTAGTGTTACAGGGCTCCTTACCACGTAACCCATGGTGGCTCTCCTCAGCCTACTCCTCAGGATTCAGATAATTGAATCCTAGCATCCTGTGACCCAGAGTGCATCACGATGGGGCCTTAGCCTGCAAGGGACACAAGGACTGACCTTGCCCCACAAAGGCCGCAGGGTCTCACCCTATCACATAACCCCAAGGCTGACCACCAAAATCGCAGGTCTTTTAGCTCAATGAACTATTCATTTTAGTCTCTTAACCACTGTAAAAAACTGGCTGCAAGTTGTGACAAACAACTGTACCCCAGGACCTCAGTTAGGTACTAAGCTCATTCCTATTTAACTCACTCTTACTTGAAGGTGATGCAAAGAAGCCCAAAACTCCCAGGTTCTCTCCCAATTGACCCACAGGCAATCAACTAGACCAGCAACATCTGTCAGGCTGGATTCCCATTCTGTGTTTAAGTGAATAGGGTCAGCTGGTGCAACATTGCTAAAAGAGGCTCCACATCACTCTGGCTCCAGGCTAAATCCTGGTAGCTAGGAATGCAAACCAATCATTGCTAACCATCTCCCACAGATGGCCAATGGATTCCAAAGACTGGGGGAAGAGCTACTTATTGTCCCTTGGCAATTCCCTCTATTGCTGCTGGAACTGTTTCTGTTCCATCATTTCCATCAAATTCCTCTACTTGTTGATGCAGGTGGTATTTTTGTGGTATAAAAACATGCCTTACAGTGAAAGACTGAAAAGAGATGGCTAAGAGGTGATTTGGTCATAGCCGAAGGGGAAATGTGTCTGATAATAGAGAGCTCTTTGGCAAAGGCATAATAAGATCTAAAGGCTGGAAGCTGAAACATCATATTTGCTTTTTAACTGATAGCCAATTGATTAAATAAATCAATGTAATTCTAAGACTGGAGCTCCTAAATATTAAAATAATATAATGCAGACAAACTATTAATAATAACAGGTATATAAAACAATATTTCATTAGCTGCCAGCTGCACTCTCTACCCAGACTCTGTAAGCTTGGTTTCGTGTGAATAGAAAAATATGCTGGAATTTAATTTAAGACGTCTATGGATTATATGAAAACTAGAGAATCTGTCTCACTCATCCTGAGCTGCACTTGCTCGGCAGTGTAAAATTATTTCAGTTAGTAAAGAACAAATATCAGTCTTAATAACCACAGGGAGCAGATCTTTCGAATGAGAAAGTAACTCTTTCATCGTTGCTTTCAGAGAACTTCTCTTTATTGTGCTATCTATCTACCTTTATGTTTGCTACAGTGCCCATCATTCCAGCATCTAATGAGCTCGAGTCTGTCAATAGAAGGAAAGTTTGTGAGGGCCATTGTTACCTGAAGCCTGTGATACAAGAAAAGGGCCAATCATGATCAACACCTTAAAAATCAGCACCAAGGAACTGATTTTGAAGTGCAAAGTGATTAAAGTATAAATTGGCATGATAAAAATTCATATTAAGGAACATGTTTCTTTTTTTTGTTATGATTTTAGCAACAGCATGACATTTTACCAGGTTAAACCTAACATGCCACTGTGAAGAATATAGCTTCCTTGGGTAAAAAAGATTATGTAAATACAATACAGACAAGGCTGAAAATGTCTTGTTTTTCTATAGCTTTTTTAAAGATACACAATAACATTTATAAATACTATTGTATGCCAATTATTCTATTGTATGCCAATTATTATAATCCAAATACTTTGCTTTATAGTCACTGCTTCATGTCTTTGTTCAGGAGTTCAGACCCACCCTAGACAGGGGCTGCTGCCAACCTGCACTACTGCCTCTTTATCAGATGTAGCAGCACAGGGCGACAAGCAGCCAGTCCACGAGGGGAGCTGGTTTTTACACTGGCTCCCCTTGAAGACCATTTCCTACTTGGCACAGTGGGGCGGCAGGGGGATCCTCAGGAGTGAGGCCAAAGTGCACGGGCTGCTGGCCCCACCCTCGGGGACTATAGAATAGTTGACTAACCGATAACAATTCATGCGGTTACTTGACTATTCAATTAGCTGATATTTAACATCCCTAGTTTGGTTAACACCATGAAAATCAGTTCTATTCAGGAGCCCAAACTTTCTGTATTGTGGCAGAGCTTAAAAAGAGACACAGATAATTTTTGCAATATGCTAGATCAGTCTGAGTCAAAATTCAGTCACAGGATATCACATGGTTAATAATTTCTATTAATGAAGTGACTGACTCCAATGACATATGAGGAAACTTCAAGATACAGTTTGAATCTTATAGTTCTTAAAGGGTGTGTCTTCACTGCACCATTATTACAAGATAACCATGTGAGTGTCTACACAGCCATTCCATTGTTTCAAAATAATTTGGAAATAATGGATGGCTTATTCTGAAATCTGTAAGCCTCACTCTATGAGGAATAACACTTATTCCGAAATAGCTATTTTGAAATAAGGCGTGTAGATGCTCCATACCTGCTGTTTCGAAATAGCTCCTCATCAGGACCATTCTAAGTTATTTTTCCCCGGTGCCTCTTGGGGCCCTAAATCAAGATAGCATGTCTACATTAGGGAAATCTGCCTTGGACTAATTTTGAGGCTTCCCTGCAGTGTAGATGTGCTATTTTGAAACAAGCTATTTTGGAATAACTATTTTGGAATAGCTTATTTCAAAATAAGCATGCAGTGTAGACATACCCAAAAGAAAACAAAATGTACTTCTAACTTGGTAATGCCTGCTCTAAAAGACATTTAAAAGTTCAGAGCCAAAGTCACTGCTAACCTAACCAAGTATGACTCCAGAGAACTCAGTGGTGTTCTGTTTGATTCTGACTGACAAATTTGACCTCTAAATCATGGTAGCCACAACACAATGTCTATATCTAGAAGGGCTAGTAGTAAATGATTTATTTTCTGTGATCTTACTTTTTAGGTGACTTGGAATGTTTTAAGCGTATACAGTGTATACAGTTTTAAAGTGTACAAGCAAAAGCTTTACATATTCTACTAATGACAACCCTTTGTGCTCCTTCAACTGAATGCCCACTTCTCAGGTTAGCTCATGGACTATTTCATTCATTTGTCACTGTGTATTCTTCCATGAGTACCAGCATCTGTGATGCTCTTGCTGTCTTGTATATATTATGATTCATGGTTCTTCAAAGCACAAGACCTTATAACCCTCTTGTTAGCAGCAAGAAATAGCTTTGAACTCTATCTTTTCCTTTCCTTTATTTTTCAGTTATACCTTTTGGTTGCATAAATCTCAAAAGAGCAGAGCCAGGAGACATTTGAAAAGACATTTCTTTTACAGAGGAGGAACAACTTAAAGTAAGATTGCAATTATATAAGTTTTCTGATACTTAAGACTATTAGCTGGCACCTGTTCTACTGAAAGTGACAAATGTGAGTGGCTATAGCACTAATCAGACAAAGGAGACTAAGCATTAAGTCTCCAAGGCCTGATCTACACTAGGATCTTAGTCTGAAATAACACCCCACCTCCCACAAGGTCGAATTTGTAAGTGATGTGTCCAGACGACCAAGCCTTGCATGTTGAATAGTAGTAGAGAGGTAGCTGTGTTAGTCTGATCTTGCTAAAACAAAAGAAAAGTCTTTAAAGTGCTGCATAGTTTTTCCTTTTGTATTACCAAGCCTGTTATACTGGAATAAGAAACCATGGAATCCAAACTCTATAGTCCTGCTTTTCATGAGGAATAATGCTATTCCAGAACTTGTAAGTCTGAAATAAAGTTATTGGTGCCACTAATTCCAACTAATTGGCCTCTGGGAGGCCTCCCACAGCTGCCTGGAGTGCTTCCTATGGCTCTAAGACTGAGATAGAGCATCCATGTTAATGGAGCCTGCCTCGGACTGCATTTGATTCTTCCCCATAATGAGGACACAGAACTTCGAATTTGTGAAATCAGGTGCCCAGAAGTCAAATTTAGTAAATTTGAAATAATCTCCTAGGGTACGTCCTATGTTTCATGAGGATTAAGGGATCAGTTGGCAAAGTCTTTCCTTGTCGACCAATCCCCGTCTTGACTGCTGGTTTGTGCTGACAAACAGCTAAGCTGGCACAACGCGGCAGTCATTTTTATTCTAATGAAGTGGGGGATATTTAAATCCCCGCTTCATTGACTATGTTGGTATGTCTAATTTACATGCCTCTGTTGACAGAGGCATATAGTTTAGACATACCCCTTGTGTAGACGTCGCCTAAGTGACCATGTTAACTCCACGAGATGTAAACACTAAGATTTACAAACAAGAACATCCAAACAACAGCCCCAATCACATTGGACTAGGTTTGTTTTCTATCATATAATATTGGGATGGGAGTGCTGAATGGAATAGAAAATCCCCCCTTTATTTTTATAGTAATCCCCTAGCCATCCAAAACTAGTTTACACCTGCATAGGTACTCTATAGCCTGAGTAGAGAATTAACCTCATTAGTCATTTCAAACAAAGTTGATTGGCTGTTATCTTGGATCCCTGACCTGTGTTCATGCTATTGAGGATAAACAATCAGCCAATTACTCTTAAGAAACAGATAAGGTTGACACATAATCTGGAGATGGAATAGCAAATATTACACTGCCTTAGAATCAGATACAGTATGGAGAAAATGACGGTATGTTGATATGGAGGAAAAATCTCAGTCCTAACAAAATTCAGCTAATCAGTCTGTTTCTTTTCCCAAAACAGCAAAGGGAAGTAGGGAAGTAGGGCTGCTAGATACCTTCACAAAAAATCCCTAACAGGCAGGGAAAAATTGGTTGAGAAAAAAAAAGAAAAGGTTCCTGCACCTTTAAATTACCATGCTCCTCACTCCCCCCACCTTCACAGATGCAGCCAGCCTTCTGTCCTAGGAAAACAGAAAATACCAAACATTTTACATGTCAGGTATTCTCTGTTTTTTTTTAACCCGACAAAAGGCCAAAATATCGAACTGTCTGGGAGAATACCGGACACCTGGCAACCCAATTTGTCTGCTGTGGGCAGACAGGACATTGGACTAGACCCAGTCTGGCCATTCTTATGCCCATCTCTTCAGTCAAAGGCCGGGTTAGTGCACAGCTCCTAACATGGGGACAGCAGCACTGGCTCTCAGGCGAGATTGGGGGGGGGAGGGCACATTTGAGAGGGTTTCCCTGGGGCGAGGGCGGGGCCCTGAGCCAGAGACTGTCTTGCCCTGTGGGACAATCACTCCCCCAGGTTTCAGACACACATGTTCGATAAGGCGTTTGTGACCCATACGACAGACCCAGCCAAGTGACTGGATCCCACCCCCCACCTGCACTGGGAAGAGGCACGGTGCCTCCCCAGCCATTGCTGGTGAGTTCCAAGCGGCTGGGCTGGTCACAGTCTTGCAGAGCCAGTTTCACTTTCATTTCAGGAGAGTCTCCTCCCCCGTCCCTTTTCTTTTCCCTTCATAACTCGGTGCTGGGCTGTGGGAAGGGCGGGCCAGCCCTGCCCACAGGGAAGCCAAATCACCCTCGGCTTCTGCTCTCACATCCATCCCCTGGCAGGCAAGCCGCATCTTTTTCAGCTGCTGCACATTTAAATTGCCGTGCTCCTCACCCCCCCCTGCCCTTGCAGACACCTCCAGCCTTCCATCCGAGGAAAACAGAAAATACCGGACATTTTACATGTCCGGTATTCTCTGGGTTTTTTTCTGGATGGAAGGCCAAAATACCGAACTGACCGGGTGAAAACCGGACACCTGGCAACCATAAAGGGAAGATGAAGAACATTCTAAACCTACATGCGTCAAGGCTGTTTCACTGCTCTGTGAACAGAGTCCAATACTCCAGAGAGTGTTGTTTGATATCAGATGACATATTTTTCAGTGCCGAAGGTCTCTGTGTTAGCTGACAGTTTTTGTAATAATTATCTCCTTCCAGAAAACAGAAGAATAGCAAGGTCAGCAGTGGAGATATTAATAGTTTATGCAATAATCAGGAATATTGGCACAGATAATTTAATCAAGTAAAAGTCTCCAGACTGTAACCTATCCTTGAGATGTTGGATTCTTCTTCATTCTGGGACACAAAATTGATTCACTTATCCTTTTCTATTCAATCAGGGTTGAGAAAACAGGCTAGTTTTATTCTGAGGTTCCTGCTTTTCCTTTTGTGCCAAGGTACTGAGATCTGAGAGTGTTTATTTGAAATTACCTTCTTTGCTGTACATTTGTTCAGAAGCCATCATTGAGTTGAAGCATTATACACTGTATTTCTTAACCAAAACACATTGAACTATTGAGGTGCTCTAATGAACACATCAAGTCATTTTATTAAGATAATATAAAATATATATTAACATCTCATATATTGAAAGACATATGTGACAGCATTGCTTTTATATTAGAGTTTATAATTTATCCATTTTTGATTACTTCAGACTTGACTCATTGCTCACTTGTCACTACTGTCTTAAAAGGGTTGCAAAGTCATCTCAAGATGAAACATTTTCCCCCAAAAGATGAATTCTCAACCTTTCTTTCATACATACACTTAGCTGTAACTGTGTGCAGTTGCTGTGTGCTACAGAATAAAAGGTTTTCTCCCTTTGTCTCAGAAATGCGAGACAAGTTGAAATTTTTTCCTAGGAACAATGCTTTATATTGACGTTCTCAGAGACACACCTGCTGGCAGCAGCAAGATGGTGACACCATTTTCGTTCCTCACCTGCAGAGCCAACAGTTTGAGATGACTCAAACTATTCTTTCTTGCCTTTCGGTTTTTAGTCCGCCTCCTCCACCCATCTGGTTGCTGTTCTCTGAAGAACAATAATTGAGCTAAATTTGATCAGATTTTCAATCAACAGCACACCAGTGATTTTTTTCTTCTGTTTATGGAACTTATTTTATGAGTTTAAGGCATTTTCCTGAAAGCTTCTGATTGCTAGTTGCATATTGATTTTTAAAGACTATTCAGTTGTGTACAGCTATGAAATGAGCACTTTAAGAACCCCTGTTAGATCTTAAATGAAACAGTCAACATTGTGTGGCTTGCCTAAGATTTGCCCTCTGCTTTCAGTTCAGGCTGATCAACATAATCTAGAGCTACCCCAAATAAACAAAAAAAGATGTTGAATGTATCCAGCTATGAGCCCAATTAGATTTTCACTTACCCCGGTGTAAATCAGGAATAACTGAATTATCTGATGGAGTCACACCAGTGAAAAATGATGTAATCTAAGATATGAGTTGGGAATCAAGCTCTGAGTTCCTTCTTGTTCTACACTGGCAGTATGTTCTCAAAGAAATGATTCAGAAGAAAGTGTTCTCTCCCATGCTTGTATTCACTTATGTGGTTATTGATCATTAGTGATTACAGTGACTGTGCTGGGAGATAGTGGAGATTTTGCTGGTGAGAAAGCACAGTTGGAGAAGCTACTTTGAAGATTACACATGCATATCTACACCTGAGAACTCAATCCATAAATTTGATTCAAGAAGGGTATAAATATTGTAAAGAATTGATATGATACAGATATAATCTTGACCAAACAAATGAGCTCAGAATAGAGCAGAAGAATGATTTCTTATGTCTTGCTTACAACATTCCTCTTAATACAGCCCAGGAGGATGTTTGCTTTTTTTTGCAACAGTGTCACATTGTTGGCTTGTGGTTTGCTATGACTCCTAGATCCCTTTCTCCAATACTCATTCCTAGGTAGTCATTTCCCATTTTGTATGTATGAAACTGATTGTTCCTGCCTAAGTAGAGTACTTTTCATTTGCTCCTGTTGAATTTCATCCTATTTACCTCAGACCATTTCTCTAGTTTGTCTAGATTATTTTGAATTATAATTGTACCCTCCAAAGCACTTCCCACCTTGGGGTTATACACAAATTTTATAAGAATATTCGAAATCGGTGGTCTCCAACCTTTTTAACCACAAGATCACTTTTTCAATTTAAGTGCAATGAAAGTTCTACCTCAAACCCAAACACCCTAGCACCACTTACTTCCCAACCCTTCTTTGAAGCCCCACCCTGCTCCACCCTTTCTCCAAGGCCTCACCCTGCTCACTCTATTCCCTCTCTCCCCCATCTTCACTCACTTTCACCAGACTTGGGTAGAGGTTGAGGTGCAGATTCTGGTCTTGGGCT
This sequence comes from Apalone spinifera, assembly GCA_030068395.1. Lineage (NCBI taxonomy): Eukaryota > Metazoa > Chordata > Testudines > Trionychidae > Apalone > Apalone spinifera. The sequence continues at coordinate 140,796,158 of CM057847.1, read as the reverse complement.
AAGGAGTTTGGAGTAAGGGAGGGGCTCTGGGCTTAGCCCAAGGTAGGGGATTGGGGTCCCAGGAGGGGTTTCAGGGTACAAGCTCTGGGAAGGCATTTGTATGCAGGGGAACTCATGTCCGGGTCAGGAGGAGGTTCAGGGTTGGAACAGGGGTTCAGGAAGCAGGCTCTGGCTGGGCACCATTTAACTGAGATGGCTTCCGGGTGGTGGAGCAGTGGAATTAAGGCAGGCTTACTCCTGCCCTGGCCCTGCACCACTCCTGAAAGCACCTGGCATGTATAGCAATGGCTTCATAGCACCAGCTGCTGCCCCTCATCTACCCACAGCTACTACTGGCTATGGCCACAGCTTCTACTGGCCTCAATTTCCCATTACTGATCAATGGGAGCTGCAGGAGGGTGTCTGCAGGCAAGGACAGCATATGAAGACCCCCCCGCTCTGCCTCTCTCAGGGGCTGTCGGGATGTGCCAGCCACTTCCTGGAGCAGCAATTACCACAGGGATAATTACTTCAGACATGACAGGTTAGGCATTTCAGAGCTCACTGCTCAAAGAATTATATTTACACATAAGAGAGAAATGAAAATCATGAAATGCACAGACCAGACAAAACCCCAAATTAACCCACTTTGCAAGCAATAACAGAAGTAACAACAACCCCCTACATTTGTGCTGGGTCGGGAGATGAGAGGGAAGGACAGTGTGTGTTTGTGAGAATGACAGAGACACATGCAGTGTATGAGAGTGACAGAGATTTGCATTGCCAAGCTCCCTCCATCCCCTTCTCTCTGTGTGGAGATAGGGTACAGAAGTGGGGGAGGGGAGGAGGGCTACCCTGACATAAGCACCATCCCTTTTTTCCCTTCCACACCCTGCACAGCAAGCAGGAGGCTCCCAGAGGGCAGGAGCAACATGACAATGGGTGAAGGGGCAACTGAAGTGCTTAATAGCTTCCTGGCCAAATGAGTCGGGATCACCTGTCAGAGGCTCCACAATCTACCGGTAGATTCCGATCTACTGGTTGGTAACCACTGATCTAAATCATTGATGAAAATATTGAACAGAACTGGTCCAAAAACTAACCCCTGCAGAATAGCATTCTATGTTCCTGTCCTTTTCTTTCACAATATTTCACCCATGAATAACTCCTGCATTCAGAGTAAATGCTGGCATGGAATGCATGATGCTTATATGGTGGGTGCAAATAAAAATTAGGGTGGGACTGCTATATAAAATCTGTTACTATGTCCCTTAGATGCAAAGATTCCTTAGTCCCACTGAAGTACATCTTCTGCTAAATCTCAGTGGAACCATCTACTTAAGGTTTCCTTTTGGGAAGAGAATGGTTGAATTATCCAATATAGTGGAGTAAGGTTTAGGAAGAAATGGGGGAGAACAAAATAAAACTGAGATAAAGTATTGGTCAGAGGAAACATAACAATATGTTTAGATATAAGAAAAAGTAAGTTCTTGTGCCAATATTTACTATATAAAGCAACACCACACGTTTTAATATTACCTAACAACAACCGTGTATTTTACTTTCTGAGAAATAACCTTCAAGTAAATAAGGTAAATAACAATGGCATGCATAGAACAAAACAGTGCGGTTGGGAGACAGAATCACAGCAAATAACACAACAGTAGGCATTATTATTTTGAGTCCCACAAAAATTTCATTTAGAATAGGCATTTTTAAATTGCAGAGGTAAATATTTTTTGGGTAGAAAGCTGGAGGTAACACAAAGAATGTTCTGTGACCTGTTAAATAGGTACACTATATAAGAGTAAGGTGACCAAATAGGCTATAGCATGGTAGGAGCTTTTCCAGTAAATGTCAAGGTATTTCATATGTTAGCTGACATAAAGATTGTCAGAAGCTGTTCTTCTCCTCTATGAAATTTTAACTCTGCAGCATTTCTGACAATCCACTGCCAGGGGAAAGATGTTTTTACGAGAAGAAAATTGCTTTGCTGTGCTACTGGAGGGTTTACTTTATCTGTAGCCCTATTTTTATTTAAATCTCACAAAATACTGGCAAAACCCTATTGCTGACAAGTGTAAAAAGGCTTCTTTAGCTCTCTTGGAAGACTTACTGTTTTTTGACCATCGGGGCTTTAGTGCAATCTCCATCTAACTATTTTCAAAGGATTATCTTCCAGCTGTAGGTGGCAGTTATCCATAGCTGGTTTTGTTACACAATCTAATGGAGGAAAGATTAAACCCAATTTAGAAGCACAGAGTATTGTTTTACCTTTCGATCAGTAATAGGCAGCAATAAACAACTGAGCCTCAGGCAAGAAATGGAGTTTGATTTTCCAAATGCTCATTTAATGAAGCGATCTATGATCTTAGTTCTTTGCATAACTTTGATAAACTGTATAACCAAATGCCTTTTCTTTAAGTAGTGTTCTTTCTGGTGAAAAGTTATTTCTGTATATTTCTATAGAGAGAATTCAAAAACTTTTTTCTATGTCTCCATAGCCAAACATCTGCAGAGTTGGAAGATGAAATCTGGCATTTGTTTTTCACTAAGCTTCTAGAGTACGTATTTAAGGAAAGTTGTGCAGCTTATATGTGCGGTTAAAAATACATCCCTGCAAATTCATGAATATCAGCTTTATATCTGCGGGTGTCCAAATCCATGTATATGAATGCAGATATCCACAGTTTATTTCTGCAGATACGGATGCAGATGTGGATACACATTTTGTATACAGAACCCTGCAAATTTGCAGATATCCACTTTATATCCATGACTAATTTTTGCAGGTATGGATGTGGATGCAGATACAAATTTTGCGTCTGTGCAGGACTCTAATTAAAAGAGCACTAGAGGTACAAAAGGCATATGCCAAAGTCTCAAAATACATTGGCACTGAATATTCAGATTGCAAAGTCAATCACGGTGGAGTTAAGGAATGACAAAATTAATGTTGCCTAACACTTGTGTATAATATATACAAACACTATATACATACAAACTAAATAAGTATGTATTTATGTATATGTATTTCTATGTTCATTTGTATACATTTATACACATGTAATAATTATTAATAATGCCTAAATACTTAATAAATACACACAGAGAGACAATAGTCTTGGGGTAAGGTCAAGATTATGTTAGTATAAGGTTATACTTTGTTAAATGTATGGTGTGGTAAGGTTACTTTCAAATTAACATTTCAGATACAGATCTTGTATGTTAAGGTTACTGTTCTACTTAGCAAGATTAGTTCATGCCTCAGGGATGCTGTCTTGTTTATATTAAATCACAGTGTTTTACTTCTTTGTGCATGCATAGAAATCAGATCAAAGAATGTTCAAGGCAAATCTCCCCACGCTTCAGCACTAAGTATTATAAAGCAATACTTGCCCTACATCTCAGCCATCCAGTTTTGAAAGGCTCATTTGAAAAAGAAACAAACAACAGTCCTTAAGTAAAAATAGAGTATGCTGAATCCCATTCTGTCTCAGCTTTGTCTCATGCCTTGCAGTAGTTAATATGCAAAACATTGTTCCTTATAGATAGAATCCACTTGTCCTTGCATTAAATGAAACACAGCAGGACCCAGAGAGCATTTGCTGAAGCTGAAAGCAGTCTTTATACTTTAACGTGAGTCTTGAACTGCCATCACCATCACACGGTAAGACTGGATACTGATTTCCAAAATTTGCAAGACAAATGAAATGTATTTCTGATTGCTTTGTATTTTTCATCTCATGTTATTCATACAGTCTAAAATTAGATATCAGTGTTATTTCTTATGTTTGCCTACTCAGTGGATTTGACTGCTTAGCAATACTAGGAAATACTAGGAAATACCAGTCAAGGCTGACATGATTAACATATGACAGCCACATCATTCTTAAAAATAGTGAAGAAATGTCTAAAATCACCAGAAAAAGGCTGTGTCAGTCTTTCAAATTATACGAGCACGGCTGTACTTCTTGTGGTTGCATATACTTGGGAATACATTGCAACCCATTTTCACATCCTCCACAAAGATGAATTTCTGGATATTGACAGACTAACTAGTTGTCTCCTCTGAGGAGAAAATTCACCCCTTTGCAGGGAGCCAGTGCCAGTAATATGTGCTTAAACCCTACTTAAACCCTCAAAATAAAATCATAGACATGTAGGACTGAAAGAGATCTAAAGGCATCGAGTCTATCATCTTGAACTGTGGCAGGTCCACATAAACCTAGCCCACCCCCGGCAGGCATTTATCCAACTTGTTTTTAAAAAGACTAAAGCAGACTGTGAAGAGCTTCAAAAAGATCTCACTAAACTAAGTGACTGGGCAACAAAATGGTAAATGAAATGTAATGTTGATAAATGTAAAGTAATGCACATTGGAAAAAATAATTCCTGTATATACAATGGGATGGGGACTAATTTAGCTAATCAAGAAAGAACTTTTGGAGTCATTGTAGATAGTTCTCTGAAAACATCCACTCAGTGTGTAATGGCAGTCAAAAAAGCAAATAGAATAATTAAAAAAGGGATGAAGAATAAGACAGAGAATATCTTAATGCCTCTATATAAAGCCATGGTACACCCACATCTTGACTACTGCTTATTGATGTAGTTGCCTCATCTCAAAAAAGATATATTGGCAGTGGAAAAGGTTCAGAAAAGGGCAACAAAAATTATTAGGTGTTTGGAGTGGGTCCCATATGAAGAGAGATGAAAAGACTGGGACTTTTCATTTAAGGAAAGAGGA
>CM057847.1:140761718-140788474 GCA_030068395.1 Apalone spinifera | reverse complement strand
CATTTTATCTCTGAAGCAGACGACTTCTAAAAAATTGTAGAGCAGTGTTACCTTTAGCAGGAACTTTGCGTGAGGTTTCAAGTTACTCATGAAAAAGCATGTATCTTATTACTACTACACGGGCTGATTTAGTTGAAAAGTTGTGTGAAGTAACCTAGATCTAGTGGCTCAAAGAATGGATCCATAGAACCTATCAACACAATGTTATGATATCAAGGAAGTGGAGGCTCTTTGAGTAGGGGAAATTGTATTCTCAGAGGGCCGTTCAAGAACCTAGCTACCATAGAGTATGAAAATGCACATTATCTCTGAATGGGAGGATGGAACTCTCTGACATCTTTGTGATATCACATTTGACTTGAGATGCCACTGTACTAAAGGTTGATTGGAGAGTTTCTTCAGGTCTGAGATTCAGAACTGCCTTGTCCTTGATCATCTTTGCTGAATTTCCTGAGAAATCTTGAGATCAATGAAATTGTAGAGAAAGGATACATTTGATCCATTGGAGAGAGATTCCTGACTCTATCCTCTTCTAAAACAGGACTTTTGATACTTCCTGTGTCAAAGAGGTCTATGGTTTGATGACCCTGTAACAAATACGATGAACACAGGTCTATCTTGACACTATTGTATTTTAACATTATGAAATGTATTTGTATATTTGAGCCACACCTTGAAAACATGAAAACTTGAAAGCCCAATAATATGAACCATAGAATAGTCACAGACCTGGGTAACAAATGTGATGTGTATGTTCCTGGCTTATTGAGCCATTTGGAATCTGGAATCACTAAGGGCTAATTAATGCAAAATCCAGAACTCATTATGCAGATACCCACCTCGTGGAGGTTTCACTCCCAGGGGAATGAGGGCAATCACTAGTTTTACCTTTCATCAGGATGATGGGAGATGAACACTTTTGGGGCATAAATGCTGAGTTTAATTGGACTCAGGGGCCTTTCTTTTGGTTCAATAAATTGACATGATCTTTTGTTCAGGCTGGGATTCAACTCTGCTGAAAGGTTAGAAAAATCTTTGACCCGCTAATCTTCTTCACATCGACAATGTGTTTAGTGTATATTTGAGCTCTCTTATGTTTCCTCAGTAGTTTTGTTCTTAAATAAATGTACTGCTTTGAAAGAGATGGGTTATTGGAGAGATCAAAGGTGTAGTTACCTTGAAACTGTGATTGGCCTCATCTGAAGAATATATATTCAATAATAGTATCCTTTACTAACTGCCTGGTTAGATAATCTGCCAGAACATTCTGCAACCCTGGAAAATGTATGATTATCAGAACATTTCCATTGCTCATTATTAGTGCCAGAAGCAGGCACACTTGATGGGGGACAGGAAAGGGCAAAAGAGGCAGCTGCCCCAGGGTCCAATGATTCAAAGGGGCCCAGGTCTCCCAGCCACTGCTTCTGCTACTGTGGCAATGGCAGTGGCTGGAGCCCAGGCCTTTTAAAGATCATGCAGAACACTGCAACATGCGCTCTTAGGCATGAGGTTAGGGAGGCGTACTGCACTCCAGGTGGTGCTCCAAGCTGGCTGCTCTGGCCACACCTCTTCTGTCCATGGCTCTGCCCCTTCCAGGAGCATGGCACCTCCCCATCCCTGACCTTGTTCAGTGGCCTGTGGAGGCTATCAGCACCCATGGCCGGAAGGATCTTCTCATGGCAATTGTATTAGCCAGGAATCCAGATGATATGTCTTCATCATTAAGGGCTCCTTGTAGAGATGTAAATGTCAAACCACGAGCTCTGGAAATCAAGGGTTGAGGCTCCATTTTGCTGTTTTGAGGAAGTCTGTCGGCAAATGTAGAGTTACAGTTCCCATTTAAACATGTGTACTTTCCCAGGGAGTCCTGGGGACTGGTGATTCTCATTTGAAGACTTTGGGCTTCTTGTTCTGAGATGCTGCTTTTTGCTGACTTTGGACCTTTTAAACAATGGCACAGATATAGTGTGTGTGTATGTGTGTGTGTATGTGTATATTTGTGTATGCTTGTGAGTACAATTGCTCAAAAATCCCTGAGGGGGCAATTGGATACCAGTGATCTGAACTTGTGGATTTGTTCAAAAAAAGCAGGGTACTTGCCAAACCAAATTAGTTGGCACTAAGAACCCCTCCTTGATGAGTGCAGTAACATTCAGGAATACAGGAATGAAAAAAGTTTAGGACCTTGTGTGATGGCTCTTGGATAACTTCCTCTGGAATTTCCAGGGTAGCAGCCACCCTGCAAAGCAAGTACTACAATAAACAAGCATCTCAAAAAGATGAGAAAGAGAAAGCAGGAAGCCATTAAGGAATGGAAAATGGAATGGTTCAGCAAGGAAAGCAACCTCTTGAAGGTCAGAAGGTAAGGGGGAAAGCACAAACCCAAGCAGAGCTGGGGCTTTCAAAGGAAATTAAAATGATGAATAAAAGGTTCTTTAGCCATATAAAACAAACAAACAAACAAACAAAAAAACAAGGAAAGAATAGAGAGGGATCAATAAGTACTGAGGATGAGGTGGAAATTAAAAATAATCTAGGCCTGGCCCAACAAGTAGGTAAGGCATTTGACAGAGTTCCACATAAAATATTAGTTACATTGGAAAAGATAGGGATTAATAAAGGAATTGAAAAGTGGACAAAACACCAGTTAAACGGGAAATTACAAATGGTTATACTGAAAGGTAAACTGTCAGGCTGGAGGGAGGATTGGAATTGCTCAAGGATCAGTCTTGGGTTCATTCTTACTTAATATTTTATTATTGATCTTGGCACAAAAAGTGAGAGTGTGATAATAAAATTTGCAAATGACACGAAGTTGGATGGTATTGCCAATAGTAGAATATCATACAAGAAGATCTGTATGACCTTGAAAACTAGAGCAATAGAATTGACATGAAATTTAATGGTACAAAGTGCAGGATCATGCACTTAGGGACTAGACACAAGAAGTTTTGCTATAAGCTAGAGATATATCATTTGGAAGTGACAGAAAAGGAGAATGACCTAGATTTATTGGCCAGTCACTGAGCCACCAATGTAATGTGTCTGTGAAAAAGACTAATGCAGTCTTAGGATCCATCAGGTGAGGTATTTCCAGTACAGATAGGGAAGGGTTATTAACATAATATAGGCTACTAGTGGAATCTCTTGTGGAATACCATGTGCATTTCTCATCTCCCATGTTTAAGAAAGATTAATTCAAACTGAAAATGGCTAGTAGGATGATCAGAGGAATGAAAAAAAAACCCCTACCTTATGAGAGAGGACACAAGGAAGTTGGTTTGATTAGCCTAGCCAAATGACTGCTGAGGGGAGATATGATTGCTCTCTATATATAAATACATTAGAGGGAAAAATACCAGGGAGTGAGAGGAGTTGTTTATATTAAGAACCAGTGTGGACACAAGAATAAATGGCTATACACTGGCCATCATTAAGTGTAAGCTTGAAATTAGACAAAGGTTTCTAACCACCAGAGTGTTATATACTGGTATGTACTCAGTCTGACTTAGTGGTCAGAAAAGGAGTCAACGGTTGGCACCAGAGATAACTGCCAATTCCAAACCCAGAGTCAGAATCAGGAACTGAACCAGAGGGTTGATACTGATGTCAGATATCAAATGCCAGAACCAAGTTAGAGGCCAGGATCAGAACCGGGGATGAGGTGTAAAGGCAGCAACTGGAAAAGAGACAAGGATCAAATACAGAGCAGGAGCACAGTGGGAGCAGGATCAAAGGCAGAGATGAGGCAGGAGCCAGGAGTAGAGTAGGAATCATGATTATGTGGAGGAAGCAGACACAAGCAGGGTATAATGCAGCTGCAACAGGAAATAACCATGTTGCTCGAAAAAACTTACTGTGCTTCAACAATGTGGTTGGACCAATCAATGGAACTGGGAGATCCTCTAACCAGGGATCCTGTGGGTGGTGGTGCCTTAGATGAGGTTATAGTCCTGCTACCTTTTCAGCTTTTCATGTTTTGGCATCTACATTCGGTGGATGCCATGATGTGGCAGCTGTTTATGACCGTGCAGGCCTGGGCTACTACAAAGAAGTGAAGCTCTAGAAGGACTTTCCTGGGGAAACATCAGAGTAATAAACCATAACTGGCTTCAAGACTGAACTTGATAAGTTTTCAGGGAGGATTATATAACATAGGGCTGGAAAAGACCTCAGGAGGTCATTGAGTCCAACCCCTTGCCCAAAGTAACACCAATCCTAATTAAATCATCCTAGCAAGGGCTTTGCCAAGCTGGGACTTAAAAACCTGTAGTGATGGAGATTCTACCATCTCCCTAGGTAACCAGGGAGCGCTGAACCACAGCGAGCCCCACTCGCTAGCCGCGCTGTCCAGCGATCTGCGCATGTGCAGATCGCACGAACCCGGCTCTTCCAGGTTGCAATCAACTCGCCATGGGCGAGTAGATTGCATTATTTGTCGAGCCTTGTAGGTAACCCATTCCAGTGCATCACCACCCTCCAAGTGAAATAGTTTTCTCTAAACTATATGAAGAGATAGACCACCTTCCATTATAATCAATCTGTAACTGCTAGTAGCAAATATCCCCAGTAGCTGGAGATGGAACATTAGAGGGGGAGGGTTTAATGTTACTATGGGAAATTATTTCCCAGATGATGTTTCTTTCTGATAAGCTCAGAGTCCAATTGATCACCATATTTGGGATATAGAAAGAATTTTCCCCCATGTGAGACTGACAAAGTCCCTGGCATGTTTTACCTTCATCTGCATCATGGGTCACTTGCTTGTTTAAGTTATAGCAAAATGGAGATTCTCTAGAACTTGAAATTTTTAATTCGTATTTGAGGACTTCAGTAGCTCAGCCAGAGGTTATGCATCAATTACAGGAGTGGGTGGGTGAGGTTGTATCACCAGTGATGTGCAAAAGGTCAGACTAGAAGCTCATGATAGGCCCTCTGGCCTTAAAGTCTGTGGGTCTTTTATAGTGATTGTAGATGATGTGGATAGAAGTCTCATCAGAAAATGGGGCTGGTTTTAGTTGGTCCTCTGCATGTAACTCATCATTGGAACCAAACTAGTCTGTTCACATGGCGGTCATAAAGATTGGGTTGGCTGCAGTGCCCCTTTGGAAGCAGAGAGGAAGGGGATCTAGCCCTTGATTGGGATGCTGACTAATCTGAGGAAGTTCCTTCTAGACTGAGCACAATAAGGTCAAAGGTATTGATAGCCAAATGAAGCAGATGGCCACTGAGGTGGGTATAAGGGATTAGTATGGTTTTAACTCTTATGTCTGGGGTAATAAAAATCAGCCCTTGACTCCTTCTCTGGTTTGTGCTGGCCTGTCACCATGCCACAGTTCCTATGTCCTTGGCCAGGGTAACTGCTGTGCCATCTCCAAACTTCACAGATGGATATATATTGTGTCACCCATCACTCTGCTCCCTTATTCTAGGACCTTGTCACCTGCTTGAGGGAACTCATTATTATATCTAGTAGATGCCTTTTAAAGTCCATGGGAGGTAAACTTGGTCACCACAGTTCTACTGCAGACTTAGTTAACAAACCCTATTTAAAATTACAAGTGAACTCATGAATGAGCTTAGTTATTCAGTTACTATTCATCTAGAGATGGCTTATTACAGATCACAGTTCAGATTTCCTCTTCAGAACCTGCTGGGTCCTGAACTTGGTCTCAATGCCACCTTTCCAGCAGCCTGAACCCACACAGTTTCCATTGGGCTAATCTCTCATGTCTTGACAGGCCAGTCCTTTCATTTCCATTGAGATCCTAGCACAATCCACTTCCAGGTGACAGGCCCCAATTCTCCCTTCCTACAGTCATCACACCGCTCCTGGAATTTGAACAAACATTGCATAGGGCCTTCTAGCAACCAGATGGGCTTTAACAGACTCCTCAGATGTTAAGTCAGTGTGTCACTTCCAACCACAGGTTTTGCTGCCGACAAACATCTAGATAAACAACATTTACTTAGTGCATTACTTAACATTATTCACAGGACCTGAATATTTAGACTTCAGGGAAGAAATTGGTGACCTCCCTCCCCCCACAGTCATCAAAGTCTAAGGATGAAAAAGATTAGTCCTCTTGGAGAGGAAGAGAAGTTCCATCTGGTGTGCTGGGAATTCCTTCATATGGTGCTCTCTTCAGTATCACTGCTAGTCATAGTATTTGATGTAGAAGCAGCAATTGATACCAAAGGATGTACCTACTTTATAGCAGCAAGTCTGGTACCAAACAGACCATGATACTGAGTAAGCCAGCATCATATGAAATAGACTCATCATATGAAATCCACATTGCCATAGATGTCTTGTTCAAAAGCACATTTCTTGCGCAAAAGCACATGCCAATGTAGATGCACTCTTGTGGAAGACTTTTTGTGCAAGAACTCTTCCGCAAAACTGTTCTTGCGCAAGAAGCTGCCAGTGTAGACGTAGCCCTAAAGCTTCCTGCTTGCCCCACCCTTTCTGGGCTTGGTTAGAGGCATAATAACACTCATGTAGATTACACAGAACAGTCAAAAGACGATATGCAAATTCTGCAGGAATTTGCATATCTTCTTCCGATTGCACTTTCGAAAGTGAAAGTAGTTTAGATGCAGCTTTTTCGGCGAACCCCTTCCTTTGTCGAAAAACTGCTCTTCCTCAAAAAATGATACTTGCAATTGGAAGAAGAGTCTTTCGACTGCTCTGCATAGTCTAGATGAGCCCTCAGGGTGCAAGCACAGCTGCCAACAGAGACTGCTGGCCCAAAGAATCCAAATTCCAATGCATGGGTTGCATGTTAACCAACAGTGGACTAAACACTAGAAAAAGAACAGTTAATTCCTTGCACATTTGATAATGGGGAGTTTCAGCAGCTTAGTTCACATAATTGTTTATACAGAATCCATCCTAAAGCCAGCTATATTGCTTCTAGAATCCATTCGTACTAAATCCAAGTACCAACAAGTGGCTCAACCTGGATTTATGGAGAGGCCTAATGGACAAAATATTAGCCCAATTTTCTCTCTTTTTGGAAAGTGAACATAAAAAGTAAAGCTCTTATTAAAAAGGGAATAAAGCAGCAAAGCAACTTTTGGAGAAGGCTAACCTTTTGTGTCAAACTGATTTCTAACATCCAAGTCTTACAAATTCAGTTCAACTGTTACACACGTGCAAGATGCCAAAGGTGAAGAGAGATTTTTTTCAGAGGTCTCTCTAAACTCCAATAAAAACGTGTCCTATGAGATTACCTTTGATAAACATCATTCTTCCATTGAGTGAAAAGCTCTGGAAGACAGGGGCTCAGAAAAAATTATGTTCATCACTATTAAATATCTGGTCAACCACATTAGTCAACTCTGAAATTTCATCAGCTTTATTCTTCTTTTGTGATTTTGGAAGTTTGGAGTTGGTAAATCTATCACTAGTGAACTAGTATATAATGTGCACTAAGGAAGATATATTGGAATACACATTTTCACTTGAATTATCTAATAGTTTTATTTATTCTATCTGTCATAAAGCAGTGAATTTTGCAGTGATAATGTATGATAGAAAGCTAGAGAATATGGGAGTTCTCTGAAGAAATTTTATAAACTTAATTGGGAGAAATTATATCTCTGAAAGATTATGCAGGTAATTATCCAATCTTAAATAGAATAACATGTTGAGCATTCTATATAAAATATACAATATGCTATACTTCTACAATTGTACATTATGAATACCAATAAGAGTCTTAGTAATATGAAAGGAAGCCAATAGTTTCTACAATGGTTTATAGGATTTATGTCAAAAGTAAAGCAAAGGGTTTTCTTTAGTCCTGAAGTGTGGGAATTTACATGACACCTTTCCAATTATGTGAAAGCAAATTGGATGGGTATCTCACTAAACATCTCTGAGGTATTTGGTTCCCCTAGGGACTGCCTTGTGGTCAGATATCATTCCAGGTAAGAAAATTTTCCCTTCTGGGAATCAATTGTGTTGCAAGAATGCTGATTGGCTTGTGCTGTAATTCTCAGAAAATGATGATACATCATATTTCTGAGAATGGATTCAAATCATTCTAGGTTGATTGGTATTAAAACTATACCTGCACATATTTTAGTAGCCATGCACAGTTACATTGGTCCATAGCAGTTACTCTGGTTTAAAGGCCAGTGAATGAGATGGCATATCAACACTTAATTTTGTGTTCAGCTTGCACATTTGCTAAACAATTAGGAAGATAAAGTCCTATTTATTGTTAGAATCTTGGTTTTCCTGCTCTAATTTCTACCTCTTTCACACTAACCCAATATTAAATCCATGACTCAAAGAACATGTCAATTTTCTTAAGTATAAATAATACATTCATCACTATAGTTTCTAGATGTAAAAAAATATTGTTTGCTCCTAAGTGGCTTTGCTCTTCATCTCTCCCACATTCAGCTGCTATTACTTGTTTTTGTTTTTAAATTCTATTATTTATATATGAGCATGCATTTTTGTGTGAAAACAGGTAAGTTCAAAACTAAATTTGAAAAGTTGAGCTCAGAAAATGGTCAACACACATTCTATTAAGGATGTCAAGGAATTTCATAGTTAGAGTGGACTAAACTCTGTGTTTATTTTTTAAAAGAACTGGATAATTTAATGACTAATAATATTTGTAGTTATATAAGCTCAAGATAATCATATCTCATGGCTTAGGGGCTTTCTCATACATTAACATTGCAAAACTGGCTAGAGGCATTATGGGGCTTTTTGTTTTATTCTGAAGCATCAGTTATTGGCATTGTCAGACTAACTGTAGGTATAGGTCTGACAAATCCTTTGTCCAAATAACCATCATTTGAGGAACATAATGTTAAAGTATTAAAGAAAATAAAAATGGGAACAGGTACCTTTAGCTGCAAACTGAAATATCTGGTAATACTAAGTCAGTCTTGAAATATAAACTTGAGGAAATGCATGCATTAGAGCAATTTACTGTCTAAGCTTCATGGGGGAAAATGAATGTGAAAATTTCACCTTGTTGTCTGCTCATCTGAAGACTGGGCTAGTAGAAAGGCAAGTTTTTGTATAAGGAAGGTGGTAGAAGGATAGTTTTCAGATGGGATATTAGCCAGAGAGGTCTCCTATTCCCAGAAAGATCAATCAGAATAAATGAGTTCTCCATGTATTATTACCTAAGGGCAGAGAAAATTGGAGATGAATTTCTTCCCCCTACTTGTTTGACCTTGTCACATAAATATGATGTAATGAATATGTGCAGAATCTTTTTGATTAGCCCAAACATTTTAACCCTATCACACAACTAGACTATTGTATGAAAGATTTTTGGGGAGTAATAAGCATTGTCTTCTTTCTAAGAGCATGTGGAATCTTGTGATAGCTTGGTGCCTTGCCAGTGACTCATTGAAGCAGAAACTTCATCTGTATAAAGTGGCTCCCAATGGATTCAATGTATTTTCACACTGTAAAATAATCTCCCACATGCCTCAGCATATAAGGGTGGCAGCAATAAAATCAGTTAGAAAATCAATTTAAATGGCATTCTGTCTTCACCAAAGTTCCACTGAGATGTACACATTGGAAAGAAGGAGTGGTTACTTACCTTGTGCAGTACCTGGAGTTCTTCAGAATGTGAGTCTCTGCAGGGGCTCCACTTCAGGTGAGTATGAAATCAGAGATTTTTCAGTAACAGTGCCCATTTGGTCTATGCATGCACCCCACGCATCTTCAGACCCCTTACCGAGGATATATAGGGCTGAGTAGGCAAACCACTCTCAGTTCCTTTTCTTGTGTGAAGTCCTGCACAGGAAGCCCCGAAGCAGAGAGGAAAGATGGTAGATAGTAGAACAACCAGAGGGAAATACATCTCAAATAACTCCAGTTACTGCACAATAAGAGTAATCTCTCCTTCTTCAAGTAGCATCTCTAAGGGCACACTTTTTCAGATTACTTCTGAGAAGTATCCCCTCAGGTAGGAGGGAGCTTTGGAGCAGAGCATAAAACTGAAGGCAGAACAGCATTTCCAGCTACCACATCTGATCAAGAGGTATGAATGAAAGCATAGTCCTTGGACAAAATATGTATTGAAGTTCAGGTTGCAGCGATTTAAATATCGGCAACTGGAATATTCATGAACAATATTGTTGAAATAGATTATGACCTTCTGGAATAGGCTAACACTGTAGGAGAAAGTTTAATGAGGGCAGAGTCAAAACATGCAATGATTTATATGCAGAGATCCACTTCAGGAGTCTTTGGTTAGATATTGTGGGTCCTTTAGATCTGTTAGCAACTGAAACATTCTGGAAGAATTTTGGAATAGTTTGGTTCTGTATAGATAAAAGGCTAATGCCCTTCTAGTATTCCATGTATGAAAAATAGCTTGCCTTTCTAGTTTGATGTGGTTTAGGACAAAAATAAATCTGGAAGATGAGTGGTCTGGTTAATACAAAAGTCAGAAGATATTTTAGATAGAAACTTAATCATAACAAGAGGTTTTCTTTGAAGACCATTGAAAAAGAGGGATCTAATATTAAAGCCTCCAGTTTTCTGACTCGCCAAAGAGAAGCTGTTTTCATGTGAAGCAACAAACACATAACTAAAGAGTCAAACAGGTGTTTCATAGGGAAATTAAGGATGAAGTTCAAATCACAGTACTCTCTACTTCCTTAGTGAAAATCGGGCAACTGAACCTCAGATATTTGAAGCATGATAGCAGTGGAAATGGAGCAGTCTGCAGTATCAATTGTGTATAAGAAGACCTGTAATGATATTCTTGCTAAATGTTTTCCACCATGTATGATGGTTTTAAACTGCTTGCAAACTCTTCTGCTAAATGCTCAAAAATTACTGTAATTTAGGTAGTCATACTTAGACATGAATGCTTGATGGTTAGTTATTTTTGACTGGCAAGGTAGCAGAGGAGTAGTTTTTACAAGTGGAAAGATGGTATTGCTTCTCGTCCTTGGTATAGAGGCTAGACTTTGTATTGTGCTACCTACCATGATCATGAATTGCTTTTACAACCACGGAATTTGGTTTTGGGTGTGAAAATAAAGGCTCTTTGTTCTTGACTGGAACATAACATACTTTGTTGACACATTTTCAAATGGAGGGAACCATAGATGGGGTCTTACAAATAGTCTTAACAGGCTCTAGTATATCCTCATTCACAGGGAGAGTCACACATGAAGAAGCTGAAATATGTAAAATGTCCAGGAACTTATGATGAGAGTTCTGGACCTCTTCTAGAGATATTTGAAGAGTATACATGATACACTTTCTCATTTCTTGAAATGGAGTAAAATTATCTGCTATCAAAGATGATGGAAGTACTACAACTTCTTTCAGTGTTTGAGGCTATTTGTGTGAGGGTTACATCCCTGTTAATCTTTGCTTCCCATCTCTCAAAGATGTCTTCTGTTGGCTCTGCTTGCTGAGTGAAGGCATGGGAGAACCGGGCGGTGTGCTTAGAGGTTAGTGCACATGGGGTTTCTTGGAGCCTGTATCAGAAGCTGATCATAGGGCTTGCTCCATCATCAAAAGCTTGAATTTTATGTCCCCGATTTCACAAAAAATGAGGAGCAAATCTTACATTTGTCTTTTGATATTTTTAAGCCTATTTCTCTAAATAACATTGTTAATTTGACCCAGTTCTCCGGATTTATGCAATAAATGGGATCCTAGAGCTGGTCATGTAATCAAGTTTCACCATGAAATTTCTTGTTACTTACAGGGAAGTTAACAAGAAAATTGTAATATTACTTTTCCACCTTAGAAAACACTTTAAGGTTTTTGTCAGATGAACTTTAGGGAATAGTATGGGTTGAATTTCAAGAACAGCAAATCAGTTTTTCAGGTTTATGAAGAACTACATTGTCTCAAAGTATGCAGAAAATGAGATTTTTATCAAATCTGACTCAAAAGACATCAGTATATTAGATTTTTCTCCTCTCAAAAAGGAATCTTCAGAACTTGTTTTTGCTTCCTAGAGAGCAAGGCAGAGTTGGACAGTTTGGGACAGCTGCTCAAGCCCCCATGCTTTGGAGAACTCCACAACAGCCTCCTTTATCATTTTATAGATAGGACCTAAGGGGCCCCAAGAAGCCCAGTGAATTACTGAGGAACTGATGTGGGGTAGAAGCAGTAGTTGGGCCCCCTGCATTCCCACTCTGATGGTGGGAGCTGGAACCTTACAACCTGAAAGCTTATTTTGCTACACCACAAGGCCCATCTCTCAGACCACTGTGGTCCTCTCCACCATGGTAGAGGGAAGTGGAGTTCCTAGGCCCATGGCACTCTGTTTCCTGCTACTGCTGTGCAGCGGGCTGGGAGATGGACGGCAGAACAGAGCAAGCTGCTGGGTCACTCTGGCTCCTGCTGGTGTGGTGAGCGTGGGAAGCCTGATCCTCTGCTGTCACTTCGCAGGGGGTGGAGCAAGGGCAGAGCTTGGGCGGTGTCCCTAGCGGTCTGCGTTGGAGGTTTGTCCTGTGCCTTCTGCCCGGTAGGGACACCCCCAGAGAAAGGCCCGGATGTACAAAAGGAGTGAGATAATGTGATATTGGCTGTCACAGCACCTAAAATGTAGGTGAAAATCACCTTTATGATTCAAAAAGCCTGAATTAGGAGCCTAAGCATGTATGCAATAAAGAGGGAGAGACAGGGGCCTTAAGTATGCTTCACCAAAAACTAACCAACCAACCAGCATGCTAGGCAGGGAACTGCCTGAGATAGCCAATGGGAGATGCTGATGGCATGGTTATGTGCTAACCCCCTCTTTTTCACAGACATTGCCTATGCAATTTTTGCAAGAAGCCAAAAATTCTGGAAGGATCTAGAATGTGGTTCAAGTTACCCCTCTACCTGAGCCAATAAGTCATTTGAAGATGCATCTTCCTCCTCTTTAGTGAGCTCTCTATAAATATTCTGATCCAGGGTTTCCCCAAACTCTCCTGTGAAGTTGTTGCCCTCTGGATTAAACAATTAAAGTAATTTGCATAGGGGAACGAGGGGCTGAGTCTGTCATAGCCTGGGTGAAGGACAGGACTAAAGACTAATAGGATTCAAAAGATAGCTAGACATATTCATGGAGGATTGGTCCATCAATGGCTGTTAGCCAGGATGAGCAGGAATGATGTCCCTAGCCTCTGTTTGTCGAAAGGTGGGAATAGGCGACAGGGGATGGATCATTTGATTACTACCTGTTCTGCTCATTCCCTCTGGGGCACCTGCATTAGTCACTTTTGGAAGACAGGAAACTGGGCTATCTGGACCTTTGGTCTGAGCCAGTATAGCCATTCTTATGGGTGAGTGCCTTAATCACAGGCTATATAGTCATTCCCATAATAAACTATCCCATACACCTATGGTTATAGCACAAACTAGAGAGGTGGAAATCCCTCATCAAGTCTCTTCTCCCACTGTTTTGGGGGGGGTACTTGAAGTGGGTGTCTGTCACATCCTAGATGAATTATCTAACTGTTGGTCTAAAAGTTACAATGGATGTTTGCCTCCAGCCATTTTGTTTGAATGTTCCCTATGAGGTTTAATCTAGTAGTCATGTTCTAAGGCATCTACTGGATTGGACCCCTCAAGTAAGTTAGATAGCCAAATGCCTATTTTCCTTTGGTTTATGAATTGCTCTAGGGCTTAAGTGGGAGATCAGAGTCAGGGTGCCTAGAGGCAGAGAGCAACATGCATGATCTAAAGCAGAAATGAAGCATTTCCAGAGTTTGGTGTTAGCTGATGGGGCAATTTTGTGCATTTCTGAAGAACCTAAAATGAGGCCTTAAGCACCTAACTCTTTTTGTGCATCTGGGTCTTATTGCTTAATATTTCAGGAGATCATTTCTGAAAAATTGGGTTTCTTGAAGATTTTGATCATTATTGTGTTGTTGGGCCAGAAAGCTGAAGATAAGCTTCTCTCTCTTGAAATTTATTGTTAATTGAGTTTGATTTTTCAGTCTTAATTAATTGATTAATATTAATGGACCCATCTGCTGCTCCAATATATAGAGAACAACAACGGTAAGAATAATTGATATGAAAATAGTTTGCGACATTGGTTGTGGGAGTAATTAACTAGCAACTTGTATTCAGCACTATGAAAACTAAGCTCATGTATGTTTTAATTTTTGAGAAATCTTATGCACTCTAAAATAAATGTATTAATTAATCACCACTACTGTTGTTGCTGGCACAATTTCCTAAATTACTAATATAGTAATTTTATGAGAGATTTTTCCAGCACTGATATCTCCTTAACTGCAAACACAGTTTGTAGCATTTGGACTATGTGAATTGGAGGTTTGATTTTGTAATCTTACCAGGCCCCTAATGAACTTAAGGCTTCATGATAAGAATGAGCTTCATCCTAAGAATGAGTTGTTTATGCACAGTTTTCAAACCTAAATTTAATTTACTTTATTCTAAAAATGAGCAATTTAAATACAGGTTTACAGTGCACAAAAAGTGTCTTGGTGATTTTCAAAAAATGCAAAATCATGTGATGCTACTAAAAATGGCAGAATGTATATTTAATCGTAAAACACCCTTTTACCTCAATACCTTTCAACACAAAGACTGGGCTCTTCTAGAAACACCACTGGAATAACCATCATGTGGGGGAAAAGACACAAGAAATTGGAGATGCATCACTGATTTGAGCTATCATAGCACATATTTTGGTTATTAATACCCAGCGCTGGATGTGCTTTACCCTATTTACAAACATGTCTTTTACTCAGAAAACAGGCTGAATTTTCATAACACCATTATTTTGCGTTGGGTGATATATATGGTAGTGCAGGTTGAACCTCTCTAGTCTGTAACGTTTGGGACCTGACCAGTTCTGAACGAGAGGTCAGTATTGTCTAGAAGCATTACCAATGCTTCCACTGCTTACTGTGCTGTTAGAGTACATTTAGGAAATTAGAGCTAAATTACAGCACAGAACACTGAGAGCTAGGACTGGTGGCTGTAAATAAACTTTATGGGATTGTGGGAAACTTGGCCACACCCATGAGAAGTGGACATCCAGCTAACTAAAATCATTCCGGATGATGGATATTTCTGGACGAGAGAGTTCTGGATTATTTACTATTTATCCAAATGTAATTTGAAAGTGAAAAAAGTATCAAAAAATGTAATATACTGTGTTGCATTTATTAGCTTTGTACTGAGGACTAAATTTACTTGATGTAAATCTGGAAGAGGGGAAATATTGTTGAGGTTACTCTGAACTTATATTGGCACTGCATATACAGAATCTAGCCAAGAATCTGTTAAAATACCCAAACACAGTTTGATAAATTATACAATATTAAGTTTTGCATGCAGATTTTTGCTGCTTACACAATATTGGAAAAAAGCACTACAAAGGAAAGGACCCATAGGACCACATACAGTTATTTTTTTGTTTCTTACAGGGAATGAAGTCATAATATGCCTAGAAAGGCAGATTGTTGAGATTTCCCAGGAGTTACATATTTATACCTTATTTTGCTAATTTAGCTCTTAAATTCTGTTAATTCCTCCATTTCACTTCTTAAATTAAAACTGTTATCTGAGACTTACATTAAAAATTGTGGAACACATAGAATTTGATACCATAGACACTCACAATTTGAAACAAATATAAATTATGGGTAAATTTTTGCTCACTTACAGCAACGTATTATACTTGCATTGTCAGTACCAGTGTCCCTACATGTTATCTAGTTCATAGTGAGATTTACATTTCTTTGCTTATATTTAGAATAATAGAATCTCAGGACTGAAAGGCAGGAATAAATATAATCAAAATCATCCTACACGGGTGTTTGTCACACCTGCTCTTAAAAATCTCCAGTGATAGGTAGTCCACAATTTACCTGGCAATTTATTCCAATGATTAACCTCCATAAGAGGATGTTTTTCTGCTGTACAACCTAAACTTCCCTTGCTGCAATTTAAGTCCATTGCTTCTTATCCACTCCTTAGAAGTTAAGGAGAATATTTTCTCTCTCTCCTTGTAATAACCTTTTATGTACTTGAAAACTGTTATCATATCCCCTCTCAGTCTTTCTTCTCCAGACTAAACAAATCCAGTTTCTTCAATATTCCTTCATAAGTCATGTCTCCTAGATATTTAATACTTTTTGTTTTTCTTTGTACTTCAGATTTGTTCATATCTTTCCTGAAATGTGGCCTCCAGATCAGAACTTGCAAACACCATCAATTCTGAGTAGTTCTGCCTGCAGAATGACTGCAGAATTCAATCCAGTCATTTTTAAATTGGTGAACAAGGGGATTATGTGTATTATTTTTTATAAATATCATATACAACTTAGTCTCTCCATTTCAATTATTCTACATCAAACAAGGCAATTAATAGGAAACAATCAGAAAATGAAACATTTGCAAAGATAAGGTATAGTCCAAAAAAATCAAGGGTCTTTAAAGGAACAACGGCTGGACCTATGGATTGGGGAATGCCTCTGTCTGTCTGCAACCTGATTTGCAAAGTTTATTTTTCCCTGACTTAAATCCAGCATCAGAGAGAACAGTAAAACCTGAAAGATGAGGGGCTAAGCAGAAATGGAGGGTGTAGAAGGCTAATAGCAGCCTAGTGGGTGAGTATTCAATAGACATAGTCAGGGAAAGAGACACAAGTGCTGTAGATACAAAGTCATCTTCTCCAACTCCACAGATGGAGATACCTGGACTGAAAGAAATCTACACCAGCTTGAAAGAAAAAAATATGATGTAGGCAAGACCCTATAGATAGAGCCCTGTGAAAATACAAAATCTGTATCTACATCCCATAGCCTCAAAAATGAGCTGTGGATATAAAGCGAATATCCACACATGTGCAGGGCTCTACAAATACAGATTTTCTTTGTTGTAACCCTGTGGTCTGCATGCTAAGTTTCTTTGGGTGAATCAATAATTATTTCTCTTGAAGCAGCAATTTTTGAGTCACGTTAATCACCTGTTGTCACAGACTTTTGGTCTAAAAGAACACAAAGGTGTCCAAAGCTCTTTTGGGGCTATTGAAGTAACATTGGTCAGGAAACAGAGGGCCTGTAGTACATAAAACCCATCCCAAAGAGGCTGGACAACATAGCTCCACCCAGAAATTAATGAAAGTAGTGAAACCTGTCTCCTGAGTGATGCATGCAAGAGGAACAAAAAGAGGATCTAAACCTTAGCACAGCCTGTATCCATGCAAATTACATTGTAATGCTTTTCTATTCATGTTCATGGTGGATGGGCTGTCAGATTTCAGGGAATTTATCATACTGATTCACTTTTAAGATGGTCTAAAATCTCATTAAGGCTGGACATATTGCCATCCCTGACATTCACACTAATGGGCATGAACAGACATGCTTGAATTACAACAGAAACCAGGCCTCTCACAAAGCATTACATAAAACTCCACTGACCCTTAGTTGAAGTTCAAAGTTTGGATAACCATGTTCCAATTATGGATCATTTTCATGATATGCCTGTGTACTTCTGGGATGCATCTGAGATAAATAAAACTAGAAGTCCTAAAAAAGCTTGTACTTCTGTCAGCCTATTTTTTTTTCAGATTCAAGAGGTGCCTTTCAGTGAAATCTCCAAAAGTTTCAGAAGTTTGATCATCATTAATCATAAATATCTGGATCTCACCAGAATTTAAAATCAAGTCTTTTAAAATTAATGAACTAAAACTATTGCCACTAATGGCTTAGAAATTCTTTTTTATGTTTATTTTGTCATGTATCTCACATTGAAAAAAAATCTACATATCCGCACTCCATTCTATATAGATGGTTCTTATTCCTATAGTATGTGAGAGCCTCACAATCTTTAATGTAGGGAAACATACAATAATTTACAAAGTCCAAACTAGTACACTTATCTCTGAACCATTTTTAATCCCCCCCTTCACCCACCATAACTTTTCTCTTATTTTCTACATTTGTTTCCTTCTGCCCTCCATCCTATTGCTCATTTTATCTTTTCTTTATCCACTTATCTTACTTTTCCTCTCTCTCTCATTGTTACTCTCTCTTCCTCTCATTATGCTCATCAGGCATCTAATGAAGTTTAAATTAGAACATCTATCTATCTATCTGATTCTGTTATTTCCACTCCAGCTCATCTGAGGAACTGGGTTTTACTCACAAAATCTTACCATTCTATATATTTTCGTTAGTCTGAAAGATGACACAGGACTTCTTGGTGCTTTTTAAGTTAGAACAGTTTGTTTTGTTGGTAGCCCCATAGCACTGAATTTCTGAATGCTCAGAATAAAATTGTTAATAACATATGCATAGGAAGCATAAGGAAAGAATGTAAATCATGTTTGTTTGGATTCCTCATTAATAGTAGCTAGTTTTAAAAAAGGTATTGTACTGGACTGGAGCACAGGCTTAACCACAGATGTTCCTGGACCACAGAGTCCAAGTATAGGGAGGTCTGGCATGAGGCAGAAGTGTAGTGGGGGGAAGGAGGTGGCTGTGGACTCAGCCGGAAGCCCTGAGGGTGGGTGGCATAGAGGGGAGATCTGGCCCTAGTAGGCGGCTGTCAGCAGATGTGCAGCTCTGGCCCTGGCTGTGGAGCTCCAGTCCTGGCTATGGAGCTCCATCCTGGTGGCAGCCAGGAAACTCCAGCCCCAGCAGCAGCGGGGTCAGCAGCAGCTGGAGAGCTCTAGCCCAGGGAGTGATGGCTGGGCAGGCAGCAGTCGGGGTGGGTGGAGCCTTAGCTGGAGGGAGAGGGGACAATAATGTTTTAGCATGGGCCAGGAGTGGAGAGACTTTCCCTGGTCTGGCAAATCCTCTCATTTGGGATTGGTCAACTGCTGCATCTGGGAGGTCCAACCTGTAGTTGAATTTTTTTAAAGGTATCTAAAATTCCATAGAGTCACTTCTGTGATACCATCCTGCAAGCCAATACAATTCTTCTTTCATGTTATTCCTTCCTCTGGGTTCCTTCTGCCATCTCAGTTTCTATAGTTTAGACGTTATGCTCTTCAGGACAGACCATTTTGTATCTCTTAGGTAGAGTGACCATATAACCTGTTTTGGTTAGAACAGCGGTTCCCAATCTTTTCCAGGTGGGGACCCATTTTAACAATTCAGGAAGTCTTGGTGACCCAAGGCAATTCAAAAACGGGGGGAGGAGGAAGGGCAGAGTCACCTGGGGAGACACTTGTTGACCCTTTTGAAATATAATGGCTACCCATATTTGGGTCCCGACCCATAGGTTGGGAAACCCTGGGTTAGAACCATTCCTTTTTAAACCCTGCCCCGCTGCCCTGACTTTTTTTGGCAAAAGTGAGCATTTGTGCTGGTTGCTTCTGCCAACTTGATTAGTTGGCAAGAGCAAATGAGATAAATGCCCACTTTTAAAAAAAAAATTTAGCATGCACATGAATGATAGGTGTGTGTGGGAGACACTTGTGGGGAGGCAAGACTCCAGCAGGGGCCACGAAGGGCTTGAGCAAGCAGCAATGTCAGCCCAAGACTTTGGGAAATATGGTCATCCTCTCTAGTATGTGCATCGCTGCCTTCCTCCCATTGGGGAGGGGGGTTCAGGTGACTGGCTTGAACTGGTCCTAGATGGGCGGGTAGTTGAGGAGCAGCTCAAGCCAAACCTGCATAGAGATGGGAGGTCCAGCCTCATGGTTTGTCCTATTTTGCCTTTGGGAAATATGGTCACCCTATTCTTCAGGGCTAAACACGTTATCCCACTTAACAAAAAACCCAGCAACCACATAATTCCCCCTACACATTTAAAACACTTTAGGTTACATTTGGGACCTAACCACATCCCTTTTGCCAACTCCTATTTGGATAATTCTGTGCTCCAGCATTAGACCAGGAACCAATTAAAGACACATAGATGGAAATGGAAGGAGATTTTCATAAAAGGAATCAAGGTCATGATCTAGCAGCAGAAGTAGAATGGGAATATTTTATAATAGCTGAAAATCACTTTGAACATATTTTGCTTTGATGCATGAGCTTGGTCATCTTTGTCTTTTCATTCAGAGGGGGCAGAGCTGGTGGGGTGCGTACAGAGACCACATGCCCACACAGAGGCCATACTCCTGCCCTCACTGAAGTCAACGGCAAGGCTGAAATTGACTTCACAAGTATTAAAATTTTTAATATCAGTGTCACAGCTCTAATCTGACTACTTTGTGTATGAAATGCAGAAAAAAACCCTTTGTTTCTTAGAAGTAAATGTTTTCTGGTCAACTGAATATTAAGTTCTTGAAACGATTGAAGTCAGAACCAATTCACACATTTATTTTTAGTAGATTGGCTGTGAATATTTCCTCTCATTTGAGCAAATGAGATATAAATCTCTCTGGGTAAACAAGAAGCCCCCACATTTTTAATTCAGTGCCATGCAGATAACAGATCCAGGAACTGCTTGTTTATTACACCGTCTGTTCTGATGATTTCTTGTCAGAGATAAAATTATCTTTTATACTGTGAGCATGAGGGATCACAAAAATTGATGCTTACCTGGTGCAGGTACCACCATTGCGACATGGATGATAATTACAGACAGGAACATTGCAGTTCTCAATGTTCCTCCCACTTAGGGCCTCATCGATGATAAATAGTTCTTTGTTGTTTACTTGAAATTCCCTAATACAGCCTCTGTAGCCATGAATCTCCCCTGCATTCTGGTGAACCACAGCTTGAGCAGGGGGAACATTTCCAAGGAAGATTGATCCAAAGGTGCTCTGCAGAGTCCCAAGAGAAACTGTCAACAAAAGGCTTTTTACAACTGTTTTCTGACTCTGTGATGTGTCTATGACTAATTAAGGAATAACAATACAGTGCTCATGACAGTACATGTGAATGATACAAGTTCATAAATTACTGCTAGATTATCATTAACCCCAAGTCTGGAAGGCACAAAGTGAATGAACTGGATCCTCAAAGAAATAGTGAATTGAGATGAATGCTAGATGGCTTTTGGGACTCTCTTTTGAAGGAAGGAGAAACACACCTGTCTGTAGAAGGGTATTGCACAATTAAACACACTATGTTGATTTTATAACTTTACTACCGGGCACTGGCAATTGTTTAGCTATAGTGTGTTCACGTACAGTAAGGAGATCCCTACAAGATGATCTTATATCACTGTAAAAAACCCTTATTCATAAACAGTTGCTTTTCAAAAGAAAAGTAAACATTTAATATTTAATAGTCCCTTCAAATGATCTGAACATGATTTGAGCAGGAAGGAAAAAGGAATTCAGTGAAAAGGAGGGGAGGAAGCTGTAGTAATAGGAAACTTCAGTAATAAACTTAATTCAAAAGAGCCTCCGGTCCTTGGCCTACATTTTCACTAGTGATTTTGCATGACTTGAGTTTTCGGTGCACAACTAGAGACACTTTAAAAGGGGACTGATGTTTAGAAGGAGAATGCACTGCACTTTCTAAAAATCAGGCTCCTTAAAAGATTCTCTGGTGGGGTACCCAAAAATGGGGGCACCCCCAAATTATTAGTAAGTTATTGAACTGTAGGGCCCTGTTTGAATATTGGTTTTATTGAAATATGACTAAACTATTTCAGTTAATATAAGAACTGAGCTGAAGAGTCACTGGTCACTCAAACTGAAGAGACAGAGAGTGTCACACAGAGAGAGGTCTCAGAGGAGTAGCTGTGCTAGTCTGTAACTTAAAAAAACGCCAATGAGTGAAGGTCATAGTCAGAAACAGGGTTGAATGAAGAGTTCCTGGAAAGAGGCAGTTCAAAAGATGGGAGGCTTTGGATGATTCTGAGTCTTTTGAAATCTGTTTGTAACCAATTGAAATTTAAAAATAGAACAAAACCCCTAATGCTTATTGGACTGAATTTATTTCTTCAGTTGATTCTTATTCCATCTCATATGTTTACCAAATATATACTGCCCTCAGCTCACTGTCCATTTGACACCATACCTGTTATACCACTTCACACTCAATGAAAAATTCACAGGATTACTCTGCTTACATATTCATTCAGGCAAGAAAATAAGAATTTATAAGATCTCATCAGTACAGTTTATCTGTCATAGTATGGAGCACATGCATGCACAATGCCCACTATTACAAATGAAAGTACTTGCATAAATCAAAAGGAAAATAAGTATACCACAATGTGTTTCAAAGGAAAATTTAATTTATTATTATATGCTTTTCAAGATGTCCATCACTATAGTATCTAAGTGCTAATAATGGTAAGAAACTAGGAAGACAAGAAGAGCAGGACCTCACTGAGTGATACGCAATTCATGCATCGTATAATTTTATTTTACTTCTCCCTGTATTATTTTTATCACAACTTGGCTATGTTGACTATCTCAAGTGAAATGTGGATATTCAATAAACCATGAATACCTGCTGGTATTCCTCTGCCTATAGTGCCTTTCATTCAGAGAAGAATGGAAAAAATAAGTCTCCTGGAGCACAGTTAAAATTAAATTGGGTTTCTCATGTGAAAAGAGTTCAGAGACATTAGCTTAGCACTTGTCAGCTTCATTCCATATCACAAGTCCCTTTCCCCGACAAAGACATAATTCAGCATAGTTTTGGACAAGTCTTTTAAAATAGCAATTGCAGACAGACATTGTCTCCTTCTAGCTAGTCTCTTGTAAGAACTGAGCAAGGCATTTGGCTCTGGAAGGTAGGCAAGTACAATTTATAAAAGAAATGGTAAGATACTAGCAATATGATCATGTTTTTATTGCAGTCATTTTGCAGGACTACTTTCCACATGGTCAGACACAGTGCACAATAAAATGGGCTCAGTACATTTTCTTCAGGGTCTAGGGTCAATCATTTAATCACCATATTGTAATCATTCAAATATAGGCCAGTTTAAGGTATTACCTGCTTCTGCTGTAGAAAGGTCCAATTGTGAGGCAAAATTGACCCAGCTGAAGAACATTTTTAAAGCACAGTGCTGGTGGAATTCACATAAGTCTTGTTAATAACACAACATGCTTAATGGAAGGACTTTTCAAACACTAATTTTAAAATGCTCCTCTCCCTTGGCAGTCTGAGAAGTGGGGAAGGAAAGAAAACCCAGGGAAAGAAAACCCTTCTGTCTGGGAAATAAAACCCTTGGGCAATTTAAGGCCAGTACTCCTCCTTGTGAGCACTAGTCTTCTTGAGGTCTTGAAGTGGAGAAGTGAAGGGCTCTGTGGGCATATCTAGACTACACAGAACGGTCGAAAGAGGATATGCAAATTCAGTGAGAATTTGCATATCTTCTTCTGATCGCACTTTCGAAAGCGATTTTTTTTGAAGTTTATGCAGCTTTTCTACGGGGGGGGGGGGGGGGGGGGGGGGAGGAGTTCTGCCAAAAAAGCCATGTCTAAACTAATTTCACTTTTGAAAGCTCTGCTTTCAAAAATGTGATCAGAAGACGATATGCAAATTCTTGCAGAATTTGCATATCCTCTTTCGACCATTCTACATAGTCTAGATGAGCCTGTGGCTGAGTGTGTAAAGCCTATTGGTTCATGTAAAGGGCTTTATAAGCTCTTTCCCCTGCTTGAGAATGGCATTCTGGGCCAGGAAAGAGAATGTGGCAAGTTCCTCTGCTGCCTGTTACATGCAGCCCTGTGCCTACCTGTTACATGCAACTCTGTGCCCCTCACCAGCCCACAGGTATCCAAGGACTATTTGGATGACAATAGGATACTAACAAGGACAAGCTGCAAATCATCCCCAGAAGTGCAGTGATAACAGGACCCAGAGCTTTTAGCTTGCAAGGGTGACCAGATGTCCCAGTATTAAAGGGACAGTCCTTATATTTGGGGCTTTGTCTAATATAGGTACCTATTAGGTCCCCCTCATCCTATTTTTCACACTTGCTATCTGGTCATCCTACAGGAATGGCATGAACCCTGCTTGCCTTATGGAGAAACAGAGGAAGAAGACAGTGAATTCATGTATATGTCTCTCTTCTGGGATTTCTCCTGGGTGGTGAGGGGGGCAGGATAGTTGATACCCTGACTGTGCTCATTCCCACCTCCACCAAGCTGCGAAGGGCAGGAGGGAGAAATAGGGAAGTATCAGGAACTCGGTGGAATCACTGACCTGAGGGTAGGCAGAGGGTCTCTACACTGTGAGCTTGTGAGGAGTCCCTGAAATTAAGGTGCTTATAAGGTTCCCCTAGGGCAAGCATTGTGCAAATAGGCCCTGGTGGTTGCACAATGTTGCATTTCCTGGCTTCTGCCCTTCTCCTGAGAGAGCTAGGAGCAAGACAGTAAGAAGGTGAGGCGAGTTAGGACCTTTCCCGCGAGCTGAAATCACTGATATATGTGTGTGTGTGTATACGCATACATGTGCATGCATGAGTGCACACACATAGGGATAGTTAAATAAGGGGAAAGTTAGTGATTGCCCAACCAGAAATTGCATATTGCATAACTTGAGTTATTCTGGGAAAATGATCCTGGCTGTCATTAGAGAAGGAAATATTAACAATCTGAGACTGTGGTAGAACTTGGAAGAACAAGCCAAACAGTTTACTGCTGTCCACTGGTGGCAGGAGCCCAGTGCAGGTAATAATTCAGGAGAAGTCTGGTTCCTTGGTAAACTAGAATTGGAAGTGGATCAGGAGAACACATTTAAAAAAGGTGGGAATGTGGCTGGGCGCCTACAGTATGGAGACAGCCACTTTCTCACATATATTCAGCCCTCCTCTGAATGGAAGGCAGTACTGTCTCATAAGAAAGGCTAAAATTAATACATAAATGGGTATTTTTAATCAATAAGTTTTGCCTGAGTAACTGAAAAGACAAGATAAATTAATACTAGTTAATACTGAGAATCTCCTATGAGAATAATGAGAGTATATGTTGGTGTAATGATTTTAGCAAGTGGCTACATTTTGTATATGATATTTTGCAGGCTCACCTGAGATGCAGGATATGACACAAAAACTCTGTGTTGTACAGGAGGATTTCCATCTGCAGCCATTTTAATCATACAATAACCTCCAGGACTGCCAACAGGCAACATATAGCTGGAAGGAAACAGAAGATCTCATTATTGTTCAAGCTGTTGACAGCAGAGTGTTTGAACCTCACACAGCAAGGGCAGACTGAAAAAGAAGCTTTTGCCTCCATCGAAGATGACCCTCTCTGGGCAATAACACCACCAGAAGTTTTCTGACTGTGTGGACTTAGAGAGATAAAAGATGTACGTGTCTTTTTAATGTCCTTCTTTTATATGCCTTACAACTGTTTCTGACTCCAGTGATTGAAATGCATATAGCAAAGACAGAGGAAGAAGAGATCTTTACATGTGTAAGTGGGTACTGATAAATTGTAAGTGCTAACTGTTGTTGACATATGGTCTCCTGAGTGTAGGGGATTGTTGGACAAGTAACATCAATGCTGAATGATGCTGAACTCCCTAGGTGGAAATTTCTCTTTCCTGGCCCACAGGGGAAAAGGAAATGGAATAAGAAATGAAAGGATGAATACCTCTGAGCAGCTAGATTACACTGTGATATAGTTATCGCTACTCAAGAAGCATGCTATTAATGTAACTCTGGTACTGAGCTTCAGAGATAAAGAAGAATATAAGGCTAAGGGAATTTGCAAAGTACATGTTAGGAACATTCAATAAGATATTGAGAATTTTCAAGTATATTTTATATGATCAAACACTATGTACATTATCAATAATACAAATTCTTTCCTGTAAGATGGCACTCATGTACATTAATTTTCACTCAAAAACTTATTATTACGATAATGACAGAATATGAGAAAATTAGCTGTTAGCTTATTTAAAAGTGAGCTGTGTTCATTCAGCAGAAGCACCTCTCCCTTCCC
This sequence comes from Apalone spinifera, assembly GCA_030068395.1. Classification (NCBI taxonomy): domain Eukaryota; kingdom Metazoa; phylum Chordata; order Testudines; family Trionychidae; genus Apalone; species Apalone spinifera. The sequence goes on along the minus strand of CM057847.1, from coordinate 140,762,663 downwards.
CCCATTTGCATCCTGCTTGATCGTGAATTTTCATGCATTTTAAATGGAAAGAAAGTATGATGCATCCCTTTGAAAATATATAGTTTGGAAAGCATATTGAAGACTTACCAACTATAAAGCAAGGACAAATGTCAATACTACTGAGCATGATAAAGTTTGCAGATTGAGACACTTAAAAATGAAAAAAAAACCCCACATATTACACAAAAGAATTCCTAAAAATCCTGAAACTACACCTCTTGTGATTTTAACACTTCCACTGCCAGAATTTCAGTTGCTAAATGAATAAATTAATGTGGAAGATGTCAATAGGCTGACTGAATGGTTTTGAATTTTGCAAGCTGTTATTCTCTAGTGCAGTTCAAGGGATGGATGAAGTTTCAGATTAGTTATTTAAAACAAACTAGTATACCTGTTCTCGAGTGAAATAGTATGTACTGGCAATTTAGGGTCTGAACTTTCACTATTGACTTAAATGAGAATGTGATGAGGCCTCTAACTAAGAAGTAATTTTCCTTTTTTATTTGTGCATCAGTTTTCCTGTCTGCATGGATTTTTGCACAAGAAGCTTTTTTCAGAAAAGATCTTCCAAAAAAACTTCTGGTGCAAGAGTGCGTCCACACACAAAAGTGCATCAAAAAAGCGATGTGCTTTTGTGAAAGAGAGCTTCCAGACTGATTGGACGCTCTCTCGCATAAAAGGCCACTCAGAACCACTTCAGCTAGGGGTTTAAGTCACCAGTTGCTTCTGAGTGCTGGTGCTGGAGCCTTGCAGAGACACGTGCTTAAAGGGACCCCCGGATAGCCATTTCTCTGCTTCTGCTGCCTGCTTACCTAACTCTTCGAGGGACAGCAAGTATTAACAGTGCCTGCTGTGGTTTTCTTTTCTGGACACCATGGCTACGTCTACATTGGCGCGCTTTTGCGCCAAAGGTATGCAAATGAG
>CM057847.1:140722546-140760021 GCA_030068395.1 Apalone spinifera | reverse complement strand
CATGTTCTCTGTCTGCTTGAGTCCTTCAGTTACATAGTCACACAGGAAAAGATGTGATCTTCCAGGAAGGAGAGTCTCATCCCATTGTGGCTTTTTAGGTCAAAACTAATGATATACATGTCACCTGGTAGCCAACAATCAGTGCAGATCTTGGAACACAGAACTTATGTGCTTATGGAGAGAAACCTTCCTTATCAAGTAGGCTGTTGCATTCTGCACCTGCTGCAGCATCTAAATGGATTTAAGATGTAATCCACATTATAGTAATCCATATCTAGAGAACAAATGCTTAATTACAGCAACAAGTTCCATCAATACCATGCCAATGGAAAAATAGAACCACAATATTGGTCAATCCAGTGCACACTGGCAATAAATCTAAGTGCAAGCAAATTAAGGACACAAAGAAATGAAGTGAGACAAACAAGTCACTATAGCAAAAACAAGGTCAGTTAGCACACCACTTACAGAACTAGAAATTGCACCCCTGTCTCCTGCCTGTCAGTCGAGTACTCTGTCCACTTGCCCACACATTACTTGAAAAATACTAATACCATTTTCTTCAAATGTTAATATTTGTTCCTTTCTCAATGACTATAAAACAAATCATATTTGAAGTCTCTTTCTTTAGCTCTTTAAATGTATATTAATAAAAGACTTACAGTTAGAACATATGGGGAGAGTGAATACTTTTCACATTTACATTACCACAAAATAACACAATAAATGGTTCTATTATGCTTTGGAAAGATAGAGACCATGGAAAGCTTCAGCCCAAAAGAGAGCTGTCTTCAAAAATTATGAGTAACTGAAAAATGGGGACTGGTGTTGAAATTATGTCTCAATCTTCACTATTGCAATGGAAAACAGACCCAAAAGAGAAAATAAGAGAACTCCTCTTGTCGTTACCTACAGTTCACAACTCAGACCTCTCCAACGTATTATACACAATCTACAACCCATCTTGGAAAATAATCCCTCACTCTCAGAGGCCTTAAGAGAAACACCTATTCTTGCTTACAGACAACCCCCTAACTTGAAACGCATTCTTTCTGATAACCATGCCATACAACCACATCATAAGCCTCCAAGAACCCAGCCCTGCCACCAAAAAAGATGCCAACTCTGCCCACATATCTACATTGACGAATTCATCACTGGAGCAAACAACATAAGCCACAAAATCAAAGGGTCATTTGGCTGCACATCTAATAATTTGATCTATGCCATCAAATTCCAGCACTGCCCCACTGCTGTATATATTGGACAAACTGGACAATCTCTGCGGGAAAGAATCAATGGTCACAAATCAGATATACGTAAAGGAAACACACAAAAACCAGATGGTGAACATTTCTCCTTACCTAACCATATTTTAACAGACCTGCAGGTGGCTGTCTTGCCACAGGCCAGCACCGCAAGCCAAATACATAGGGAAGAATTAGAATCTCACTTCATGCAGAAATTCAATTCACATGCTAATGGACTCAATAGTGATATGGGCTGGCTAGGACACTACCTACTTCATAACCACCGAGGTGATAACAGCTCTTTGAGTGGTATCCTTCCTGTCTTAGCATCTATCTATTTACTTTGATCTACTTAGGTTTAAGTACCCATTCTCCATATACTTCATGATGCTCTGTCTCACACCTCCCTTCCTTTTTTCTTTTTTTCTTTTTCTTCCCCTTCTTCTTCCTCTCTCCTATTTATTTCGAGTTTTCATATCCCCTTATCATAACTCTGGTCATCTGAAGAAGTGGGCTGTGCCCATGAAAGCTCCTGATACCGTCTACATGTTTTGTTAGTCTATAAAGTGGTACCCGACCATTTGTTGTTTTTTTCAGTAACAAACTAACTCGGCTATCCCCTGTAGCTACTATAATATAGACATACAATTACAAATATATAATTGTTTTTATAATTTAAGAGAAAAATGCATTAGAACTTTTCTGCAGTATTGCAGTATAACGTGTAGGCTTAAACTGGAGCAAGGGAGGTTTAGGTTGGACATTAGGAAAAATGTCCTAACTGTCAGGGTGATTAAACATGGAATAAGTTGCCTAAGGAGATTGTGGAATCTCCATCTCTGGAGATATTTAAGAGGAGGTTAGATAGACATTTATCAGGGATAGTCTAGATGGTACTGGGTCCTGCCAGGAGGGCAGGGGACTGGATTTGATAACCTCTCGAGGTCCCTTCCAGTTCTAGTGTTCTATGATTCTATGTGTGTCTCCAAATACCTTTGCATCAGAGTATCATGAAATGATGTTGAAACATTTTCCTTACAACTCAGAGAACAAATTAAGGCCCTAAATCTGCAGCTGCATGTGTGCAAGTGGATTCTTATGTGTATCTCATTGGAGGACTGAGGCCTAAATCATCACAACAGGAAAGAAGACAAGTGATCTGACAATGATGATGTGTTCTCTTGACATTTTATAGCTTTATTTTTTCAAATAACCTCATTGGCCTCATGTGAAGGACAATGAAGAAGAAAGTGGCTAATCATCTCCACTTTTAAATTCTGAAGATTAAATTAGGTTTAGTTTTGAGTCTTCATGTCTTGTTTTAATTCTGAAGGCATTTCAGTGCATCTGCCTAATATACTTCTGTGAAATATTGCAATTCAATTTAAATCTAGCATATTTTTCCCTCCAGAGACAGAGACACAAAAGTATGCAATTTGATTTGTAAGATATATGGGATTTATTTGTCAGACACATTAACTATTTTGTGTACCACGCGAACACCACACTTATAATGAAATGAAAACCTTTACAGAATACTGGAAAAGTATAGTACAAGGTGCCTGCTGTACAATACATTTTTTTTTCAAAAATATGTACAGTAGGACTGGAGCCATGCATAGGCAGTACTTCTGTATGCAGTACATGGCAGGTCTGGTGCTGTACAATATACACTTTCACAGGTTCGAAACATGTGAAAGTGTTATCTCTTATCTCTTATCTCTGAATTTAGCTATTCTTCAACTAATGACCCTTCTCTGTCTGTTGAGGACTTTGCATACATTATTATTAAGATGAATAAACAAAGGGTTTCCTGGAGGGTTTATTTCTTTTCCAAAGACTCACGGATTTCATCAACAGATGCAAAATGTTAAATTATACACGCTAATTACATTACTGGTTAGATCCTGATTAATCACTTTAGCACTGAATATTGAATTCCTAATACATGAGTGCAGTATTTACCTAGCATTGCTTCTGGTACCAACTATAGGTGTTACTGTGTTAGTATAAAGATTGGATTGGATTAAATTTGACTTGGAACTGTTATTAAAATGAATCTTTTTAAGCCAGCTAAGACTGAGGCATTTTTAATTCAAATGTTAGCTGATATAATCTTGTTCAACCACATGTTTTAACTTAAACTTTGACAGTTAGCTCTGCATGCTGAGGAATGTGATGAGGGGATGATGCCTTTCTGTTAGCAGAAGTCACCAGGTGGCAGTAAAGGTACATGACAGAAAATGTGAATGTAAAATTCATATTCCCATCTCCTCTAGTCATTGGGAAGTCTAACTTAAGCCCTAATTGATAGCATGATTGCTTCAGCTTCCAGTTTATATCAAGGGAAACACAGCAAACTATTTTAAAGTAATTACATATTTGACAATATGGATGAGGATAGGTCCAGAGACATATGACTTTCCTAACTGCATTCATGCATTATAATTACCTAATGTAGTCATATAAGAATGGTAAATTTGTGGTTGTGCAATCATACTTAGAAAAATATTGTTTACATCAATTATGTTTTTCATACAGTGTTATCACCACAAATATATTTCTTTAGGTTTATCACTAAAATACAACAAAATTAAAATGACAAATTAGAATATATTAAAGGTCATGCATACAAACAACAGCCTCTGAACTCGTTCAAACAGAATTGACATAGCAGGATCCTCTTCTGATTCTATCAATAGGGATTTCACACTGCTAGTTAGCTAGAACATGCAGAAAGAATATTTCTAGCTTTTCCAAAAATGATAACACAATCCTTGTAATGTCTTTACAATTTTTGTCAGATGATTGGGATATTATATTTAGATTTTTCTGTTAATTTTCCCCTTGTAGTATATAAAGTCTCTAAATGTGCCTAATGACATAGCACTGAAACCAACAAGGCACTTTACCTGTAAAGTGTTGATATTAAAGAGAGGATTTGAAATGATTCCTGTGGAACACTGAAATGGTAGCTTCATTTACACCCTTGATTAACCAGAGCAGTTGTCAAGGGAACATCTAACCCATCTGTCAAGCCATACAGGAGAGTTTTCAAGAACGTGATTTTATTTTTGACTGCAAATTCATAAGTGTGAGAATCTATAGTGTGTTTACAGATTTAAAAAAATCTCCTGATATTTCCTCTCAAATACTTCTAGCCATTAATAAGATGGTAAATTTATCTTTTTTTCCCTAGAAAAGATGCCAACTTTATGGATGTTGCAGTTATATAATATTCCTGCCCCAACCTCTCCAGGGTAAATGTAACTTTACAAATGCTGCTGCCCTGGAATTTTTCACATTTGGCTTTAACCTTTTCTATTTCAACAGGGAATTCTTTTTAACATTTCTTGGCGGTTTCAAGCATTACATTAAAACAAAGAATTAAAAAATGAAATGGCTGACATTTTACTTGAACAGCCAGTGCAAAATCTGTTTCAACTCCCATCATTCACCACCAAATCTTAGATTTCCTGAGATTCATAAAGTGAGCTGTGCCTAGCTCTGGATAATACCAACAGGCAATAGAGGTAGCTGTGAACAGTAAGAGCTCAGAGTGAAATAAAACCAAAATGATTTGGACCCTTAATGCTGTGCCCCACGGGTAGAACTCTCTTCGTACAATTTATTATGAAAGGCAAATATTAGAGGAAAGGCATCTTACTGAACAAATTAGTAATAATAGACTTGGATTTCGATAAGGACCATTCTGGAAAAAAATGTAGGTCTTATAGTTTTGGCTGTGGAGACTCTTTGTGATTCTCTGGATTTAATCTCACAGTGTCAAAACATTTTTATTCATTGCGTCAAAACCAAACCAAACCTAACAAGCTATTGCAACAGTGCAGCATATTTCAAGATGTTTTGGATATAGCCATCATTTACATGCATGAAGGGCTTGCCCATGCAGATGGTTCTTAGGCACATATTCTGTCACCTGGACTTGCCCTGAGTAGTCCTTTACTCTTTAAGCAGTACCATTGAACTACCCAGGCAAGCATGGGTGGCAGACTTAGATCTTTAGAGTAGTCCATAGAAATCTACTCTATGCACATAGGAGAGGGTTCACAGAGACTAACAACAAATATAATTACTAATCTTCAAAGGAAACATGCATAGCTTATACTGAACTGTTTTCTAATATTTTTCAGGCTCTAAATAATTATTATTAGAATCTGCTGTGCTAATTCACTTGCACATAATGAACAAATGTACTGTAGCTAGGGGACAAATGATCTTACTTATCAACCTCCATGTGCCCATGGAGGCTGATGGTGTTTCTCTGGCAGTATATGCATTGTAGGAAATGCATTGGTGTTCTTGTCCTGTTACAAATGGACATTATAGGTCTCTGCTGTTGACTAGTGGGAAAGGACAAACTGTGTCAGAATCATGGGATTTTGTTTCATATTGTTATGCATAATGGACCCTTGTTCTTCCAATATGGACGTGTATATTTTATCTAGCTTTCAAGACAATGTAAACCGAAGTGATAACCACATAAGGTGTGGTACAACCTGAACAGCAACTTAGTTTTTTCTTTCTCAATCACAATTTTAAAAAAAGTATTCTGGAGTTATTATTTGTACACAGATGGATGGGAATGTCATCTTACACATCACCTTCAATAGCAATATTCCTTTTAATGATATGAAATATTTCCTATTTGCTTTTGGTTTCTGAGCTATTAAGATGGTACTTTTCTCCCATAGAACACTTTTAGATTTTTACAGGATTTTTGGATCATTTGTGGGCTATTGAAAACATTTCAGGCAACACTTCACAAACTACATGGAGGAATGAAGTGCAGCTGCCATACAATATTTACATTGGCACTCATAATTCACAGACAGGCTGCTTTGCATAGTATTGTCATAATTCTTAATAATAGATGCCTCTGGGTTTTTTTATTCCCTTCTTCCAAATAGATCTCTGCATAACAGCCAGATTTTTTTTAAAACGATGAACTGGAAAAGCTTCAGAAAAGATGAAATTGTAATAGCCCTCTTCCCTCACTCCTCCTCCACCGAGGAATATTCGGGTCAAGGCATCATTTTACAGTAAGAAATAATGCAATGCTAATAAAAGCATCACTACATTATCATATTAAATATATTTTCCAGATATTTTACACACTTCCTTATAAGGATATTATTTATTAATTATGGAATTTGATATTCAAAAGTCAGTATTTTCCTACAGAGACCTCTGAGTAACATCTGAATTAGTGCAGTTAATCCATATGATTGGAATAAAAAATAACTATGGCATCATTTATCAAATGTTTACTCTACAACAGCCATCACAACTTTCTCTGGTTTCAACGAATAATACAAACAAATATAACAATAAATAAGACCTGAAGCCCCTTGAGTTATTCTAGATTCACAGTGGGGCAATAGAAAAAAATGGGGCATGTGTTCCCAAATAACTGACTACATGTTGAGATTCCTAATGAAGTTCAGGACAGGTCTTTAGAAGGCCTGTTTTATTATTTTAATAAAGGCCAGAAGCTATATAGTACTGATCTTCCTTTAGTCCCATGGAAATCAATGGGGATTGAAATCTGCAGGATCAGGCCCTTGACTATTAGTGTTCTATGATAACATATTTTAAATACCAGTCTGAATTCCATATCTATGCACTGTAGGTTTACTGCTATACAAAGCTTTCTTTTATTTTCCAAATGGGACTGATGACTCCTGTGATGGAATTTCAGTGGCCAACACCTTCTGTTGTCTCCCTGCTTTATTCAAGGCTCTTTCTTCTAACCCTTACTTCACTTCCCTCAAGTCATTTATTTTTTTCCCATTCTGTTCCATTACATTTTCTTCTCTTTAGTCTGAGACAAATTGAGATATTTAATAGGGTAACAATCATTGAAAACTGGCCTGAGGTATAAATCACCAGCTTTCTTCTACTTCAGTTAGCTTTCCTTGGACTCTTTGCTAGGTTTATTGTTGCATCCTTTCACACAATCTAATAATCTAATAATAATGAATCTATGAATGACACAATAAATGCAGCATTTAATATGCCAAAATAATTAGAAGCAGAATGCATTCTATAACTTAGTAGTAGTATTAACATCAGAAATGAGTGCACTGGAAAGATGTTCTCACTCTAAAACCTTAGATTTAGATTAGATTTGTGAAAAACTGGATTTGCAATTGATATGACATTTTCTCCTCCTAAAATAATTCAGTCAATCATGAAGTAAACAAACAGCTGCATAACCCTTGTGATGGCTATAGAACAGAGATGTACTAATTAGTATCTCTTTCTTTTTATAGGACCAGATTCTCTACTACGTGTAGTGGGAGTTCCATGAGATATCATGCCTTTTTGTGTCCTTTAGGAAGGTGGTGCATGCAGTTATTTATGGCTGAACTCCTCTACTAGCCAATATAGAGGAGAAACAAGTCCTTTGTCCTGTCTTGTCCTCACTCTCTTCCTACTGGGAATGTCTAAACAGCAGGGCAGAATTTGAATTAAGCTATGCAACTTCAGCTATTGTTCAAATTGCATAGCTGAAGTTGAAATAGTTTAATTCAGGTTTTGGCTCTGTCTACCCAGCAGGAAATCGAAGGAAGAACACTCTTCCTTCGACTTCCCTTACTCCTTGTAAAATGAGGGTTACAGGAGTCGGAGTAAGAGTAAGAAGTCTTCAAGCTCAGCATTATTTTGAAATAATGGCTTACTGTATACACATACTCTTTGTTATTTCAGAATAACATCAGTTATTTCAAAATAACGCTACCGCATAGACATAGCCATTCAGTTTGATGGTGCTGTCAGACATAGGACAGCATAGAGACTACCATATTTTTTGTTCTTGTACCAGGAGTAGGTTCCAGCACCCGCATATATGGTCTGACTCCCATCTCTCCTATATTATGCAAATTATAAGTACATAAGAACATGCTGGGTTAGACCCAAGGCCAGTCTAGCACATTATCCTGACTTCTGACAGTGGCTATAACCAGGTGTCCCAGAGCTAATGAACAGAACAGGTCATCATTGAGTTATTTGTTCCTTGTCAATCATTCCCAGCTTCTTGCAGAACGAAGGTAAGGGATGCCATTCCTGCCCAATGGGAGGAGGAGTCAGAGATGGGAGTCAGACCAATGGCTAATAGCCATTGATGGATCTGTCCTCCATGAATTTATCTAGCTCTGTTTTGAATCCTGTCATAGTCTTGGCCTTCACAACATCTTCTCAACTTCCAGCCTTGACTCTGAATTATGGGAATAAAGCAGCAAAAGTATTCATACTTACACAGCACATCAAAAGCTGAAAATGTTAATATGGAATGTAATGAATCTAGATTTGCCAATATAGAAGGCAAAATTCTGGTCTTAGACCTCTATAATTCCATTAACTTCAAAAGGACTTCAGTGGTGTAACTCTGAACAGAATGTGGCTCATGATTTCACCTGTCCATCTGTAAAATGGGGATAGCACTAGGCTGTTTTGAGGATTAGTTAGTTAATGTTTGTGCAGAGCTCTGAAGCTGTGAAGTGCTACAATAGTGCTCATTATTATAATTATATTGCATTTATGCTCACGACACCACTGACAGTATGTATTGTTACAAACTTGAGACTGACAGTTGGCTTGAACTCCTGTGAACACCAGCTGTTCAGTTTTGAGTCTGAGGATAAACTATTTCTTAATTAGAAGGATAGGGAATACACGCTACTTTTGTGGGTATGCTCCCACTGTTATATTGGAATATGACAGACCTTTTCATGTGCCACGTGACATTTTTTTTGGTAGCTGAATTAGTGGAGTTGCTCTTTTTTTAGTAGTGGTTTCAGACCTATGTTTTGTTAGTCAATGGTCCAACTTCATGACTGAATATTATTACTGACAGTTCTAGTAGCATTATCCTATGTATCTGTATCAGTGAGAATATTTGCCACCTGTGAAGACAGTTGCCCTAGATCCTATCATGCTTTTCTCTAGCCTATTTCCAAAGACCTTTTGTCATTGACTCCACAACAATCTGATGCAGAATTATTGTGGTGTTCTCAAGATGGTGCACCTTCTATTTTGCACACCTCACTCCATATCCACCTCATCTCATTCTCTAGTCTTTTATTCTGTTTTAACACTAGTGTAATTCCATTATAGTAAATGAACTGATAATAGTGTCTAGAAGAGGGACCCACTTTGCACATCTGTGTAAAGAAAACATAAGGAAACAAGTGTTACTGATGAGAGTGGAAAATATCTTGGGGAATTTATGGAGGCATTGACTGAAACATCTACTGTAGAAGTATTTCACCCACTTTCCAGACTGGAGTATCATCACTCCCCAATACCATATCAGGACTCTACCAGTGTGTGAAAGTACTGTAAGAGGCAAAATCCCAACTATATTCACTTCACAAAGTTCTAATCATTGTAAGCCTTAAAGAAAAAAGATTCAGTGCAATAGCCCTGATGTCATAGGCTATCACTTATAAATTTGGATGTAAAACTTCTAGCCAAGTTAATGATACTATATCTTTTCTAGCATTCCAAGCAATCTAGATTTTTCTAGGGGACAGAGTCAGAGATCATGATCAATTTGAGACAAGTCAGGATAGCAATTTAAAGCATCAGTACACCATTTACACTGAAAAGGCTGTAAGTTTGGTGACTTGTAAGGTTTATACTAAACATTCTGTAGAGGATGAACTGAGGCCTAAATCTTATGTTGTGTCTCAGCTAAAGTTAGAATCAATGTAGGAAAGCTTGAACTCCAAGATACCTGTTATTACATAAATCATTGACTTTGGCCACTGAACCACTGATCACATTGAGCAGGGCATGACTGCAGGCTTGATCCTGGTCCTATTGAAGTCAATGGCAAAATTTCCATTGATTTCAGTGGAAGCAGCATCTGGCTCAATGTAAGAAACATTTAATCAGGATTATTTTACTACAGGCAAATGACACACAGTTATAGTTCTGAAAACTAATCGAATTATTTATAAATTGTTGCGACTCTAAGATTTTACCCCTCACAAATCTTAGATAAACATATATATACACCAAATCTTTCAATGGTCCCCATAAACAATACTTAAGGATCAATGTATATGGAAAAATAGAAGACCATTGTATAAAATGTACAGCTTTGTAAACAATGTACACGATTTATAAAATACATTTTCACACAACAGTGAGAAAGAATGGTTTATTAGTTTAACAACATTACTAGGTTAATTGGGAATTGTAAAAATAATTTTATTTCACCAAACTTTGTGCAGCGCATCCCCGCTATAAGTCACCCCGGTATACATCTGTTCCGCACTAAAGTCATTGACCCTTGTAAGAACTGATGCATTATAAGTTCTTCCATTCCCTGCTTTTAAGTCACGCACCTCCCTCCCGAATTTGCGCAAATGGAAGTCAGCTGTGGGAAGAAAAATCCCCTCTTTAAGTTGTTTCTTTATAAATCCAAGTTGGACTTATAATAAGAATGGCTTGTATATTGGAAAGTCTTTCAGTCCTCTCTTCAGCCTAAGAATGTCTAAGTTAAATGTCTCTTGTTTTAACAACCTTTTATTGAGTAATTAAGTTCCCACAACTAAACTGCATGCTCTCATTGCAAAAGAACAGAATAGGGAGTGCCCAAAACTATGTAACTCTACTGCAGTTACAGTACACAATAGTGTGATATAACGCAACAGATATCTACCCTCTTGAGAAATTATTACATGCTTTGAACCTGTAGCATAATATTACAAATACTATATATGTTTAGGGCCAGTAAATAAAGAACTTATTTAATGTTGTATGGCACCTAACTATATGGCATAACGTCTTTACATAAATGAAGATTGGAAACTTCAATTTAGACAGACCCTGTGAAAAAACCCTGGCCTACTAGGATGTTCATTGAGAAATAACTCTGAGATATGGAATGCAAAGAGAATATGTGAAGAAGGAGATATGCCCAAGATGTGGTATGGGCTGGTCTGCTGCTTCCCACAGCTTCCGACAGGCTGAAAATGGCAAACTGCAACTAATGGGAGCTGCAAGACTCTGTGCCTATGGATGCTTAAATAAACAAAGTGTCTTACAGCCTGCCAGCAGCAGGCCCGCGATCCAAATTTGAACCCCAACTGAGTTCTCTCTTAGGCAACATCTACACTGCAACTAGGGATGTAATTTACAGGACACGCACAGTTTGCTAGTTTGAATCCCGGCAGTGAAAATGTGCTGGCATCGGAACCCCTTCCCATGACACCCAGGGTGTGTCTAGACTACAGGGTTTTTTGAAAAAAGGGGCCTTTTTAAAAAAAAAAACTTCCCCTGCATCTAAACTGCTGCCACGTTCTTTAGAAAGTAAATCGAAAGAACGCGGCAATTTTTTCAACTGCAGAAAGCCTCGTTTTGTGAAGAAGAATGCCTTTTTTCAAACGTGCTCTTTCAAAAAAAGGCGCTATGTCATGCAAACTGTGCTTTTTCGAAAGAGAGCATCCAGACTGCTTGTGTGCTCTCTTTCAAAAAAGCAGCTTGTTTTTTCAAAAGTACTGGTTATAGTCTAGACGCTGTTTTTTGAAAGAGACTTTTTCAAAAGTATCTTTTGGAAAAGCCTCTTTCAAAAGAGGCTTGTAGTCTAGACGTAGCCTCAGACACCTTGGATTTCTGCTGGAGAGTGTGGAGAACTACTTTAAAATCTCAGTAGCATTCCCACAAGCAGAGCCTGCTGAGATGACATGCTGCATCAGAGTGTGCTCATTATATGACCCTCTCAAGTGTTCTCTCTAAGCTGCGGGGCAGCACAGTTTCACAGGTGAGATTAATCAGCCCTGCCCAGTCAGCCAGTTCCATGCACAGAGCCCTGAGCCTCTGACTGGGTGGGGCTGCTTAATCACCTGTGAAGCTGTGCTGCCATGCAGCTTAGAGGAAACACTGACCTTCTCCCCGGCTAGCATCACAAACTCTGTGAGTCGTGTTGGACATTTGTAGCCCCACCACGGAGGAAAAAAAGCTGTAGATACTTCATGCTATCACTACTCCCCTGACAGACCTACCAACACCACTGTTTCCAATGGGCTTTATATCAGGCTAAAATATGAGATGAATCTGTGCCATAATGACATCCAATATGTTATTCTACTTGTGGAAAGTCAGATTTTGTATTTAGAGGCTTCTTAACATTCCTTTCCCTACTTTTTATCAACCCCCTAATTAGCATGAGCCAGATTTTGCTCAGTTACACTAATGTAAAAATCTAGAGTAACTGCAATAACTTTAAGGCCAGACTGCCTTTTCAGGGTTCAAATTAGTGAAGACCTGCTAATTTGAACTGAGAGGGCTGCTCCCATTGGTGCCAGTAGTCCTGCTCATCACGAGGAGTAAGGGAAGCTGATGGGAGCATTTACTCCTGTTGAACTCCCTCAGTACGGATGGCCTGAAAACATGATTTAAGATATGTCAACTCCAGCTGCATAATTTACATAGCTGGCATTGCGTATCTTAAGTTGACTTCCCTCTTTAGTGCAGACCAGTCCTCAGTGAGCTATCAAAATTGATACTCTCATAAATGGGGATAAAATTTGGTCTCCACATGTGTCTTGGTGTCTCATTCAATGGATGCTCCTTATCTTTTTTAATTTCACATACAGTACCCTAAGATTATACCTATTATCAATGTTCACCTTTTAGATTCTACTCAATGCGGCACTGTATGAAAAGCTGATTATTAGGAAAACTTATTACAATTCACAGGAATGCAGCTTGGAATATCCTATTAAAACAAGACACTGAATTCTGCACTGAAGCATTCAACTTGGCAAAATATGCTTGTAATCTCATTGAGGGTATTAGTTTGTATTGGTGTTAAAGAGAAATTTTGCATATATAAATGAAATTAGCACTTGCATTTGTATTTGCAATAAGTATTCCTTCTTATGCTGTTGTAGACAAAGGACCAAGCAGGCTGGCAGAGTAGATTATAAAAGTGTAATACACCCTTGCTGAGCCAGATGAATCTAGGAATAGACAATTTATCTTTCTTAGTGAAGGGTCTAGAGATAGTTAGAGAATCATTTCTGTCCCCTCAGCCCTCACTGGTATTCTCCCTGACTCTCTTGTCAATATCATCAGTAAGAAAGATCGTGAGTCCTTGTCATCATGGTCCTTACAAATGCTCCACCTGATGATTTTCTGATACCCTCCTCCTGCTCTTTCTTCAACACAAGTGAAGAATGAATACAATTTCATAAGACAGATAAAAGTTAGCAGTGTTAGTATGAGTGTTAGATGCATTTACACATGCCTGTGCAGAAATGATCTGCATATATATCAATATTACAAGATAGATATATGTAGGTTGTACACAAGTTGGCCACAACTGGGACCATGCAATGAGTGAACTTTAATTTGTAGGCAAAGGAATTAAATTCAAATATCTTATATCTTATTTAGCTATACAGCCGGTCCCCGAGTTATGAATGCATTGACTTACGACCGTTTGTATTTACAACCAACCTCCTATACAGCCGGAACCCGAGTTACGAATGAAATCCGCACTTACGAGCGCGGCCGTAACGTACGTGAATGTAATCTGACTTATGAACAGATCGAGTTACGACCTAGTGTTTGGTACATAACTCATTCGTAAGCCGGGGACCGGCTGTATTTGAAACTTAAGCTTCATAGAATCAGAAAACTATATTCTCTGAGATTAGAGCAAATATATATTCAAAAAACACAGACCAGTGAAGCTTACATTCATTTAAAAGCTGCCATTAATATGCACCTATTAGCTTCTTTATTTGTTTGGAATGTCCTTCTGAAAAAAAATGCATCCATCCCATGGCAATTCAGATAATCAGAATGTGTGTGTATGTACAGTACAGTATATAACAAGACACAATCTAGAATATATCATCCTGATAAACAGCTGAAAACCTGATGCTCAGTTATGGCTCAGACACCGATTTATTCAACCATGGAATCCCTGTTTTCTGACCATAGGCTGATATGAATTCCAATTAGAAATTGCTTTAGAATAGACTGCTCTCAGACATATAATTAGAAGGACAATTGTGTTTCAGTCCCATCAGAAAATAGAAAGAAATCACTAAAAATACAGAATTAAATTTATCATATCATTAGGCCATTCAGATGTAGTTTTAACAGACAGCAGTTAAAACAGCAAAATTTTAACAGCATATTGCAAATGGAAGCATTTTTGCTATTTTTATCCAGTCACTTCTCCTAATACTGTATATTTCAGTCAGTGGAGCTAGTGGCAGGAGAAGTGTGTGTGTGTGTGGTGCATTAGCCATATGCCCCTCCCCTACCTAGGGAAAGGCGGGGACAACCCCTTCTATCCTAAATCCTGCCTCTCTCCACCCCTGCTCTGCCCCCTTGCTCTGTCAGTGCCCCACCCTTGCTCCACCTCTGGAGAGCAGTGCCGTGCAAGTCTTCTCCAGCACCATTGCCAGGCTATGTCTACACTACGGGGCAATTTGCGTACCTTTTTCAGATAATTTTTTTTGGAAGAGGCTTTTCCAAAATTTGCCCTGTCTATACTGGGCCAAATTTTGGAAAAATATCCTCTTTTGGAAGAGCCCTTCTTCCTTGTGGGAGGAGGAGGACAGGGCTTCCAAAAGAGCGCATCTGCTCTTCCACAAAAAAAAGTGGAAGAGCAGATGCGATCCCTGGATTTGGCAGAGTTTTTCCAGGATATTTCTGGTATCCTAGAAAACCCCCACAGTGAAGACATAGCCCCAGTGATGGCACGGACTCCTGCTGCTGGTGTGGTCCCACTGATCCCCCTGTGAATCTGCACTGCACCCCCAGTATTTCTATCGCAGAAGCCTGAAGGAAATATCTTGAAAACAAACAACACACAAGATTCCTGAATTTGAACAGGAAAAAAGACAAATGTACAGCATTTAGATAGGATCACTAAATGTATATTCATAAAATGTATTTTTGTGGCGTTTTCTATTTCTAGACAAGGTAGATTACTTTTGTCAGTTTTTTTAATGGAAAATATAAATCATTTATGGAAAAAGCCAGCCATAGTTTATAAGAAATGTGACAGATTTCTTAATGTTGTATAGGGCATTCTCTTTGTTATGATCATAATAAGATAGCATCATATAGATATGATTAATTAATGACATTATAGAAAAGAAAACAAATATCAAGACAATTATTACCATGTTTACCATCAAGTCATGTATTTCATCCTTGCTGACAAGATATCAGTTTTATAGCCTTTTCATATAATTGGTTCTTATTTTCACTTAAATATTATTAATGTGTGACCAAACATATTAAAGTTGGAAATATTGGACAATATTTCACACCAGAAAAAAAAGGATGAGATGCAATATTTCATTTCAAAGGGATGCTGGGGGCCATTCATCAAGTAGATATTTAAGTACAATTCAGTCACCAAATAAAGTTTAAATTTATCCGAATAAAAATTTCTACCTTGACAAAAATTCATTTCAGATTAGGCTGCCGATCTTGGATTTTTGATTGTTTAGATTTATGTACAAGTTAAATCCATGTCAAATTAACTTTTCTGCATCTGTTTAATAATGTAAAATCACTTAATTACTTAATTTGCAAGTATGAATTACTTTGGATTTGTTGTCCTAGCACAAGCGACTTCCATTTGATTTGATCCTATTTACCTATACTGTGATCAATTTATACAATATATCCCGTTTGTGATTTAAAATGAAAAATAGATGTAGAAGACATCCAGTCCAGTTTTGACAATCCAAATTCTTATTACAAAGCTTTGGGAACCCTGGGAACAAAGACGTGTTTATACACAGAAAATGCAGTGATTTGTCATACCAACCCAGATTGTGAAGTCTCAACTAACTGATACACAAGGAGTATTTTAGAAACTTGGGAGTTGTAGTACCTATATACTAAAATACCTGGCGATTCAGATATTGCCACGTTATTGGCTGGAACTAGTTAATATTTAATTTACTGTGAAATATAAAATTGTACCCAAGCTAATATCCACTGTGTCTTTTGACTCCCACCATGAATACGCAGGTCAGCACATGCACACACTATAATATATGTAGGGAATAAAGTCCTGCTCTCCATATACAAATAATTCTATTCATTTCAATTGCATGGGATTATTTATTTAAGATGAGCAGAGTTCATTAATAATATATTGTGAGTATGAATAGGCAAACAACTACATTAGACTTAAGGTACAAGAGACCATTGTGATCATCTAGTCTGATCTCCTGCATATTGTACGCCATAGAACCTTGCCCACCTTCTCATGAAATAGATCTCCATAATCTGTCTGAGGCACTTAACTCCTCAAATGATGGTTTAATGAAGCAATGGGCTGCATGAGTGTCCCCTCTTTATCTCAGTGGGCCGCAAGATTTTTGTGACAAAGACAGTCTCCCAGGATAGGATAATTTTGAATATGGAAAAATTATTTACTTGTTCCCATAACATAAGAACTACGGGGTCACCAAATTAAATGAATAGGTAGCAAGTTTAAAATTAAAAAAAGGAAGTTTTTCTTCACACAGCATACGATCAACTTGTGGAACTCCTTGTCAGAGGATGTTGGGAAGGCCAGGTCTTTAACAGCGGTCAAAAAAGAACTAGATAAATTAATGGAGGTTAGGTCCATCAATGGCTATTATCCAGGATGGGTAGGAATAGTATTCCTAGCCTCTGTTTGTCAGAGGCTAGAATGGTTGATAGGGGAGGGATCACTTGATGCTTACATGATCTGTTCACTCCCTCTGGGGCACTGGGCATTGGCTACTATTGGAAGACAAGATACTGGGCTAAATGGACCTTTAATCTGACTCAGTATGGTCATACTTATGTTCTTATGTTCCCCTCAGTTTTCTATTGGTTAAGCTAAATAAGCCAAAAACCAAGACTTTTGAGTGTCCTCTCTTAAAGTCGGTTTCCATTAGCGAGAGAGACAGCACATACTACATTCAAACCAACATTTTTTATTTGTAAGTGAGGGTCACAAGTGGAAGGATATTCCCTCCAAAACTGGTTCATTGTTCTGAAGAGGTGGCTGTAGGTATAGGAATACTTAGTATTTTTCATCTTGTAAGTATCATAGAAATGTTAAGTAAATAACCCTCACAATTAGCACAGCATTAGTACTCCAATTTTACAAAGAGGTAAATGACTTGCCTAAAGCAGTGAGTCGGTGACAGAGCTAAAATGAGACCCACCTTGGCTCTCAAAGAACAAGACTATGTTGCCTCTGCAGACAACTGATAAGCCAATGTGCAAAGGCCATGAAACAAAGGTATGATGACCCAGAGCCTCACTGTAATGATAAGAAAAGAAAAAGGAAAACACAACATAATGAAAAGCAAATATATAGCCTATTCTCTTGCTGAACAAACTTAACATAAGTCTACTCTATATTTGAACTATAAGCTAATCTTACCTTTTAATGCAGTTTTTAGCCTCTCTCTCTCCTCTCTCTCTGCCCCTCTCTCTCTCTTTTTCTTCATGGTTCTAGCTGATTCCATTATCACAATGTCTCTAATGTTTATTTTACAGCTGTGCGAAACTATTGATAGACGAATATTGTGTGATCTAAAGCTAAATGAATGTTACCATGCTCACAATTACCGTAGACATTCTAGTACTCAAATAATGGATTAAGTAGCAGCATGTTTGAGTCAACCCAGTCTTTAATTTCCCAGCTTAACATCAACTGTTGTTACCGAATACAATTCATGACTTTGAAAAAGACTGACTAGCCTCTGAAAAAATTAGAGTAGCCATATAAATCTATGAAAGATACTTGTGTTTGCCAACCACACACAGCAAAGCTCAGTGGTAGAAACCTCCACCCAGTGGCAAAGACCTGCACACCACTGTAGTCAAGACTCACTGGGAGCTTCATAGTCACTACTAGTTAACTTATTTCAGTCTACTTTGTACAATACAATTTTCAACGAGTCTTTGTGACTGCATTCCAGAAGGTGACAATCTGGGTCTACTGATGTCAATGGCAAAACACAGAGGGACTTCATTTCTCATAGTTTCTCCAGAGCCTTTAAGTTTTAGTTTTATTATACAGACAAAGGGGCAATACAGAAGAAATGATAACTATACACATGCATTGTACTATTCACAAGCTACGTCTACACAGCACTGTAGTTCAAAACAAGATACACAATTTCAGCTTTGCGCATTGCGTATCTTATTTTGATTTTATTACAAAATAGCTTATTTAATAATTTGGCACTTATTTCAAAATAACCCGCTATTCCAAAATGTCCCTTACTCCTTGAGGAATGAGGTTTACAGGGACATCAGAATAGCAAGCCCGTTATATTTCGAAATAACGGGCTTTCTGTGAAGATGCAGAATAGCTATTTTGGGATATTCCTGAAATAGTGCTGCAGTGTAGACGTAGCTGCATTGTTTAAGTGCTGTTATGAATAACTTCTTGCATGATTTTTAGAGTACTGGCAACATAGTTAGGTTGTCACATTTAACCTGAGAACATTTAGAGTAGGCTAGCTGTTCTAGAGACATATTCAGCTACATCAAGAAATTTGCAAACAGCAGCTTGAGTTTTTTAGGAGGTTCTATCTCATTACACATTTAACAAATGGTATGCTTTTAAGGGTTGGACCAACACATTGCCCTTCAGAACTATGCTGGAAGAAAAAAGTGAAAAAATTTAAAGAAAATGCTGTCTATTGGCATTCTCAGCACCATACTTCCAAAATGTACAAACAGAGGCCATTAGGAGGCTGCTCTCATAAACAGAACTTCTGGAGGCCCTTTTACCTTCTTTTCAAATATTATAGACCTGGTGTTTCACTACATTAATGCAGATATAGTTATTGATTTGAAGGGAGTCAAACTGGAGTAAAATTAGTATAACAAAGTGGTAAACTTATGTTTAAAGGGTACCATTAACTACAAGACAGATGGACTCCTTCCTCAGTGGCCTCAAAGAGAAAAGTGGATGGTTCAAGCAAAACTAATCTGCCTCCAAATGTGCTTCTTTGATGAAATATCAGTGGGTTTCAGGCTAGACTTTCAGCTTTTTTACTTTAGCTATCCACACTGTTTCCTTTAAGGCCTTCAACATGCTAGTATCTCAGCATCTTGCAAGCAGTAATAAATTTACCATTATGGGACCCTTTGTGAGTACTATCCCTATTTTGTAGATGGGAAACTGAGGCTGAGGAGGGAATAATTGACTTCCCAATGTCTCACACAGAAATTTTGGCTGGCTCAGGAATTAAACCCAGCTCTTTTGAGTCCCAAACTATTGCCCTGTCTACAATGACATTCTTCTAATTTTGGTGTGTTGGAAACTGAGTCAGATGTGGACAGATATGGGAAAAGATGATCTTTATTTGGATTACACACAATTCAATATTCTTTCCAAGCACATCTTCAGTGTTGCTAGTGAAACTATAACTAGTTAATTACATATGTGTCTTGTGCATTGAGGAAAATTTTATTACATATCACTTGCAACTCAGAAGACGTGGGTGAGCAGGGCAGTAGCATGGGGAGGATTAGCTCAATAAATCTTACTATATCTTTCAGTAAACAACCATCAGGTAGATTTTTCAATTTTATCTTTTTTTTTAAAGGTTGCTGTCTGGTCAGGCAGAAAAAAAAATCAAACACCTGTGCCAGCATATAAACAGCTGTATGCATGCTGCTGCTGATCTATCTGGAAAGTATAATCCTGGCCAAATATTATAAGCAAAGTGGGCTTGTGTGGAAAACTCTTAAAGACAGAAAATCTTCTCATAGCTCTCTCTCTCCCTCTCATTCTGTGTAAGGAAGAAAAGATGTGCAGTTTCTAGTTCATGCCACACAGCAGTTGCTGAACACTGATTAACAGATCATGAGAACTGAATAGGAAGTTGTTGGAATTGAATGGCCTGAACCACAATCGACATTTCAGATCAACATGAACAGAACCTTCCCTCAGTTTTAAGGTTTTGGAATCATGTTGACCTCATATGCACCAATTTTACATGAGATTAACTCATTTGATTCCATTGAAGTTACTCCTGATTTTTGATGGTTTAAATGATAGGGAATTAGGTTGTTTTCTCTCTTGCTCTCTCAGTTGCTTAGAAATGCACCTTAGAGTCTTCTAGAGTCAAAGCCCATGTTTGCGCTAGGAAACTATTTTGCAATTACTAAATTTGACTTAAGAACTCAGAGCTTAACAAATTCTAACTAGAGTGTCCTCACTATGGGGAAGTATCAAAATTAGTCCGAGGCAGGTCCGTTAATGTGGACGTGCTACCTCAGACTTAGAGCCCCAGGAAGCACTCTGGGAGCTGTGGAAAGCCTCCTCGGAGGTCAATAAGTTTGAATTAGTGGCACCAAGGCATCCACATGAATGTTATTTTGAAATTATTATTTCAGAATTAATGTTACTCCTGATGAAAAGCAGGAGCACAGAATTTGAATTCCGTGGCACCTTATTTTGAGAAAATGGGCTTCAGGATTCAACTTTTTCCCTTCTCCAGGTTCAAACTCATGAAGAAACATTTGGATAGTACCAGCCATACACCTATACTTTCCACAGTTAACAGGCAGTTTATTTTACTTGATTATCTGAAGGTGTTTTTGGAATAATTTTTTTTACAACTTTTGCTCATTTATGCCATAGGACAAAATAATAAGATATTAAATGCAATGGCAGTGTCCTGTGAAACTTGGAGGTGGCAAAATGTTAGTTCACATTTTAGCTCAAGAACTTGTGTAAGGTGAGATGAGGTATATTGGCTTTTTGCAGCTCAGCTTGAATTTAAACTGAACAATTCTGTGCAGCATCATTTGCTACTTAATGTAGCTGTAAAAGTGTTTTGGCCCTTTGGTCTTCTGTATTCACAGCACAGCCTTCAGCATATTTAACATTCTTCCTGTTCCTCTACAGAAAAAGACAACTTGTCCTTTCTCTATCTGCCTTACCTGGATTTTCTGAGGTTTTTTTTTTTTAATATTAAAAATAGCCCCTCAGCTGTAAGAGGCAGTGATTTAGTTGTCTAGATGTTTTATTCATTTAGTTCCTGATGAACAGAAGGATGAAAGCCAGAAATGAACTGCTGAAGAGCCAACAGGAAATATTAGAGGCAAAAATGGAAATACTAGGAAAAAATCTGTAGAGAAAAGGTAAAATATGGTGTGACCTGAACTAAATCTAGACTGTATGAGAAGCCATAGTATTTGACTGACTTTAGTTCTTGGGTCACTGCAATAATATCAGTGGTAGAGTAAGACTCACACCAACGAAAGAGGGAAACTCTTCTCAACAAAGGTCTCTCTAAGGACCCAATTTTTCTATTTTTACTCATATTTAGTACATTACTTCACAAATAATCTTACTCACATTAATGAGAAGGCATGTTCGCTAACGGAGCAGGATCAGGTCCACAGTAATTAAATCAGGCCTTTGAAAAGCATGCCTTAATTTCAACTGCCCTCATATGCTGATCATGGCACTGGCACCAGAAGTGAGGAGGACAAGTTTGGATGGGGTGCAGAGGGCTATATCCCCTCCCTAATTACAAAGATTATAAATACAGAATTCATATTCCTTGCAAATTTTTTCCTCATGAAGAATAATAGATCCTATCAGAGAGGCGCTGCAATTATGTCTTTCCCCTAACAGGGCCTGTTGTGATACCAGAAGAGAGGGCACTTGGCTCATGACCCGTGTAACCAGCCATGGAAAAGGAGGGAGTATTTTGGCCTTGCCCCTGCACAAAGATTTTGGCACCCTTTAGGGTAATAATTCACAGGATTATGTATGTGTGCCTTTACCAATAGTATACTATGTGGCAGGGACCCATCAAATGCTTGAAGCCATTCATATTGTACATGCTAATGAAGCATAGCCTTTTTGTTTACAATATGTAAGTAAAGACCCTGGTTTGTGTGAGTGTGAGAGAAAGTGTGTATGAGGGAGCATTTGGAGTAACACGTCTGCAATTCTAAGATTTGTTTATTTCATATCATTACATGCAGAGCTCATGGTGATATCTGTAATTAGGGTTTTCTAACACTTTCCGATACAAGTATTTGTGTTTTCAGTTGCATAAAACTATGGCAAACTTGAAACTTGGAGACAGAGATTTTTTGCACTTGCTCTAACTTTGTCTGATTTATTTATTTATATTTCAGAAAAAAAAACAATTCTGTCATTTCTGAGAAGGGGGTAGGGCGAAATAGGTAGTGTTGCTACCTAAAATATTTTTTCTAACTGTTTCTTTGAAGAGCATTATCATCTTCAGGGTTTGAGAAGGTATGTCATATTTGGTAAGATGATTGTCCTGGAATCAGAGACGTGCCTTGTGCTGTTCCTCGTGGAAACCAACTCAGATTTGACTCAGTTATAAATCTTTGAAAAATCACCATTTATACATGCTCAGTTCAGTTGGTTAAAAGCTTGGAACAGAACCCAGGGGCCAAACCACCTCTCAGGTTCACATCAAACCTAGTAACACAAAAAAGAAAATGTATTGACAGAAGGTATTTCAAACACCAGAAGAGCAATTGAGTGCAGCATGCTGTAATGCAGGGGATTCAATTTCACATCCTTTATGCTGATTCGCAGGCCCGGCCAAGGGGTTTGTAGGGCCCAAGGCAGGACCCCCGTAATATGTTGCCTGGGAGCCTCCGGGGAGGCACAAGCCCTTTCAACTCGTACTATTTAAAGGGCTTGTCCTGGCGGCTCCCAGGCAATGCGTTAGGGGAACTGGGAGCTGCAAGCCCTTTCAACTGCTTCTATTTAAAGGGCTCGCACCTTTCCAGTGGCTGCTATGGCACAAGCCTTTTAAATAGAAGCAGTTGAAAGAGCTCCCAGCCCCACCACTAAAACATTGCCCAGGAGCTGTTGGAAAGATACAAGTCCTTTTGCTTGCTTCTGTTTAAAGGGCTTATACCTGCTGGGTGACTGCCAGGCAACATGGTAGCAGCTGCCCGGCAGGCACAAGCCCTTTAAATTGTTGCTATTTAAAGGACTCTAGCTCCTGGAGCTGGAGATGGGCACCCTTTAAATAGCACCGATTGAAAGGACTCCTGGTCTACAGCCAGCCTCTACTCCCCCACCCTCAGGACAATCAAGACCTGGGAGATGGGGGGGGGAGTGGCGTGTGAAGTCTCCTTCCCCCCACCAGAAACATGCGGCACCAGAGGGAACCACCAGCTGTTCAAAAAGGGGCAGGGCAGGGATAAGGTGGGGTTAAGACTTCAGGTACTCCCTCCACCCCAGGGTCTGTGAGCAGGGAAGTCTCCTGGCTTCAGCCCTTCTGCCTGAGGCCCCGCTCCTTTTGGGGCAGCTCACAACCACTTCAGAAATTCCCAGAGTGGCCCCCCTTCAAAAATTATTGCCCACCCTTGAGGTAAAGGAAGCACTCATAATCACCATAGAAAGAAAAGGCCAAGGAAATGACTGTGAAGAAGACAAATGAGGAGTATCAGGAAAAAGATCAAACTAAGAAGGAAGTTCCACAGGCAGTTTGGCACAAAGCCATGTCAGTATGTGACTTGGAGGAAAAGCAAAGGGCAGTGAGAAAAGCTAATGTAGGGGACAGGATAAACACAGGAATCCTGGCCATATGAATTAACTGCATTCCTAAAGGTGCATTCAGCACACAAATAGTGACATATTTAACCAAAGGCAGAACAGCCTCAATGGTTCCTGGATTGTATTCCTCAACCGCCGTTCACTTGGTCTCATTGAAAAATGTATTTTGTATTGGATTATCATTGTCCTGACTACTAAGGATTATTTCAGAAATTTACCACTCTTCATTGTAAATTTCAAAGTATGGCCTCTCCGGCTGTGAAATTAAATTTTCATACAAGTTTTTGCTAGTACCAGTCTTCATTACAAGACTGCAAATGAATACTCATTTATTTGTTTTATGTTTTCTTGTCCTACATCTAAACTAATTCCCACATAGTCCATTGCTCCCTTTTCCAGTGCTCATTCACTAACAATGGTCTCTATTAACCTTGCAAGAAAACCGATTCAGCAAAATTTAAATAAAATAATTTCTTGATAGTATAGATAGAAATATATGATAATTAAGCGAGTCAGAGCAGGCCTAACTGGTCTGCATTAAAATATTCACCCATGTGATGACCTAGTCTGAAAGAGTCTGCTGTACATTTACAAATTACATATCCTGCTTCAAGCTGACTGGGAATGCAACGCGTTAGCAAAAAGAAGGTTACATAGTAAGTAACTGAAATAATGTCAGTGATTCAATTTATAATAAAAGACATAGGCAGATGGCTCCTTTGCATAAACACACTGAATGCCCTTTATTCTGTCCTATGTGGAGTCACTTGCTGTTCCTATTTATTCCTGGAGTTTATAGGTGTGGAAAAAATGAATAGGGAAGTGTTTGTTATTTACTCCTTCACATGACACAAGGACTAGATATCGCCCAATGAAACTAACAGGCAGCAGGTTTAAAACTAACATGAAGAAGGAATATAAAGGCCTGGATGACAGGGGATGGATCACTTGAAAGATGCCCTGGTCTGGTCATTTCCTCTGAAACATCTGTAACTAGCCATTGTTGGAAGACAGGATACTGAATTATATCAACCATCGGTCTGTCCCTCTATGGAGATTCCTATGTTCTTTTACACCCATATTTCCACATAAGCAAAACTGCACTGACCAAAATTACTTTGCCTTTATGGATGTATTTGTTTGTATTCTCAAAATACACACAAGCTAAATAATTTGACCCAATTTATTACTATCTTACTTATTTAACAGGAGATGCCATATGATAGCTCTAGCCTTACCTAGACAAATTCTCTGCTGGAATAATTCCATTTTTACTTTAAAAGAATAAGCAGGAAGGAATGTAGATCATTAGCTCTGAAAAAGTTCTGGATCAAGCACCTCTATGATTCATAACAGAAAGAACAAATCAATTCCCCACAATGAAGGACTAACAGAAAATATTTTTTGATGCAACATACTCTACATGTCTAGTATATATTTTAGAGAGTTTGTCTGTTTTCCCATTTGATCAAGAATTCCCCCTAAATGGTAAGAGCAAGGACCACCAAATTCAATATGCAGTTTCCTCTTATCATAACTTAAAGCAACAGGAAAATGGAATGTGATTGCTTCTCATGAAACCAAACAGAAAAGCCACAGAATCACCAAATCAGGTATGGTCCTCAAAATTGACGTAACTGAGCAAATGTTGAAAACAACTTAACAAAGCTGAGCCAGAAACACAGCATAAACCTGGAATAGGATTGCTTCTCAATAAAACTTATAGAAAAGATATAAAAGGGAGAAATTTGGAATAGTGCTCTGTTTTGGCACAGGTAAACCAATGCTTAAGGTTTGAAAACTAGAAGACAATGTTATTGAAAACGACATCGATTATAGCCCTTTTATTTTCAAAAAGTAGCAAATGATAAGAGTTTGTAGCGATGAAGAAAAAAATACAGTTGAGGGAATTCTGATGCAAAAATATTACTAAAAATATTAAATAGACAAATTTAAAATCCCTTTTTAAATTACCCTAATAAACAAAAATTACCCTAATAAAATAACTGTATTTATGAAAATTCAATAATTTAAATAAATCATGTACATTTCCCTCTGCCCTCCCCCAAACAACCCTTAACTGAGTTAAGGACCTGATCAACTTCATTTAAATCTGCTAGTTAGCTTATATTTTGACAAGTTTATCATCTGTTTTACAATCAGTTCCCGATCTAAAATAATTGTTTCCACTAACCAGTTTACTCCAATCCATTCGCCTTTGTCCCAGCTCCAATGTTCAATATAGCTCTCACACTGTACAGTCACAGCTTAGTCTTTTGAAGTATTCCTCTCTAGAGAGACCAGATCTTACCAGCTGGATAGTACTAATCCCCCACATCTTCCATGGAGTGTGTGTGGGAGTGGGGGTAAGAGGAAACTAAATTTAAAATAATATCCACTACATGCATTTAGATTATTATGTACTGTTAAGAGAACCACTTACACAAGACAAAGGAGAAATGGTTGTAAATATCTTTACAAATATGTTGAAAATATAGGACTGAAGGTTTTAAAATGTTTCTTAATTTTGTAAAATACTAGATGACTTACTTGGTGTTGCTTGGGTCCTTCAGGACAATAGGTTGGTGATGTGGGAGGCACAGGAGTCGGGGCAGGAGGCTGAGAGATGTGCCGGGGGGCTAAGGGCAGGGGTTTGGGTATTTGTGTGTGGGGAAGATGGGGGGGTTAAAGCAGGGGTTGGAAGATTTGGGGGCACAGGTTTGGGGTGCAGGATTCAAAACAGGGTGTAGTGGGCTCAGACCAGAGGGCTGGGAGATCTGGGGGGAGAGGGAGAGATGACCTGGGCCTTCTTAGCTCCTCTGGTAGAGAGGGCCTGGGGCTGTGCAGCTCAACCCTGCCTGTTGGCTCCTCCAGGTGGGGAGCAGGCCTGTGAGGCCAGGTACCAGCAGGCTCTTGGTGGGTGAGGGAGGGCCAGGACTTCATGGCCTGGTCCTGGCAGGACCTTGGGACTGCAGCAGGCTGGGGAGGGACTGCA
Source organism: Apalone spinifera (assembly GCA_030068395.1). NCBI lineage: Eukaryota > Metazoa > Chordata > Testudines > Trionychidae > Apalone > Apalone spinifera. The sequence continues at coordinate 140,733,197 of CM057847.1, read as the reverse complement.
TGGTTCAGCCCAGCCCCAGCAGGCCAGGAGGTAGGGGAGCAGCAAGCCCTCAGGGGGAGGGGCTGCATGGCTTGGCTTTGCTCCTGCAGACTCTTGGTGGGGTGAGGGCTGGATGGCCCAGCCTGATCCTAGCAGACCCTCAGAGGGTGGAGAGGATGGGGCTCTGAACCTTGGCCCTGGTAGGCCCAGCAGGGGTGGGGACCGACACTGTGTGTCCTAGCCTAGACCCAGCAGGCCCTCAGGGATGCAGTGGGGCCAAGACTGGCCTTGGCCCCAGCAGTTTCTTGGAATGGGGCCGGGGTTACGGTAGTTGGAACCTTTGGTGTTTAGGGAGTGGGCAGCGCTGGGGCTGATGGCCCAGGAGCAGGAGTTTCTGGACAAGGGGGGCAATTACCCATGCCAGACAATATGGAGAGCTCTGGCCCCAGCTGGACACTCTTTTCCTGGTTTGGCCACACTACTGTGATCATTTTGCAATATAACTGGCCCCTCCATTCACTGCCTTCAGTGGTCATTGTAGAACATAGCTGTCCCTACTCTCAGTACCTTCCCTTTCCATGTTAAGAAAAACAATCAGATTCAACGCATATCCCATTTTCCTGGCACAATCGCACCCTGACATTGCTTAAAGTTAAGATAAGAAGAAGCTGCATACCAAATTTCATGGTCCTAGCCCTTATTGTTTAGGAGAAGTTCTTGAACAAATGGACTTACAGACAGACGGATGGACTCAGACAGATGCACAAACCATTATATATATATATATATATATATTCTGATATCCCCTGTTCAGTAATTATTGCCAGGGCTGCTCAAGAGCTATTTGTACCAGTGGAGTCACATCGGGTTGCTGGAACAAAGTAAAGAGTTGTGTGCTCTGATGCACCACTCAGAGGTGCTGAGCTCTGAGAAGCCTACTATAATTGATCATCAGAAAACAGGTTCACTGCTCTACTTCTTCCAACCCAGATTCTACAGATCATGCCCCACTTGTTCCCACCTAAAGTCTGCTCCTTCCTGTCTCAGAACATTCGTTTTCACCTCTAGTCCTGGCTTCCCTCCCTCAGCTTCCCTCCTCTCAGCTCCCTGTTGTGCTTCATGGTGTATCAGGGAAGTAGAGTTGGTGGAAAGGGAGTGAGGGTGGAAGACAAGAGGATTCAGTGGAGATGTGTGAAGGAACAGAGAAGGTATTGGAAATATATGGATATCTCTTTTTTTTCAAAATTGAAAGGAGTGAGCAAAACCATTACATTGGCTCTTATGACTAATTTTAATTTTCGCTTGAGTTTTTTTCTCTATTCCAATATAATGCATTCACCCAAACTTGAATTACACACACCCAAATCAGGGGAAAAGTAGAAAAAAATGTATCCATAATTGTAAATTTGTATCATTCTCCCTTTGAAACTATCTCTGATGGAGAAGTTCTCCTTCATGACCCTCCATTAACGGATCCAACAAAGCATAAAGCTAGGAGCATCAGTGAAATCACATAACACAATAACTGAAATTATTTGTATCTATCATTTAGAAAGTCACAGATAACAATAGCACTTCTCAGCTGTGAATACAGCTTTTTTTTTTTGGCTGATGGAAGGTTTATTATGATTAATAACATTAGGGATGTCCTATGAAAATGAACTTCTTTTTTGCTTACCATTTACTATGCAAATTATTTTGAGGTATAATTTACATTAATTATGTTAAAAGGTGAAGGTCTTAAAGTATGTATTTTCTGAATTGTGGGCTGAGTTTGACACTTCTTTAATAATTCTTTGTTAAAGTTAGAGCAAACAATAGATTGGTAATATCTTCCTATGAGTAATTATTAATATAATAGTCTTAATGATAAAACATTGTGGCTATGTCTAGACTGGGATGATTTTCTGCAAATGCTTTTAATGGAAAAGTTTTTCCGTTAAAAGTATTTGCAGAAAAGAGCGTCTAGATTGGCATGGATGTTTTTGCGTAAAAAGTGCTTTTGCGCAAAAGCATCTGTGCCAATCTAGATGCGGTTTTGCGCAAGAAAGCCCCGATCGCCATTTTACCCATCGGTGCTTTTTTGCGCAAAACGGTTCTGGATTGTCTACACTGGCCCTCCTGTGCAAAAGCATTTGCGCAAGAGGGCTTTTGCCCAAGCGGGAGCGTCATTGTATTTGCACAAGAAGCACTGATTTTGTACATTACAAAGTCAGTGCTCTTGCGGAAATTCAAGCGGCCAGTGTAGACAGCTGACAAGTTTTTGAGCAAAACTGCTTTTGCGCAAAAACTTGCCAGTCTAGACGCAGCCTGTAAGTATATAAGAATTTATCAGGGACATTTATCATCTACCTTTATTGTTCATATTTATGTGATTAGGTTTATACATGCCCCTAATTAATCCCTTTACTTTAACAGTTTAAATACACACACACACACACGAATGACTGTTGAAACAGCTTGCAATACTGCCTCCATCATCAGCTATTTGCTTCAACATATTTTACAGTCTATCAGATGCTGCTTATGTCTTTACCTTGTCACAGAGAAGGAGTGTATTATATGATAAGTGAGAGATTGTGCAAACATGAGCAAACCACAGAGACCGTCTGCATTGTTAAGTTTTGGTGTAATTCTCCATTTTACAGATAAGGAGTATCTCTGGTACCAGACGAACTGTTTAAATATGCTCAACAGTGTAATTTTTTTTACTATTAACATGGCTACTCATTGTCACCTGCTTATAGTAAGGGGGATGCAAAATACATTTTTGGTCTGGAAAGTGCCACCAGACCTGAAAGATTAGAAATTGCTGTATTATGGGAATACAACCTGGCAACCTGCCGAGCATGTACTGAGCAAATTCTTATGAGAATCATAAAAGCATTTATGTCTCAATAAACACCAAATACACTGGGATAGGTTTAGAGGCAACATTTTTTTTCACTAACTTGAGGAAATGGCTTTCCCTGTACATCTGGCTGTATGACTAAATTGTCACAAAATCCACATATATATATATAGTAAATATTGATTTATGTTAATGGACATTACATACACTGACCTAAAAGCGAACACACAAAGCACCATCGTAGAAAGTATAAACACACAAAAAGTGTTGTCACTATCACGCATGGCAGTAAGATTGTTTAGCAAGTGGGACTACACCTTCACCTATAAGACACAGATCATTATCTGTTGTAGGACAGACACTGGAAGAAGAAAGGAGCGGATTTAACCCATTTAATCACTTACAAGTTATAAACCAATGAGTCTTCAGAATGTTTTTTTGTGCCAATAAAGCCAATTTTTTTGTGCCAATAAAGCCATGGAATCATTTCTTTCTTGTGCTGATTTTCAAACTCTTATGTATCAGGGCTAATATGCTAAAAATAAAATGTAGCAGAAATGCCAGCAGCAAAACAGGTTAGCCACACTGAGTACATGCACTCAGATGGGCACATACTCGGGGCATCTAGTCCTACACTCTATTTTTAGAGTGCTAGTTTGATGAGAACTAGGGCAAATATCCCTCCCCACTTTGAGTGCAGACATATTTTAAGAAAGAGAAAGGAACTACTTTATTCACACAAGTTACAGTAATACAAATTGAATTACTGCAACTATTACTGTGCCTTGCAGATTGTTTCTTGTTCATGTTAAGTTAAACATAAATAACCTCCCCCCACCCCCGCCAGCAAACACTGGTAATAACTGAAGTGTTTTCAGTTGAAAAACAGATAATGTAGATTCAAAACCCTGACATACCTGTGTTTTTTACAGAGAATGAAGTCATTGGTATCATTCCTTATATTATCCTAAAGGAAATTTAATTTCAGGTGGAAGATACCTAACTATGCCTTAAGGGAGAGAAGTTAAATGATCTCCTATGCTTGTTGCAGCATATCTTAAAAAAAATTCAGAAAAAAATGTCTCATTTAGGTTTCAAAGTCAGAGAGTGCCTTTGGGTGAGTAGTCAGCATTTATTCCCAATTTGGATCTCATCTAACAGAATGTCAAGTTTTAGTCATACAGGCAAAGCTGACATAAAATTTACTGATATAAAATCACCAGAAAAATTCTAATTTTTGCAAATTTCTTGTTAAGCAAGAGATTAGAAGCTGTGCAATACTAATTGGAAAGGAAAGAAGAAAATGATCACATTTCAGAAAACTTCATACATGTTTTAACTGTTATTTTTAATGAAATGAAGTGAGTTTAAAATGTGTTGAGTTTTGTCATTAAGATTTACAAAACTAAAATCTTGAACTTTCACCTAATTAAAAGTCACTATTGTCGTTAAATGGACAAGGATCCAAATATGGAGAAAATTACTGAAAGAATGTCTTATTTCACAACCCTGTTCCTTCCTTTATGTTTATCATTTCAGAATATTTGATATTAAAATACCAAACTCTCTGGAGTTTGGTTCAAACTGGTGATCTAGAGGTGAGATGTTAAGTATTCTCTGAGTAGTAAGGTAACTGGTGAAAAGCAATAGGCAAGTGTGCAACAATAGAATCTGAGTTATATAAGAAAGCCAGAGGTTGATACCATGTATGTTTATGAGGACTTAGACATAAGCTAATAAAATATTCTTATCTGTGATGGATGAAATAGGGAAAAAGCTGTAGGCAGCTTTATTTTAGAAGAAGAACAAAACTATCAGCAGCATATCATATTGGAAGGTGAGAACAAAAAAAATCAAAATAAACTTAAAGACCTGTTAGGTCCTTGGATGGAGTCCATAGGTAAGTGTGCTAGGAAGTGATGTAACACTATTCTTTGAGTAAGCACTCAGTGAATGCTCCCAAAGTGTTAGGTTGCATTTTCTTGGAGCAGGCCCCTCAGTTAAAAAAGGTGCTGACCACCAGCAAAAGACTGAAAGCCAGGAAATGAGAGCTCTATCCTTGCCTTTGCTGTAGTGTTCTTGTGGACTTAAGCAAACTATGTCTCAGGGATATGTCTAGATTACACAGTTTTTTCAAAAAAAGTGGCCTTTTTTTGAAAAACTTCACTTTCGTCTAGACTGCCATCTCATTCTTTCGAAATTAAATCAAAAGAACACAGCGTTTCTTTTGACAGTGGTAAACCTGCTTTTACGAGGAAGAACACCTTTTTTCAAAAGAGCTCTTTCAAAAAAAGGCGTTCTTGAACGCAAACAGGACTTTTTTTTAAAGAGAACGTCCAAATTGCTTGGATGCTCTCTTTTGAAAAAGTGAATCGCTTTTTCGAAAATCTTGTGACTGTGTAGACAATTTCTTTAGAAAGAGGCTTGTAGTCTAGACGTACCCGCAGTTTTTTTTCTGTAAAATTACAGTAATACCTATCTTAAAGACAGGTGTGTAATGTGTGTAATGATTAATTCACTAGTATCTGAGAAGAGCTTTGAGGTAATGTTATTCTATGTACAAGGATTTACTATTAATGAATAAAAATCATTAAAGTTCACACAGGGCTTTTATCAATAGTAGAAATATTATCCCTAGTATCTTTTGTCCAGCTCCAAACTACTCAGTCTGCCTTACATTGCCTATGTAGTCTAAGTATAGAATGGTATTCTTTTGTAGAATATGTTATAGGGCACAATCTCATGACGTGCAAGTTGCTCTCAATCCTTCTGTCTTTAATAGGCATTCAGGATGTGTGGTACCTCTCAAGAGGTGCCCAAAAGTGCTGTGTTATGTTGTTTTGCATTATTGAACTGTTGATGCTTTTCACCTTCCCTCTGGAAGAAAGGTGCAATATAAATGTAAGTTACTGTCATCAAAAAGTGTGCTGATGTATAGTGTTTGTTCAGAATCCTGATTAGAAAAAAAGAAAAAAAGAAAAGAAGAACAAAACTGAGAGCACGTGAAGAACAAATCTGTGCTCAATCAAATTAAAAATATAATAGCAATAAGTAATAGCCAGAAAAATCAGACACGCAGCATAACCATAAAATAGAGTAAACCCATGAGAAAAAATAGCAGAAAAAAACAGTTGCAATAAAAGGATTATTTTTCCTTCCACAAGAAAAATAAAACCAGTTGTAAATGGGGTGTAATATCTTACATTTGAAAGTTCAGCTCTGTGGTTGGAGAATTTGAAATGTAAAATAGGGCCAAAATAGAGCCTAAGAACACAACCTTTCGTATCATCTAAATTCTTCTACAGACATAGGTATAAGTTTTATTCCTATTTTCAAATATACTATGAGTTGCTGGGGAAAACAATAAAATAATTAAAAGGACAATCCAGAAATATTTGTAATTATATAAAAACAAGAATGATTATTTTAGTATGGTTAATTATATAGATATATGGGTGCAAATAGATCTAGTCTGAAAAGAACAATAAGAATAAAGTGGACTTGAGAGCTCTTTATGAGCAGTAATTTTATCTTTATGAGATAAAAAAGACACCGCAGACAGTGAATCTGAAGAGGTTTTTTGGCTAGGTAGTTCATATGCTGCCTACATTCAAAAAACCTTATGCTCTTGCCAACTTAAGTCAATGGAAGTTTTGATGGGAGAAAGATCAGAAACAGAGAACATAGGAACATAAGAACGGCCATGCTGAGTCAGACCAAAAGTCCATCTAACCTGTCTGCCAACAATGGCCAAAGCCAGGTGTCCTCATGAGATAAAAACAGAACAGGTCATCATCAAGTGAGGTAGCAATATTTACAGTGTAGACCATTGAAAAGTTTCCTGTTAGCTCACAGGAACTTTCATTATTTAAAATACTTCAATGTCAGTCAGGCTTAATTGGGTCTTATTCATTTATGCCAATTTCCTTTTAGTTTTGATGGAAATGTGTGTGTATCAATGACAGAATGAATCTGTTTAAATCCTCCTGGCTCCTGTCAATTTCTCTGATTGTTGTCTGTAAGACAATTTGGCTGATGTTGACCATCTTCAGGCACTGCTTTCCCTTGGCCCTAGCTCCTATTCCCAGCCAATGGGAGCAGTTGGGATGGTACCTGCATGTGAAGGGGCATGCTGGTTGCTACTTCCCACAGTTCTTATTGGTTCGGAATGGTGAACCATGGCCACTGGGAAATGCAGGAGCAATGTCTGCGGATGGTCAGTGTCAGCAAAAAGTTTCACGGTCGACAATCAGATTACCCTGATGGGCTATAATCTAGACTTCCCTCTTGGTCCATTAGTTGAAGCACATTGACAACTGTCTCGTGGCTTGAAAGAAAGGAAACAGGGTAAAAATCATTTTAAGGGAAATGCCTTTGTGATGAGAAAAAGGTAGAATGATATTCCAGAATGAAGGGAAGACAAAAGCTTTCTGACCATATAGTAGCTAGCCCATGGGTGGTTGGTAAAGATAAGGCTGGGGGAAGCAAGCCCCCAGGCCCACCTCTAGCCCTGCCCTTTCAGCTGAGGACCAGTCCCTTCCCCGCCCTCCATGAGGAGGTGGGACAGTACACTGAGTGCACCCCCCAACCATGGGGAGGGGGAGAGGAGAAGGTGGGCATGTGGAGCACCAGAGAGAGCGGAGGGCATGTGGTGTGGCCCCAGCCTTCCCAGTCCTGGAGCACTGGGAAGGGAGGAGGGAGGCCATATGGCTCCAGCCTTCCCACCCCAGAGCACAGGGAGGGTGGGTGCTGGGGGCAGCAACATTCCAACCCCAGAACAGGTGTTCTGGGGGAGGAGTGTATGTGGGGGGGCATGCCTGGTGGTTTGGGAAGGCAAAGTCCTCTCCCACCTAAGCTACTAGACACCCCTGAGTTAGCCTTATATTCTGGGTATCTGCCTTAAGAAGATAATTCTTTGTATTGTTGTTGTAGCTGTGTTGGTCCCAGAGTATTAGTGAAACAAGGTGGGTAGATGAAACAATTTGCCATAAACATTTAAGATCTGTCAGTAATACTGAATTATTTTGTATGAAAATGACTCTGCATCCAGTTACGGATGCAGAATATAAAAATAAAACTATAAAAGAGTATCTGAAATTAAACAGTTTTGCTCAATAGATAATACAATGAAAATGAATGAGGTTAAGACTGTAAGAATCAAATCAATTACAAGACATTCCAGATACATTTTGATCCTCTATTTCACCTCATTATGCCCAGAACTTTAGGAATCTGTTTTCCTTAGGGGGAAACACATCTTCAATTTTACTAGCCAAAGCAAATAGTATAATAGACTGTCAGCAATAAAACAAAGAATAATGAAAATCTAATACAACTAGTCTACTAGTGTTCACATATCCCACAGAGAAAAATCATCAAAATCAATCAGCTCTTCAGTTATTCTGTAAGGTACGAGGCGTTCATGCTGGGCATAACCACAATTATGGCACAAACACAGAAGAGTATAAGCAGATTCATTGAAAAAAGCTGATTAGGCATTCTCATGGTTTAATTGTCAGGTCATCTAGATTGAACAAACCAAGCCTATGCCAGGCATGAAGGGTATGATAATTCAAACATCTGCTCGTCAAGGAGCTGGCTAATGAGCTTGCATAGTTGTTTGTTTGATTGTGATAGATCATGTCTGAGAAGCTGAACATTGTTGTGTGAATGCAGTGTTTGTTTAGAAAGGTGACATGGTACATTTTCAAGTATACTGAATGTTATCTTCAGAGTGGAAAATGTAGATGTAACTGAGAAAGAATGGGAAATCACAAAGCCTTTGAATGTGCTTTAATAGGAATGCATCCCTCAATGCTAGCTGAGTGATGCTCCGCTAGATGCCTCAAGTAATGTTTCATCGATAAGTGTCCATTTTAATGGATTCTATTGGAAGTTATTTGTAGCATCCTAGATACCATACTGTTTAAACTCTTTAAGTCTTGGAAAAAATGCTACGACTGAAGTACTGTACTTAGTGATGAACCAGAGGTTCGAGGATTGTCTAGAGGTGGTTTTTGTGGCAAGGGACTGAGGCTGTGAAGGAGGAAGGCCCGAGACTTAAATGCACTTAACCAATTACAAACTTTATTAACTACAATTTGATTATATTAAATCACTGTCTCTGATTTGTCTTAGACAGCACAGCATGCAAAAAAAGAATATAACAAATAAAACCAATACAGCAATAATAAAAACTCCTCCTGTAGCCAATCCTTCTATGATTATTTTTGAACAGCCGGTGGAGTTAGTTATTAGTCTGCCTATTCACTTAACAACTACTCAGTTTTACTCCTAGTTCTTATTTAGACCTAGGTGTTGTACCATTATACAATATGATTAATACAATAAAACTAACTATTGCTAAGCTGATAAATAATATATTAAGCAATACTTACAAACCTAGTGACAATTACGATACACAGACAAAAAACAAAGCGTAGCATGCTCCCACCCACCCTTTTCGTGATTTGGTGGGTGGGAGGCGGCCTCGGGTGATCAGCTCCTCAGCCAGGCTGGACGATACGTGCCTTCTATCTAGCTTAGGGCTCAGGGTGCTTTATACTATAATTTTGATATCCGGTGCCATATTAGGGTTCAGCTTCAGTTGATACTATGATTTGATATCTGGTACCATATTAGGGTTCCTTCCTGTTTGAGATGACATCTGCCTCAAGGCATTGTGGGTAGTGCCTGATGCAGACATGACTGGCACACGTGAAAGCTAGCTATGTTTTTTCTTTCCCTGCTCCAGGTGCTTGTTAACTAGTGTATTATGACAGCTCATTTCCCTTATTCCTATCTTGTCCGGTTTTTAGTGCTCGTTAACCTAACTTTTTTTCTACTCTTATCTTCCTGGCCTAGGTGCTTGCCAAGTTCAGATTCCGTTTACTGGGGACTGCGCTGGGGCTTGAAGGCCCCTGGCCCGGGTGCTTGCCAAGTTCAGTTCCGTTTACTGAAAACTGTGCTGAGCACCCAAGGGAATTCAAGCTCTGTCTCTGGATCTGCCTCAGTGGCCTGTGTTTTCTTGTGAGGGGCTTTGGGTGGCAGTATGGGCAATACGCGCGAGGCCATGGTCAAAAGGACCTGCTACACGACACTTAGTACATAGAACAAACATATCCTAGGCAGTTACAGTGCAAACTCCCTACATTCTCAGTGGCAAATATGGAGATTGTTTTATGATGTAGATACCTGCTTTTAGAAACTGGACACAAACTATCATTGCTTTCAAAATGCTGCTAAAAAGTTGCTGAAAATTTACAACTTGCCTAAACCAAGATGGGAACACCATTATCCATGCACACCTTTATCCGGAGCCAGACAGTTTTTTGTTTCACTGTAACTTAGGCTGAGAACTGAGACTTTAGTCTTCTGTAAATAAACTTAGTGCCATAACATAATTCCTGGTTTCCACGATTATTTAACCAATTTAAATTCTGTTAAACCAGCAAAGGTCTCACCAATATTCAATCAACTGCAGAAACTTTACAATGCAATAAGAAAGAGGAGAAATTTAATGTATCATCCTAAAAAGCCATCTTATAATGATCATATGTGATAAAGTCTAGATATTTATTTATAAAATAAAGTATTTTTCTATAATGATTATTTAATTTGTTCTTCCATGGAGTTTCCATTTAGTGAATATTGAATATTATTTTATAAAACAATTTTTGACATGTGCCAGGCTAGTCTGTCTTGCAAAAGTGATGCCAAATTTAAGTCAAAATGTATTGTGACCTCTAAAATAGTCGGGTCCTTGAAATGTACAAATTTATACACATTTAACAGTACATAGACTAGGGATACTAACTAATG
>CM057847.1:140702946-140718486 GCA_030068395.1 Apalone spinifera | reverse complement strand
CTCCCGTTTGTGCAAAAGTCCCTTTTGCGCAAAACTTTTGCGCAAAAGGGCCAGAGTAGACAACTGAGATTTGTTTTGCGCAAAAAAGCCCCAATGGCTAAAATGGCAATCGGGGCTTTCTTGCACAAAATCGTATCTAGACTGGCATGGACGCTTTTCCGCAAAAAGTGCTTTTGCGCAAAAGCATCTGTGCCAATCTAGACGCTCTTTTCCGCAAATATTTTTAACGGAAAAGCTTTTCTGTTAAAAGCATTTGCGGAAAATCATGTCAGTCTAGACACAGCCAAACTGTAAAGGGACTACATTTGTCTCCTGCAGACAGAGTTGTTATGCCGGAGGCAAACTGCTTGGATTGGGAATCAGTTCTCTTATTCATTGTATATTTTGAAAATTCCCAAGAATAAGAACATCCATCTGTCACTGTATGTAATGAAGCTGGAATGCTAAGGAAAGAAAGGATGATTCAGTCATTAGAGAGTTAGCCAAAGACTTGGAAGCTTTGAGTTCAATTGTATGCTGTACCATAGATCTCCTGTGTGACTTTGCATAAATCATTCAAAGAATCATGGAATCATAGACTAGCAGAACTAGAAGAGATCTTAAGAGATAATCAAGTCCAGTCCCCTGCCCTCATGGCAGGATCAAGCACCGTCTAGATCAGAGGTGGGCAATAATTTTTGCCTGGGGGCCACTTCAACATTTCTGAAGTAGCTCCAGGCCATCCTGACAGTTAGGAAGTTTTTCTTAATGTCCAACATAAACCTCCCTTGCTGCAATTTAAGCCCTCTGCTTCTTGTCCTATCCTCAGAGGCCAAGGAGAACAATTTTTCTCCCTTTTCTTTGTAACACCCTTTTAGATATTTGGAAACTGCTATCATGTCCCCGCTCAGTCTTCTCTTTTCTAAACGAAACAAGCCTTTTCAGTCTTTCCTCATGAGTTATGTGTTCTCTAGACCTTTAATCATTTTTTTTTGCTTTTCTCTGGACCTTCTCCAATATTCTCCACGACTTTCTTGAAATGTGGAGCCTAAAACTGGACACAATACTTCAACTGAGACCTACTCAGTGCAGAGTAGAGCAGAAGAATGATTTATCTGGTCTTGCTCACAACATTCCTGTTAATGCATCCCAGAATCATGTTTGGTTTTTTTGCAACAGTATCACACTGTTGATTCATATTTAGACATATTAATGATTTAATTTAAAACTTGTAATCTGCTTAAATATCATAGAGGTAGTCATTCTGTATGTTCTTATAAAATGATGACAGAAACATAATTTAATGAGAAATTATGTCTTTATGGAATATTAGAAAGAAACAGTTGAAGATTAGGATGTAATCCAAGTCAACAGATCTGTGTATGCACTCAGGATTTGTGTATGTTCTTTATAATCAGTTTAGTCCTTTGGAAGTGCATACCATTAAAAACTAAAGTCTAGTTTCAGATAGTGTCCTTTCTGTGGAAAAAGCACAAAGTGGAAATGAGTAGCCAAGTACCATAGAAACTGGCAATATAATTATGCAGTTTGGCTTCATCATGATATAAGACCTGCCAATGTATTTAGATCTTGCATAGTTCAGAAAGTGCCACCTGCTTTGAGAAACAGGAACACAGACAAAATAATCTTTTGCTGCTTCTGTATAACTGTATGATCTATGCAAAAGCTGGCCAAACAATATAAACAGAATAATTTATGCGTCACATTTTTCTTTTATGGGTATCCAACAGTGCCCTTCCTAGCCAGGAATGATTGTATACTTCCATATCCAAATACTAATTTAATGGGGATAATTGTGGTATGTGGTGACGAAAAAAATTAGAATCGAGTACATTCAATATTTTCATTTGATTAAAATATGAAATATTGCTGTACATATCTCAACATATCTCAACAATAAATCACTATGGGGAAAGGTACTGTGTTTATTAAACCTCGTACTAGTCTGCTGCCATTGCTACAGTTACATAAGGTGAAAATCAGTATGATACAAAATTCTTTCATCAAGTGCCTGGGTAGAGCCCTGGTACTATTATTTTCAATAGTTCAGACAAGAATCTGGTATCACCCTTAGCTGTGGGGATGCAGCAGAGATGTGCCATCAACTTTCTGAAAGGAAATTAAATTAAAAAAAAATCAACCCAGAAAAGAAAAAGAAATTTCAAAATGTCTTAGCTCCCCAGCTTGACAAACTGCCACTGCTTCTTACCTGAGACAAGTAAAAGCCCAGGAACTTGATCATGCCTTCCTCTTTGTTAATTACATTCACACAGTCAGGACACTGAAACATTACTTTGTATCTATAGTTGACATACCTGCCCAAGCACTTATTACATGGAAAACTGGGGTGCAACACAACAGCTCTCCACCAAGATCCACACTCCACAAATTGCATAGCTTATTTCGAGTATATTTCAAAATAACTTGCTATTCCAAAATACCCCTTAATCCTCATGAAACAAGGGTTACCAGAACGTCAGAATAAGCTGACCTGGAATACCTATTTTGGGATACTTCCAGTATCCTGAAATAGCTCCTCAGTGTAGACGTATCCTAATTGTCTGAGCGGGCCCTACCAACATGTCCTAAAAATTCCCCAATGTACATTAACATATTGTGGTTTGAAACCAAGGTAGCAATGAATAATAAACAGCAAATAAGGACAAAAAAACCCACCACACAGGCTAATAAGATGGGTTCACATTATATGAAACATTTATTGAATAATCTTGAAAAAATCAATTCATAAAAAAGTCTGACCATGTATAACTTATGAACAAAAACAGTCAATTCGAATAAATTATTCAGCATTTGTTGCTTTATGTCACAGTATCAAGTATTTTCCACACATGGATTCAGGTACCACACATAAACAAACATACAGTTTTTATATGTAGGACTTACAAGACTGAAACAAGTGACTCTTTACTTCAGTGATTATAAGCATACACATTGGCTGTGTCTAGACTGGCAAGTTTTTGCTCAAAAGTGACCGCTTTTGCGCAAAAACTTGCCAGCTGTCTACACTGGCCGCTTGAATTTCTGCAAAAGCACTGACTTCCTACTGTATGAAATCAGTGCTTTTTGCGGAAATACTATGCTGCTCCCGTTTGTGCAAAAGTCCCTTTTGCGCAAAACTTTTGCGCAAAAGGGCCAGTGTAGACAGCTGAGATTTGTTTTGCACAAAAAAGCCCCGATGGCTAAAACGGCGATCGGGGCTTTATTGTGCAAAAGCACGTCTAGACTGGCACGGACACTTTTCCGCAAAAAGTGCTTTTGTGCAAAAGCATCCATGCCAATCTAGACGCTCTTTTCCGCAAATACTTTTAACGGAAAAACTTTTCCGTTAAAAGCAGTTGCGGAAAATCATGCCAGTCTAGACGTAGCCATTAGGTTTTCTGGTTCGTATATGACACTTACTGAGGATTGGTGGAACAAAAACCCACTTAGGACAGATTCTGCTTACACTAGAGAGAAAGCCATGTTGACAATGGGGAAAAAGATTTAGCATACAGTTTAAAAACAGATTTCTTTTACCTTCTGGTTCTGGACACAGTTTGGATGCCAGCCTTCTCCAAACTGCTTTAACCAGACACCTTTGAGGATAAGCAAAACCTTGTTTTGTGCAAAAATATGGTGCTATGTACAAATTGAGTAAATGCAGTCAATGTTCTGGAATCAACTCCTGTTATGAACAATACTTTACTCTCTTGTTTTTACACATAACATTTTATTCACTGCTTTAATGTAAAAATTCAGTGCAACTTCAAATACTGTAACTATTCCCAAATTGGAAAATAAAAACAAAACAAGCAACCCTGCCATTTGCAAAAGCCCTGATGTTTCTTTCTATACAGTTCTCAAGGACAGTAAGGGGAAAGAAATGGACAGAACTCAACGTTTAAAACTCATTTCAAATTCATTGGATGTTGGAAGGAGAAGGCCATTAAGTCCCTTCAGATATGAGAGTATTAGGAATTGATAAGTCACGCATGCCTCAGGTTTGGATGAGTTCATTGCCTAATGAGAGCAAAGCAGACATTTGGCTGTTTCTGATATACCGGTAGTTCAGAGGTTAAGAGGAAATTAGCAGGTTTCCTAAATTCCTAGTTTCCTAAATTACACCTTGCTAACAGGAATAAGAGGGTCACAGAAAAGGGAATAGGTAAGAGGAGGAGATATGGAAGAAGAATCCTGGTTCCCTGGAAGTCAATGGGCTTTTTGTCACAGACTCCAATGGAGTCAGGGTTGCATTCAACAGCTGCCTATCTGTTCAAGTTGATCCTGTATCCTTGCCTAGAATTAATTTAAGAAGAAGAATTTCCTGGACTAGTCTGTCCTGAATCTGAAACAAATACAGTATTTTTTTCCAGTTTCTGTTTTTCCCTTGGCTATTTGGGTTTCAGGATGAAACAGGAATTCCACAATAACAAAAATAAAATAGGAGTTATCTCTCCTTAACATCTTCTAAGACAAATAAAAATCAACACTCATCTCATATGGATAAATGGTACCAAATGCTGAGGAAATCCACATTTACACTGTCAGATTTGCTTTTTCCTTTGCCAGAGGTTAAGCATGATTGCTGAAGAATAGCTCTTTTATTGTTGCTTGATGAAGGATATACTATGTCCCCTCTACATTTTAGAGAGACTCGTAGGAATAATCACCAGTCATTTTGGAGGCCATGCCCATGAACTCAAATACATGTAAATCCCTGCCATTCAGAACCCACAATCACACATTATTTAGTATGCCAGTTTTTAGGAGAACGTGATGTAATTTTTGGTAAAACAAAGTAATATGTAAATCAGGCTTACACTAAAAAGTAATGTAACAATATGTCAAGTGAAGTTATGAATATATATGTGTATTAATTTTATGGCAGGAATCTGGGCAACACACTTATTTTTCAGTATGGGATTTGAATACTATAACTGGAATACATCTTTCCAGTACAATTTATCCACATTTAGTGCCAACTTATTATTAACCTTTGAAATCAGTATACTATTTTAATGTCTCAAATATCTGAGATATTTGCAGTCTCAGCTAAAAAGGTGCAGACAATTAGGTGTCTGATGTATAAAGAGGAATAGCTTGAGATTTAAAAACCCAGAAATTACAAAATGACTGCTGGATCAAGGAGAGAAGGGAAGCACTTTCTCTTTTAAATCTCTTGTACATTTATAATTTATATTAAAACCACAAAATACATTCACACATTTCCAGCCAACGAGTTAACAAATTTAAAAGTAGTTTGTGTGATGTTGCAAACTTACCAGTGCTGTATAGCAAAAGAAATAACCAGCAAAAAATAATTTAACTTGTACCCTCAAAGACAAGATGAGCCTCACACTCTTTCTAACATAGCAGATCCTTCCATCCCTCCATAGCTATTTAGTTGGCCACTATAAGTTTTGAAGACCTAATTGTAGTTTTCCGTTTCTACTATCGATCACTAAAAGAGCAGGTAGAAAGATAGTGCTGATGATGGTTCCCCACTGTGAAACCCAGTGTAGAAGGGCCCCAGATGTAAAACTAACTGGGAAAAATCAGTGAAGTTTTACTAAGTGTAGATGAGGCCTGGGAGTTGGTATACAGCATCTGTGCAGATGCTCCCTAGTTTCCTGTGGAAATTCTACTATATTGGAGATGTGGTATCCCAGGGCATTTTCAAAAGGAATGCCCACAGCAGGGTAGACCTTAGAGGGAGAGAAACTATTAAGAACAGGGGCCAAGGACTTGTCTACAGACCAGTAAGCCCTGAATAAGATGTTATGGGGCCTGCGCCAGAGCAGGCTGGGCTGGGGATGTGGGATCTGGGCAGGAGGTAGGGTGCAGCAGTTGGTGGAGAGTGAGGGTGCAGAGTCTGGGAGTGCAGGATTTGGTCAGGAGCAAGGATGCAGCAGCAGGATGGGGTGCGGTGTTTGGTTTGGAAGGATGGGGCAAGAGCAGGGTGGTGGGTGGATGTGTGGAGTCTGAATGGGAGGGAGATGTGGGAACAGGTTGGTGGTGTGGGGTCTGCGGAATTATGGTGCAGAAGTGGGCTGCAGGTGGGGGAGGCGTTCTTTGTTGGAGGGAAGGCACGTGAGTAAAGTCTGGAAGTGAAGGGGAGTGAGAGCAAGCTGGGCTGGGGATGTGGGGTTTGGAAGGGTGGTGCAGGAGCAGAGTGGAGGTGGGGAATGAAGAACTGGGTGGGAGGGAGAGTGCAGGAATGGGCTGAGGGTGGGAGGGTGTGGTCTGTGGTTTGGGAGGGTACAGGAGCAGGCTGGGGGTGGGGTCTGGGCAGAAAGGGGTGCAGGAGCAGGGAGGTGGATACAGGGTCTGGGCAGAAGGGGATGCAGGAGCAGGGAGTGGGTGCGGGGTCTGGAAGTAGGGGGCAGAGGATGAAGGTACAGATACTTACATGAGGCAGCTCCTGGGGGTGCAAATGAAGCATTTACATGGTGCCACATAGCTCTCTGCACTGCAGGAAAGCTCTTTCCCCAGCACCATCCCCCAGTGCTCCTATTAGCTGTGATTTGACAAACAGGAATAAAGGGGGGCTGTGCCTGCATGGAGCTCTTTCCTGTAGCACACAGGAGCTGCTTCCTTCTAGACAGTCCAGGCTTGCCTGAATCAGGCCCACAAGGCTCAGGACTGAATCCCTCCCACAGAAGTGTGAGTTGGCAGGTGTTGGCCCGCCTGTGCCAGTGCTGGCTTGTGCCCCTGTGTGGGGAAGAGAGCAAGCCGTCATGGGCCAGATCAAATCAAGCTGCAGGAGGAAGTTTTTCCAGCCCTGCTTTATATGGTCAACTAAATTTTAAGAGAAACCTCTAAATAATGAAAGAAAGAGAGTTTGCCATCTGATAAGAACATAAATATGGCCATACTGGGACCAGTGCTTTATTTAGCCCAACATCCTGTAGTCTGCCATTGGTGTATGCCAAGTATGTGAGAAGCAATGAACAGAACAGGAAATTGTCGAGTCATCCATCCCTTATTGCCCACTCCCAGCTACTAACAATCACAGGCTAGGGACAATCAAAGCATGGGGTTGCATTCTTGGCTAATAACCATTGCTGGATCTATCCTCCATAAACTTACCTAAATCTTTACTGTACCCATTAACACTTTGAACAACATCCTCTGCAATGATTTCCAAAGGTTGACTATGCACTGTGTGAATAAGTACTTCCTTTTGCTTGTTTTAAACCTGCTGCCTGTTTATTGTATTGGCTCTGGTTCTTGAGTTATGTGAAAGAATATATACCAATTCCTTAATCACTTTCACCATGATTTTATAGACATCTATGACATACCTTCTTAGTCATCTCTTTTCCAAGCTGAAAAGTACCAATCTTTGAAATCTCTCATGGAAACTTTTGCATACTCTTAATCATTTTTGTTGCTCTTCTCTATATTTTTCCCAATTCTAATATAACTTTTCTGAGATGAGGTGACCAGAACAGCATACACTATTCAAGATGCAGACATACCAGAGGTATGTATAGTGACATTATAACATTTTCTGTCTTCTTATCAATTTCTGTCCTAATGGTTCTTAGCATTCTGTTAGATTTTTTTTGAATGCCACTGCACATTGAGAAATGGTTTTAAGAGAATTATCTACTGCTGCAAAACCCTACCTCACTGCCTCAAAGTGGCTCAGTGGTGACCCTGGTTTGTGGGACAGCAAGGATAGTACAGCACATTCTTCAGTAGATTTAAACATGCTATTGAAGTGTCAGACTGCTGCCCCAGGAAGAGGATAACTGTCCTTCTTGAGGTTGGATGCTAGCACAGTTGAGGAGGTAAAAGCACCATTGACAGCATAGCAAGTGGGTAGATGAAGAAATGGCAATAACAACATGAATAAATGGGTTCCAACTCCTTGATTGTGATTGTGATGCGGAGTTCAGTTAATGAGAGGTTGCCAAGAATCTCAGGGGCCAGAAAAAGGACTGGCCTCTGAGTTTATTCCTATAAATGTAGGACACAGATGAGAGACAATTCTATTAACCATCTAATAGAGAAGAAGGCAAGGGCAGCCTGTGACTTCATTGGTCTCACAAAACACAATGAGGAAAGGAGATGAAAGTGAAGTGGGGATACAAAATAACCATCATGTTGGGAAAAGGAAAAGGCATGAGAACCATTGGAGGAATTGTCTTCACCATCAACAAGGAAATAGTCTTCAAAAATCATCTCCTGTAAATTTAAGTCATCATGCATCCGAGTGCTATACCTGCAACTGAACAAGAACAGCAGCCTCAAATTTATTCAGACCTATGATCCCACAAGCAAAAGTGAAGATGAGAATGGGGAAGAATTCTATTAGGGCCTCAAGGAAACCCTGATTCAAAAAAAATCACATGATTGCAATGGGGGATTTCAATGCCAAAGTTGAAAGGGGTGTAACCCTTCTGCCATATAAAACCAGCAGCCACCAGAGCCATATTCAAAATCTAGGGGTTCCTCTCCATCCATCCAGACAGATCTGGCTCAAGCCCCCACCCAGGAACCTGAGAATTTCACAGACCATCCCTGGGTGCCTCTAAGAGGCAATGCTTCCCCTCTCACAAGCAAAGAGTCTAAATGAAGAAAAGAAACTTTTATAAAAGGAAGGGAAGTAACTTGGCAATAATTAGGTTCTGGGAAAAACCCAGGATTTCAGCTCTTGGCGCAAAGCACTGTGCAGCCACAAGAAATTTCAGCACACACTGGAGTAAATTTAAAATAATAAAAGAGACTCCTTATGGAGCCTATTGTAGCTCTGTTATTGAAACAGTGGGGAGAAACAGGTTGAACCAGTCTTACAGCTCACTGGAGGACATGTAGCCTGCTGATTCAGAATCCTGCCCTCTCACACGTAACTACACAGGCCTCTGGCAGTGGTGTCTCTGTCCATTCAAGTTTCTTTATACCAATAGTGTCTCTCTCCTTTCGAAATGGGTTAAACACAGTCTTTTCTCTATTCCCATAATAATTGCAAGCATTAGTGATCATATTTCACAATGACTGCATTTAGTGTTAACACAATTTGTGACCCCACACCAGCCAAATTAATTACAATGAGCAAAACACCATTCCATCAACTGAATATCTAACACATCTAAGCAAAGCAGGAGCAAACTGTATAACCAAAAACTGTCTTGTTCTTAGTAAGTTCAGTTTGGTTCATAAACTATCCAATGGAATAAATAGATGAATCTGCTTGCACGATTATTTAGATGATACTGAACATACTTCCAACAAACCCATAGTTTTTCCAAAGTATGACTCTTACTGACAATAAAGAGTCAGAATTAGAAAATAGCTCTGTTGTGGGATTTGAGGTACATATGTTGAGTCTAATGATGCTCTTGGGATAGGATTATCTTAATCAAATGTTAAATACACACAACCCTTTCATATCTTGTTGATTGTCCAGCAACTGATTCTGAAAAAAGAAATACTTTTTAAGGCATTGTAAGAAATGTGTCAAAAGAACACTTCACTCTGCTCCACTGAGAATCATGTTTCACCTTTATGTTCAATATATTTTTACCATCTTTGTCTTGCATCTGTATATGTTGCTATGTTTAACTGCATATGGATGAATTGCATTGAGTCTTGCTTTAGTGCAATATATTATAGCAAGTTCTTACCTTATTGTGATTGATGAAAGTACATCTTTACTAACAGATTGATTTACGGACACAGCCAAAATATTTTGTGAGTTGCCACACCCGAATCGAACCATTGGTTGTCCTTCCTCAAGAAACAGATGAAGAAACTGTTCTCCAAATTTCTTTTCATTGGCTTTGAAAACACAAATTACAAACATTACTCAATAATCATGCTAGAAGATCTTTAGAAAACAATCCAAAAACACAACCAAAAAAAATCACAACCAAAAAAGAATTTTGGTTATTTATTATTGTACACTAGCATTCTACAGCTATCAGTGTTAATTCATATTTTTTTTCTGGCATCTATATTACAATGCAGAATCTTCTATTAGCAAAATACAATTCTACTTGAGTGATTATGAAAAAATAAATTTGGATTAACAGTGATATGAAAATATTCTAATTTAAAACAAGATTTCAGTTTGTTACTTCTGTAGATGTTCAAAATCCTAGTGAGGAAAATAGAAAAGACCATAAACTTTGTCAAATTAAGTATAAAAATATATTAAGAAAAGCCAAAAAGGAGTTTGAAGAACAGTTAGCCAAAAACTCAAAAAGTAATACCAAAATGTTTTTCAGGTTACGTCTAAACTATAATCCTCTTGTGGAAGAGCAAATGCAAATGGAGTGCTCATTTGCATACGTTGTGCTCTCATTTGCATTTCCTCTTCCTTTCCCTTTAGTGCAAGAGGTTTTTGCGCAAAAAAGCTCTGTGTAGATGGCGCCTTTTTGCCCCCAAAGCTCCCTTTTGTGCAAGAGCCATTCTTCCTCAAAAAGATATATTACCATTTGAAAAGGTTCAGAAAAGGCAGCAAATATAATTAGGGGTTTGGAACAGGTCCCATATGAAGAGAGGTTAAAAAGACTTGGACTTTTCAGCTTAGAAAAGAGGAGACTAAGGGAGGCTATGATAGAGATATATAAAATGATGACTGGTGCAGAAAAAATGAATAAGGAAAAATTATGTATTTATCCCCACAATATAAGAACTAGGGGTCACCAAATGAAATTAATAGGCCGCAGGTTTAAAAAAACAAGGAAGTTTTTCTTTACTCAATGCACAGTCAATCTCTGGAACTCCTTGCCAGAGGATGTGGTGAAGGCTAGGACTTTAACAGGGTTCAAAAAAGAGCTAGATAGATTCACAGAGGTTAGGTCCAACAATGGCTATTAGCCAGGATGGGTAGGAATGGTGTCCCTAGCCTCTGTTTCTCTGGAGGCATCTGGTATTGGCCACTATCGGCAGACAGGATACTGGGATGGATGGACTATTGGTCTGACCCAATATGGCCGTTCTTATGTTCAGTTGGACAATGTTTATATATACTTGCATGAATTGAAGATAACTCCCTTTTATAACCAACCGTATCAATTAGGTGATATGGTTAATCACTGTGGTAATAATGCAAATAAATTACAAATACTTTAGGACATTTTCCATCAATTTTTCTGCTGATTTGCATTCTAATGATTTCTTCCTTATTTTGAAATTCAAGCCTCATAAAAGATTTTTTCTCCTCTCATTGACAAGGATTATAAATACTGGACCTTCATTCAGGGAGATCTTGGAGGATCAGGAAATTTCCTCATAGTTGGAATATTGATTCTTGTGGTTATTGCCAAACCCAGACAACTTGCAAGGTCTTTAGTGGGCCTGTGCAACAGCCTTAGCATAACTAAATCTAAAGGGAAGGGAATGAGTTTTAAGCGACCACAAGAAAGGAGTCTTTTCCTGATTCCTTTCAGATAAAATCCCCATTGAAATTGCTGAGGAAGGTGGTTTTAGAAAACAGGAAGCCTATCTGGGATGTGTTTGTCAGGACTCTCCAGCATGCAAACTTTGCAAAAACACATCTGTCTAATTAACAGTCTGTGGACACCTATTGCTTCATTGTTCAGGATGGGTTGTAGATCACTAATGATGTGTTGGAGAGGTTTTAGCTGAGGACTGTAGGTGATGGCCAGTGGTGTTCTGTTGGTTTCTTTCTTGGGCTTGTCCCATAGCAGGAGGCTTCAACAAGCATTCTGTAACCTACGATACCCACACGAAGAAGTGAGGAGACAGATTAACAGAGCCAGACATGTACCCAGAAGCTTCCAGCTATGGGACAAGCCTCCTGGACAATGATCCCTCACTTTCACAGGCCTTGGGAGGCAGGCCAGTCCTCACCCACAGACAGCCCACCAACCTGAAGCATACTCTCACCAGCAACTGTACACCACACCATAATAACTCTAACTCAGGAACCAATCCGTGTAACAAACCTCAGTGCCAACTCTGCCCACATATGTACACCAGCAACACCATCACAGGACCTAACCAGATCAGCCATAACGTCACTGGTTCATTCTCCTGCACATCTACTAACGTAATATATGCCATCATATGCCAACAATGCCCCTCTGCTATATACATCGGCCAAACTGGACAATCCCTACGTAAAAGAATAAATGGACACAAATCAGATATTAGGAATGGCAATATACAAAAACCTGTAGAGAGACACTTCAATCTCCCTGGACACACTATTGCAGATCTAAAGGTAGCCATCCTGCAGCAAAAAAACTTCAGGACCAGACTTCAAAGAGAAACTGCTGAGCTACAGTTAATCTTCAAGTCTGACTCAATCAACTCAGGATTAAACAAAGACTGTGAATGGCTAGCTAACTACAAAATCAGCTTCTCCTCTCTTGGTATTCAAACCTCCAGATCAGCTACTAGAAGTGGGCCTCATCCTCTCTGATTGGATCCATCTCGTCATCTCTAGACTGATTCTGGCCTGCATATTTATACCTGCCTCTGGAAATTTCCACTACATGCATCTGACGAAGTGGGTCTTTGCTCACGAAAGCTTATGCTCCAACACTTTAATTAGTCTATAAAGTGCCACAGGACTCCTCGCCGCTATTTCAGATTTGGTAATGATTGAGGATTGGAGTGTTATTACTAATCTGTTGGAGATGTGTTTAAGAGTTTGAGACTAAATAAACTATAGCTTTAAGTAAAAGCACTTTGGCTAGGTCCAGACTACACTCTTTTATTGGAAAAAGCTACGTCAATTGCGCTCTGCAATTGACGTAGCTTTTCCAATTGCTTTTCTAGAAGAGGCTTTTCTGCCATATGGCCCCCTCTAGGAAAAACCTCCTCTTTTGGGGAAAGCCCTTATTCCTTGTAGAACGAGGGCTCCCTGAAAGAACGCGTTTGCTCTTCCACAAAAAAAGTGTTCCCTAGACAGTCTAGATGTACCCTTAATGTCATACATCTATAAGGTGGCTGCATCCCTATTGATTCATTTCCTGTCACTGCCTCATCTAAAATAAAAGTTATCAAGAGTTTTGGTTTCAGAGAACCCCAGATAACACTTTTACCATGACACCACAATATTTTCTCTGGTAGACCATTTGACTGATTTAGAGGGAAGGCAGATAAGTTGATTTGCTGAAGTGATCCAAGCTTAAAGTAAATGCTCTAGAAGGTGAAGACACAGTTTTCAACCTTTATTTGTTTTTTTTTTCTAAGTCTTATGCTGCTACAGTTGAGACTATTCCCCATAGGTCGTTGTCTGCCAAAGCAAAGATTGGCTCACACAAGAATGAGCCACTTTGAATTTCAAAAATTGCTTCAATTTTGTGGCTTTTATATTTAACTATATTCAGTAGCATTTTCTTTAATAATCATATGGTGAAATACCAGTAAGATTGTTATATTATTTCCTATTTTAACTGAACTCAATAAAGTAGTCAAGTAGGTACATCTTCATTACTGTACATCTTCATTCATCAACATATAATCATAAATTTTTTTTTCAGTCTGGTAGCTAGAAATCATAGCAGTTTTACATCATCTTCCATCTTACTCAAAAAGGCTTTTTAGAATCTAGAAATTACTATATGACTGAGCTGTAAACTGTAGGCCCTGACTGATACTTCCAGTCTATGAGACACATCCATGGCAGTTAGACCAGGGCGCTATTTCAGGAGGGAAGTGAATACTGCTACAGCTGTGAATACTGGGATGTTGCTTGCTCTTCTTACCCCTTTCTCTTATTACCAGGGAGTGAGGAAATGATCCATTGAGAAGATTAGAGGTGAATCTGAATAGAGGAATAAATATGTTAACATTGCTCTTAAGGGAAGAGGAAAGAACTTATAACCATTAGCTTCCTTTTTTGGGGGAAGGTGAGGAGAGAAAATTTTGTCCAAAGAATGTAATAAAAATTGCTGAGTGCCAAGGTAACCCCTTGTATAATTTGTGACAGCACATTACTACTTCTGAAAAATATGACTAGTCTTTCCCACTCATCAAAGGGGAAATGGTCTTTCTCTCTAACAACTTTCTCTATAACTACAAGGCAAAAAATTCTTCATTCAGAAGCAGCCCAGCTCTTATAGGGAGTCTCCACCACTTTCTGATTCTCAGCTGGAAGGCCACTCTTTGGCATGTGTTGCAGGTCAAGCCAAATGAAATGTGTGCCTTCAGGACAGTAGGTGCTTTCCCAGCCTTGGTCTACACTAGGGAGTTATTTTGAAATAACTCCCTTTATTTCAAAATAACAAGAGTAGTGTCCACATTACAAAGTCCACACTACAAATAAGGGGGGGGGGGGTATGTCTACACTACAGCACTAATTCAAACTAACTTAGTTCGAACTAAGCTAATTCGAATTAGTGCATCTAGACCTAAAAATTAATTTGAATTAGCATTTTGCTTATTCGAAATAGCATGTCCACATTGAGAGGACCCTGAAGTGAAGTTAAGGCTGGCCAGAACCAGTGCTGGCAGGGCATCAGGTTAGACTTAGAGTGTGGAGCTCCTGCCTCAGGCAAGCCAAGGGCTGTGCTTAAAGCAACCCGACCCCCACCCCGGACAGACAGTTCTCAGTGTTCCCCGCTTGCTTGTCTACCTCGATGAGGGACAGCAAAGCAGTCCTGTCTTGGAGTGCCTTCCCCCCAAACCTCGATGAGGTCCACGATCTCCGCACTAGACCAGGTGGGCGCCTGCCTCTTGCGGCCACGGGCAGGCTCCTGGGAGCCGCCAGCCTGGTCCTGAGAAGAGGCGGAAGGCTGGGTGGCAGCGAGTGGCTGGCTCATGCCGTGCCAGGTGCAGGGTCTGCTGGCTTGGTGCTGGTAGGCTTGCAACTGGCACAAGCACCATAGCCAGACCTTGCCCCTTTAAGGGCTCCGGGGCAAGGAGGGGGGCAGAAAAGTTTCCCTGGTTTGGCCCAGAGTGGCCACCAGGGCAAGCTGGGAAGGGCTAGCCTCCAACTAGTTCGATTTAAGTGGCTACACAGCCCTTAATTCGAACTACTTAATTCGAACTAGGCTTTACTCCTCGTAGAATGAGGTTTACCTAGTTCTAATTAAGCGCTCCACTAGTTTGATTTAAATTCGAACTAGCGGTTTGTATGTGTAGCCCCTATGAAAGTTAATTCGAACTAACGGCTGTTCGAATTAACTTTGTAGTGTAGTCATACCTGGGTTGGTTATTTTGAAATAATACCTGCTTTCCAGGAAGAATAATGTTTATTTCAAAATAGTTATTTTGAAATAGCAGTGGTGTGGACACTCCACTGCTGCTATTTCAAAATAACTACTCCCCAGAGCCATTCAAACTAATTACTCCCCAGGCTCTTAGTTGAGGTAGTGCATCCACATTAAGCAAGTCTGCCTTGGATTAATTTCAATGCTTCCCTGTAGTGGGGACATGCCATTTCAAAATAGTTATTTCAGGAGTTATTATTTTGAAATAATTTCTTAGTGTAGACATGCCCTCAGAGTGGGTTTCTACAGTCCCTCACAGATCCTTATTGAGATGCCTATATGCTTATCTCAATACAGGCAGTCCCTGGGTTACGTACAAGATAGGGACTGTAGGTTTGTTCTT
>CM057847.1:140664595-140689579 GCA_030068395.1 Apalone spinifera | reverse complement strand
GGGTGGCCAGCTTCCACAAGGCAATAGCGACCCACTTCTCCAGGGGGGTGGCGGGCCGCAAGTGGGTGTCCTGCTGTTATAGAGCAGGGGCGAGCCAGACACACAGCTCCTGGAATGTGGCCTTCCACATACGGAAGTTTTGGAGCCAATGCTGGTCGTCCCATCACTCCATGACGAGATGGTCCCATAAATCTGAACTAGCGTCCAGCCTCCAAAATCGCCTCTCCGCTAAGCTTGGTGGCAAGACTAGTGGTGCTGCACCCTGGGTGAGGGGCTCAAGGAGGGGTTCTGAGTCCAGATGGGAGCATCATAACTGTGTCATGGAGGTGCAGCAGAATTTGCAGCATGGCAGTGTGGGAACAGCGCCTGCCCAGGGGCAGCTCTGGCTCCATGGCAAAAAAAAAAAAGACTCCATACCAGAAAAACCAACACAAAACCAAACTGCCATGGTGTCCCAGAAAGCAGGTCAATCACAGCACACTCCGCAAGGGCTTTGCTGTCCCTCTGAGCGGTAGGCAAGCCAGCTGCAGCAGGAGAGAAACGGCTGTCCAAGGGGGTCCCTTTAAACACTTTGCAAAGTCTTTGCAAAGGGCATGCAGCAGTACCCGGAAGTAAATGCTGCCCTTGTACCTGCCAGAAGTGTTTCCTGGTGCCCTTTTTTCAACAGACCATCCATGCAGTCTGGACACTCTCTTTCGAAAAAGCGGATCTCTTTTTTAATCTGCTTTAAGTTGTCTAGACATTCTATTTCAAAAGAAGCTTTTTTGAAAGAAGCATGTAGTCTAGACGTACCCTAGAATTAGAAATCATACAAGTACAGAAGTTTGAATAGCTTTTTTTCATTTGCTTTTTTTAAGGCTCAGAATTGCTCTATGCTCAAAAAATAATAAGTATTTGTTCTGAAATAAAATAGATTAAACTACAGGACTAGAATGGATTTAAGAATTTAGACCATTAGGCAAAAGAATTCCCTAAGACCTACAACTTTTTTTTATATTACCTGCATTTTATTTGAAAAATAGAAAGACCTTTGTCCCTAATGTATACCTGCTTGTTCTGTGTAGCTGGAAAACTGGAGACCATGAAGCCACTTTTGTGAGCAGCTTAAAAATATTATGTTTTTGCTTTCTGTCAGTGTTCTCTAGAGTTTCTATGTACTGCACTGTTGCCTCTAAATTTCATGGTGGGCTACCAGCTTTTGAATTTCATGGTTGGGTAACAGACAAAAACATTAGCTTCTACAGCTTTTTCCAAAAGATGCTGTCATCATTTATACATGTGTACTTGTGTTCCAGACAAATAGCCACTACTGGGTAAAAAGTAATTTGGGAATGTTAATATTTCCTTCTGATAGCTGAAACTAAACAATGCTTGTTTTAATTAGCTGAACACCATTTTGTTTCAGATAAAAGTACATTATTGTCTAAGGAAGACTACAGATTTTATTTCAAAGCAGCACTGTTCAGAATGCACTGTGTCTGGTTTTGAACAATGTAAATCAGAATAACACCACTGAATTCAATGGGACAGATTTTGCTCACACAGTTCAACTCTTTTAAATCCAGAATAACTCTCTACTGACTTTGGCATAATCATGCATTTACAACAATGTAACTGAATGCAGAATTAGGCCTGTTGGCGCTACGCTTCTGTAGAAGTAGTATCTGTGAGATCAGTACCAGACCTGTCATATACACATATATCACAAGACCATGTGCACACATTTTTCTCTATTGTCTGAAAAAGTAGGTCTCTGGGAATTAGCTACTAGAAAAACCTCAAGACAACTGTGAGATCAACAAGGTATTCTTGATTTGATTACTTGCTTTGGCATGCAACACAAAACCATACAAAGATACACCTGCTACTTTCTAGACTTGTCAAAAGTAATTAAGAAATAAAGCTTTCCTTTTACAAACAAAAGAAGCAAACACACCCACAATCGCAGCAAACTTCTGTCATAGTTGGAAAACTCATGCTAATGTCCATCACTGATACTCAACAATACTCTAGAGAAGCTCATTAATTCTGAAGCCAGCTTGGTTTCTGCCTGACATGTAATACTGTAGTGAACATAAACATGTAGAGGAAAGGCAGAATGAGAACTGCTTCAGAAACCAGTATATTTGATAATGCAAGGGGTTTTCTTTGTATAACTCCTTAATTTCACATAATGGTTGTTGTTAAAACAGACACAAAAATCTTGCTAATTACCATAGGACAGACTGCAGCCCAGCTGTACACAGCTACACAGCAGGGTATGTCACTTCATTCCTTGGAACTTCTCAGTTCCAGATGCTAGGGGGAAGCAACCACTGCATACTTGATACTCCCATGAAAGTGGATGGGATAGAGCTGCTAGACCCATGCCTGCACCCTACTTGCCAGCCAGCACAGAGTAATATACTATGTGAGTCATCATTAGGAGGATTAAACAAAGACTGTGAATGGCTAGCCAACTACAAAAGCAGTTTCTCCTCTCTTGATGTTCATACCTCCACATCAGTTGCTGGAAGTGGGCCTCATCCTCCCTGATTGAATTGACCTCGTTATCTCTAGCCTTACTCTTGATTGGTACTCTTTTCATATACCTATATATTTATACCTGCCTCTGGAATTTCCACTACACGCATCTGATGAAGTGGGTCTTTGCCCATGAAAGCTTATGCGCCAATAAATCTGTTAGTCTATAAGATGCCACAAGACTTCTTGTCTTTTATGCAGATTCAGACTAACATGGCTACCCCTCTGATATTTATCATTAGGAGGGACCATGAAAGGGCCTACGTCATAAATCCTTCTATGTGCTCCTCATGGAATGGCACAGATTCAGAGCACCACTTACAAAAGTTTGTACCTTAAAGCACAATCTAGCTCCAAATGCAATTCTACATTTCAGAAATACAATGCCTTGTCTTCATACATTAATATACAGATTGAACCTCCCAAATCTGGTACTCTCTGGTCTGTAACATCTGTGGTCTGGCAAAGAGCCATGGGAGCAACTCAGGGGCTGGGGAGCCCCAGCTGGGCCTGGCGGCATCACCCTCACAGGCACTAAAATTATGAAAATTCCTGAACAAAAAAATTTAATAAATGGAATTTGAAGATTACATCACCTGTCACTGACTCAAAATATTTCCAAACTTACACAAACATGATTTATTTTAAAAATAAATGCTGCAACACTCCCAAACTGCAAATATTAAAATTATAAAAATTATGAATTAAGTTTAATATTCCAGAACTCAGAAACATTTAAATGCAAGAAATTCGGTTAACATCACCTCAGAATTTGAAACTCTCCCAGTTACCTCAGCCATCCCCCTTCCCTTGTTGTTAGGTTTGTACATGTGTTATTTTTAGATAAGGAATTTTTTCAGAGAACTGTGGTGGGAAGCTGAGTTTGTTCAGGTACTAGGAGAAGGGTATTTGTCAGTTTCTTCTGGTGGTACTCCTGGTCAGGCCACTGAAATCAAGTGTAAAGAGCCGAGGGAACATCATAAGGAAGCTGAGCTGTTCAATATCTACTTTGCTTCAGTCTTCACATAAAAAACAATACATGACCAGATGTTTAGTGAAGTTACCATGGACAATAAAGGGGGAGATGCCGATGGGATAAGCAAAGACCAGATCAGAGATCTTATGATCAATTTGAATACATTTAAATCAGCAGGGCCAGATGCTATTCACCCAAGGGTATTGCAGGAATTAGCTAAAGAAATCGTGGAGCCACTGACAACAACATGTGCAAACTCATGCATGTTAAGAGAGGTACTGGAAGCCTGGAGAAGAGCTAGCATAGTGCCTATCTTTAAAAAGGAGGAACTGGGGAATTGTAGACCATTCATTCTGACTTGGATAACTAGGAAGCTACTAAAGCTATGTATAAAACGTTTGGTTTGTGAATACCTGGAGGATGAAGGCATAATTACTAGCTGCAGGCACAGGTCTCTGCAGCAAACACATTCCATGAGTAGGAATATGCAGGGGGCAATTGAAGACTCATGAGGTTTAGCTCAATGGTTTGAGTATGAGCCTACTAAACGCAGGCTTGTGAGCTCAGTCATGGAGGGGGCCATTGAGGGACCTGGTGTAAATCTGTCAGGGATGGTACTTGGTCCTGCTGTGAGGGCAGGAGACTGGACTTGATGACCTCTCAAGGTCCCTTATAGCTCTATGAGATGGTATATCTCCATATATTAATATTATTGTAAATAGAATATCACAGAGAGGGAACATCCAACTTCTAAGGCTTAGTTTAATCAAAGACGTGTACTGACATAAACAAAGATGCTATGTTATGCCAAATTAATGATACTAGAGCCATTTTATCTGTAAACATCTGAAAGTTCTTTTCTTAGTTTAAATCTGGTTTAGATGTTGGCTATACATGTAAATATTGTCTGGCTTTACTGAAAGAAGGAATATGAGGCATTTAATGTGTTTAATTAGGCTACATTTTTATTATTAAATGTCTGGGCCTACCCAGCAGATATTTATCTGCTGTGCAGGTGTACAGTGCAGGTAATCCTGGTAATTAACTTGGGTTAACTGGAGGGGGGACTTTTAGCACCACTCATCTTTTTCCATCCAGTTCTCTCTAGCAAAAATGGTTGCTGTGTCCTTCCTATCCATCTACTCTTGTAGAAGGGCTAAGGTGGGATATAATAATGGGGGTAGGTTCCCGCTGTACCAATCATAGGAGTCCTAAGTGCTCCCTGATTGCTCCTTTGTTCTGCACACTTCTTTTAAAGTCTGGTCACGGTATACCTTTCCTCTGCATTGGACATAGGCCCTACTCTTGAATAATGAGTTGCAATATAAGCCTACTGCCTTTCATGCCATTCATGAACAGATCCTGCATGAACCAAACTGTACCTAGAACAATATGGTGGCAAGGAGAAAAATCCTTCCCAGGCCCCACTCAACAAAGGAGCAGCTAGCATAATGCCCATAGCAGGTCTAGGCCAAACCTGGTAGCTTACCACCTAAAGAGGAGGGAGGGTGGGTGCTACCTCAGCCTGCTCTGTGCAAAAAATTAAGTCATAGGGCTGCCCCTTTTAAGCCCTAATTCCCAGAAGATATATCAGTTACCATACTTACCCTTTTACAGAAGTTTTCATCGCTTCCCCTCCTAAGCCATAAAGAACAGTTCAACCAAATATCCTCCACTTAAAGGCACAGGATAGTTGTTTAGTTAAATCGGTATAACTAGTTTTAGACACATAAGAGTCCACACAAAAGTCTATCAGTTTATCCAAAATGATTTAAGTTGAAAAAGTACATGTTCTATATGTATACCAGCCCCTAAGAAATTGTAGCAAAGGGAGAGAATCCACAGGTACCCTGCTCCAAATTCTAGGTCAATAGGGCATGGAATAAAAAATCTTTTCCCACCAACTGTGTGACTGAGGGTATGTCTACACTGCATGGTTATTTCAAAATAAGCTATTCCGGAATAATTATTCTAAAATAACTCAAAATTAGTCCAAAGCAGGCTTCCTTAATGTAGACATGCTATCGCCATTTAGAGCCCCAGGAGGCACTGGGGAGGAATGAGTTAGAATGGCCCTGGTGAGGAGCTATTTTGAAATAGCAGCAGTGTCATGCCTACACATGCCTTATTTTGAAATAGCTATTTCAGAATAGGCATTATTACTCGTAGAATGAGGTTTACAGATTTAGGAACTAGCCATCCATCATTCTGAAATTATTTCAAAATAACAGAATGGCTATGTAGATGCTTACATTGATATTTTGAAATGACACTAGTTATCTCGAAATAACGGTGCAGTGTAGATGCACCCATAGAAAATTCCTAACACCCATGTCTATGAATAGAGTTTAAGAAGTATAAGATGACAAATATCAGTTACATTTAGCCCTTATGATTTTTTCCCCTGTCATAACCATGAGGGCTGATCAGCAACCTGATGACCAAAAGGGTTAACTATGTCTCCTCTCCCTAGCCAGGTACCTGGTCAGCCAATAAAAATGCAGGTAGGGATTTCAAACTGGGACAAAGGAATTTTTATCTTTTCCCTCCTTTGTCTGAGTCACAGCAGTTTCTTCCAAGTAACAGGGAGATGGAAAGGCCTATCTCTGTCCAAGAAAAGACCTGTTATAATGTGTTAGTAGGACAAAGTAGTTAGGCCGTCAGGTTTTACTGTTTTAATGGGTTGGGGGTTCGGAATTGATGTCTGTGCTGTTAAAAGTGTTTTTTTTCTCTTTTGTAACTAAGTTTTGAACCCATGGTGGGGGGGCGGGGAGGAGTCCCCCATGAGTATACCAATTGGTGGCTCTTATCATCTAGCCACTTCAACTATGCTTGCAATGGTAATGTTGTTTTGATAATAAAAGTTTGTTTTCTTTTTCTAATAAACCTGGTATTGGTTCGTTTTTGTGTCCTGAAAAATCTGTCTGTGGGTATCTGCATGCCTCTGACTAGGGTGCAGCTACCACAGACAGCAGATATTCCCTAAAATCTGGGTATTAGGATTTTGGAGGGAAGTTTTTGTACCAAAGCCTGTAGCGATCAGGTTTTGAAGTGCTTTTGTGGGCCCCTCTTTTGCATTTGTTGTGCCAGAGTGGGGAACAGCCTTGACACCCCCAATACCCTTTGTGTATATGTGCAAGGTGTGGCTTCCACCCTAAAATACACAAATTTGCCCAAGAATTAAGGCTCCTCTCTTCTCTTGTCTGGCAAAAGAAATATTGTTTCCCCACCCTCTCATAGAATCATAGAATCCTAGGGCTGGAAGAGACCTCAGGAGATCATCGAGTCCAGCCCCCTGTTCAAAGCAGGACCAACCCCAACAAAATCATTCCAGCCAGGGCTTTGTCAAGCCATGATTTAAAAACCTCTAGGGATGGAGATTGCACCACTTCCCTAGGTAACCCATTCCAGTGCTTCACTGCACTCCTAGGGTGTGTCTAAACTACACCCTTCTGCCAACAGAGGGATGTAGATTAGGTGCATTGCTATTGCAAATGAAGTGGGGATTTAAATACCCTGCGCTTCATTTGAATAGAAATTGCCGCCGCTTTTTGCTGATGCGGCACTTTGCCAGCAAAAAGCGGCAGTGTAGACGGGGATCAGCTGACAAGGAAAGCTTTTTCCGACCGATCCTGTAAATCTTGTTGCATGAGGCATGAGGGATTGGTCAGCAAAAACTTTCTTGTCGACTGATCCCCGTCTAGACTGCTGCTTTTTGCCGGCAAAATGCCGCGTCAGCAAAAAGCGGTGGCCATTTCTATTCAAATGAAGCATGGGATATTTAAATCCATGCTTCATTTGCAATAGCAATGTGCCTAATCTACATCTCTTTGTCAACTACATCCCGTAGTAAAATAGTTTTTCCTAATATCCAACCTACACCTCCCCTATCGTAACTTAAGACCACTGCTCCTTGTTCTGCCATCTGTCAGTACTCAGAACAGCCTCTCTTCACCCTCTTTGGAACTTCCCTTCAGGAAGATGAAGGCTGTTATCTAATCCCCTGCCCCTCTCCTCTTCCTGCAGCTAAATAAGCCAAAATCCCTCAGCCTCACCTCGTAGGTCACGTGTTCCAGTCCCCTAATAATTTTGGCTGCCCTCCAATAGACCCTCTCCAATGTGGTTGTAGCCACCACTAGGCAGATTTGAACATGGGATCTCTGGAGCTGAGTATAGGCGCCACTACCCTCTGAGCTAAAAGCCAGTTGGCTCCTAGTCTATGCTGTAGAGGTCACTTGATCTTAGCTGTTGCTATGGTCTAGATGCCACTGCATTGGTCAGTGAACCACACTAGGTGTGTGGGTTACCCATCCACATCCTTTCTGTAGTGGGGGGCCCAGAATTGGATGTAAAACTCCATATGTAGCCTCACTAGTGCTGAATAAAGGGGAATAATCACTTCTCTAGATCTGCTGGCAATGTTCCTCCTAATGAACCCTAATATGCTATTAGCCTTCTTAACTACAAGGGTACACTGTTGACTCATATCCAGCTTCTCATCCACTGTAATCCCCAGGTCCCTTTCTACTGAACTGCTGTCTAGCCGCTTGGTTCCCAGACCTGTAACAATGCTTGGGATTTTTCTTTCTCAAGTGCAGGACTCTGCACTTGTCCTCGTTGAACCTCATCAGAATTTTTTTGGCCCAATCCTCTAATCTGTTTGGGTCACTCTGGACCCTATCCCTACCCTGTAAAGTATCTACCTCTCCCCCTAGCTTAGTGTCATCCAGGTCATTAATAAAGATGTTGAACAAAACCGGCCCCAGAACCGATCCCTTGAAACTGACCGCAAACCTGACATCAAGGTCCGCTTGAAACTGACCGCAAACCTGACATCAAGCTACCAGTTGGGCCTGACAATCTAGCCAGTTTTCTGTCCACCTTACAGTCCATTTATCCAATCCATACTTCTTTAACTTGCTGGCAAGAATATTATGGGAGACCGTATCACTGTACTCAAGACAGAGCAAAAGAGAAAATGAGACACCAAAGGAGATAGTAAGCAATGCCCTCCTGAGACAGCAATCTATCCACACAGACTGCAACTGCCCAGAGTGCCTTTGGGGCTGCTGGCAGATATGCAGTGATTTATAAAAATCATAAGCAACCTTCTGAAATACCACAAACTTGTAGAATTTATTATAACTTTGCAAGAGTTAACAACTCTGGGATAAAGATCAGACTTATAATGGGAAGTAAGTCTCAACCCAACTGTGAAGAAGCTGCCACCCCATAATAAATTGTTTGAAATTTCGGCAGCATTTGTGTTTTATGGCTATACCACTATATTATTGGAGCCATACGTTTGCTGTGTTCTTCCTTGTCACAAGCAGCGTTTTCACTTGTAAGTTATGTTCCCCTGAATGAATCATAAATTAAGCAACTTTTCAGAATTACAGGAAGAACTATGGCTTCAATTTGGTAATGCATCATGTATTAAAATACCAAAAGGATTCTACTGCATTTTAATGAGTAATTCTATCATTGAATAGGACACATGAGCTGGATCTACTTGGAAGTTAATAAGAGCTGAAGGAGATTAAACTGCTACTGAAGGCTCAAGTATATCTGGTACTCACTGTAAAGGATCGTTCCATTTAAAGCAGTTGTCTTCACTGTCAAGTATATAGTTGTAATTCTCTTTGGTTCCTGCCCCAGTGCAATCAGGTTCTCGGATACAGATGTTACTGAAGGCAGTTCTAAATAAGAGTTCCCATTGAAGGATGGAAAAAACAATGTTGTGTCTGGAATGGAAACAGAGAAATGATATTAGTGTGATATAATATCCAAAAATGAAATGCAATTCAGGCAGCTAAGCACAGTATGTGAATATTTACTATTTATATGACAAATATTTGTAATTCATGCTTTCATTTTGAAAATAAAATACTATACTACTTATGAGATTTACACCCCCCATAAAAGTTATTTAACTTGCAGTATTCAAGGGGAAGGTCCTGGAGAAAACACTATGCTTTGCCATTCACACCGCAGTAAAAACAGAAAAGAGAGAGTTATGAGTAGAACCAGTAGACAGTGCATTAAAGACACAATTTCCTTAGAATTATATTGCCAATTTCATTACCTGTAGATATGTTATTTTAATAGAAATTTTAATATAACTGCATTTCAGACCCTCTCCACAATGCTCCTGTAGAGAAATATATAATTTATTATATTTAAGGATGAGAGAACTAGATTTTCCTAATTTTAAAGGCATTTTAAGATCATGTGTTTGAAATCATGGCTCAAATTTGACAATTGTTGGGCAGTATGTTCACGGTCAAGTAGTTGTGCCCAGCTTCTGAGGGTGTTTTTCTATCCCTAGAATATAGCACAAATTCCTATGAGCTAGAAGCATTTTTTTTAAATTAATCACCTTTGGTAAACATGATTTTAAAAATAATATTAAATTAAAGGCTGGTTAGTGTATAAACTCTCAGAAGTGTGGACTGTATTTTAAAGAATGTTTGCACATGATGTTTGCACATGAATGTTTTGCCCAGCAAAAAGATCTTGTTCCTGATAACAGCTCCCGGATGCTATTGTAATAAAAAAAAACTATAATAAATTAAATTTTAACTAGCTCTGCAAATGCAAGGTACAGTTTATGAAGCTCACAAAATGTCAAGCTCCACAAAGGTTAACTATCTCTTAATCATATTGTCAATTTTTGTTTTCAACTATCCAGATATGGGGGACAGATTGATTGAACTAATGGATGCATTTTGGAAAGAACAAACAGAAATTCAGTCTTGCTGCTTGAAGAGAGATATGCAAATGTGTGTAAATCTTGGTCTGTTACACATTGACGAAAAATGTGTTTTGCACATACAAAATCCACTTAAAACACTAACTTGAAATCCTCACTTAGCTTTCTTTCCATGAAAAAAAATCACAAAAGAAAACTGTGATTATGCATGCCTGCTATTTTTTTTACTACATTGTCTTTATTGTGTGTGTGCATATATATAGTGGGATAACTGTATCGTCCAGACTATACAAAACAAAACTAACCAGAGTTAATTAGAGTCTCTTCTTCCTGCTTTAGACAGCCCTTTCCAGAGATGCTGATAAAACAATCCACATTCATCTTAAGCCATACAAATAAGGAACAAAGAAGTCATCTGGGCAAGATAGGATTTTTGTAAGCAAATATTTACTGTAGTTAACCAATACATACAAAAGTATGTGTGACAGCGGGCTATATAAACTGTTCACAGGGAAGACTCATGCAGCCTGCCTAGACATTATTCTCTAAGGCTATGTCTGCAGAGCACTGTTATTTTGGAATAATGGACATTATTCTGAATTAACATAGTTCACATCTACACTACAAGCAGTTATTTAGACATAATGTCAAAATAATGGCCAGCTGGAGGACTTCTTACTGCAATTCCTGTAACCCTCATTTTACAAGGAGTAAGGGAAGTTAGAAGAAGAGTGCTCTCACTCAGACTTCCTGCTGTGTAGACGATGCCAAAAGCTGAAATAAGCTACTTTGGCTTAAGCTACGCTTAATTGATGTAGTTTAAGTTGCATAGCTTATTTCAGCTTCAGCCGTTCTGTATAGACATACCCTAACATTTTGTACTAGTTTTCTACTGAAAACAAAAGCCAATGATGGCTGTATAAATATATGTCTGTGGAAAACCTTTAAAATAAATGAGTTACATAGTAACTGAAGGGGATAGGAAGGGAGACATTTCTAAAAGATGGGGGCCAAGACCAGTTAGAACTACTGATTGTGAGACATAAAAAAGGAAAAAAAGGAAATTCTTTAGGGAAAGTGTTGAAGGATGTTCACATGAACAAAAGGGCACATATCTAAACAGCCAAGAAGAAAATCTTTAGGTAACTAAGTTTATCTTCTCCAGGAAGACACTGTTGGCTGGTGTGTTATAGTGTGGCTCTGCAGACTTTGTCATGAGGAACAAAACCATCTGAAGGACTGACTCCCGCCAGAATCCTTTCTGGAAGTGGAGTGATCTCTGGTAAGCTCATTAGAATACACGCATGCTCTTTTATTATTTTAATGTATTGTTTCTGTGATGCTTTTATCTTAAGAATAAATGTGCTTGCTTAGTAAGGATTGTATGATGCCTTAAAACTGTGGGCAATTATGCTCTTTTAGAATCTCTGTGTAGAAACCTGAGCAGGCCTGTTTTGGCAATCTCACTTTCTGGGAAACACAGTGTAGTCAGGGAGCTGTGCAGCATGGAAATGCCCCCATGCC
Source organism: Apalone spinifera (assembly GCA_030068395.1). Taxonomy (NCBI): domain Eukaryota; kingdom Metazoa; phylum Chordata; order Testudines; family Trionychidae; genus Apalone; species Apalone spinifera. The sequence continues at coordinate 140,677,844 of CM057847.1, read as the reverse complement.
AGGAAAGCGAGACACAAGTCTCTGTTTAAGAGAAATGAAAATGGAGGAGCTGGAAGTCTCAAAGCAGGTGTTCCTGTTAGAGCACAAGTAGGAAATACAGATTAAACAGTTATAATTTATTAGGTGATTAAACAGTTATAATTTAAAAAGTTCCAAAATATTCACATTTCAGGTTGACATTTTCCATACTTGCTCTTTGTTTGAAAAGGAATATTTTTATAGGTTTAAAATAAAAACTTGTCAGTCCCTTTTTTGATGCACTGAAAGAAATACAGCTTTAAAATGGTTAAAAAAAATCTAACAATGTATTTTAAATAGGACAATAGTAGAAATGACAAAAATATGAAATAGTGCATCCATATAATTCCTCTGCTATAAACCAGGGGTGGGCAAGATATCTCTTGTGGGCTGGATCTGGCCCACCAAGCCACCCAATCCAGCCCATGGACCACCCTGCCAGGACCCTCAAGCATGCAGCAGCCACTGTTCTAAGCACAGGGCTGTTCTGTGTGGCTTTCTACTCTGGAGGTACGGAGAGGCTTTGGGTGATCTCCCTGCCCTCAGGTCCTATTAGCCAGAAACAACTGACCAACAGGAACTGACTCCAGCCAATCTTTCGGCTCCCATTGATCAGAAAAAACCAGAGCCTCCCTCTGGCACCCCAGCCCCTCCTGCATCCCAACTCCCTCCCCAGGTCACCATTGAAACCCTTTGTATCCCCCTGCCCCAGGTCACAACTCCTTCTCAGACTCTGCACCCCCTATTTCTCCCCTCCCCCAGGCCAAAATCCTCTCCTGCACCCACACTCCCTCTCTGACCATCTCATGTACCCTAGTCCCTTACCCCATGTGCCCTTCAGTAAAAATATGTTTTTTCTGTAGCCATAGTGGAAGGCATGTAGTCATATTGGTAGGCCTAAAGCCTTCCTCTGCAGCCAGATGGAAGAGCATCAGCCATTAGCTTTTAAAGCCTCAAGTCACATACTCACACTCTATCTAAATTGCATTAAAATAGTGTCACACCAGACTGTAAGGAGATCCTGTTCTAATGGCACCCACTGTCACCAGATAAAGAAATAGATATCAAGATGGGTGGAAAAAACTTAGCTTAACAGCATTGCAGCTGGCAAAGAACTGTTTATCAATAGTTGAGGTTGTGGAATCCTCATTCTATGATTATTGTCCTCACTTTTCTATTGTTTGTATGATCTGGTTTGTAACTGCTTCTGTCTGCTGTATAATTAATTTTGCTAGGTGTAAATCAACTAAGGTGGTGTGGGATGATTGGTTAGGTAATTCTGTTACAGTATGTTATGATTGGTTAGTAAAATTATACTAAAATAATTGTTTAAAGTATAGCTAAGCAGGACTAAAGTTTCACCATATAAATTGGGGGCCAAGAAGGAGACCAGCAGAAAAAGGGGAAAAGGTAAAGGAAAGAGGAAAGGAACAGCAAGAAGAAGGAGGGAAGACCTGGAAGAAAAACTCACCTCCAAGACACAGCCTAAGACCAGAGCTGCCAGAACTCCTCTGCATGACCATGATGTGCAGCAGCTAAGATCCCAACAGAATCACCTTACCTGGCCAACAGAGGAAGTCTGCCTGTCTTTTTCAGGTTTGGTGAGTATGACACTGTGTGCTTAGCATGGATATTCTGCTTATTTGGTAATAGTCAATAAATAGAGAATAAAAATATTACTATGTAAGGCTCTTTCAGTGGCAAAAGATCCTGCAGACCCGCAGGAAGTTATGTCCTGAGCCCTAGGAATTGGGTAAAGGTGGGTGTTTAAGTTACCAGGGTTGTACTTTGAGCCCTAGGATCTGGGTAAAGGTTGTGTCCCTGAAGTGTGGAAGGGATAAAGTTGTGCAGGTAACACTTCTGCATCCTAAACCCCACACCTCCTCCACAGAAAAGTGTGGCCCTTGACCACTTTCCAAAATCTTGGAGTGGCGCCCCCCCCCCAAAAAAAAATGATTGCCCATCACTTCTAATAAACTATACAGGATGTATGAAATGGACCAGAGATAACACTGTTGTTGAAACTTTAACTTTTGCATTTCCTTGAACTTCTGTGATTTTACACTGTGCATCTTAACATTTCACTTGTATAATGTTTAAATCTCTAATAAACAAATGTAAGCATTCTTGCCTTAGGTTGCATATAGTACAATGATGTTTGAATTATCTTCTAGCAATTCAATTTTAATAGGGTTAGGTTTGGCATAATAGGAAAGGAAAACTAAAAGCAGTTTTGTGATTACATCTTTAATTAGCAATTGGCAGAGTAACTCATTTACACTGTGTTTTATCTGCAACAGGTTTTATATACACAGCTTTCTGTACCTAGAGTTTGAAGTCAACCCAACAACAGAGAAGAAAGTTATCAAAATGAAAGTCCAGATAATAGAAATACTAGTTTTTTGCTAAACTTCTTGAGCCTCACAAGCATAATTTATTCTTCTTATAGCTCCTACAAATCTGTTTTTAATACATTGACAATGTTTTCCAAGCAAACTTAGTAATGACCCTTCAGATGTGTCATAACAATAAATGAGTATGTTATCAGCATGCATTTTGATGGTAGGGTACTGCAAGAAAGCTGTAAATCATCTATAAGTAGAGAAAACACCACAATTCCAAGGACACATGCTATGGAACTGCTGTCTAGTATTAAACTGATGTCCGTAGATCTTACCAATAGGGAGGGATATGTTAAATAACAGCAAAATCTCTTACAAATTGCCTGGAAAAAGCTAATCTTACTTAGTGTATGTTGCCTACCAAAAATTACTGACTGTACCTGATACTGTTACAACATAAGTTTATAGTGATAACTGCTTCTGATAAATTCAAGAAAGTTTGAAAGGCCATATTTAAAATTTGGTTAGCTTAGGTTGTGAATGATTATATTTACACACATAATGTAACCAATTATATGTTTTTCTTTAAAAAAGGAAAACAAAAGAATAGTGTCACATAAAAAGTCATATGTGGGGCCTGCAGCTCAGCAGGCTGGGATGGAAGTTTCCATCCTTGGAGTATATAGCCTGGGACCCTGCACACGAAAACAGCAGCTGGCCCTTATCAGCTTTAACTCATGCACTTGAGCTGGAAAACTACTAAATGGTAAACAAATTTGACCTCGGTCTCAGCTCATGAGAATGTTGAACCAGTACACACACACACGGTAAACAACTGGAATGTAACTAGTGTAGAGAGTCCCATGCCCGGTGAGTTTCACCAAGGACCTAGACCTTGGAGGGTGTCCTGGATTTCCTCAGCTGAAGCCATATCCACTGCGGCCCTGGTGTTGGAGTATTTCTCAACAGCTTAGGAATTGTCCAATGCCCATCTAAATTGGATTTGAGCTACGTAGCAGATGCAAGGTTATAGACTCTTGGTTACTAAAACAAATGAAATAGTAAATAGCAATCATAAGTCACGCACATTTGAGAGATATGACACTCCATCTATCAGAGGACAGTGGGAAACACACACATAGCACATTGTCTTTTTCTAGTTTCTTAATGCTTTTTAGCTATCGATAATAAGATCTTTGGAGCAGGAATCATGGACCATATCAATAAAGATATTTAGGCGCCTAGAGATGCAGACAGGCTAGTCATGGGATTTTCAATATTTCTTAGGAACCCTAGGCTTTTGAAAATCCCACTAAGTACCTATCTGCATCTTTAGGCACACACATGTAAGTTAAATAAATGATGCTACTACTACACAACAACTTGACAACTATCAGTCACAATTAACAATCTTTTATATCTGTTCTTTGAGGTAAATGGTATTTTCAACTGACCTGAACTCATTTACACCAGCACAGAATTTGGCCTGTAATTTTCATTATAAGACCAAAAATAAATTGTGAAAATAACTAGTAGACGTAAACAGATTTACTAATGACCATTTGCATTTCTCTGAATTTTTAAAAAAATGAAAAATCAGATAATTTCTCATTTCTAATCAGTATAGTCTGTTTGCTGACACCCTATCTCTCATTCTTAATTTGATCTTTATCTGTCCAATTACAAATGGACAGATATACTTAGAAAAGAAACCTTAGATTATCTGCCCTGTTCTGCTCCCTTTGCACCACTCAAATGATGCAAAGGAAACTAGGACATATCCTAAACCTGTAGCTACCTATTCCCCAATAACAAGTAAAGATAGATGCAGGGCAAGCCCAGGTACTGGTCAGAAAACAAAGTACTCTACCAGTCCCCAGCTCATAGAATGTCTCTTGGGAACCAAAAACAGCTGGCACAGACTCAAATGTCCTTTTGCCTATGAACAGGCATCTACCTGGCTCCCTCATGGTCTCTGCTTTCATCTGTACCATACATAAATTTTACGCAGCACAGAATCTGAGCTTATGTGTTTTGGTAAGTGCTGCTGTATAGCACTCTGTAAGCAACAACAATTTATGAGATTCTTATTTGGAATTCAACAATCAACTGGGGAGAGGCATTTCTTGGCAACAAAATATAGAACATAACAAATATCATGCATGCTGCTTTTATTCATTTGCATTAACTCAGAAAAGCCTTCTGCTCACCATAACTGAACTCTTGCATTATACAGAAAAAAAAACACTTTAAGGAACAAAATACACAATTTTGCTTTATCAGGCCAATGTGGTGCCCTATCAATAATGTTTTGTGCTGCTGCAAAGGAATCTGAATTCAGATCTCTGGCTTAATCTCTTTCTCTCCAGATTACTAGGGGCTTGCTGTGCTAGGAAAACAACACATTCTGTGGTGGGGGGCTGAGGGAAGACTTCGAGAGAGCTATGCACCAAACAAGCAAATGGCAATAACAAAATGTTTCATTATAATAAAATAATCAGCCATCCAACTGCACCAATATTGTGGTTAGTTTCTAAATTCCCCAAAGCTGTTAAGGTTTTCTAGAAAATGAATGTGCACCAGATACTTACTAGAAAGGGAAATCAATGATGCAGTAGTCATTTCAAGCACCCTGCTGATTGCAATTGCCCAGTGAACAATTTCTTCTCTTTCTTAGGCAGTGGTAGCTTTATTCTTTCCACAGACATTTCCGTTGCAGATCATAATGAATTTGCAAATGACAGACTGCTATCAATAGAATCAGCAGCATTTTTGCTACTAGAAAACTATGGCAAGACAATTTTGTGGTGATGCAATTCTGTGGGATTGGCATGTCAAACATATTACTACTGTAACACTTGTTTTGAGGCTATTCCTCTTAGGTTATCAGATTACAGATCTTTCATGTTCCTAAACGTTCAAAACACTATGAAAGAGCTTCCTTGACCCCAAATGGACACAGTCACCAACCTCTATTGACACACAATACAATTATATTCACAGTGAAATCATAAATCTGAAATTTCAGTCTATATATTATCTTCTTTTTCCTGGCATGAACAGAATATTTTAGCCAGTGCAATGGGTAATCCTACTTTTCAACCTAAATGTAATAGGACCATTCAGGATTATTATCTGGTGATGTGGAAAGGATAGGGGACATCTGATATGGGTTTAATCAGGCTTTAACTTTTTTATTAGATGTCTGGGACCACCCTGCAGATTACATGTACTGTGCAGCTAGTCCTCTCTTGTTTTCTTCCATAATGAACCAAAGGGGGGAGGTGAGTACCTCTACTAGCCCCTCCTTCCCATTTCCACCTAGGTCTCTCTAGCAGAACCACTGACAGAACATTACAATCCCCAGATTGGCTTCAACGAACTCCCCCCTTAGGAGAAGTGAGGTGGCCTATAGTCACAGGGGCCTGGCTCCATGCCATATCAACCAAAGGAATCCCCATCTAGCTCCAGATTGCTTTATTACTGACCACCTCTCAAATTATTTTTCCAAGCCGAAGAATCAGAGGGGTAGCTGTGTTAGTTTGGATCTGCAAAAGCGACAAGGAGTCCTGCGGTACCTGATAGACTAACAGATGTATTAGAGCATAAGCTTTCGTCATGCATCTGACGAAGTGGGTCCTTGCCAAAGAAAACTTATGCTCCAATACAACTGTTATACTATAAGGTGCCATAGGACTCCTTGTCGCTTTTCCAAGACATTTATCCATTACCGTTTATATTATTTTATGGAGTTCCTGCCCTGAACGTCTGCTATACACTTAAATAATAAGTTGCAACATATGATCTACTGTCCATCATGTTCTGCAAGAACAGGGTCCACCTGAACCTGCTGTGGAGGAAGGTGAAAGACCCCTAACTGCACCTGGACCTGTATGGGGGAATGGGAAAAAATCCATTCCAGCCCCTCTCAACAGGCGGCTAGTATAATGCCCACAACAGGTATACCCAATAAAGTGGTATATTTACCACCAAAATGAGGAGGGAGAGTGTTTGCTGCCAGCCCTGCTCTGTGAATCAGAAGGGTGGATCCTGGCACAGGCTGACCTTTAAAAATCCCCTCATTGCTAGATGATGAGTCAACCACCACATTGGCGGCTTCATCAGTTTTACCTCTTCCCCACCTCCCCTCAAGCCATCAACAACTGATCTCTTCTTCCTGCCAGCCAGACAAAAAAACAAAAACAAAAAAACCCAAACCAAAACAAAAAAAAACCAAAAACCCAGCTTAAGATACAAGGTGGTGATTGTGCAGAGGGATAATCACATGGAAACAATATTGTGTGTGTATTCTCAGACTTGTGAAGTTTTAGGAGGCTTGTTTGTTTGCGTGTGTGTGTGTGTGTGTGTGTGTGTGTGTGAACTTGTAGCTGCTATTTCTATATTAAACCATGTTTCTGCCTAAGGCCCCGCATGTTGCTTCTGGATGCTGATTAGGGAATTTAACCCTACAACTCCATTGAAATCAGTAAGGATATGTCTACACTGCATGGCTATCTTGGGATACCAGAGGTATCCCAAAATAGCTTCCCAGCATCTACACAAGCCACCCATTATTTAAAAATATTTTTTGAAATAACAGTCACGCTATTTTGCATGAGGGTTAAAGGACGGCTCAAAATAGTATGTTAATTCGAAATTTGGCAATGTGTAGATGCGCCAAATTTCAAAATAAGCTATTTCGAAATAAATTTGAGATAAGATACACAATTTGTATATCACAAATTGTGTATCTTATTTCGAGTTTACTGTGCTGTGTGTAGATGTACCCCGATAGTGTATGTATACATCTCTAGTCTGTTTTGAAAATATGGGACAAGATACCAGTTCATGAATGCAGCACTTCCAACTAGTTACCAATACATCAACAAACTTTTCATAATCTGTTCATTTTCAACAACTTGGTATTGCTTTTTAAGCTTTTATTGTATCTGTTTTCTTTTGTTATGGTAGTTTAACTAATTTGTTACACCAGATAACAATTTAATGTTATCATAGTTGCACCACTGATCTATAAATTAGTGTATCAGACTATAAGAATGCTGATGTACTGAAAGTGAATTATTTGAAAATATAAAAAATTCTGAAGGGGTAATTCTTTTTAATGAATATAAGATGCACTAATCATAACGTTAGTGCATGTTGGAACAGCTGAAGGCATATTTCACAGAATGTGGATATATTTTTCTAAATGCATTTCATAGAGCTTTCAAAGTATTAGTAAAAACACACAAATTAATTTTATTTCAAGAACCAATTTAGAAAATCAAAATCAATATTTTCTTCATTAAATGTGTTAGAGAATTCATATTGTTCTATCTGCAGCAATACTCTCACCAATCCAAGTCTCCTCTCAACCCCTTCCAATAAACTGCATATTGACAATAAAGGTATATTTGTCCAAATTAAACTTTTATAGCCAATTATTGTTCAAGTATAGCCAATTTGGTTCTTTAGTGGAGAATACTTGTTTATGAATTTTTCACAGTAGTTAAGTAGAGGGACTCTGAAATTGGTTGATAGAAATAAAAATAAAGACACCAACACCAGTAATGCCTAAAGCAACAAGATGGACTCATCGTTTTGATAAATAAAAGAATCATAAGAATATGAATAAAATATGTGAAAGTCTAGTGATAAGTACTGTAAAAAATGAGGTCAAATTCATTTATGTAACCATTCAGGACTCCTCGCTGTCAGTATTATGTTATCTCTAATAGGCCCCCATTTTATGAAAAGTCAAATCCTCTGAGAATATTTTGACAGCTGACACTGAAAAATGTTGAACTGTAATTTTACTCACTGTACTTACTCTTATTAACAGTTTGGTAGACTTGGATCAAAAGTATGAAAGGTAACATTTACATAGGTATTCACAGTACTTGACTGAACAAACATCTTTTAGTAAAGGAACTTCCAGAGATTTTAGTAGTCAGTACTCCTTTTACGTTTAAAATAATTCATGTCTCAGTGACCTTAAATATAACCATTATGCCTAGATTTTCTGTGTTAGTGTATTAGGAGAAAGTGAGAAAATGCTAGACTAATAGCCAAAGTCTGAACTTAGAAGACAAATGCCACTCACCCATCTCTCTGTGTGGGGGAGCTTGAAGGGGCCTGCAGTGAAAGGGAATAACCTCAGTAGCAAGGATGGAAGACACTAAATGAGGGACACTGAGTAATACCCCTTCCCTGCTCTTGGAGGCTTTGGCACCCAATGGCCAGCATACCCCAGTTCCCATTATTTAATCAAAGGTGTGGGTCATGTGGAGTCTGTTTTAGCTCCATTCCTGCAGCCCTACCTTGAACTATGAATGGGAATCCAGACTGACAATAGCTGCAGGTCTAACCAATCACCTAGTTATGCATAAGGAAGGAAATTTTTCTATCCTGGGCAAATTGGCAGGTACAGAGTTGTTTTCCTTTTCCTCAGAGCACCTTCAGGCCAGAGTAGGTGAAGTAGCAATACGCTTGGTACCTAACTAAGGTATCTGTTTAACTCTTTACTTCCTTTCAATTTCTAATTGGTTTCCAATGTGATTAAAAGGATAAAATGAAAGGTACCCAGAGGTAAAAAACTTGGAATGTTGGTGATGGATCTGGTAGCCTTTGGGGACTTAGTTCCCTATACGTCTGTACCCACTTTCCCTCTCACAGGCAAGGAAAGAAAGGTGGAAGATGTGATGGGGTACAGTCACAAAAGATTTCTTGATGGTGTGTCCTGGTGTACTGACAAAATCACTGACAGACACCTCCTTACTCTTTGGGGCTTCTCACCATCCTGTCTTGATATCTCCTGCTCTTTCCCAGTTAAGGTATAGAGCTGAGCTTACTGTTCTCCCTCCCCTGAAGAGCAATGCAGACACTGTGTTTCTTCAGGTCAGGAGAATGAAGTTTGGGCACAGCCTCCAGAAAACCCATTCCCCAAATGGGATCAGAAACCTAAATAAATCATTCAGGTAAAGGAAGGTTACTCACCTTATGCAGTAATTGGAGTTCTTCGAGATGTGTGCCCATGGGTGCTCCACTTAGGTGTGTCAATGTTGCTGTGCACACAGTCCAGAGATCTTTAGTATCAGTCCCCAGCTGCCGGCGCATGCTGCACAATTGTGCAATTGCTCTGATTGACAGCTACGCATGCGCCGGCAGCCTTTCCCTCCATTCCTTCTTTATGCCGGACTGCGTTAGCCCAGAGCAGAGGGGAGGAGGGTGGGTGTGGAGCACCCATGGAAACACATCTTGAAGAACTCCAGTTACTGCACAAAGTGAGTAACCGTCCCTTCTTTTTTGAGCACCCATGGTGCTCCACTTAGGTGACTACACAGCAGTATTCCTGCTTGATGGTGGGTACTCCGTGTTGCAGGGATGGATGCTGGACATTATGGTACATCCAAATCTAGTGTCTGAGTCCTGAAAGGACTGAGTAGCATAATGTTGTGCAAAGGTATTGGCCGAAGCCCATGTTGCAGCTCTGCAAATGATGTCTATGGGAAGACCCTTGAGGAAAGCAGTTGTGGTAGATACTGCTCTCATGGAATGCGCCAGTAAAACTGTTAGCAGCTGTCTGTTTTTCTGGGTGTAAGCCAGTTGTATGCATATAGAAAGCCATTTGGATATTTGTTGTTTGGAAACAGGTTATCCTCGGGACCTGTCTGCACATGACATAGAAAGTCTGGGAGTGCATCTGAAGTCTCTTGTGCGTTCAAGGTAAAAGGCTAATACCCTGCGTGCATCCAGTGTATGAAGCAGTGCCTGATTGCTTTCCTCGTGAGGTTTCGGGAAGAACACAGGTAACTATATTGGTTCATTACAATGGAACGAGGTAGGTACTTTGGGCAGGGATTTTGGATGGGTTCTAAGAATGACTTGTCCTTGTGGAACACTGTGTATGGCAGGTGTGCCATGAATGCCGCTATCTCTCCCACTCTCCTAGCTGATGTTATCGCTATGAGAGAAGCTACTTTCATTGAAAGGTGGAGTAGCGAGCAAGTGGAGAGCGGTTCAAAAGGCCATCTCATGAGTGAGACCAGCACGAGATTCAAGTCCCATGATGGTACTGGGTCTCTCTGTGGATAACGGTACCGTATCCCTTTCCAGAATCTCTTCACACACAGATGGGAAAAAATAGAATACCCTTTGTACAGTCCAGCTGCACTTCTATAAAGTCCAGTGTTTGTGTAGGAGTGAGGGAACGTTTGTCCAAGTTCAATAGGAGCCTGAGCATGTAGAGTTGAGTGTAATGCCTGCTCCATGTCCCTATACGTGGGTGCCATGATCAAACAGTTGTCGAGATATGGACATATGTTTATTTCCTTTCTCCATAGGTGTGCATCTACCATGGCAAGGACCTTAGAGAATGCTTTGGGTGCTGTCGTTAGGCTGAAGGGGAGCACCGTGTACTGATAGTGTGAGTCCTTGATGGTGAACATGGGGAACCATCTGTGTGCTGGGTGAATTGATACATGGAAATATGCATCCTCAAGGTTGAGGGTAGATAGCCATGCTCCTCTCTCCAAGGCACATATGATCTTTGCTGGTAACTTACGTCTGGGAGTTGTATATGTAGAGTATCTGCTACCCTGCAAAATAGGTCTTGAAACCTTCATAGCCGCACCTCTAATTGGTGACGTAGGTGGACTGTGGTCATCCATCGTTGTGCATGATGTATTAGGAGGGATAAGCAATCTTGTGTTGCTTCCTCCGTCGATGACTCGCTGTCATGGTTGCCTGGGCTGTAGTCAACTCATAGTCAACTCGTCCCTGCATGTTTGTGTTGGCTGACTGAGCCCTTGGCACCTGGAGGGTTTGTTGTAGTTGTGGCTGTTGATTTCTCTAGGGTGCCCACGGGTCCTCGTAGAGCCACTGTGGTGGGAGCAGTGAGGATACCCATTATGACATCTGTCAATTCTGGGGCAGCATAGTGATGGACTCTGTTCTGGCCCATTATTTCCTTCTCTTCTTCATCACTAAATCTCGCTGATATTAGCGATGCTGGTGTGGACAATAGTATGGAACCTCTATACTGTGGTGTGACGTCAGTACCAGATAATGGTAATCATGGTACCGACGGAACCGTGAGGTCTGCCTCCGTCACGTATCTCAGTACCGAGGGCTGTGGTGGCATCACTGTATAGCCTGCTATTGTTGGATGCATCTGTGCATTCAGTGCTCTGGGGTGCACCGGTATCGACGGTACCGTCAGTTTGTCTGTGCACGGCATTCCGCTGTTTGCAGCCTGCCCTTTGTTATCAGCAGCACTGCTTTGTTATCTGATGCCAGTACCGGCTTTTCCTGAGGTACCACAAGCTTATTCTGAGGAGCGCTTGAAGCTTGGCCAGCGACTCTATGCTTCACTTTGGGATCACTGTCTCTTTCTGAGAAGGATCCCTTAACCCGCTTTATGCTGCCCTGTTCAGGACAAGCACTGTCTGCCTACTTGCCCAGAGGATTTCTATTGCTCAGTTGCAGAGTATCAGTGGGGGACCTGGAGCTGTTTGTGCTGTGCTCCTGGTCCAGCTCTCTAGCATGCCCCTCTGAGGGAGTGCTCCTTTTGCTTTCCGTCCCAGGTGTAGTATTTCGGGGGGGAGAAAGGAGAAGGGAGAGGGATGAATCAGGCTGCTGGCCAGCCACAGTCCTTTGCATGAGAAGAGTTCTCCACTGTAGGTCTCTCGCCCTTTTAGAGCTAGGAGCAAGTTTTGGTCAGTAGCTTATTGGATGGTCCTGCCCTAGGCAGCAGAGACACTGTTCGTACCCATCTGCTGCTGAGATAAATACACCACACCCTGGTTTGAAACCAGAAGGTGCTGGCGTGACAGGGTTTTTGTTTTTTGTTCACTTGAGGCCCTGTGGGTGAGCAGGATGCGGCAGTGGTGCTGGTGCCCTACTCCCCTTGTTGTTTATGTTCTGCAGCTCTTTCTATGGTAATCTTCTTCTTCTTTTTCTTTTTTTTAAAGGTTCATAACATGGAAAGGGAGTAGTCTGATAGGAGGGACAGTTATGCTCCACAATGACCACTGGGGCAGAGAGTATGGGGGACGGTTATACTGCAGAGTGAACACAGGAGGCAGTCGCACCAGAGCTCTCCATATTGCGGGCCATGGGCAAGTGGCTTTCCTGCCCCAAACCCTTCACTCTTGGCTCTCAGCCACAGTACTGAATGAGGGGCGAGGCATGCCAACCAACAGCCCCACTGCTATAGCCCTCCCAAGAGCACCAAGAGGGCCTGCCATCTCTGTCCCATCCCTCTGGAGGAAATGCAGGCCTGGGGGGGCAAGGCAGTGCAGCCACAGCCCCTCCTCTAGACCAGTGGAGGGTCGGGGGTGCAGGCAGCTCCCCCTACCCACAGATGAGATGCGGCCCAGTGTGCCAGGCAGTGCAGACCCAGGTCCTCCCAGAGGAGGAGAACCTGGCCAGGGAGGGCAAGCAGCACAGCCCGGACCCCCCTGGAAGGAGCCATTGACTGGGAAGCTTGTCCCTGGGTGCTCCAGGAAACCACTGTCATCAGAGTAGCGCTGCCTTTGTTGCTGTCAATGGCCCCGGTAAGCCCTCCAAGACCTCTTAGGCCCAGCCTGGCTTCTGCACTCCCCACTCTTTGCTCTGAGCCCCTACAAGGACCTGAGCAATGCTGGGTAAATCCTCTAGTAGTATATATTCCCAGTTTGAATTATTCAGAAATAAACACAACAATTATACAATATCTTCCAGAGTGCTTACAAACATTAATTTGTTAAGACTGACATCACTTCTATAAGACAGGTATTACAGGAGAACCTCATGATTCATGGAATCGCTATTCAAGATTTAGTGTATTCGCAGGTCACTTCCTTCCCCCACTATTGCACCCCATCTCTGGCCTGGGGGAGGGAACAGGC
>CM057847.1:140648724-140659823 GCA_030068395.1 Apalone spinifera | reverse complement strand
CACTTAAAAACATTAATTTTACCAACACTCTACATTTCTCCTGTCCAGAAGAGGTAGGGAAAGCTTTTGCCACTGTTTTTAGAAACAAAATAAAAATAGAGACACAGTTTAAATTGTTCAATTAGACAATCAGATTAACAGTATAAGTGCCATTTCAGGGGGAGAAAATTCCATGTGGGGGAGCTATGAAGGAAGGAATCCTTTAACTACGGAAGAGATTGCAATTTTAACTTGCTCTATTTTAAACTTTAATTTAACATATATGGTGGGACATGACTTCCCTTAATTAACACTTTTTTAAATGTGGCAGGCAGTCTTTCTAGCCTTACATAATTTAGAAAAGAATGAATTTCGGAGATAAATCCTCAATAAAAGAAGCGGACATCTGGAATGCAAATTTATGAAGATAAAATAGATTTTCTGGGGCATACCTGTGTATAGTTCAGTAATCCCCTAGTTATGGTCCTGGCTCACTCTCCCACGACCCCACACTTGAACAGGTTCAGGGAAGATGACTATGCAGAACTGTCCTTCTCTCATAGCACCATTCAGGTCACCCTCTGCAGATGCTCCGAGCACAAAATCCTACTGAGGGACTAGATCACACTCCATAATACTTCCCATTTCAACAGATATATGAGCAAAAGCATGCTTGAAGCAGGAGGTGCTTGAAGTACTGTAGGAAACAGGCTGCAAGAGTTATGTTGCCTGTGGAAAAGGTGGCTTACCTAGCAGGGAAGAGGCAATAACTCAGAGGTGGGCAAAATAATGGAACAAGTGCAGGGTCTGGGACAGAGGTTGAATATAGGAGGGAGCTCTAGGTAGGGAACTGGGGTGCATCTGGGAGGGAGTTTGGGTGAGGGAGGGGATTGTGATCCAGGGTAGGAGTTTGGGTGCAGGAAAGGATTCTGACTTGGGAGAGGGGTGCAGAGGGCTTGAGTTGTGACCTGGGGCAGAGGGTTGGGATGCGGGAGGAGGTCAGATGCCAGGTGCAGGCTCTCACTGGGAGATGCTTACCATAGGTGACTCCCGGACAGCAACTCAAGCAGGCTCCCTGCCTGCTGCATCCTCCACATGCCGTTCAAAGTGGCCAGCTGCTGGGGCCAGTATATGTGTCTATGGCTGCATCTAAACTACACCCCTCTGTTGGCAGAGGGATGTAAATTAGACGTATTGAAAGTGCAAATGAAGCCGGGATTGAAATATTCCACGCTTCATTTACATAATGGCAGCCACCACTTTTTTCTGAAACGTGTTTTTTCAAAATGCATTTTTCTGGAAAAAAACCCCACAGCAGTTTCGATGGAAATGCCCAGTTTCGAAAGATCGTGTCGAAAATGCCCCGTCTAAACTACCGTTTTTTTCCCCAAAAAATCGCATTTCAAAAAAAAGCAGTGGCCGCCATTATGCAAATGAAGCGCAGGATATTTAAATCCCGACTTCATTTGCACTTTCTATATGTCTAATTTACATCCCTCTGCCAACAGAGGGGTGTTGTATAGATGTACCTTTTTGTGTAGCACGCCCCTTAGGGGGAGGAAGCCAGGAGGTCTCCACATCCTGCATGCACCCATAAGCATGACCCCAGTAGTTACAAGGATTGTGCTGGGGCAGGGGCAGTGCGCAGAGACCTTTCTAAGGGGCACACCTTTCAGAGAAGCACATGCTGCCCCGGGGAGTCAGCCACTTTCAGCAGTGTGTGGGGTCACAGCAGCTAGGGATCCTGCCTGAGGGTACCACTGGGCCGTAGGACGTTGGCAACCCATAGTATCGTGGCAGGCCAGATGCAGCCCATGGGCTATATTTCTCCTCCTCCCCTTGCAATAAGTGCAGATAATTCCATCCAGCTCAGATTTGGGAGTGACAGGCTACCATCTGGAGCTCCTTCTCTATTTCTTTCTAGGAAACACTGAGAAAAGAATCTCAGTTTTGAATGGTAGAGTGACCAAGTCTCAGATTTGGGAAGGCAAAGCATCCTGGAGAAACTTTGCTAGAAGAGAGAAACACACCTTTTCTTCTTGTTTTGTAAAATGTTTAACTCGGACCAAACTTTTATTGACATTCAACTTAAAAAAAAGAAAAGAGTTTGCACCTCTAATAGTGTTTGGTTCCAGAGTCTTTTTTAGCAGTTTTTCTGGCCACATTGAAGGCATAAGAAATTAGATAGAGAAACAAAGAGAGAGAGAAAGAGGAGTTAGCTTATTTCCAAACCTACTTTTGAGTGATCAGTGAGATTGAATTGCTCAGTAAATCTTGTGAAGCATTTTAACTTGTTATCATTAATAACTTCATAACTAATATGAGAGGTAGTACTTAGAGTAATTGACCTAAAATTCCTCTAATCTCTTCTCAACCTTAGTAATGGTTTCTGCTTTCCAAATCAATATAACATCTCCCTCAAAATCCTAGAACTGTTACTGTCCTCTCATCCCATCAAGTTCTCCCTCCTTTCAAATAAATGCAGCTAATTCAAACAACATCTGAATCCAGGATCTTCTTTCTGGCAGCATTAACTACATAACTACCAGTATTATCTTCCACTGAATTTATAATGGACAGACAACTTCAATTATGATTACAAGAGAAAAAAGATTCAGGAGTGCATCAATGCAATTTCAGATTGGGAGGCAGAGAACAGAAAATAAAGAGTATTGTTCTAGAATTCAACAAATAGAATTATAAATTATAAATTAAAACTTATGTAGACATATTGATCACATTAACTGCTATATTTATTTCTTGTCAAAATTTTAAAAAAAGCCACACTCCAACAACTTAAATACATGGTCAGTACAATTGTTAAATACAAATTATTTTAACAATTGTACTGACCATGGTAGAGACTAAAGTCTTTATGCAAAAAAGTTGTATAGAATGAACAAAGCCTTTCACATACTACTCTATTTCTATAGATGAGAGTCACAAGGCATGCTGCCCTCCTCTGCTCTCCGCTGGCCATATATGTTGTTGGAGGCACTCCCTGCCTCTGTTTTCCTGGGGCACATCTCTTTGTATTATGCAACCCAGAAGGTAGGCAGTCCTGGGCACCTCCAGGGTTCTGGAAAACATCACCCAAATCCAGAGTCTTTCAACAGTATTCTCCTCTTCTTGGAGTCTAGTTTATTTAGTTCAATCAGCTTCCCCCCAGAAGCTTGCCCAAGTTCAGGGGGTGCTGCACTAGGAGCTCCTCTCCCCTAAGGCGCTCCTCCTTAAAATCAAGCCCTGGTGATCTTTTAGTAGGCCAACCTGCTGAAGCTATGTCTAGACTGCAGGCTTTTTTCGGAAGAAGCTTTTCTGGAAGAGATCATCCGAAAAAAACTTCTTCTGAAAGAGAGCGTCCACACTGCCAAAGCGCATTGAAAAAGTGAGTACTGGTGCCAGAGCCTAGCAGAGACATGTGCTTAAAGGGACTCCCCTGGAAAGCTGTTTCTCTGCTTCTGCTGCCTGCTTGCCTACCTATTCGAGGGACAGCAAAACTCTTGCAGTGCATGCTGTGGTTGCCCAGCTTTTTTGGACACCACAGCTTTTTTCTTGTGCTATGGAGCCAGAGCTGCCCATGGGCATGTGATGGCCCCACATGGCCATTCTGCAGTTTCTCGTCCTGCACGACCTGGTGTTGCATGACCTGGACCATGACCTCATTCTGGGAACCCTCTCCCTGGTTGCGGGAGCAACACCTCTGCAACTGCACCCCATAGTGGAGAGGCATTTCTGGAGGCTGGACACCAGTTACAATTGGTGGGACCAGCTAGTTTTGGAGCAGTGCGATGACCATCAGTGGCTTCAAAACTTCCGCATGCAGAAGGCCACTTTTTTGGAGCTATGTGACTGGCTCGCCCTTGCCCTCTGACAACACAACACCCACCTGCAGCCCAGCAACCCCCTGGAGAAGCAAGTCGCAATCGCTATCTGGAAGCTCACCACCCCAGACAGCTACCAGTTCGGCATAGAGAAGTCTACCAACGGGGACCTTCTCATGGATGTAAGACACTCTTGGGCTGCAGTCCCTGCTGAAAAAGGGGGACCCTCAGGAAAGGGGGGTTAGGGAGTATGAGGATGGGCTGGGGGTGGGAGGGGAAGCCCTGTCCCCAGGGGATTGTGTTGTCCCACCCTCACACAACCCTGCTGCTGGGGGGGGGGAGGGGGCGGTCTCATAGGGGTGACTCCTGGGGTGTTTGAGTAGGGGAGGACATGGGAGGGAGGCGGAAACCTCCCAAGGGCTCAGGCACCACCTCTCTCATTCTCTGTTTTTTGTGTTTGTTTGTTTCCTTATGCAGGTTGTGAGGGCCATCAACTCCATCTTGCTATGGAGGGTCATCCGCCAGGGAGACCTGGACCCCATCGTGGCCGGATTTGCTACCCTGGAGTTCCCATACTGCGGGGGAGTGATTGATGGGACCCATATCCCAATCTGTGCACCTCAACATGGAATGGCCCAGTACATCAATCGCAAGGGCTATTTTTCTTTAGTGCTGCAGGCCCTGGTTGACCACCATGGACAGTTCATGGACATCTTTGTTGGGTGGTCAGGCAGGGCACATGATGCCCAGATTTTTCAGAACCCCAGCCTCTATGGGAAGCTGGAGGCGGGTACATTCTTCCCCTGCTGGGACTTTGTGGTTGGGGACGTGCAGATGCCATTGTGCATCGTGGGGGATGCAATCTACCCCCTGCTGCCATGGCTAATGAAGCCAGCCACCTGGACCCCAGTGGGGACCAATTTAATGCCCACCTTAACCAGGCCAGGATCCAGATGGAGTGTACCTTCGGCCACCTCAATGTGCAGTTCAGGTGCCTCCTGACCTGCCTCGACGTGGGGGAAGACAACATTCCTGAGGTGATGTCATGTTGTGTACTCCACAACATTGTGGAGAGGAAGGGAGAGGTCTTCATCTCACGGTGGCCGGCAGATACTGACTATGAGACCCTTTGAGCAGCCGTGGACAGCTGCCATCGGACAGGCCCATCAGGTGGGGATGCGTATCCGGGAGGCCCTGAGGAAGAGTTTCTCTCAAGCACCCCAGTAACTCTCCCCAGGGCCTCCCCCCCAGGGACCTCTGGTTTGCTGCACTATCTCTTTCTCACCACAACCCCTCTCTTTGCCCCTTCCCTGACTCTTCAATAAAGACATCTGTTTGGTTTTGAATAAAATGAATTTTGTATTTGTGTTTTTAAAAAAGGGGGAAGGCGAGGGGGGCTCATAACCCGGAGGGAGAGGGAGGCTCAGAGTGGTGTGGGGTCGGCTAGATGTGCCACCTTAGATGCGGAGACCTCATTGGAGTTGGGGTCAGGGATCACAGGAGGTGGGGGGGGGGCTGGAGCAGGGTTAGGGTGGGGGGGAATGGGCATCACTTGGGGAGGGGGCATGGGCATTGCTTGGGGAGGGGGGCATGGGCATCATTTGGGGGGGCAGAGGGAGGGGAAATGGGCATAGCAGGGAGGACAGGAGGGTGGTAGGCAGGAGCAGCGACAGTAGCTGGGTGTGACATAATTTCCCTCATGATGGCACACATGCTAGCTCAACGCTGCATGAGCTGGTCCTATGCGTGGTTCTGCCATTCTGCATCTTCCCAGATTTTCTGTGCCAGGGTCTGTTGCATGTCACACAGGATGCTAACATGCTGCTGCATCAGGTCTTCATGGACCCTGGCGCACCTTTGGGTATTGGCTCTGGCGGTTGGCTCAGTTGGTGTGGCTCATCTCTTAGTCCCGACTGGTCCAGCTGTGCAGAACACAAATAGGGAGAGGCGGTCAGTCATCCATGCAGACACTGACCTTGAGGCCATGTTCTCTGTGAGCAGCGATCAACAGTCCATGAACCAGAAGAGGGGGATGTCCTGGGAGCAAGGCCATGTGTGGCTTGCACAGCAGGCCCTGTCTTACAGGGGCCCCAAGGTGCCCAGGGGACCATGCTGCCCGCTTTCCCCCCACCCTGGCTCACTGTCAAGGAGACAAGAGAAGTGTCCAGCCACAGTGGAAATCTCCCATGGGCGGCAGAGGATCTGGGAGCAGCCTGGCCCTCCATGCATCCCTCGGTGTGTCTGGGGTCCTACCTGTACAGCTAGCCTGCTTCCAGCCATGGCAGGTGGTGGGACGGCATCCATCCCCCCGGAGCCAGATGTGTGTGGCTTCCCCTGAGCCTGGGAGCAGGATCCCGGGCGTGCTCAGAGGCTGCCTGCTGAGTCTGTGTGGCACACAATAATGCTGCACATGGTTCCACATGCACGGGCTGAAGCATGATGTCCAGCCTGAATAGGCTGAGCAATGCTTGTACCCCCTCACTCTCTGCACCCTCCTCCCTCAGCCTGTGTGGTGACAAACTGAGAGCACTCACCTGAAGATCCCACGCCAGCATCAGAGGAGGCCTGGGAGATGTCCAGGCTCATGAGAACCAGCTCAAAGGAGAGCGTGATGGTGGGCATGTCATCTGCCTCCTCCTCTTTCTCCTCCGCTGTGACCTCCTGCCGGGCGACAATGGGCGAGGACGGAGTCCACCACAATGGGTGGGGAAACGGCTTCCCCTGCACCCCCCTGGATTTGGTGCATCTTCTGGTAGTAGAGTCAGGTGTGGGGTCCTGTCCTGGAGTGTGAGCTGCACTCTCTGGCCCTCATGTATCCCTGGCAGAGCTCTTTGACCTTACTCTGGACCTGTTCCAAGGTCTGGTGTGGATGTCCACACTCCGCAAGGGACTTGGCCATCTGACCATAAATGTTGGCGTTCCGCCGTTTGGAACAGAGACCCACAGCACAAACAGGGAGAGGATCTCCACTCTGGACCAGGAGGGTGCCTACCTCTTGGTGCCCCTGGATGGGTCCTGGGAGCTCTGGGGCTTCTAACAGAGGTTCTAACTATACTGATGGGTTTTGTGATGACATGTCTAATGTTTATGAGCATTGTAGCCCAGTGGTCAGTTGTTGAACACCCCCTTCTTCCAAGAGGTCACTGTATGACATTTGTCTTTGTTTCCACCTCTCTTCAGGGCCCTGTAAGAATTCCTAACTCAAATATAGTTCAAACAATCCCCATAAGGCATCTTTTTTATTTAGTCCACTGGGTGGATACTTGCCCACCCAGCCCTTCTTCAGTCTCTTTCCCAGTAGTCCAAAATACCACAAAGCATTTGAAAACAGATCACAAACTCTTACAGTCTTCACCACAATTTCACCTAGACAGAGACCCATCCTCCCAGAGGGTCTGTCTATCTATGATCTTCTCTTTAGCTCCTGATTCAATTGTGTTCTTCTCTCCAGGTATTTCCAGTCTCTTCTCTGTCTCTTGGACAGTGTCTCTCCCAGGCCTCCTTACCTAGAGAGCTTTTCTCACTCTCCTGCTTCTTTCACTTTCCTCCAGCTAATTAAGGGCCTTGTGGGTGCCTTTTCATTTTCTGCAGCTTATCTACAGATAAATCAGCAGGTTTCTGGGCTTCCTCATTTAGTGCCAAGATTTCTGAGGCTATGTCTATACTGCAGGTTATTTTCGGAAAAAGGTACGCAAATTGAAAACCGCAATTTGCGTACCTTTTTCTGATTCTTTTTTTGGAAGAGACTTTTCTGAAATTTGGCCTGTCTACATGGAGCCAAATGTGGATGCATTCCCTGGACATGGCAGAGTTTTATCAGGATACGCCGGTGTCCCGGAAAAACTCTGTAATGTAGACATAGCATGACTCTGGTAATCTCAGCGCGTCTCTCAACCCAACCTTCCCTACTGCTCCCTGTTACCTTTTATACTGGGATCACCTGATTCCTCTCAGGTGGTGCTTATTTTGTAAACAGGGCTGGCTTAGCCCCAGGCTTTCTAGCCTACAGACAAGATGCCCTCTTAAAGGTATATTATATATAAATAGGAAATTAAGTAGAAACAATGAACTCATTTCACAAGAAGCCATTCTATAAATTTCAAATCATAATGTTAAATGGTTACTTCTAAGAATCTGGATTTTTATTATTGGAGGGAAGCAATTTTGTTCATGACTGGGGAACTAGAAAAGCAATCAAGAGACATGGGTACTATTGCTGGCTCTTCTATTGACAAAGATTGAAGTGCACACATTGTATTCATGCTTTGTGAACTCCACTCACTCTAATTCACTTTAGAATAGAGATCAAACTTGTGATTCTAATTCACACTTCAAGGATGGGGATTAAATTACCAGAGAGATTATTTACCCTCCAATAAGCCCCTCCTTCCCAAGATGATCACAGTATCCTTGAATGCTGTAGGTGGACAGTTCCAGGCTCTGTCATGGAATGGCTGAGGAAGTCTTTACGAGAAGAGATTAAATCAAATCTGATAACCAGATCAGTTTTTTGATGGAGCCTCCCAGAACTGATGCCCTCAAAACATTCTGCATACACAAAGTCCCATACTTTGTCTCTGCCCTTAAGGTGCATCTAAACAGCAGCTTTATTTCACAATAATGGCTGTTATTCCAAAATAACAATGTGAGCATCTTCACAACAATTCCATTATTTTGAAATAAATTTGATGGATGGCTTATTTTGACTTCTGTAATCCTCATTCCACAAGCAGTAACGCCTAATCTGAAATAGCTATTTCATAATAGCAGTAGTGTGGCTACTCCACTGTTGCTATTTTGAAATAGCTCCACCTGAAGGCATTCAGAGTGATTACTCCCCAGTGCCTCCTTGGGCTCTAAATTGAAGTAGCATGTCCACATTAGGGAAGCCTGCCTTGAACTAATTTTGAGGCTTCCTTGTAGTGTAGACGTGCTATTTCCAAATAAGCTATTTTGGAGTGTTACTTCTGGAATAGCTTATTCGAAATAAGCATGCAGTGTAGGTGTACCCTTTAAGAGCATCCTCTGGAATTCTGTACTCTTTAGTCATATGTTGCTCTTGGATATCAGAGAGACAATAGTTATAGCAAAAAAGACAGAAATATAGATTTGCTTTATGATTTTCTACAAGTTTTGTAACTCTTCTCTACCTTAATTTCTCCTCCAGCTCGATTTAGAGCCCCAGTAGGAACTGGAAGGAATATTTTAGAATGGTTGTAGTGAAGGGCTATTGCTAAATAGCAGCAGTGGAGCATATACACAGCTCTTATTTCAAAATAGCTATATGAATTCCTCGTAGAATGAGGTTTACAATTTTCTGAATAAGCCGTCTGTTATTTTGAAATTATTTTGAAATAATGGAATGGCTGTGCAGATGCTCACATTATTATTTCAAAATAACGCTAATTATCTCAAAATAGCGGTGCAGTGTGGACACACCTCTGCTGTGTACTTGCCTCTGGAAAGGTGTTAGGGGTTACTGATGATGTTAGGGGTCACTGTGTGACTACAATAATGGTTATTATTATACAGCAGTTATCATTCTGATATGCTTTCCAGAAAAGCAGCAGTAAACAAATTCCAAAACAAAAATACTATATTCCTGGTGGCGTTCCACATTATTTCACTCTTATTTTAAGATGGTGTCTTTCTTTCTGGTCTCATGGCCTTGAAAGGCTATGTCTACACATAAGCATTATTTCAGAATAATGTCAGTTATTCTGAAATAACATAATCTGTGTCTACGCAGCAGGAAATTATTTGGACATAATGTTGAAATAACGTCGAGCTGGAGGACTTCTTATTCCAACTCCTGTAACCTTCATTTTATGAGGAGTAAGAGCACTCTACATCCAACTTCCCTAACTTGGACCGTTGAGAGTCTATGGGTTAAGTTTAGAGGTGGAAGCAACAGGGGTGATGTTGTGGTTGGTGTCTGCTATTGACCACTGGATCAGGTGGCTGAGGTAGACAATATTCTTTCTTCAGACAACCGAGAGAAGTTTCCAGATCACAGACCCTGGTTCTCAGGGGGGACTTTAATCACCCCATCTGTTGGGAGACCAATACAGCAGTACATGTATAATCCAGGCAGTTTTTGGAGAACATTGGGGATAACTTCTTGGTACAAGTGCTGAAGGAACTGACCAGGGGCCATGCGCAGTTTGACCTGCTGCTCACAAACAGGGAGGAACTAGTAGGGGAAGTAGAGGTGGGTGACAACCTGGGAAGCAGTGATCACGAGATGGTATATTTCAGGATTATGACCAAAGGAGGAAAGGAGAGTAGCAAAATACACACCCTGGACTTCAGAAAAGCAGACTTTGACTCCCTCAGAGAACTGATGGGCAGGATTCTCTGGGATGCTTGCATAAAGGGTTCCAGGAGAGCTGGCAGTATTTTAAAGAACCCTTAATAAAAGGCAGAGGAAGAAACCATCCCAATGCGTAGCAAGAAAAGCAAATATGGTAGGCAACCAGATCGGCTTACTAGGGAAATCCTTGGTGAGCTTAAACACAAAAAGGAAGTTTAAACAAAGTGGAAACTTGAACAGATGACTAGGGAGGTGAATAAATATATTGCTCAAGAATGCAGGGATGTTATCAGGAAGGCGAAAGTGCAATTGGAATTGCAGCTAGCAAGGGATGTAAAGGATAACGAGAAAGGTTTCTACAGGTATGTTAGCAATAAGAGGGTGATCAGAGATGGGGTAGGGCCCTTATTAGATGAAGGAGGTAAACTAGTGTCAGATAATGTGGGAAAAGCTGAAGTACTCAATACTTTCTTTGCCTCTATCTTCACGGACAAGGTCAGCTCCCAACAAATGCACTAGGCAACGCAGTATGGGAAGGAGGTGGACAGCCCTTGGTGGGGAAAAAACAAGTTAGGAACTATTTAGAAAAGCTAAACACATACAAATCAATGGGCCCAGATTTAATGCATCCGAGGATACTGAGGGAGTTGGCAAATGTCATTGTGAAGCCTTTGGCCATTATCTTTGAAAACTCGTGAAAATTGGGAGAGATCTCAGATGACTGGAAAAAGGCAAATATAGTGCCCATCTTTAAAAAAGGGAAGAAGGGCAATCCAGGGAACTACAGACCTGTCAGCCTTACCTCAGTCTCCGGAAAAATCATAGAGGGGAGCCTCAAATAATCCATTTTGAAGCACTTGGAAAGTGCTTCAGGAATAGTCAGCATGGATTCACGAAGGGCAAGTTGTGCATGACCAATCTGATTAGCTTCAATGATGAGGTAACTGGCTCTGTGGATATGGGAAAGTCAGGGGATGTGATATACC
>CM057847.1:140618927-140644090 GCA_030068395.1 Apalone spinifera | reverse complement strand
TTACTGTGACCTTCCCATCCACCTACCCTTGTAGAAAGGGTAAGTTGGGCTATAATAATGGGAGTTGGCTCCCTGCCGTAACAATCACAGTGGTCCCCAAATGGCCCCTGTTCACTTCTTTTCTGAACACCTCTTTTAAAGTCTTTTTCCCAAGACATTTATTCAGTCACTGTACACCTTTCCTATGGAATGCCTGCACTGAACATCCACCACAAGGAGTTTCCAGTCATTAGCTTGGCTGCCTCCACTGCAAACTCAGTGAGGTTCCCAGATATTTCTTGATATCCTCTTTGACATAGTCAAAAGCATGATAGCATCTACCTTGATCTGTGCAAAAGGGAAGGTTAAGGCATAGGGCTGCTCTTTTTAAATCTCTCATTCCCAGAGGATAAGTCAGCAACCACACTGATCCTTTTACAAGTGGTTTTTAATCTCCCATCCCACCAAGCCATAAAGCATTGTTCACCCCTGTGTTTCTACACCCCATCTTCTTCATAGAAATACTGTTATGATATGAATTTAGCATAACTATGATATATTTATGCAAGATGGGTCATGTGAGATATCACTGGAAAGATTATGATTTACTCAATATAATTATCCTATTTGTATGCATGTGATAGTTCTGTATTGAAGTTAGAAATATTGACCATGTAACAATCAAAACCATGGTTTACACATGGGGAATACCCACAAGACAGTATGCAGTCAGCTTGGAAGGGCCATTAGGAAGGCTAATAGGATTCTGAAGATATTAAGCTCTCTCCTTCCTCAGAAATTTCCTGGGATGCTGCTTTGACACTGCACTCACGTGATCTTGTCCGCTACTACCATATCCTTCTTGAACTTCTGGGAGAGGTCAAACTATGAAACAAAGTACTACGGCAATACGTAAATCCTATTTAAGACTGAGGAGTGAGCAAATATAGGCTCTTCTCCACTGCCATCTCCCTGGCCAACAAGGATAACTGCTGAAAATACCTGAAAAAAACAAAGGAACTGAGCTGGAGTATGCAGTGGCTGAACCAAGGCTGGGGTTGGGGTCTAGCTTGTGAAGAGAAACACCTTGAACTCTAAGCTGCAGAAACTCTGCAACCAGACTACAACAGTTAGGGTGATAAATCCCTATTTGTAACCGATTTCTTTAGTGAATTAAGCTTAGTTGCATGTTTATTTTGCTCAGTATTCTGCTTTGTTCTGTTTGCTATCTCTTAAAATTTACCTTTTGCAGTTAATAAACTTGTTTTTTTTTAAATTTTGATATCCAGTTTGTGCAAATCATAAATGAGGTGGAGGGCAAAAATCTGTGCATATTTTCCTCCCCATTGAGGGGGGGGGGATGATTTTCATGAGTTTACGCCATATAGAGCTCTATACAGACCAAGACAATATAACCTGGGATTTGCACTCCAGAGAGTATGTGCACTTGAGTGCTGGGCAATCTCCAACCCAAGTCTCCCCCACACAGAGCTGATTGCACAATCTGTGATTCTACAGCTGAAAGTGACTCTACTTGTGTATGTGTGCCACAGATGGTTTGTTGGCTGACTGCAGCAAGACAGGGTGACTGAGCCCAGGCTAGTGCAATGGGCAGGTTCAGTCATACTCCAAGTGGCTCTGACAGGTGGGTCCAACCAGTCACAACCTCATTCAGCCAGCCAGACAAATTATTCACTCCCCTTTTCCTCTGCTTAAGGGGTAGGGTGGTCATTGTTATTATAGCATTTCCTATTATAATTTGGAAAACAAGACACAAAGAAAACATCTGTCTTATTGAAAAATGGTTTTTTTTACCTTTCCATATTATCTAAAAATTTTAACAGAGCCAGGAGCAATTTACCAGTCTTGTTTAGGTTGATTTAAATTCACATTTATATTTTCATACATGTTTATAAAAATGGAAGTCAACCATATGATTTCCTACATTGCTGATGGTTGTCAGATGCGAGATTATAGTGTCAGAGCTATGTGTTTGCTTTGCAAAACACAAAGCTAAATATGATAATAACTACTAGACCAAAGCATGGCCAGTTGGTATTAGCAATGTAAATATTAGTTGAAAATACATGCTTAACGTATTATTTCATCTTGAAGTTACAGAATCAAAAATTTAATGTCTTCTCTTTTAAAATACTATATGGAAAAAAAACTGGTGCTAAAATCATCATTATATAGACTGTATTATTTCGTTCATGAACAGCAACTCTTTTCAAAGAGGCTTCATATTGATTTAGGGGAAAACTGGGATGAGAGCCATTATTTCTTTAACAGCCCATTTTCAGTATTATACCCATACATGTAAGAATGACACAGGTTGAACCTCTCTAATCTGGCACCCTCGGGACCTGACTGATTCTGATTGAGAGAATTTTCCCAACCACGGAAAGTCAATATTGTCTAGCAGCATTACCAACACTTCCACTGCTTTCTGTGCTATTAGAGGACATTTAGGGGTAAATTAGAACTAAATAACAGTGAAGAACACTTAAAGATAGGACTGGTGGTTGTAAACAAACTTTATGGGACTGCGGGAAACTTGGCCACACCCATGAAAAATGGACATCCAGATAAATATAATAATTCTGGACAATGAATGTTTCTGGACCAGACAGTTCTGGTCTAGAGATGTTCAACCTGTAATATGATACTAAGGTCTTCAGCATCATTGGGTCTGTTTTTAGATATGTAGATATATTTTCTACAAATGTGTTTGAAATGTAAAAACCAAGGGGAATATTTTAGGGAAAAATATAAAATATACACCCACCTCTACCTTGTAACCTTTACAACTGGAGCTATTTGTCCCATTAGCCTATGGGACAACTTTTATGTTCATTTACATTTGTATAATTAATGGAGTCTCATCGTTTCCCTCCGAATAGTAACAGATGTATAAACTATCATGGTAATAAATCTTGCTGATTTAAAAAAAAATCAACTGCTGGCATAAGTCTAATTGTGGTAAATGGGAAGTGGCACTGATGTACATAGAGAGGGATTTGTACCCTTTACACCAAAAGTGAGTTTAGTGGGATATACACTTTACTGAGATTTACATAATAAATCTCAGTAAAGTGTGTATCCCACTAAACTCAGTTCTACAGTCCACAACTTAAACCCCTCCAAAGCATTATCAACAATCTACAACCTATTTTGGAAAATGATCTCTCACTCTCACAAGCCTTGGGGAAAAGGCCTATTCTCACTTACAGACAACTCCCCAATCGGAAACAAATTCTTTCCGGTAACTGTGCTACACAGCTACATTATAAGCATCCAGGAACCCAGTCCTGCAATCAGCCCTGGTGCCAACTCTGCCCACATATCTATACAAGCGAATTCATCATTGGCACAACCACATACACCTCCAAATGAGAGGCTCATTTAACTGCACATCCAGTAGTGTGATCTATGCCATCAAATGGCAGCAACGCCCCACTGCAATATATATTGGACAAATTGGACAGCCCCTAAGGGAAAGAATCAATGGACACAAATCAGATATGTCATAAAGGGAACATACAGAGACCTGTTGGTGAACACTTTAATCTGCCTGGTTATTCATTAAGAGATCTTCAAGTTGCTGTTTTGTTACAGACCAATTCCACAAGTCAAATAGGGAAGGGTTGGAACTACAATTCATTCACAAGTTTGATTCTCATGCCAATGGTCTGAATCGAGATACTGGATGGCTGGGACATTATCAACCAAACAAACAATGAAGGTGCCAAAGGTTCTTTATGTAGAATCTGGTGTTAGTACTCTTCCTCTCTGATTTGCTAACTAATGGTCCTTATCTGCTTCTTTTAACTATCCAGTCTTTAGTTTTGCCTGTGCAACTGTGAAGTGGAATGCTGATATACATGCAACAAGAGGAGTGGGTGGCTGCAACCAAGAAGAACAAACCCTGGGAAGAGAACAGCAGTGAAAGAAAGATAAAAGATATCTGCTTAGTTGGGCTTTATTATCTGTGGAAAGGTGGAACTCAGATTAACCAGAGGGCTAATCTGTCTTTACCCAGAAAAGAAACAGTGGCAAGCAGCATTGCTGTGTGATGAAGTAAGTGATCCGTGATAGTTATACTTTATTGTCTGGATTGCAGAGCTGATGGAAAGGAAGGACAGAGCTGCTTAGAAGAGATTGTGTCAATTAAGTGCATCTTAAAAGACAGAAGGCTCTGTTTTTACATGATACCAATGGGTGCTTCTGTAATATTTGCCCTCAGTGGATAACTTGATTAAGTACGCAAGTAGAAATTTAGCACATAACCTTGGATGATCCTCAGACATGTTCAGAGACTTTCTTCCACTCTAATGTTTTTGTACATCTGGTGTCTTTAGAGAGAATCTGAGGGGAAAATAAAACCTTTCATTTTGTATCTCAGCTTCTGTTCATAATGCAGAGTGTCAGATGAAAAGTAATAGTGATAAAGATTATTGTTGTTATTGCCTTAGGGGGATACTGCAGCCTCATTTAACTGAGGCCTCATTATTAAATTTCCTTTTTTATTATTTATTGTTACTTTGCTTAAAAATAAAAATTACAAATAATGTATGTGAATAATGAAGTCTCTGGAGAGTTTAGCTAGTTAGAGAGGATTCAGATGACAGTTAACAATTATCCCTTATATACAGCTACCAGTAGCACTTCATTTTGTTAAGGTGCCATAGAAAGATTAACTAATTAATTATCCTCACAACAACCTTCTAAAGTCAGAATTATCCCAACTGTACAGTGGGGAAGACAAGTGGGAATCTAAGTGACTTGTTTATGACCACATAGAGAACTTAATCATTCTCCGGTTGAAATCAGTGCAAGTCTTGCCACTGTTTATAATAGCATAGCAGGCTCATGGCAGAAAATAGTGACAGAACCAGAGTTTGAGCTCAGTTCTTGGCTACAACTTTTGAGCACAAACCCTACAAAGCACACTGAGTTTAGGATAACTTGTTTTTGGTGTTCCAAATACAATGCTATTTTACTGGAGCAATGTGACAGGGTGCTGAATAATGAGGGCTGAGTTAGCCCCCTGCCACTCCACCCAATCAAGAGGAATGGATTGGGGCTGGTTGAATAGCCCGTGCCTGCCTGGCAATGAGAGATAGCTGCCAGAAAGGAAGCTGGGAGGAAGGCAAGGGATAGAAAGGCCCTGCCAGCAAATCTTGGGT
Source organism: Apalone spinifera (assembly GCA_030068395.1). NCBI lineage: Eukaryota > Metazoa > Chordata > Testudines > Trionychidae > Apalone > Apalone spinifera. The sequence goes on along the minus strand of CM057847.1, from coordinate 140,638,922 downwards.
TTGAAAACCTGTACACAGATAGTTGGGGGGAGGGAGAAGAGCTGCAAACAGAGCATTAGTGGTTGCAGCAATCTGAGGCATCCCTGTATGATGTATGAGGGAAGCAGGGGCACAAACCCAAAGGGCCCAGGCTGCATGCCTGAGTCGTGACTCCCCTCAGCTCTTTTGAAGAGGCAATTGCACAAGAAGCCCTGTATTGGCTACAGGTTTGCCCCACACTGCGTATCTGATACAGGAGCAGGTACAATTTGGTGCAATGAGTCACCTGATGTGGGTGAGGACACCAATTAGGAAACGCATGGGGATGACTTGCAGGTTGGAGAAAACCCCTAGCGGTTCCTGATAAGGACTTGTGACCCCAGGGGCTCCTTACCACACTCCTGCAGGAAGCCCTGAGGCAGCATCCTGAGGATGCCTGGGTAGTAGATTCTATAGAGGGACAGCGAGTCTAGCTCTGAGGCTGGGCAATGCATGATCCAATTTCAGAGTGGGAAGAAGATGATTCTCCTTCTGACTATGGAAGGGCCAAGCGTGTCAATGCAAGAGACAAGTGCTGATATCCTGACTCTTGCTGAGATGCCCTCACTGCTGGCTTCTCCCTGAGGGTACCTATGAATAGGCTAATTTTTCAGAGTGATAACGAAGACTGACTAGAGTTTGTTCTCGGTGTACTGAAGGTTCCAGGAGAGTATTTTCTTTAACAAAGAAAGGAGGATATACACATTGATTCACACCCCTTCCCCACCCGTCGTGCCAGGTAACAATTATTTATACTGGGGTTAACAGTAAATAAAAGTGATTTTATTAAGTACAAACAATAGGATTTTTAGTGGTTGCAAGTGAAAACAAGCAGAGCAAAATGAATTACAAATTTAAAATAACAGAAACATTCTTAGCTAGTTCTAACACCTTGAAGCATATTACAAACTTACCCTAAAACTTTTCTTATTTCAGCTAAACCAATAAGCCAGGAAAGATTGTTTTCCCTTGAGGTCTCTGGTTCATACTCTTGGGAGTGACATGCCAGCCAAAGACCAAGAGCCTGAAAACTTTGCAAATTAAATAGCCTTCCTTTTAGATGGGAATATTTTGTTTCACGTTCTTCCCTTCCATGGAAAATTATCTGGTCAGACCCTATCAGCTGGGGTCATCCCATGTCTTCCTAAGACCAACCACTGTTTAGACTTAAAGGACAAAAGAGTCTGTTTACAGGTGATCACTCAGACATTGAGGGATACACACCTGATGGCTTTCATTTGCACATTTAAAACAATAAACCACTTCATACTCCATATTTCTATCTTTACATACAAGAATGATACACACACCAGAATAAGATATATACAAACCCAGCAGATTGTGACATTAAAATTGATAGGTTACCTGGGGTATTTTGTCCAAAGCATCTTTGAGCTATACATTTGTATTGATAAGTCAATTTCATAAAACATAGGGGGATTCAGCACAATGAATATTCATAATTCAAATATGCTTTATGCAAAATGATCTATCATTCAAGAGCCTGTAATCTCCTGAACATTTATATTCTATTTGTGTTAATGTGTCTTTCTTGTATGTAAAATTAGAAATATGAAGTGAATCTTCTCTCGCCTGTGCTCATGAACTTCTTACCAGTGGTAGGGAATTTTGTGGTCCACATGGAACACAGAAGTTACAAAATGATATAGTCACAGAAGGAGAAACTGAATTGGTCACCATATTCAATAGAAGTCAATATTGATGGAAGAACAATATAATGATTGTTTTACAGAGTGCTTAGTTATTTCACAGACACATGAATTCTCCACCAGCTAGAGCTTTTTCAGAATGTGTGATTTCACTCCTACAGGAGTTGAACTAAATGTATCACAGATACATGTATCACTGAAGTTAGGTTTGAATATGACAGAATAGGAGCTCAAACTTTTGGCTAACCTGAGGTGTAAGTAGATATATTTTGAAGACATGGCTATTTGAGCAAAGTGGGGGATCTTTTCAACAAGAGAGTTCCTTGAGTACTTCACTTTACATACCAGCATTACCTATGTTGGAGCTCGGTCCTTGATTCTGGGATGGCCTGGGATTCTCTGTGTTTTTTGAACATTTCAGCTCTGTAGTTAATATTTCCCTCTATCATCTCTGCATTATTGCCAAAATTTGGTGAATGTTATCACAGGAAAACAAAGAGAGCAGCCAAGTCTTCCTGACCATCATGTGATATGTAAGATAGTTTTCCTGAAAAATCCTCCCATAGGCCACAATGCATATGAACTAGACTATGAATTTCCATGCAGCAAAGTCACTTGTTCAGCAACTTAACCACATTTGTGGTAACTACATTGAAATGTAAGTGAAAGAATGAACTTCAAAATGTACTTAACAATTTAAATAGCTGGCACGACTTTAAACAGCTATTTTCCATGTACGAGGCTCAACATTTTTAAAGGTTATCTGAAGCTGGCCCAAAGAGATACAAATATCCAGGTAGCATACAATATGCTTTTAACAATGGAACAACTTTAAAATCAGCTGGCAGGTAACCCGGGTAAATCCAAACTGAATGAAAATTTTCAAATCTAACTTCTTATATTATTCTTAAATTCAGATGCTCATATTAACTGAACACACTTTGCTTTTCATATTTTATGTGGGTTTTTTTTCCAAAAGTGCTTTAGGAATGGGCATGAGTCCGTATAAGCTTGCAACATGGCATCATCGAAAGGATGTGGAGTATGTGCATTTGCCAAATGTTCAGACTCAATAATGGTGAATGAAGGGAATCTTAGTCATATATTTCTCCCTTGTGATACATTATGGTGTTTTGTTATTAGAATGCTCGGGTAATAGAACAAATACTCCAATAACGACACCATTTTCATTATGTCAGAGCTAGGATGAACAAGTGCTGATTTATATCCTAAAGAGCAGGTGTAATGTGGGCAATGAACAAATAATGCACTATCGCCCATAAGCAGTGGAATTTCTTTAATTAATATTGACTTAAACTTCATTAAAAACTGATTCAGTGCAGTAAAACAGATTGCCAGAACTAAACCCAAAATGCATATATTCAAATGTCCTATTAGAGTAAAACTAAAATGTTGATGAGCACACACAGCACAGCCATTAAAAATAATTTTCATTGAAAAAGATATGTGGGGGCTGCATGTTATTACATGGGACATTTACATACTGTAGTGCAGAACAACAGATACCTAGAGGATAAATAAATAGTAGCCATGTAAATACCAATAACTGTATCTAATAAAGAATCTTCCCTTTGATTGTGGAAAAAAGGAATTTATATAAGCAAAATGGAAGTGAAAAAATAGAAAGTTGCTGCTGACATGGAGGTTATAAACCAAGTTAATCTCAAGCACAAAATAAAGCTGTGGTAAACCTTAGGTAATTAAAACAGATCATGTAATTCTTACTTAATTAAAATATATGCCAATTACAACAGCATAGGGCTAGGAGACTGACTGACAAAGACAGATCTGTTCTTACAGCATTCAGCAAAGAGAAGTGAGGGAAATAAAAAAGAAAACAAAGAAACTGCTAATAAAATAAATATTTCCAGTATACTTTGTTATTTTTACAATATATCTACTTGCAATGTTATGGCTCTCCAATGAAATGGGAATCAGGAGATGTGGGTTTTATTTCTGACACTGACAAAATTGTTGTCGTTCCTTGCAAGAGTGACTTAAGTCACTTTAGTTTTATTTTAGTAGGACATTTGAAAATATGCTTTTTGGGCTTCGTTCCAGTACTGTTTCCCTGCACCAAAGCAGTTTTTAATGAAGTCTAATTAAAGAAATTCCACTGCTTATGGGCAATAGTACATTATCTGACATCCAAATCTGAAAATACTGGAACTGTTCACGCGGATAGCAATACATGATCACACAGGAATTGGGAGGATTAACATTTGCAAAGACTTTTGAAAATGTACAATGCTATGCAAGCATTATCATCTATGTTATGCAGAGATTCGTGGCTTTTGACTATTTCTAGAAATGGTAGAGACTGATAGGTTAGTACTGTAATGCCAATATCTAGTCAAAGTAACATTTTCAAGTATGCCATTACATTGGAGAGGATACAAAATACTACTTGAGAATCTATCAGTACTGGTCAGACAACAAAATGCACATAGGGAACAAATATTTGATAATGGATCTTCAATCTAGCAAAAAAGGTGTATCAGAATTCAATGTCAGTACATGGAAGCTAAGCAAATTCAGACTGGGAACAAGGCATACATTTATAATAGGGATAATAATTTGGATTGTAACAGTTTACAAAGGGTTGTGGTGGATTGTCTATTACTCATAATTTTTAAATCAAGATGGGAAATTTCTTCTAAGCCATTTACTTTGTGGGTGGAGTTAAATACTTTGGCCATTAGGCATTACTGCCCTGTTGTGAGTGGTGAATCTATTTACTCTATCCATTAGGAAGACTGTCCTGCTAAATGAGGCTAATATATTGACTTTGGCCATAAAGCCTCATTGCCCTGCTAACAGAGGCAAGAATATTGACTCTGGCTACATAGCCATAGACAAAGTTACATCCTCCCTGCCCTTACACTCTAAGTCAATGGTTTTCAAATGTTATTTCTGGTGACCCAGTTGCAGAAAACTGTTGATGCCTAAGACCCAACAGAGTTTGGAGTGAGGGCTTTGGGCTGTGTAGATGATTGGGTTGAAGGGGCAAGGACTGTGGGGTGGGTATGAGGATGTGAGTATTGGGGTCCAGGAGGAGGTAACAAGTTTGGGGGAATCTCAAGGATGGGGCAGAGGATTGCAACACAAGTTTGGGGTGAGGGCTTATCTCTGGCACAGCTGTGGTACAGAGGCAGGCTTCCTGCCTGTCCTGGCACTATGGACAACACTTGCTCAGAAGCAGCCAGCAGCAGAAGCACACAAGCATTTCCACAGTGCTCTCTCCCACAAACACCATCCTCCCAGTTCCCATTGGCCATTTCACATTTGATTGTGGATAATTTCTTACAGGCTGAGGATCAGCACAAGAATAAAAAATGCACCAAAGCATTCCCAGTAGTATGTTACAATACTGGTACAATTTGTGCATAAACATTTACAAAAGGGCTTTCAATGTCATGAAAACAGATCAAGTTATTGTAAACCTCCCCTGAACTTCTAGATTGCTGGTTCAAGATTAATACAATCTCATATTACAAATGGTCCATCATATTAGATGAGAGTTCATGAATTTAAAAGCGAAGTCTGCAAATTAAATTTCCCTTTTCCACCTTGTATGTTTCTTTATCTTTTATTTGCAACACCCTGCTATTTATTTTTCAGGTTGCTTTTTCTTTTTTATATCTCACTACTGAACAGCCATATTAAAGAGCACTATAGATAGTCAAATGCTTATTCTCAGGTTTGAATTCTAAAACTGGATGCTGGCAATAAAAGGACAAAATCTTTCTTTTCACACATTTAAGGGAGAAAAAAAGATCAAAGCCACAATTAATCTTTATGTTTCTCTTTAGCCCAAGATCCAGATTCCAAAACTCAAAGTCAACACAAAATGCATTAGTAATTAACAAGGAAGCTTCAGAAACAGCCCGTGTTATCTAGGACTTAAAAGTAAAAGTATTGGTTCTGATTCCTATTTCATATTACCTGATTTACCCTGATATAATAATTCTGTTGAAGTCAGTAAATTCTGATTTACTCCTGGCTTCTAATCAGCATGAGATCAGAATCAAGCCAATTAACTGTCAACCAAAATGATGAGTTGGAAGCCAAACTACAGTAGCAGGTCACGTCATTATCTTCCACAAGAGTGTCAGGCACTGATAAACAGCCACAGATTTGTAAATCTTATCTTGTTGTAAGGTTTCTTTTCACTTGGTGCCATGGGCCAGATCCTGCAAGGTCCTCACTTCAAAGGGGGCTCTGGATGCTCCCGTCAGACCTGAAGAACACTTCTACAAACAGGGACATGGAACAATCTATTCTCTTCTGGTACATCTACACAGCAGCATTATTTCGGAATAACTGACGTTACTCTGAGATAACATAGTCTGCACCTACACTACAAGTTATTTCAACATAATGTCAAAATAATGTCGAGCTGGAGGACTTCTTTCTCTGACTCCTGTAACCCTACCCTCATTTGTCAGGAACGTAACTACAGTGTTCAGTGAGGAATTATTCTATTTGGCTTCTTGAGTATATTTCAAAATGAACCAAAGTGTGGCCTAGCACTTGATTAACCAATTTATTAGCAGAAATAAGTCCGCCTTCTGGGAGGTGGAGCTATAGGGGGATTAAACATGGATGCTTACAATGAGGCACATGGGTCTCTCTTCTGAAGATTTTCTATTTAGACTGAGAGCTTATAACTTGCTTTGTTTGAAACCTTTAATACCAGTTAAATTTTACATTGCACCATTATGTAGCATCAGTATGCCACATATTTTCCATACAAAATTTTAAATACATTTGAATAATTTTAATTTTTATTGTTGCTTTTTTAATTATTATTCTTCCACCTTTAAAGCCAAGTGCACTAGTTTACAAGAGTTCGAAATTCAAATTAAGACTAACATATAAAGTTTTCTACACATATGTGTACCAATGGAAAGCTTGCATATCTGCATTAGAATGTCAAAGTTGCGAACTTCTTGGGAATGTTTGTGATGCTGAAATGTTCATAACTCTGAACAATAGTTGTTCTTTCAAAATTTACAAATGAACATTGGCTTAATACAGCTTTGAAGCTTTACTTTTAAGAAGAAAATTGTTGCTTTTAACCATCTTAATATAAATGAAACCATCACAGAAACAGTTTCCTTATAATGTCCAATCTGTTTTTAAACTTTCCCTTTGTTTTTTAGTAGTTTAACACGCTACTGAACTGTTTCTTTTCTTTTCTTTTCTTTTTTTTTCTTTCTGTTGCTGCCTGATTGTTTACTTCTGGTTCCAAATTAGATGTGTGGTTGACTGGTCAGTTAATAACTGGGACATTCTATTGTGATCCAAAGGGGTCACAGAACCATCCCACACAGCAGGCTTGTTTTTTGGTGGTAAATTGCACTTTTGATGGGAAGAAGGAAACATTTTTCTGTCAGCCTATTTGAAGTCAGAAAGATGGAATTTTAGCAGCAACCTAGTGAAAAAGGATTACTGGGCAGAATACAGATGAGAGTTAAAGATGCATAATACATATAACTGATCACATGCTTCTGTACTTCATCATATGGCCATCAATACTGTATAGTCAGTACTAAATTCAGTAATTCAACTGCTTATATTCTGATGCCCATGAAAAATGCAAATAAGCTTCATTATTACTTCTGAAAATTAAAAATGAAAGTTACAGTCAAACTTCAGTAAAGACCTGATCAGTTTTAAACACAAGATTTTTAAACTGTTCATTACATTTTCATTTCTTGATCCCTTTGCATTGTGCAATACAAAGGTTTAAGATTTTTTTCTCCCTAAATGAACCTCATTAGAAATATGATTAATAGAAAAAGCGGAATCACATTACAAAGTCAGTTTGATCAACTGGCATAGCCAGCATAGCCTCCCAGACAATTATATTGAGTAGCGGTAATAAGACAGACATTTTTCTTTTAAATTTAACTTACCCAGATTCTCACTGGAATTCAGCCTACTACTCACAAAAATGGCACAGCTCAAATAATTTAAAAAAGAAAGAATCCAACATGCACTACGAGCCTTCAAATTTTCTGTGTGTTCTAACTTAAGAGTAAAAGTGACTCAAGTGCTAAATCATTAAACACCTCTTATTTTATATACTTACTTATTAGGGTGTTTCAGTACATTGATAGACAATCCCTGTTTCTGGAAAGAACAGAAAATGTCATGTGTTTGCCTATAAATAAAGGCTGTAGTACAGAATGATGTCTCTTTAAAAAAAAACCCACAAAAACAAAACCTCCCATTGAGCTAGGCTGGAGACAAAACACTATATACCAAGTAGAGACTTAATTAAAAAAATACAGAATGCCAGTAGTGACAGCTTAGACTCTTGTTCCATCAACAAAGTTATACTTTACTCGTCTCAAATTGTGATAGTAACAAAAATCATTGGAGAATCTACATTACCTTACTGTATCTAGCAAGGTTAATGGTAATGGGTGCAAGGTTCCTAGCTCTCAAAGGGCCATGAACCATTTGTGTTTCATCCTAGAGATCCTCTTAAAACAGAGCTCTGCATATGTTCTTTTTTTCCTACATGATTTCACTAACCTTTTTTAAGGATGCATCCTCCCAGGCAGCAGGTTTAAGTGATTTACACGGTTTTACACTAATGGGGCAGAAATGGCTGTGTCTCCAGGAGCAGCCACACTTTTAATCAAATACAGATCATAAATCTAACATTTAGGACTTTCAGAGCTCAATCAATAGGAAGTTTTATAGTCTGCAACAAAATTATCTGAAAAGCAGTAGAAGTACAGGATGGATGTAGCAAAGGGACCACACATATCTAGGCTCTGCAACCTGTCTTCCTATGGGGATTAACCTGCCAATTTTAACAATGAGTGATCTATCCCAGAACTCTAATGCATTTATGACCAATGCCTCATTGGCTGCTAATGAAACATTTTTGTCTGCCATGATCAATAATAACAAAGCACAGCAAATTTCCTATTCCATTTTACCCTAGTTTAGGGACAATTACCAATACCTTTCTCACTAAAGTTTGGTTACAGTCTCATTCTCATAGTCAAAAGTTCCCATGTCTTGCTAACTGAACACTATTACATTTGTCTGAACGTCTCTCAAAAATAAATCAGGCCATTTCAAATTCTCCTCAGAACTAATTCAGTTCCATGTCTCCCTTAACTTCAATTTGTCTATATAATGATGCAAATTCTTCAGCTAGTTTAATTTGCATGTAGAGTACATACTGTATGTAATTTTACTGTGTGATGTAGGCAAACAATTACTACCTCATGTAACACAAAAAAGCAACCATTAGTATAAACTTAATCTGAAAGTTTATGGGAAAAGTTATTGGAAAAGTTGCTATAAAATTCTAAATTTGAGTTAGAATACTTGCATCATTTTAATGACCAATTTAGAGTATTGTATACAACTGAATAGCTTGCTTCATAATTTCAGAAGTATATTATGGAAAACAAGAGATATATTGCAATTTCTTAAAATTGCCTTGATAGTTAGCAGAACTACAAAACTTCCATTGATGTTAGTGCAATACTGTAAAATCTCATACATCTTTTTAGCTAATAATAAAGTGAACTTTGCTTAGGAAATATCCTGAGCTAGAGAGGGAAAGCAGGAGTAATGGAGGCAATTAAGATAGGAATTTAACTCTGATCTTAGCTATTTATATATCCCTGCAATATAGTGCTGAGCACTACTTCCTGAACCAGTATACTGGTCACTATTAGTACTAATTAGGTTCCCCTGAGGAAGGCTAAGTGGACAGAGGTATATCTGATTCCCAGGACAAATTGGGGCTATTGGTTCAATGAGCCAATTAGCTCACTAAAAAGGAAGGCTGTATATCAGGTCACAGGAAGGATAGCTGGAGGGGACCTGACCTGACCTGACCTGACCTCACTTCACTTCACTTCCCCCATCACTTTTTGGAGATGGGGTTAGAAAGAGGAGATAATGTGCCAAGGTGTGGAGACACTGCTATGTATTGGCAGAGGGATTAAAACACTGTAAATAAATTACACGAAAGTGTTTACAAACAAAGAGGACTCAGAACAGTCTCTGTTCAAAGAAAAGGGTCAGGGTGTGGCATGCCGCCATGTCACCTTACAACCTTGAGCACCCCACAACCTTTAATGTATTTATTCTCACATCATCGCTATGAGATAGAGAAGTACTATTATCCCCAGTTTACAGGTGAGGAATAGAGTGACAGGGAGGCTAAGTGACTTGCCCAAAGTCTGCGGCAGAGCAGGGAACTGAACACAAGTCTTTCAAGTCTGAAGGTATTGCCCAAACCACCATCTAATTAAATGCAGTTGTATTCCTTTTGACCTACACATTTGGATGCTATAATGTGTATATAAATTCTCTCTTCTATAAATATATGTGTGCGCCAGAAAAAAATGCTCACTAGAACATATAAATCATTAGAACAGGTATTTGGCCCCTCTTTGCCATGTTGTCTTTGTCTTTTTAAAAAATATATCTTTATAAAAATGTGTATTTTAAACACAATTAACTACAGAGTTCTTCATGAAGATATGCAGTACAGCATTGCTGATGCTACAAGTAGGCAGAAACATTACATTACAGTTACATTCACTTTTTAAAGAATTCTTTAAAAACATGTCTGAATGATCTCTAGAACATCAAGGTTAAATCATTATTATGATTAATAATAAATAATACCAAGTACTATTGTACAGTTCATTTATTTAAGATCTTTAATTCAAAATATTTCCAAAATGTTGCACCTTCCAAAACCAGAATTCTCTGGTCTGGCAACATCTATGGTCCAGCAAGACCATGGATGTTCCTTGAGCAGAGAACTCTAGTAGCTTAGAGGCAGGAGGACAATCCAGGAGGGGCCGGGCTGAAGCAGCAGGATGGGGCAGGAGCTGGGGCTAGAAGCAGCCCCCGGCAGTTTGCAGCAGTGGGCCTGGAGCCTGCAGAAGCCCCCAGCATCTCCTGATGGTCTGCAGCACTGGGACCAGATCGGGGTAGCCCCAGCAGAACAGGATCAGGCCAGGGACAGTTATTTCAAAATAGAAGCACCAGAGCATTCACACTACCATTATTTTGAAATAACTTTCAGAATTAGCATTATTCCTGATGAAAAGCAAGAGTACAGATTTCAAATTCTGTGGCCCATTATTTTAAAATAACGGACTTGCTAGAGTGGAGACACTGCTTATAAATTCGACCCGGGGGGGGGGAGGAGGGATTATTTCAAAATAAAGTCCTAGTGTAGACCAGGGCTCAGTGAGGTTGATAAAAAGGGCAAATCTACATGGCAACTGGGTGGTGTTATTTCTGATGCAGATATCCAGACTCATGCTAACTCAACTGAGTTAGCATGATAATGATGAGTGTGAATGCTGCAGTACTGGATGTGGCTAAAGCTAGAGCACCTGGTAGGCAAGTGGATTTAGAACTGACTACTAATCTGAGCTGCCATTATGTCTACACAGCTGTTTTTAGTGAGCTAGTTTGAGCAGAGTGATCACAAGACTATCTACTCCCAGCAGTAATGCCGATATTAGTCCATTGATTTCATTAGGCTTTGGATTAATATGTTTCTCAATATCACGGTGAGGCAAGGAAGTATTCTTCTGCCCAGGGCTTGACAAACCGCGGCGAGATCTACTTGCCAGCCCCACACCGCGCATGCACCAGACCGGTACTCTGCATGTGCGCAGCGTCGGTGAATGGGGCGAATGGAGTGACCGGCTGAAATCTACTCGCCAAAGGCGAGTAGAAACAGTGGTTTGTCAAGCCCTCTTATGCCCGTTTCAAAGTTGAGCAAAATAAGATATAGAGGGATTTAAGTGGCATCTCCAACATTATGCAGCAAATCTGTGATTAACTCAGAAATATCGGAGTGCATAGATACTAGTCTTTTGTGCTAATCAATAGGCAAAGTCACATTTTCTGTATAACACACTGAACTTGTCAGATAACATTCCTAAATGATAAGGGCAAGAATAAATGTAAGTCAAAGAAACACCATGGAAAATTAGTGGTGTGCAGTTGGAATGCCTGCTATGCCTTCAGGAACTCTTCATAATATACTTTGTTACTTTTTCTCCACTAATTACTGTCCTTTTTTTAAACTGAAAGTGTCATCTCATCTCTTTCACATCTGATTTCTATTTTGTGCTCTTAAATGTACTCTTTCTCAGTAAGAATGAGTGACACTTTTTAATGTTTGTAGGTCCTACCGTCTCCTAATGTATTTTGGCTTTACTATTTTTCTCCTTAAAATGTTGAATGTTGTGTGTGGAATACATCTTATATTGTTACCCCAAAGCAGTTCAACAGTGAGTTCCCACCACAAAACAGATTCCACAAAGCTACTTGACAGGATCTTTCTCTGAATCTGATCTATTTCAAGTGTCAGACTTTCTGGACGCTAATCCCTTTTCCTTTTACCTTGTTTTATCTTCTTATTCCTACAACCACTATAAAGTTTGTCAACTTTACCAGTGAAGTGAAAGGGCTATATTCTATCATATGCTAATTATTATAAAAAATCCCTCTCAAATGATCATGATGATTTAATTTTGATTATATGTGAATGATGCCCAGAATATACCTCTCTAATTTCCACTCAGGTTCATGTTTAAAATACCCTCTATGCTGCCATGGGCAGCCATTTTCAGTTATGAGAGCCTTCTGTTATTGTTCCTCTTCTACGGTCTTGCTTGACTAGTTCATGCCTTCTTTCCTCTATATTTATTATTCTTCCTCCCTAAACTGTCTTTCTTTACGTCCTTTGCTCTTATTGTAGATCAGATGTGACATGTGCAGAGGGACAAATCAGTCCCGGGGGATCGATTCTACTCTCTGGAACATCATGCACATGATCGCTATGGAAGTGATGGCAGTAAGCAGGTTATTGCCTGACAAGAGCTACATGGAATCATGAAAAGAACAAAAAATTTGGGCTATAAGCTTTATGATAAATAATGGCAGAACAAGTAACACATGGCAATTATTAACTGTATGCGGTAGTAGGGCTATCAAGGTTATCTTCTCCAAATAGCCTTTTACTGCTGACAGTAATTATATTCACTTTGTTACAGCTCTTCCATTATTGGAGTTCTCCAATCATTTTATGACACTATCTCTAAAACTGGTTAATAAGGCTAACCCTCCAAAGTACCTGAGTTTACTTTCCCACCTGCACCTGCATTTTGCTACTGTTCAAGATCATCCGGGTTAACAACTTCATTTGAGGCACATGCCCCCCAGATGGCTTGAGTGTGCCCAACAAAAGAAGCACGACCTTCCTGTTAAAAGGAAGTGATGGTCATCTGGAGTCTGATGAATTTGGAGAAACCTCAATTACAAGGGAAGATTGGAGAGGGCCTTTCCTACACAGGATGTAGCAGAGCACAAAGCTGAACACATTGTGATTTGCATTTTTTCATGTTTGGTTTTGTTGACAGAAATATTTGCCATAAAAAGTTCAGGTGTAAATATTATGAGTATGGTATTTCTAATTACATTGTTTGTCATATTTTGCGTATGTCACCATTTGTGGAAAGTTTCAGATATTATTTTACAATTATTTTGACATATCACAAAACTTTCCATTTTCTGCTGGCAAGAAAAATATATTCAGTTGCATTATAACAAACGAAATAAATAAGCAAAAGCAGCCAAAATGGACCTGTCTGATTATATTTCCAAGAGAGACAAACATTTACAATGTACTGTGTTCACTCAGCATGCAAAATTTTTCATGTCAGAAATGGAGGCTTCCCTTGCTAGTAATGGGCTTCAGACACCAATCTCTTGTGCTGAGGTTAAGACCCCTCCTTGGAGGAGGCAACAGGAATTTCTATGTCACCCTAATACTCATGTAATGAATATTTGCAAAGATAAGATGGTAACAGGCAGATCACCAACAGACTGATTCAGGATCCAGGCCATAGCTCCTGTCTCTTTACAGTGCAAACTGACAGTGTTGAGTGAGTGTTTCCAGTGCTAGAATGGAGGTCTCTGGTGGAGGTTGGCTGTTCCCTGACTTGAACTGGGCAGCAATGTGTTCTCTCAGTACTGCTCTCTCACTAACAATTTCATCCATACAGAGTCCCATGCTACCCACCCTCACAGGATACAAAAGGTGATGTGCATCTAACCTGCTCAGTTACTGATGGGGGGCATTTCCTTCTCCTTGGTGCTCTGATAAATTCTTGTGTGCAGGCTCCTCAGGGCCATGGGTTCAGGCTACTCTCAGACTGTTAGGTACTTGCAGCCTGGGTGCAATGTTCCCTCTATGCTACTGGGCAGCACAATTTCACAGGAGATTAATCAGCCTCCTCCAGTCAGAGGCTCAGGGCTCTTTCAAGGAGCTGCCTGACTGTGCGGGACTGATTAATAACCTGTGAAGCTGCCCCACCGCTTAGAGGGAACACTGATTGCCACCCTAGTCACATCTTATCCCCATCAAACCAGGCTCCAGGAATCTGATTCAGAACTTCCTGATATTTTGTATCTCAGTTCAGTTGCTCATTCAACAGGGCCTCAGGAGTAGGGTCAGCTTTTTCTGAAGTGACAATTCACAACAACACAGTAATGGGGATTCACACCTCCACACATGGAGGTAAGAAGGCAGCATCCTTAAATCCTGATCCTGTGCATGATCATCTCCAGAAGTACTGGGCTGAAATAACTATGGATGTCTGCAGAATTAAACCCATAGTTGTACAAAGACCTACTTATTTCAAATTTTAAGCAACTAATCTTTCCCCTCCCTTTAAAAATTAGTTTTATTATTTTTATAACCTACCAAATAATCTATTAAGGAAGTCAGAATGAGGCATCAATAAAATAGGATTGTATAATTTTGCTGTAGTTGAAACTATAATATTAAAATGGCAAGGCTTACATTAACTACTAATGGAGTCAGAGGAAAGATAGAACCACTCTGTTTCAGGAATGGTAGACACATATTAATAGTAAAACATTATGGCATATTCTCAGTGCTAATCAAAAAAGCAAATAAACTCATTCAGAACACAGGTAAAATAGCTATTGGCACATTTATAGTCCTAGAAGATATTTTTTTTACCTTTCTGCATAACACTTCCATCTTGGTCAGATATGGCATGGTCATTTGAATATCTTTTTTCATAAAACTTTGTTTAATTTGTGTCATTTTTCAATATGTATAGGAACCTTAACTCATAGCTAATATTAACATTTCATTGTTTCCTGATAAAAGCAATTGAGTCACAACACTCCTTTATTTGCAGTCAATGCAGTCACATGGATATTGCATGATCTCATTTGGTTTTGTAATTGATCCAATAGTTTTACAACAGGGTAAACTTTCTTCTTAGTATTTTTTTAAAAGACATTGAACATTATCTTCTCTTGGGCCTCAAACATCAGTTCCATTAACTCAGGTATCTAGCCTGCTCATTTGGATGCTCCGATTTTAAATTTGGACTCACATTCTCTATTTTATTCTGAATTGCACCCAGTCTGGCCTCCTCTGATGTAAAACGTTTTGGACTATGGTATTCAGATCCTGACTGGACTACCTCTGGTCTAATCTCTGTAGCAGTTGTGGTCTCTGAGTCACCATTTACATTCTGCTGAGTCAAAGAGCGAAGATGATTTATCTATAGATGTATATGGACATCATCAAGCTGATTTATTTTCTTATGTAGGTATTAGCACATTTTATTATGAATATTAGTAGTCATACCAAAACATATGTTAAGGTCTACTTAAGAAAATAAATCAGGATAAAAATTACAGGAGTTTCTCAAACAAGTACTGTTTTCACTGTGCTCCCAACTAAATATATACAGTCAAATACTATATGGAGTACAAATGCCCCTGTACTATGAGGGGCTGCTTTTATTGGTACTTGAAAATATAGACACATAACATAAAGCTCACTGAAGTCAGTAATGGCAAATCTTTTATGTGTCATGTTCCAAGAGAATAGAAAAATACACACAATCATATGGCAAGCTGGAGATGCAGAGACAGCGGTCCCACTGTCAGTGGGGCTTTTGCTACTGAATTCCAGAAGCCAGCTTTTTTATTCTATGCTCATATTTTCTAATCATTTAGATGATATCAGGTATCCAGCTTGATAAAATTCATTGCTGAAAATGGTTTTCATATGAGCACAATGAAATGAAGATCGTGACCATAACTATGGCTATTGTTTCTATTAAGAAACGCTAAGAATTGGGCTGGGGGTTCCAAGTTCATAAGATTGTTTTCAAGAGTATACTGAATATTTTCCTTCATTCTAGGTATACTAAATATTTACCCATAATTGTGTATTGCTGTCTAAGAATTATAATTTTTGCAGCTGTTTGGAATTTAACTTACCTAAAAGATTTCTGACAACTATTTAATGATATCCTAATATGACTGAGGCATATTCGACCACTAAAGTAGTTACATTTTCCAGATCCTTCTTCACTAACGGGAAATACTTTAGCTTTCCAATATCTAAATATTCCTTGAGGATTTCCAACTTTGTTTTCATATGCTTTGAAGTCAGGACAAGTGACTACTTCTTACCTTTGAAATTTATGTTTGGTTTGATGGCATGTTCACTGAAAGCATTTGGACTGTCCAGTTTGGTTAATCACACTCTATATGTCATGACATCTTCAACAAAGTCTATGACTAGACTGCAGACTTCTTTCGGAAGCAGCTTTTCTGGAAGAGATTTTCCAAAAAAACTTCTTCCGAAAGAGCGTGTCCATACTGCCAAAGTGCATCGAAAAAGAGATCTACTTTTTTGAAAGATAGCATCCATTCAGTGTGGACGCTATTTCACATTTAAGCTGTGATTACTATGGATGGAATGGCCACCAGAGTACCTGCACTTTTTTCTCTTTCCTCTTCTTTTGAAATAATTCCCTTTCCCGTCCACACGTGCCTTTTTCTGAAAGAGCTCTTTTGGAAAAAGGCTTCTTCCTCATAGAAAGAAGTTTACCAATGTGGGAAAAACCCCTCTGTTCTTTCGATTTTTTTGAAAGAATGCAATTGCAATGGGGATGTAAGTGACCTTTTTTTGGAAAAACGATGTGATATTAGATCAAGACCTTAAGCTTAATTCAGTCACTGACTCCTTGGGGAGAATGCTCACCAGAAGGCAGCTATGATATCATGACTTAGCCTCCAACAATTTCCATTCCATAGGGGCCACATGGGTAGCCACTGAACCCTAAAAGAGAACACTGCTTTCAATCTATGACATATTAATACATAGGAAGCCTGCTCCAATAGAGCTCTAAAAAACTCCTGCCTTTAGTTGCTCTTCCAACAGTGAAGCTTTTGGGGGTGGCTTAGTAGGGTGGGGCCATTTTCACTCCTCTGTTTCTATAGGATGAACATGGCCCGGTCACTTTTTAGTCAAAAACATTTTGGAAATTAGGATGTAAAGGAACAAGATACAGGTGCCTTGAGTCAACCACAAAGATGGTTTTATCCGTGAAAAACACAACTGAAAAAATTAGTTATTCTATGTCATAAAAGAGAACTCAGCCTTCCATGTCATTTTCTTATAGACTATATAATAAAGCTCAGAGGGAGTATTTAATACCACATATGCTTTATTATGTTATAGTTCCTGTAGAAGAAAGCAAATGAGTCAACCTTAGAAAATAAGACCATCCATGGGGAGACATATAACTGTAGATGACTTAATTATCAGCAAATAAGTACTGATAGAACAAAAGGCAGCATTTCAGGTCTTTCTGAATGAGACTTTTTTCCAAAAAATACCATAGATGTGTTAAAACAATAAAAAGGCAATTATTTGTCACTTGTGCTGCAAAGGTTACAGAATTCGACTTAGTTTAAAAGATAGATTGCTCAGAGGGCTAGGAAATTAGCATCTGAATAGGTCACAGCTTTTGCAAACAATCCATTTATATAAGCAACACACTCAAGAACAGAATGAAAGCAAGAAAGTCTTGTATAGAATTAATTCTAAACTGTCAACATTTCATTTTTAGCTATTCATTCCTACTTAAGGTAGTATTTGAAGTTATAAATCACCCAGTCCTCCTAAATATTGCATTTACCAAGGAATTTTGGCATTGTATTCTCTGCTGTGGTTCTCATTCCAACTGATTCCTCAAGTGAATCCTAAAAAGGAGAAAAAAGCCTATACATTATGATGCCTGCTACAGCAGTAAATTGTTGTCTTCAAAGAACTTTGAAATAACATAATGTGCAATTTTGTAACTCATATGTGTTCCTGCATTATTTCCTTTTTTAAAAATAACATTCAGTTTTATGCCTCTGCATTTTGGTAGGGTTACCATATTTGAAATTTCAAAAAAGAGGACACCTGGTGCTTGCAGGTGCCACTGCAGTGGCAGCTGCTCCACTCGCACAGGAGGTTGGGCTCGGGAGCCGCAAACTTGTTCCCATGCACGCCAAGCTCGAGGCTCTGCTGCTGGGGCTGCTGCTGTCCCTTTTTCAGAACATCCTTCTTCCTCATAAAATGACGTTTACAGGGATGCCGAAAAAATCTGTCTGTTTTTCTGAAATTTTCTTGGACACGGAAGAGTTTTTCCAGGATACTTCCGGAAAAACTCTGCAATCTAGACATAGCCAAGGTGAGCATTCACACTACCAAGCCTGCTATTTCGAAATAATGGGCTTATTATTTTGAAATAACTCCTGCTTGTGAAGAGGAATAAGCTTATTTCAAAAATAGATATTTTGGGAGTATTATTTTGAAATAACTTATTTCGAAATAACGTGGTAGTGTAGATATAGCCCCACTGACCTCCTAACAGCTTTCTTGTAAATCCTTATCAGTACATACTAACATTTGGGTGCACTGTTTAATTTCTTTCAGAACCATCTAGGCCCTTAATCATTTTTGCGACCCTTTTTTGAAGCTCTTGTGCAATATGATTTTGACTGGGGTGACCAGTACAATACAAAGAATTCTAGATGTGCACCTTTGTTTTATACAAGAACATTATAACATTTTCCATTTTATTTTTCCTTCCCTTCCTTATGCATTCCATCATCTTGGTTTGTATTTTTACCTAAATTTAGAGTATGACAGAAGGGCCTTTTTGGTAACGATGAAATTAAATTCAGTGGCTCCACGTGTATTCATAAAACGTAATCAGCCTGGTGGAAATAGTTTCAGAGAATAGTTATTTGCATATATTTACAAACCTGGCTCCCAAGGATTTGTAGCTTATATATTTAAGGATTTGATGTCCTGATCGTGAAACTTATTTTATAAAAACTGATATTTGGACCATGGTAAGTAATCTTAGTCTGTCAGAGTGCTAACACATTTTCTTCTGGAAATTTAGAAGATTAACATTCTACAGACATTTCAAGCATTACAATTCTGGATATATCCTTTTTGCCCAATGGAAAAGATGGCCTTTATTTAATATAGGCAGGTGCATGACAATGGGAGTAGAATTATAACCCATATGCTAGTTAAGAACACGAAAATGCAGATTACTCCTCTCTTATTATAACTTCTTACAGAATGAACCTGGATGAAAATCTGCAGAGCACTGCCACAAATCCATTTAATGAAATGCAAAGCTTAAAGGACCATTATGCAAAACAGCTTTTTACCTACTTTCACTTGTTATCTTTTTTATCTACGAGAAGCCCGACCCTTGAAAGCACCAAAAGACTTGTACCAAAGTCATTAGGGTTGATACTGTACATTTAACACTTCAAAATACTATAATATGCCCTATGATTCTAGTCCAGTAAGAAAATTATATCTTATTCCACTGAATAAAAATTCCATTTTCTCTTTGTTCTATGATTAGCTTTTTTTTTTTTAAAAGGCTCCCAATGCATTTATATTTATTCTCCGACCATCTGTAAATGTGTGTAATTCTAACATTTATTTTGACATCATTGTTCACAAGCATATTAAAAGATTGTTTAATTTGCTGAACATTTTTTTTTCTCCTAACCCACAAAGCCAACCACATGCAGAACCTGGTTATTACTCATTCAGTGAGAAATACTAGATGAGAAATAAGATATTATCATCATAATAGGATCCATCCTGTTTTTTGAAAGGTAAAAATCCATTTTAAGTCCCAATTTACACTTATGTATTAGCTCACTACTTTGTACTGAACTGAATAATAGATATATTTGGAGGAGCTACTGCTGTACTTTGTTTCTGACAAGGATATTAGAAAATTTTCTTTCCCTTCATGAAATATTCAAGTCTATATATGTATTCTATATTTTAAAGAAGTAAAAGAAGTCAAACAATAATGAACAAGGAGCAATGGTCTCAAGTTGT
>CM057847.1:140602231-140616451 GCA_030068395.1 Apalone spinifera | reverse complement strand
CTCTGTGCTTGCGAGTGGGGAAGCATTGCCTCTCAGAGGCACCCAGGGGTGTGAGAATTTCCCAGGGTACTGGGTGGGGGCTCGAGCTGGTTCTGTGTGAGATGGATGAAAAGGGACCTCTAGATATTGAACCCAGCCCTGGATGCTGCTGGCACTACCCAGCAGAAGGGTTACATAGGGAAAGGTAGGACAGAGGTCCTGGAGACCAAATTTAAGCTGCTATGTGGATATCTTAGAGATCTTTAAAATCATGAATGTTGTGGAGAAAATGAATAAAGTATTATTATTTACCCCGACCTCTAGATGCAATCTTATGTAGAGGTGCTGCAAGAGTGAAAGTGGCCAGTACTAAGCTATTCTCTGGGGCTGGGGACAAAGAAGCATGAGGTTCCCAAGTCTGTACTATGCAAGTCTCTTAGATTGTGGGAGAAGCTCATACTGACAAATTAAACAACCCTCTTGCTGCCTTGAAAGCCTGCGGTATTGATAGCATTGAGCCTGAGCCTGTGATTCTGCAAATTCAGGGACTGATCTCAATAGACCCTTCCGTGGTTCTGGAATCAGCAGTCTCTCCTGGTTCACAGATGCTCTCTGGGGTGTGACTTCCTGAGCATCCCCATCTGGTTGTGAACACACAGTCCCTTCCCCTTGCAGGGTTCCAGTACTGAGTCATTAGGATATGTACACAGTCTTTTCTTAGACACTGATGAACTGGGCCTGACTGAGGACTCTGTCAGAATAGTAGGAGAACTTCTCATAGACTGGGATGTGCTCAGTACCTGTTCAGAGTAGGAGGCTTCTGCTGACGGATGAAATCCAGACTCCTGCAGCAGGTCTGGAATCCTTGTCCTTTTCTACCCTCTACAGATGTGACATTTGTCACTCATATGCCTTTAAGGCATCTGAGGTGTGAGTTGCTCACTGGTATAGAGCTGTTACATAAAGAATAGACCCTGAAGCCAGGAGAAAGGATCTTCAGTCCTTTGCTGAGTTCAGTATCCCAGCTGGGCACTGATAAGAGCACATTAAAAAGACAGTATTCTAAACTTATTCCTAAAGCTAACTATTTACAGATATGCTACACAAGACTAACAATGAATGCTTTACCTACTATCTATGCTATAGGTGGGAAGATGAGAAGAATCAAAGATTGCATCTCCAACAAACAGCTCTCTTTCTCTCTGGGATCCCTCGAATCGAGTAAGATTTCCCCTTGGGAAATAACTGATGAGTATGTAGATGAGAAATTAGGCCAATTCTGGCAAGGAGCATTCTCTGGCAGTGGTTGCATGTGAGGTCTCTATCTCCAGTGACATCAACACTAGCGTGCCAATACAGGCCCAAGCCACTCCTCATGTCGAGCTCTCCAATCTTCTTCATGGAGAAGTCACTTGATCTCAAAGTATTGGGCACTGTTCTTGATGGTGGTTCTCCAGGTTACCTGATCCTTCACCTGCCTCCCCTAGCTGTCAGCGTCAATGCTGCTTTTTACCAAGGTGTTCTTAAGAACATCCCTGTAGCACTTCCTCTGCCTACCATGAGACCTCATCCCAGTCCTCAGCTGAGCATAGAAAATCTCTTTAGGCAAGTGTGTGTCAGGCATACTGACCATGTGACCAGACCATCATGGCTGTCCGTGGGCAACTATTGACTCAATGTTGTGGGAATCAGCCTCTGCAAGGACACTAACACTGGTCCATCTGTCTTGCCACATGATGCCCAATATTCTCCTCAGGTTCCTTTGGTGGAATTTCTCCAGATCATTAATATGTCATCTATGGGGAGTCCAGGCTTCAGCTCCGTACAGCAATGTTGGAATGACTATGGCATTGTAGACATCAATCTTGGTCTGCATCTTGATGTCGTGGTCATGGAAGACTCGCCTCTGTAAACTTCCATAAGCTGCACTGGCACTGGAGATTCGATGGTGGATTTCATTGTTGATGTCTGTATTGCTGGACAGATCGCTTCCAAGACGGGGGAAGCTGTTGACATTCTCCACCACTTGGTCATCCATTGTAATGGTTGGTTCGTATAATGGTATGACGGGTGTTTCCTGAAAGAGAACCTTGGTCTTTCATGCATTGAGAGTCAGTCCCAACCTATGGTAGGCCATGATGAAAACTTTGATGATTACTTGGACCCCATCTTCTGAGGTGGCACTGACCTTGGCATCATCAGCATACTGAAGTTCTACCACTGATGCAGTTGTGGTCTTGGTCTTGACTCTGAAATGGCCCAGATTGAAGAGGCTACCATCCATCCTATAGGTTATTTCAACTCCAACTGGCAGGCCAACTCCAATAATCTGGAACATAGCTGCCAAAAAGATATTAAATAGCATAGATGTTATCACACACCCTTGTTTGATGCCAGTCCTTACATCAATTGGTTCTGTTGCATCGCCATTGTTGAGTATCACAGCCTGCATGTTGTCGTGTAAGAGACATATAATACTGACAAATTTTAGTGGACAGCTGAAGTGTTGCAGGGGAAAGTGTCGCAGCCGAAGTGTCACAGTGGGGATTCCGTCAATGCCTGTGACCGTGTTGTCTTTCATTTTTTTATGGCTGCTTGGATCTCACAGATGGACGGTTCACAATCCATATTGATATAGACAGGTAGACTGGTGATCACATTGAAAATGCTGTTGCTGACAGTTGTCTCAGGTTGAACAGGTGGCTGAAGTGTTTCTGCTATCAGCTGTTGATGCCATCTTTGGTCTTCATAAGTGATGTCTCTTCTGCTGATTGCAAGGGAGTGACACCCTGTTTTGATGGTCCATAAATTGCCCTAACAGCACTGAAGAACTCACAACTATTGTTGGAGTCAGCATAGACCTGTATTTCCTTTGGCTCTCCACCAGTTGTTTTTAAGGACTCTAATTCTTCATTGTACTTTAGCCTTAGCAAGCCTGTAATCATGTTTCTTTTGCTGAGACAAGGAGTCGCTATTCCAGGCTTTGAATGCTCTGTGTTTAATATCAGTTAGGTCCTGGATCTCCTTATCGTTAGTATCAAACTAATGCTGGTTCCTTCACTTGGTGCATCCAAGGGTTTCACCACAGGTTTCCAGGACCGTGGTTTTAGAAAGGACCATGCCTGGAGACAATCGTCTAGTGGATTCTGGCTACACAAGAATCTTGCTAAGGCTTTGTTGGAAGATAAGCCTTGTCTCAGGGTCCTTTAAACCCTTCATGTTGATCTTGTGGTGGTTTTTTTTTGGGGGGGAGGGTGAGAACATGCCTTAGTGCTAGTTTGAGTGATATAATGGAAAATATTGGTCGATGATCAGTCATCAGCATCGTTCATAGCTCAAGTAATGTGGACATCAGCACGGTCCCGAGACCAGATGATGACATAATCAAGTAGGTGCCAGTGTCCCAATTATGGGTATCACCAGGAGGACTTGAAAGAGTTCTTCTACTGGAACAGGATGTTCGTTATAACAACACTATGGTCAGCACAGAATGTAAGAAGAAGATGAACTTTGGAGTTCATTTTTCCTACATCTTTCCTCCGAATGACACTGTTCCACAGGTAGTAGTCAGTACCTACTCTGGCATTGAAATCCCTGAGAAGTACAAGCATTTCCTCTCTAGGGACACCTCTGAGGATGCTACCTAGGTGTGTGTAGAAGCATTCCTTGGTATCTTCATTGGCTTGTAGGGTGGGAGCATAAGCACTGACTACTGTCGTGAACTGGTTGTTAGCCAGCATAAGACGTAATGTCATGAGATGTTTGATGATACCAGTAGGGTGTTCACTAAGGCTACACATTACGCAATTCTTAATAGCAAAGCTGACACCATGCATGCGGTGCTCATCTTCACATTTACCTCTCCAAACAAAGATAAAGCCACCACCAATTTCTTTAATCTGACCCTTATCAGCTAGTCAGGTCTCACTCAAAGCAGCGATGTTGATGTTGAACCTCCTCAGTTCTTGGGCAAAGAGAGCTGTTCTGCATTCAGGCTGGTTAGACTTGTCACTGTCCATCAGTGTCCTGACATTCCAGGTTCCAAGTATTAGTGTAAATATTCAATTCAACTGTGAATTGAAAAGTGACCTCCCTCGCCACAGTTACCAGGAAGGCTGGGTTGAGACAAGCTATTTTTAGGGCATCTTTTCTAGCCCCCTTCCAATTTGGGGTGAGCAGAGCAGAACCTAAATAGGATTGCTTAGTCATGGCTACAGCTGCTGAAAAGTGACACAATTCTTTCTTATCCAAGTGAGCAACGACAATTTTGCAACTGCTGCCTCTATGCCAGGTTGTGATGAGAGGCTTCTGACTGCACAAGCCTGCCCCCACTGTCACTCACGAATTGCTGAAGGACTTGAATCATGAGTCATGAAAAGAGAAGGAAGTAGAGGTTTGTCCATTGCACGGCCTGGAACCAATGGCAAGGAGGTCCACTGTGATTGGGTGGCTGTGTCTCAAAGCACAGAACCTAGCCGCTCATCCGCTCAAAGCCATCAGCTACCTGGGTTGCAGCTCATCCGCCATCTCCACAAGGGATCTGCCATTGGCCACTTGACGCAAAGATGGGGAAAGATGTTCCCCTCACCAGCCAAAGAATCTTTGGTTGGCTACTCGACAGCGTTCAGCTAATTGGCCAAGATGAGGAACCAGAGTGTGCCTGCCACTATGTCCAAGCTGTTACGAAGAGGCATCTGTACAAGTTAAACATGGTACGTGGACCAGTGCAGCTTGACTGTCTGAAAAAGAAAGGCATGGCCATCTTGCTGCAAAGGTACTGCTGCTTCACCAACATCCCAAGTACCCCGAATAGCAAACAACAGGAAAGTACTGATAGTAGGTCATGGGCAGCATGCAGAGGCATGAGGCACCACAGGACCATATGCTTCCACAATGGGCAGTCATAAGGGAAAAAATCTGCATGTGCACACGCACACACCTCTATTGTCGAATGTGCAATCACCCAAAGAACAAGAGGAATTACATTTTTTAAACATTTTTAAATATGTATTTACATATTTCTTATGCTTTAATTCAAGATAAAACATTATGATGTTATTCATTATTAACTATTTTGTAAAGATAATGGGATTTTAAATATATCAGTGACAAAAACTTAGAAAGCAAATGAAACAAATAAATGGTTATATTATGCTAGAATAGACTTTTTCTTGTGCAAAGAAATGGGCTAACAACTTGACTTTCACTCTTGGGAGTGTCAAAACAATATTTAAACCATTAAAAGTAATGACCTGGAACATGAGATTCTTAAATAGCTTTGTTAAGTGGCTAAAAACAATCCATCAACCTGAAGAAAGTGAAGATCAGACATTTAGTAGAATGAAGCTAATTTTTTTTTAAATAGCTAAACCAAAGAAAAAGCAAACATGCCGGCAATTTATAGTTATACATGTCTCAGTCTAGGAAAGTGACTATCTGTCCAAACCATTAGTAAATTTTATTATTGATCCACAGGAAACACTAACTGGAACTGTGCATGTGCAAAATCAATCATATATATAAATATCATACAAGTGTTATGTTCTAGGTATTTAATAATTCATATATAATCCCATATGGAAGTGGCTTCTGTTTTATACTGCAAGGTATAATATAAAACATATAATATGGTATATAACTTTTGATATGATTTGTGTTATAGGTTAACAGTTAGCAGATAATCACCCTAAATCTGTAGTTTACTAGTCCCATTAATATCAAAATAACATATTGTTCAAAAGTAATCTGATTTACGGATTCTAAATCCAGAAGGGACCATTGTGATCACAAAAGTGTATGACTGAAGGGTCATCTGGTCATCTGGACTAGTTGTGTATGTTATTTCAACCTTTCTTTTTAGTGTAAACCAGGCCTAAGAATGGTTTCCATCCAGTTACGTGTTCAACTTATAGTAACTCCATCTAGGTGATTTTTCCCTAATTTGTTCATGAGGAGGTCATGTAGGACGTTATTAAATCCTTATTCAAGTAAAGAAATACTACGTCTACTTCTTCCCCCATTCACAAAGCTTGTTAACTGGTCAAAGAAAGCTATTAGATTGGTTTAACATGATTTGTTCTTGAGAAATCCATATAGACTGTTACTTATCACTATATTATCTTCTAGGTGCTTTCAAATTGATTACTTGATTATGTGCACCATTATCTTTCCGAGTACTGAAATTAAGAAGATTTATCTTCAAGTCCCCATCCATAAACATCTAGTCTTACCTTTTTTATAACACATGCCACAGAACTTCTCCAAAATAATTCCTACAGCACATCTTTAGAAAAGCATCCAATCTTGATTTAAAATTTGTTACTAATAGGGAATCAACTGCAACCCTTGGTAATTTATTCCAATGATTAAATACTCTCTCTGTTAACAATATGTCTTATTTCTAATCTGAATGTGTCTAGTTTCACCTTCCAGCCATTGGCTCATGTTCTACCATTCTCTCTCAATGGAAGAGCACATTATTAAATATTTGTAAGCATTTATAAGCTGTTATCAAATCACTCTTTAACCTTCTTCTTTGTTAGGCTAAATACATTTAGTTCCTTACGACTATTACTATAAAGCAGATTCTCTAATTCGTTAGTCATTCTTGTGACTCTTCTCTGAACCTTCTCCAATTTATCTACATCCTGAATTGTAGACACTGGAACAGGACATAGAATTGGTTGCACCAGTGCCAGGCATAGAGATAAAATAATATCTTGATTTCTACTTGAGATTCTCCTTTTCATGTATCCAATGACTGCATTTCACCTTTTTGGCCAGAGTGTCACACTAAGAGATCATGTTCAGCTGATTATCCACCATGATCCCAAATCTTTTCCAGAGTCACTGCTTCCCAGGCTAGCGTTCCCCATTCTGTAAGTATAGCATAGGTTCTTTGTTCCTAATGACTATAGATTTCTTTTTATGTCCCTTTGCTTTCCTTATCAGTTTACCATGATTCCTAGCTTCTCATTTATACTCATTACTATCCTTGTCCCCTTTCTTCTATTTGTTACATCTCTCATACACACATGTGTGCACACACAAATTCTTCCTCCCAATTGATTTGGCTCATAACTGTTTTCAGCACTGTGAAGTATATATTATTGGTATATATCACTAGTTTGGAATTTGTTCTATTTAGAGCACATTATAAATCTAATCAAATCATGATCCCTCACACCTAGGTTACCATTTTTAGTTCTTTTCAGATCCTTTTTATCAGTCACATAATGTCTAATAAAGAATTCCTCCATGTTTGAGGCAACACATTTTAAGTTAGGAAACATTTATCTATAATATTTAGATATTGCAAAAAAGTTTTAGTACTGGCAGCATACGACCTTGAGTGTCATTAAAACTGAAATCCCCCTTGATTATGTGACTTTTTTTTCTGCACATTACAGATAGGTTTGTAGGGAAGTGCTACCCTGGTGTGATTTGGTATACGCCAGCCAAGCAGTAACTCAGACTTTGCTTCATCTGTTGGGATATTGCTCCATAAGCAATCATCATAGATTTATAGGACTGGAAGGGACCTCAATAGAACATCTAGTCTAGTCCTCTGTCCTCAGTCCGGGACTAAGTAATAACTATACCATCCCTGATACATGTTTGTTTAAAACCCGCTCTTAAATATCTCCAGAGATGGAGATTTGACAACCTCCCTAAGCAACTTATTCCAGTGTTTAACCACCCTGACAGATAGGAAGCTTTTCCCTAATGTCCAGCCTAAACTCCCCTTGTTACAATTTAAACTCAGTGGTTTTTGTCCTGCTTTCAGAGATTAAGGAGCACATTTTTTCCTCCCTCCTTCTTGTTACAATTTTTACCAATCCCAGCTCAGAACCTGATTCAGCAGAACATTTAAAGCATGTGTGATTTTATGTACATAAGTAATTTCACTGGGATTTAATTTTTAAATTATATTAAAATTTTACAGAACCCCAGCTTTGGAAGAGGAGTTGGGGGGGGGGGGGGGGGCGAAGCTCAGAGGAAGATGGGCAAACAGAAGATTAAGCATTTCTGGATTACTCAACTTCCCCATAAACCCATCTGTACTTCATGCACATTTATTCTCTTTGGCTAAAAGCTGAGGTAAATGTGCTCATCTTAACATGTCTGCACATACAGTCATATACTGACTCAACCTAACAAAATAACAGAGATTCATATAATGTATTATAGTGCACTCATATAGATAACAAATATAAAATCACATATATTTCCTTCCCTTCATCGCTATGAGATACACTGGCAAAAAAGATACCAGGAACTGCTTGTCCTTCAAGAGTGCTAGAGTACTTTCCCCCACAACATATTACGAAGATTTAATAAAGGAAATCCAAAGCATGGTGGTGCACAAGGGCCTTCAATTCTATACAAGATGTCACATTATTTATTACTGACCAAAAATAAATTTAAGTAGATGGATAAAAAACAATATAGTCTTTTCTTCAAGCACTGTCCTAAACTCTATATTAATAAAAGGCACAAAGGAAAATTAGAATTTGGTATATTTTAACAGACACAATAATATTGATAACACCAGTGCAAGAAATTTTTGGCACAGCTGCTTTATATAAGACATTAAGAAAAAGGCTCTGATTCAAAGACCAAAACAAAATCTTCAAAAATTGAAATATTTAGTAAAACGGTAATGATTCAAAGACTATGTAAAACTCTCCAAAATCATGGTTATGTCAAAAACCATAAGATGTCAAAAGAGCTAAGAGCCCTCTGTATTAAAATGGATCAATGAACTAGCCTTTCTGGAAGTCCTATGTATAATAAGTGCTCACCTAATGTGAACCTAGAGTTGTTCTTCCTCTGGCCTGTAGTTCTCCATATCACAAGACTGATAGAGTACCGCATGCAACAACTGGCATTCCCTTCTCAACAGTTCCAAGACCAACCAATAAAGGAAATTAGAGATCAGAATGGAAGTTCATTTTTATATGGGAGAAACTTCATGGTGCTTGGCCACATTACTTCTCTTGACCACTTACATTTATTAATAATGGATAACAGCTGTGAGTAAAAAAATAAAAATCAGACACCAAAGCTCTAGAGCATGAAGCAGAAAGTCTTTCAAAGGGACTGACCAACCTGATTTTAACAGTGAAAAAACATGTATTTTCTTCCTCTCAACATAACTGATTCTGGTCCACCATACTGATATTACTATAGACAGGGCTTGGCCTTAGGATTTTGGGGATGGTTAATGAGATCATAGAACCACAGGGTTGGAAGGGACCTTAGGAGGTCATTGAGTCCAACCCACTGCAGAAAGTAGTACAAATCATCCCAGCCAAGCCCTTTCAAGCTGGAACTTAACAACCTCTAGTGATGGAGATTCTGCTACCCTAGATAACCAGTGCTTCACCACCTTCCTAGTGAAATAGTTTTTCCTCATATCCAACCTAGACATCCCCACCGTAACTTGAGACCATTGCTCCTCATTCTGGCATATGTCACCACTAAGAACAGCCTCACACCATCGTCTTTAGAGACTCCTTTCAGGTAGTTAAAAGCTGCTATCAAATCCCCCCTCATTCTTCTCTTCTAGACTAAATAAGCTGCCAGCCTCTCCTCATAAGTTATGTGCTCAAGCCCCTTAATCATTTTTGTTGCCCTCTGATGGATTCTCTCCAATGTGTTCACATCCTTTCTATAAAAGGGGGCCCAGAAATGGACAATTTTTTGAAATACCTAAAGGTTCTCCTCAGATATTTTATATGTAAAGTAAATCAATTTAGTTATGGATGTATTAATATCCACAACTTAATTGACATATTTTTATATCTAAAAACATCTGAGAGGAATCGTTAGGCCCCATTCAAGCCTCCTACCGCAGAATTGGCTCTTGGCTGCTTGTAATAAGGTTTATGCATCATTGCCAACACTGCTGAAAAAAGATTACATGGAATAATTGTGCAAATGATTTGGGGTTCCTACATATTACTTCCATGAGAACCTTTATTATCAACAGGCCGAATCTCCATATCATCAAAAGCAGCAATGGATGCACAGCAAGGAGTTGGCTCAACCATGGGCTAGATAGCTGAGAATTAGTTTATAACATATTTATTGCCATCAGCATTGTTCTAAGAAGTATTGTCCCCTTTACAACTGATCTAACATGTATTACAAATTTCCCAATTTTCTTCAGGAGAGAGGCAATTGGTAAAGGAGTAACCTTCAGTTATCTATCAGCTAGTGGCAACTGCCAACTAATATCAGTAAATGCCAAATGCAGAATGAAGAATGTGTCTTTTGAACACTTATCTCTTAATATGCATACTATCAAAGACATAAAAATATATTTTAATTCCAATGTCTAGTATAAATATTATTGATTTATTTGATATAAAATGATCATGAAGAAGAAAATGAGTGAAATGTAAAATCCTCCTGTCTCCAAACATTGATTTTGATCACATTTGTCTGTTGGAACTGCAAATGGATCCCTGGGGTGTTGAAATATCAGAGACAAACTTTCCCAGTTACAGTTCAGTATCTGATGTAAGTCAATGTAATTCCTATACTGAATGTAATCAAAAGAGATTGAGAACTTCAGTGTCTCTTGGAAGAAAGATAAGTATTACTAAAATGCTAGGCTTTCAATATTTCTAGACTTGTTCAATAGAGGTTTTTTTAAATTGGAAATTACTAATATCTTTAGAATAGCAATTGAAAGCAAATGAAAAAAACCACCAATATTTAATTTTCAAAACAACTGTTTATCTATAAATTTCATTACATAGCTGGAATATTTAAATCCCCAATTCTAAGGCTGCGTCTAGACTGGCATGATTTTGCAGAAATATTTTTAACGGAAAAGTTTTTCTGTTAAAAGTATTTCTGCAAAAGAGCGTCTAGATTGGCAAGTGCCTTTGCACAAAAGATTTGCTTTTGCGCAAAAGTATCTGTGCCCAGTATAGATGTGGTTTTGCGCAAGAAAGCTCCGGTGTCCATTTTTGCCAAAAAATTCCTATCCCTGTCTACACTGGCCCTTTTGCGCAAGAACACTTGCGCAAGAGGGCTTTTTCCTGCGTGGGAGTGTCACAGTTCTTGCGCAAGAACACTGACAATCTTACATTAGATCGTCAGTGTTCTTGCTCAAATTCTCGCGGCCAGTTTAGACAGCAGGCAAGATTTTGCGCAAAAGTGGCCGCTTTTGCATAAAATCTTGCCAGTCTAGATGCACCGTAAGTGTTTATCATTAATGAAATCTTTAAAATTTTTCTTTTTAACCAAAGTTTCAGAACCTACCCTTAGGTGGGTTTGTAGATCTTAAATACACTTACAATAATAACCTTGTGACTTCATTACAGTGCAATGTTTCTTATGGTACCAAATATGTACTTCTATGCCTAATTTATTCCCATTCAACTAGTTTCTCAACACCACCATTATTTTTGGGGATGTCTACATCTGAATAGTAATAAGATTACAGAAATAGCTTCCACTCTTTTAAATGTGCCACAGAATAAACATATCATGAGGCTGCGGTGAATGAAGATGCACACAGATGACAGCACTAATATTTCAGTGTCCCTCCATGAAAATGATCACAAGATTTGCAGTTGTTTGTTAATGCAAACTAAATAATTATTCATTTAACTGCTTAATAAGTAACTGTATGGCCAAGAATTTTGCATATACATAGTATCATCTTTAATATTTGTGGCCACATGAATGGAAATGAAATACAGAAAAGTAGAAAATGTACACATTCAAACCATCTGAAAAGTATTTGTTTTTAGATTAATGATCAAAGGGTAGTTCTCAGAGATTCAATTAAAATGATATCACAAGATTTAAAAAAGTTTGATGACAAATTCAGTGTTAGAGGTTTCCATAACAGGGCCAAGGAATTTTCCCCCACCAACTCCCATAGAAATTCCTCATTAGCTAAAATCTGACCTCTCCCCAAAGGCACCCGCACTTAACACTTTCTTATCAGAGGTTTAATAAAATAGTCTGCCTGAATAGAGGACATGGAAAGTCTCCAAAATAATTCCAAAAGCACATAATTGAGAATATCCTCCAATCTTGATTTAAATCTTATCAGCGATAGGGAATCAATCACAACCCATGGTAAGATATTCCAATCATAAATTTCACTCACAGTTCCAGTCTTTGAAATCTGGAATTTGTTCATCTTCATCTTTAAGAAATTGGATCATGATATACCTTTTTTTCTGCTAGACAGAAGAGCCCACTATTATATGTGTTTCCCCCCAGTAGGTATTTATAGTCACCCCTTTTTCTATGTTAACACAAATGGATTGAGCTTTTTGAACCTGTCATGGGAAGGCTGGTTTTCTAATCCTTTAATCACTCTCAAGGCTCTCCTCTGAGCTCTTGCCAATAGTGAAAACCATTCCGAATTATAGGCACCTGAACTGGACAGAGTCTAACAAATGATCAGACAAGTGTTAAATATAGAGGTAAAATATACCTCTTTATTTCTATCCTGCATTTCCCTGCTTATGCTTTGGGAGCTGAGGTTCAGATTGTCTTCCACAACTCCCAAATATTTTTCTGTCACTGCTTCCCAGGATTGTCTCCCATCCTCTAAATAGTGCCTACATTTTTTATTACTTGGATAGATTTACATTTAGCCATATTTACACATAAATACGTTCATCCCGTTTATCAGGCAATCAAAAATACTTTGAACCAGTGATCTGCCCAATTCAATATTTGCCATTTGGTCTAATTTTTGTTTAATCTGAAAACTTTATCAGCCATGCTTTTATGTTTTCTTCCATGTCATTAATAAAAAATGTGAAAAAGCATAGGACCAAAAAAATGGTTCTTGCAAGACCCTACTTGAAACATATCTGCTCATTGATTTCCAGTTTCTCAATGAAAACTTCAGTGTGTCTTGGAAGAAAGATAAGTCTTACTAAAAAAGCGGGCTTTCAAGATTTGTAGAAAAATCCAGCTTTTAATTATTTAATGTCTTCCATGTTAATTTTATAGTGTTCTAGTTTTTAATCAAAATGCTACATAATACCAAGTACAATGCTCACAGAAGTCTAGGAATATTGCATCAACATTACTGCCTTTATAAGCTAAACATATCTGATAAAAATATCAAGTAAGTATGATAGGTTCTATTTTCCATAAGACAATGTTGAATACATTGAATACATAACTTTCTTTAAATTCATATTAATCATGTACCGCAGCAGTGTCTTTAATACTTGGCCTGAGATCAATTTTGGGATAAGAGGCCTATAATTACTTGAGTCAGCCTGTTTACTCATTTAAAACATTCGAACCTCATTAAGCTTTCTTCTTCAGCAGGGCTGCTAGAATTACTGAAAATTAACAGCAATGGTCCACTGAGTTACTTGGGCAGCACCTTCAAAACCCTCGGATGCGAGATACTTGGACTTTATAATTTAAAAATGTCTGACTTCAGTAGTTTCTGTTTTACCTTCTCAAGAGATAATAATGGAATGCTAAAAGCATTATCATTGACACATAATCAGACTATATTTTGATTTTTTTCGAAACACAGGTCAGAAATATTTTCATTTTCTTCAATATGATTGATAATTCTATCATTTCCATCTAGTAATGGACCAGTTCATTATTAAGAATCTTTGGTTTCTAATATATTTTATAAAAATTCCTCCTTATATTCCTTAACTCTGCTGGCCATAGATATCTCCCTTGGCTCCCCTTATCAATTTTCTATAACTCTTAACTTTTGATGTTTATTCATAGAATCATAGAACACCAACACTGGAAGGGGCCTCGAGAGGCCATCGAGTCCAGTCCCTGCCCTCACAGCAGGACCCAGCACCATTTAAACGATCCCTGATAGATATCTATCTAACCTGTTCTTACATATCTCCAGAGATGGAGATTTGACAACCTCCCTAGGCAATTTATTCCAGTGTTTAACCACCCTGATAGTTAGGAACTTTTTCCTAATGTCCAACCTAAACTTCCCTTGCTGCAGTTTAAGCCAATTGATCCTTGTTCTACCCTCAGAGGCTAAGAAGAACAATTATTCTCCTTCCTCCTTGTGACACCTTTTAGATACCTGAAAACTGCTATCATGTCCCCTCTCAGTCTTCTCCTTTCCAAACAAAATAAGCCCAATTCTTTCAGTCTTCCCTCATAGCTCGTGTTGTCTAGACCTTTAATAATTCTTGTTATTCTTCTCTGGACCTTCTCCAATTTCACCACATCTTTCTTGAAATGTGGTGCCCA
>CM057847.1:140587683-140598493 GCA_030068395.1 Apalone spinifera | reverse complement strand
ATTGAGGGGTGACATGATAGCAGTTTTTAGATATCTAAAAGGATGTCATAAGGGATGTCATAAGGGAGAGAACTTGTTCATCTTGGCCTCTGAGGATAGAACAAGAAGCAATGGGCTTAAACTGCAGCAAGGGAGGTTTAGGTTGGACATTAGGAAAAAGTTCCTAACTGTCAGGGTGGTCAGACACTGGAATAAATTGTCCAGGGAGGTTGTGGAATCTCCATCTCTGGAAATATTTAAGAGTAGGTTAGATAATTGTCTAACAGGGATGGTCTAGACAGTATTTGTTCCTGCCATGAGGGCAGGGGACTGGACTCAATGACCTCTCGAGGTCCCTTCCAGTCCTAGTATTCTATGATTCTATGATTCTATGAGTGGTGTGGAGAGGGTGAATAAAGAAAAGTTCTTCATTAGGTCCCATAATAGAAGGACTAGAGGACACCAAATGAAATGAATGGGCAGCAGGTTTAAAACTAATAAGCGAAAGTTCTTCTTCACACAGCACATAGTCAACCTGTGGAACTCCTTGTCACAAGAGGCTGTGAAGGCTAGAACTATAACAGAGTTTAAAGAGAAATTAGAGAAATTCATGGAGATTGGGTCCATGGAGTGCTATTAGCCAGGGGGTAGGAATGGTGTCCCTGGCCTCTGTTTGTGGAAGGGCTGGAGATGGATGGCACGAGAAAAATTGCTTGGTCATTGTCTTTGTTCCATCCCCTCCAGGGTACCTGGTGCTGGCCTCTGTTGGCAGACAGGCTACTGGGCTAGATGGAACTTTGGTCTGACCCAGTACGGCCTTTCTTATGTTCTAAGCTCAGGGCTCAGGGTTGGGGATCTCACTGGACCAACTTGATTTTCATGCAAACCTGCTTCCTGGGTTCGCATGTGGCCTTTGGTGGCCAGGCTGGCAGCTATTCTGCCCTAGATAGCCACATTCCTGTGCCTAGTGTGGAGATCGTGGACATTGGAGACCTCCCCCCAAACCTGGATGAGGTCCACAATCTCTGCACCAGACCAGGCAGGCACCTGCCTCTTGCAGCCCTGGGCAGGCTCCTGGGAGCCGCCAGCCTGGTCCTGGGAAGAGGCGAAGGGCTGGGTGGCAGCGGGTGGCTGGCTCATCCTGTGCAGGTGCAGGGTCTGCTGGCTGGGTCCTGGCAGGCTAGCAACTGGCACAAGCACTGTAGCCAGACCGTGCCCCTTTAAGGGCTCCAGGGCAGGGAGGGGGGCAGAAGAGTTTCCCTGGTTTGGCCCAGAGTAGCCACCAGGACAACTTGGGAAGGCCTAGCCTCCAACTAGTTCGATTTAAGTGGCTACACAGCCCTTAATTCGAACTACTTAATTCAAAGTAGGCGTTAGTCCTCGTAGAATGAGGTTTACCTAGTTCGAATTAAGCACTCCGCTAGTTTGAATTAAGCACTCCGCTAGTTCAATTTAAATTCGAACTAGCGGTTTGTATGTGTAGCCCCTGTTAAAGTTAATTCAAACTAACGGCTGTTAGTTCAAATTAACTTTGTAGTGTAGACATAACCCCAAGATATTTGTCATCTGGGTTATCAGTAACTCAGAAACAGGTCATATCATTTTTGGCATAGAATGCCACTCCCTCATCCCTTTTGCCCACTTGATTCTTCCTAAGTATGGTATAACTGTTGATTTTAACATTCCAATTATGATAATCATTCTAGTAGGTTTCAGTAATACTAACTAAATCAAATTCATGCATAATATTCAATAACCCATTTCCCCCCCAAAAAAAACATTGACAAAAGGAAGCCAGAACCTGCTTCTGAGGTGCAACCTCTTGTCACAAGGAAGAGAACAGGTGAGTCTGTGTATCAAAGAGGGGGCCAAAAGGTCTGCTTTTGGCCCCCATGCCAGGCCAACCTAAGTGTACGTCTACCGTCACAATGGGACCGGTACTGCTAGTTTATATAAATAAGCATGGAAATATCATTTTATGTTCTTATAACAAGCTCAAACATCTGTGGCCACCTCCTACATGCTTGTTTGGAAGCGTAAACTATTTCTTGCAGACCTATGTATTATATAATAGTTCAGAAGGTGAGGATGTATGCAGTCTAATTTTCAGAATGATATTTAAACTCCAGTCTAAAATAATTAAAAACAAATTAATCCAATTAAAAATAAACACGCACACAAAACCCATCAAATATTATATACGTGAAAAGATACTATGACTCTGATTTTACAAACATAAGTCCTGGGACTAATGTAATACGCATAGCATTATTCAGACAGTTCTCCTCCAAAAGCTCTTTTCTAATTTTTTGAGGAAGGAAATAATCGAATAGCAGAAACTGGAAAATTGGGCAGGACAGCCCACTCAGGGCTATATAGTAGGCAAGTTATTTAAATACAAAAATGTTTTAAAGGCATGCAGGAAGTCCAGCAGGTGGGTCCGGGCAGGCTGGCTAGGATACAGACTACTGGCACCAGGATGATGGACTCCAGCAGCCCCACAGTACAGCAGTAGGTGTGAGAGCAGTGTGCGTGGGCAACACGAGGTGGGGGCAGAGCAGTGGGGACATGGCCATGACAGCAGCGGGTCCTTCACAGGCAAGATGGCAGCCAGGTCTGCTTTTGGCTCAGATGCCAGGCCAACCTGAGTGTATGTCTACCGTCCCAATGGGACCGGTACTGCTAGTTTATATAAATAAGCATGGAAATATCATTTGCACTGTGTGTACGGATATAGTGTGTGCATCATATTCTTTATGGCCCTGAAAGTTGACAACCTGGTCTGTATAATTTTAGGTTTTTTTCTCTATCACTTCATATGCATTATACCCTACTATTTTCTCTCCCACATTTCTGCATTTATTATTGGGGGAAACATCAACTAATATATTCATCTAATAAAAACTGTAGCAAATTGTACACAGCAGAAGAAAGACATATACAGACTATGTACCATGTTAATCTCATGTGTAGAAATGTTCACTCACTGCTGAAGTACTCCTGAGAGCTGGGTGTGGTGCACAGGTTCTCCTGCTCTAGCACTCCTCTTCCAATGGGAGCTTTGACACAGTAGTGGTCTGCTCTGTGAGACTCAACCCTCTAGTGAGGTTGTGTAGTCCCACCACTTCAGAGGTTGTAGAAAGTAAAAAACAAATGTCAATTTCACTGTGCAATATGTTGCTGTTGATGCGGGGCTCAGTGATCCATACATCGTTTTCTTCAGGATTCCAGTAGTACACATTCCCTTGTGAGTAGGGTTTGAACCACTGCTTCCAATGCAGTCAGCTGAAATGGAAGGAAGCCCTGGGTGTGGTTATACTTATTCAGTTGTTTAGCCCTACAAGACAATCAGCTGTTGATATGTAAATACAGCTCATGCTGGAATGGGAAAGGTATGGTTATGTAAATCCAGTTCAGCCAGTGCTATAGGCCTGAAGGATGGTCAATTGTTGGAATACAATGTTGTGTATTGTAACTAATTTCGCAGTTGTGGGGACACAAACCACATGTAAATGTAGGAACTGTAAAATATGGCAACCAGTGCTTACAGGAGAGACGCTATCACTGTAAAGAATCTTGGATGGACAAGTCTTCCCCTTCCAGACTCAAGTGGATTGGACTGGGGAGAAGGGGAGAGAAAAGGAGCTTGAACCAGCAGGCTACATGCCCTTCAGGTGTGAGCTGTAAAACTGGTTCAACCTGTCTCTCTTCCCTCCTGTTCTAAGGAGAGACCTAAAACAGACTCCATAAGGAGTCTCTTCATTATTTTAAAATATTATTCCAGTGGAAGGTGAAATCTTTTGGTCAGCCTAGGTGGTGGCCAAGAGCTGAAATCACTGAGAAACTGACAGAGCTGAAATCACTATGTTTAGCCCAGAGCCAGATCCATAATGGAAGCAGCAGCAGGCGGCCAGCAGGGCAGCTGGCAGGAGCATGCGGCCAGCAAACCAGCTGGTGGGAGCAACCGCAGGCAGCTGGGAGAAGCAGTGGCAGAAGGCCAGCAGGGTGGCTGGCAGGAGCAGGCAGCCAGCAGGGCAGCTGGTGGGAGCAACCAGCGGGTGGCCGGTAAGAGCAACTGCAGGTGGCCAGCAGGGCAGCTGGCAGGAGTAGTGGCAGGTGGCCAACGGGCCAGCTGGACAATAGGAGCAGCACATAGGTGGCACTGCCTCATGCTCAATGAGTGGAGACATCAGGGTAATGTGTTCGGGTCTGCACTGACTGGACAGAGATGTAAGTGGGGTCTTTGAAGTGGGGTTGGACTAAAGACATTTAGGCAAAAGACTTTGCCCTCAGACTCTGGGGATTGTACCTTGCTCACAGTTTCTTTCATGTTATGGATTTTCTTTGTTTATGTGTGGTACTGTGGGTTGACATTGGATTAATGTTATTAAACAAACTGTTTCTATCTCCGACTCAGTGCTTACGAGAGGGGAAGAATTGCCTCTAATGGCACCCAGTGGGTAGGTTGGAATTTTCCTAGTTTACTGGGTCAGGGCTCGAGCCAGTTTTAGTCACCTTGTTGAAAGAACCTTCCTAGATACTGAACCTGGCCCTTCTGGTTACCGACTGCTACCGGCAGAAGGTTTATACGCCTCTCGCAGACTTCAAGCCACCTTTCCTGGAATGGGAGGAGAACCTAGGCCTAATTTCTACACTGGGTTTCAGTCCAAGTTCCTAGGACAGTTAAGATTCACTCTGTCAGACTCCTTGCTGCCATCTCTCTGGACTTCTTCCTAGCAAGCAGATCATTCCCATAGCCTCTCAACATTAATCCCACTTTCAGGACCAGGACTTGCAGAGCTACCCCTGGAATATGTTCCTCCACTGAAGGCCTCCCAAGGCTCTCCCTCTGGTCTTTCTGTTCCACCTCCCACCCACTGCCCTTTTACCATTATTCTACAACCACAAGAGCCAATGGCTGCTCCTTGTCTCTACTAACTTCTGCCAGATTTCTGTATTTTGGAGAGGATCCAATGGCTTATCTTTTCCCTAGGAAAAAATGATGGCTTCTTTCTTGACCATCCCAATCTGTCTCCTCTAGTCCCAGGAGGGACTATAGAATTCTTCACTCTCTCTAGGCAGCCTTCTTCTGCTCCAGATTTTACCTCTATATACTAACCACCCAACTTTACTTCCAGCCCCATTTCATCTTTAATTAGGGCTGGTGCAGACTCACTGTGGACCCTAGTAGGTTAATTGACTCTCAGGCCCACATGAACGCTTTCAGAATTATACACAACTTACCTCCATCAGCTTCTATGGTTTACAAAATAGGATTGGATCTGATCTCACAAATTTTGGAGTGTTCAATATTGTAAACAACTACATTTTCAATGGTAACAAAAGATCTCTGTGAACATATTATAAAGTGTAGGCTATTTCATTAGTAAAGGGGATTCAATATCCTGCTCTACCACAGTTTTCTTGGGTGACTTACTATCTCTGGGTATGTCTAGACTAGCCACCCTAGTTCGAACAAGGGTGGCTAACGTAGTCATTCAAACTTGCAAATGAAGCCCGGGATTAAAATATCCCGGGCTTTATTTGCATGTTCCCGAGCGCCGCCATTTTTAAATGCCCGGTAGTTTGAACTCCCTGCCCGTGGCTACGCGCGGCACGGGCTAGGCAGTTCGAATTAAAGCTGCAAAAATTCGAACTACCATTACTCCTCATTGCAGCCACGGGCAGGGAGTTCAAACTACCGGGCATTTAAAAATGGCAGTGCCCAGGAACGTGCAAATAAAGCCCGGGATATTTTAATCTGTGTCTTACTTGTCATCTGTGAAATGGGGATAATTGTACTTCCTTATCTCATGGGGGTATTGTGAGGATTAATGCATTAAATATTATGAGGTGCTCGGCTACTACAGTAATAGGGTCATAATGTACAGTGAAATTAATTTCATTTGAGTTCATACATTGAAATGCAAGTAGTTAGCTTTTATGCATAATATCTATTACAACCACATGCAATTTATTAAAACTGAAAGCAGATTTCTCATTTGCTAAACTTAATTGATTATAACATGAGAACCAACCTCTGATTTGAAGTCAGGTTCTCACTGGAACAAGCTATAATTAGTTCAGTACTACAATTTCCAAAATCACAAAAACTAAGGAGAGTTCTACAAGTTTTTTCATTATCCTTGTGTAGGTAGAGAGGTACGCAGAAAGTGGCAAGATGAAAATAGGGCTCATGTGTTGCTTTCTTTTTGGCCAGAGGCAAACATTCCCACAATTACTGTAATGCATTCTGAAATTCTTAGGATATGTCTACACTGCAATTAAATGCTTACAGAGTGTCTTTGTCAGCTGACCCAGGCTTGCAGATCTCAGGCTTTAGGGATCTTTAGTTGTGGTTTTAATGTTGGGTTTTGGGTGCCCAGGGTCTGGGACCTTCAGAGCATATTCAGAGTATCACAAACTGAGTCAGATGTACTCTGAATGTGACAGCTAAATACAAAGTAGAATAAATTCTTTAGCATAACTTATTGTTGTCCCAATAGAAAATACTACCTCATCTAGATTGCCTTTCTAATATCCTGGGACCAACACAGCTACAAGAACATGACATACAACTACAGGTTGGACCTTCCTGATCCAGCACCCTCAGGACCCGAGTGGTCCTGAACCACAGAGTTTGCTGGACCAGGAGAGGTTAAGGCTCCTTACCCAGAAGTAGGCTCTGCTTCCGCCTGGGGCTACACTCCCTGCTGCCTGTTCCACTGTCTCAAGCCTCCAATCTCACCAGCCCTGGTTAGGGCTGTGTCCCCCACCATTCCAGCCCTGGTCAGGGGCCAGCCCCGCAGCCTCCAGCTCTAGCTGGGGTTGTGCTCCCCATGCTGCCAGCCTGGACTATGTGTCCAGCTACCAGCCCCGCTAACTGCAGCAAGGATAATGGGATGTGCTTGGAATTGTATTGCTTCTCATAAAATGGAAATGGAAGAGTCTGGTAGGAAGGACAGTTATACTATAGAATGACCACAGGGTAGCAGCTAAGGGTGAGAGGTGGGGATCTGGACAACTATAACTCCATTGGGCCAGTAGGGAGTAGAGGGGGGAAAGGGACCACTATCTATTACATATTTGAAAGAGTTGGTCTGTTTGTCTTTCTGTCCACCAGTTGGGGACATGCACCCTCCACCAGCTGTGCCCGCTGCAGCTGCAGTGGCTACAGACAGGCATTTCTCACGGAGGCCCAAGCTGCTTTGGTGAGAGAGGGCTTAGGTTGTTCTCTCTCCCCAGGGGAACCCACATCATGAACTCCTCATTCCCATTCCCACTCCCACCCCAGAATAATGATTCAAATGAAGAAAAACAAAATGTATTGAGTTAAAGACCAGAGTAAAGCCAGATAAACCTTCTAGAACATATATA
Organism: Apalone spinifera; assembly: GCA_030068395.1. NCBI lineage: Eukaryota > Metazoa > Chordata > Testudines > Trionychidae > Apalone > Apalone spinifera. Next base: position 140,591,137 of record CM057847.1, on the reverse strand, counting down.
GTGTGTGCTGGCTGCCATTATTCCCTGAATTCTCACTTCTAAGAAGGAAAATGATAAATAAGACTGGGAGGAAGCAGATGAGAAGCAACTGTCAAGATAATTTTATAAAACTGGAGGGGAATGAGCTAGATTGACATGCTGGAAAGAAAAGGGAAGGTTCAATAAGAGGGCAAGGAGGGACTGATTGTAAATAGTCAGAAACAATCTAAATGGTTGCTACTGAGTCATATTAAGACAAATGAACATCCAGGGGCTAATCTGAGCATGAGAACTATTGAACAATTACACGGATAACAATATTAAATCAGTGTTGCCCTTCCTAACCATTCTAATTTTATGCTTTGTTATACAATTTTATCACTGACAACAATGGGAACTGCAGTTACATAGCCATAGGCAGAATTTGACCAATTGTGTGTAAACAGCGAAGGTAAAATCAACAGACACATACAAACATTTTATTTAGTACATCTTCCATTGCTGTTATTTCACAGAGCTTCAAATCTGGAACCACAAAGTCCATATCAAGAGGTGACAAAATATTTATCCTCTTCTATCTCTGCATATGATCAAGTCATTACTTACTGGCATAGTGTGGTAAGATGTTAAGAAGTGTTAACACATGAAGCTTTGCAATGTTTGTCTAGACTTGCATTAAAATTCAAAATTACACTGATGAACGAAAGGGCAATGGAGAGCGTAAAACCGATTTGCATACCATTATACATAAACAGTCATGCATGCAGGTGTGTGCACACAGACCCCTCCCACCCCTTCTTTACTCACAAAATACATTTCTGTTGAATATTATTGTATCAAATAAATTCTACTGGAATGTCTAAGTGTTCCCCATGTACCATTCCTAAAATTACCAGTATATGAATAACCAGATACATAATTTATAACTATGCCTTAATTAGTCCTTGTGACCACTGATTTTGGCCACCAGTCCCTATTGCCCCGCGAACAGGGGTTTGCTATTGACTCATGTTTCTGGGCCCTATTGTCCCACGAATCCACCCCATAACAGTCTTTAACAAGGGGAACGGCTTTAAAGTCATCCTCCAAACGACAAACAGGTGGATTGTCATTCTATTAACTGATCTTATTGTTTTTCCTTAATTTAGATTCCTAGCAGGAGACTTTGTTTATTTATTCATTTTATAAAATCAATGGATGAATCAGGAAAGTCCCATGCTGTCAAACTTCTCTTTCTTCCTTTGCTTTTCTTGACAGTGGCTCAAGTTTAGAGAAAGTATTGAGTATAACTACAGTATTTTTTAAAGAACATATATTTTGTAAGACAACAAATGCAGAGACACTGATTAATATAGCTTTTACATGCCTTATCAGGAGTATGATGTGGTGCGCATACAATTCAGATTGAAATCAGTACTTCACAGGAACAGACCCCAATATCTTTATCTACATGTTTTAATTTTGGAAAGATGAATAAAAGCAAGAAATACATACCAACATAATGATGCTAGTTAAAGATTCAAATAGGAAATCATAAACTAGGATAAATTTCTACAAAAGCTGTGTTTCAAAGAATGATTTAATGTTTAGTCTGATACTGACAACTATTAATTAATAAATCAAGAATTTGACAGAGTCCCTATTAAACACACCTCAGCTATTGTATAAATATAACATGTCTATATCAAGTCCTGTCATGTCTATATCAAGATACATATTGTGTTCAACTGTCTTCCATTTTATTCCTAGTCTTGCAGTTTTGTGAATGAAGTTAACCTTTAAGTATATACAGAATATACACAGGCAAGATATCAAATTAAACGAAAGATTTCCTAGTTTTAATGTATAACATTTAAATAATTGCACTATCTGTAAAACTTTTATAGAATACTAAAAATGTTGGAGACTGTTTAAAAATGTTAATCCTGTAATTAATAGTTGCAGACATATGCTTTTCCCCAGCACAAGGCACTGATATTCTAAATCTGTCACTATGAACTTTAGAGTAGTAGACAGCCATCTGCTTACATGTAGTCATCTAAAACAAAGCAAGTCTGTGTCTGCTAATGTTTTCTTCATTGAAGCTTAGGAACATAATGATGAAGCAGATAGAACAGTTTAACTAATATAAATTAAGGCATAATTTTATGGAGGAAAATTATAAATGAATTTCACATTATAGTTAAAGCTTACTTTTTCCAAGCAAATAACATTGAGAGATTGGGTAAACAGTAAAATTAGGAAGTAAGGAACAGTGTATACTAATAAGTAATTATTTTTATTAGTTATGCTTCACGATATATCCTATACCTAAAGATCTTTTCAAAATATTATACGAGCTAGTATTACTTTTGTTCAACACTAAACATTTAATTTAAACTGGCAGCACATCTCTTGTGAAACCTGTGCAACATTTCAAGTCAAAGTTGTTAAAATGAACCCTTTAGCAGCCTGTCACTAACAGATATGTACACTATAAGTGTAGTGAACTTTTGCACTATGAGTAAAAAAGAAGAGTTACTGTTTCAAAGGAAAATGAGTCCTCCCCTCACCTCCCCAATGGTTTCACTTATATGCCCTAGGACATATCTTCAGCTGGTGTAAACTGACATTAATCCATTGAGGTTACTGTGAAGCTGAGTTCAGATTGAACTGAATTCTATATAACTACATTGAATTACATTTGCTGAGTATTTGACCCATTATGTAGTGTTTTTAGCTATACCAAGCGAGAGTCAGAATTTTTACATACTCTCATTCAGATACATTTCTGATTTCAGAAAGTGTCCAGTTGTTTGGAATAAATATATATGGGACTGTTCCACTAGTGCTGATGCCCAGTCCTACCCAGAACCTGTGTTATACCCTTCAGGTTGGCCTTAGTATCTCAGCATTAACATTTTAGACTTTGAGATGAACAAGCTGTTATAGTATGTCACGGAAAAATAACCTACCAAGAAAAAAAGCAATCATTGCAGATACTTTAATATTACAGAGGTGAAATTATGTAATTGAGATAGTGGCATTCTCAAGCTTCCATTCTAGAGGAGGAGGGGCTCTCTGATGTCAGAAATATATGACTGTCCCTTGAATACCACCACTGTATCTTTAGCTTTATGTAAGAAATGTTCATACTAACAGAGTCAAAAGACCAAATGATAAATAATGAGGCTCTTTAGCATGCTCAATCAGCAGTACACCACTTAAATACACTGGATATTTTCTTGCTAATACAGATTGAACCTCTCTGGACCGGGACTCACTGGTCTGGCAACATCCACAGTCTGACAGGCAGGAGCCCAGTGAGGGCCAGGAGCTGAGCCAATCTGGCAGCCAGAGAGATGGAAGTTGGACCCTGGCAAGGGCAAGGGCTGAAACCTGCTGGGGATCTGAGAGAGGAGCCAGACTGGTGGCTGATGGCCATATAAGAACATAAGAACGGCCGTACCGGGTCAGACCAAAGGTCCATCTAGCC
>CM057847.1:140574446-140587583 GCA_030068395.1 Apalone spinifera | reverse complement strand
AATGTCCCGGAAAGTCTCATCAACATATCTCTCTACCTCCCTTAGCTCCTCCACCCGGCCTCCCTCAGCCACCCGGCCTCCAAAGCCCACACTCGGTCTCTGAGGGTCAGGAGCTCCTTGCAACGGGTGCACACATACGCCACCCACCCACAGGGCAGGTAATCATACACGTGACACTCAATGCAATAAACAGGATAGCCCCCACTCTGCTGCTGGGCTTCTGTCTCCATTTTTCTAATGAATAAGTTTAATTATAAACTGGGATTCTTTCTAAACCTCTGGAATATAGATTATTATAAGAGTTATGTTTTAAAGAAGTGCCCTCTAACCTCTCCTTCCAAACTCCCTCTCCAAACTCCCTGTTAGCAGTGCCTGTTCGCAAGCTCCCTGGTCGCTGAGTCATAGGCTTATATAGTTCTGGTAGCCCCTCTCCCTGACTGAGGCTCAGCCAATTAACAGAGGCTTCTAGATTTCAAACCTTTCAGAAGCTCCTTCAAGCAAACCAACCAACCAACCAAACAGACAAACACAAGCTCAGCACACAGCAAATAACTCCCCCCCCACACACAAACACACACTCCAGACAGCCACTTACCACAAGGATCCCGTTTTTACTCTTCTTTTACCTGGAGAACTCCCTCTCCAAACTCCCTGTTAGCAGTGCCTGTTCACAAACTGGCCAGAAGTGGAGCAAGGCTGGGGGATGGTGTCAGAGACCAGCAGCTTCAATAAGGCTGGGGCTGGCAGTAGAACCAGTTGGATGGAAGGGCATCAGGGATCCCAGCTGCGGCCAGGAGTGGAGCTGGGTGGCTGAGCCTGGCTGCAGGGTCAGTGACCAGGACGGGAGGTTGGCTAGGAGTCTGGTGACCCCCTGGGAGAGCCTGGAGATTGGACCTCCCCTGATCCAGCAAACTCCATACTTTAAGACTGGTCAGGTCCTGAGGGTGCCAGAACAGGAGGTCCACTCTGTACTGTGATTTGGTTAGTGATGGCAAGTGGATGGATGTTAGGATGGACAGAAAGAGAACATCATCTTGAAACTGTTTAGTAATTTTATAATTACTGATGAATATGTGTCTTTGCCCACAAAAGCTTATGCTCCAAAAAATCTGTTAGTCTATAAGGTGTCAGAGGACTTCTTGTTGTTTGTGCAGATTCAGACTAACACAGCTACCGCTCTGATACTTGTTAGTAATTTTATAGGAACATGACTCTCAACTTCCAGCATTATACAGAAGCTGATCACAGGGGGACCCACAAGTAGCCAGAAGAGAATTTTCCTTTGGCACAGTACAGGGATGTTGAAAGTGAACATATATGGCATCTCTTGAAAGCCTAAGTGTGGGGTAAGATAGAAGTAGGGCAGTAAAGCATGGTGCTATGGGGATTCTGGGCTGCATCCACCTCTCTAAATTGTGTCTGCTAGAGAATCAGACCCTGATTGTCCAAAGAAATGTAGCAATTGATCAGCTCTATTTCTGGTTATATCATATCAAATTATAAATCCCACTGAAGACTAGCACTAAACAATATTATTACCAACATCATCACCATCTACCATCAACACAACTTCAGCCATTATATACAGACTAGTATCAGTTTAATCAAATCTGAATTGTGCCAACATACAATGAAACAGCATGTGGCGGAGTCCCAGTTATCCAAATGGGCCTTGTCACTCACATAGTACTGCTGGCTGACTTATAGTTGAGCGACAAAGCACCAATCAACTGTGCACTTATCTAGAAGCAGCAGATGCAGGATGATTTTACACTGTGTTCACAGTGATGCGGACAGTGTGGTTATTGCACCCAGAGATGCTGATGGCTTTTTCTTTTTCTTTTTCAACTATTGCAAAATGGCAGATAGTCTTTTGATAAAAGCTAATACATCAAAAGAATGAAAGTTGTTTCCCCTTCATACCATTTGTGAGACACTGCAGTGTAGACCAACTGCTCTGGAAAATGTGCTCCAGTTTCATACCTTGACTGGTTGTGAGGCTCTCTCTTTTATTGTTGGATACAGCAAGTATATCATGTTGATAGTTTTTCAATGACACCATCAGCTTCCAACACAGCTTGGACAGGGTGAACTCAGCTCAGAGAAAGTGCAAAGTTCAGAAGAGTTTATTCAGAAGAGTTTATTTGGAAGACTTCACGTGCCAGAGATCAAAAGCATTTGAAAAGCATGTGTCATTTTGTTCACATGCTTGTGGTCATTAGAATCATAGAACTGGAAGGAACCTTGAGAGATCATCAAGTTCAGCACCTGAACTCTTGGCAGAAGCAAGCACCATCTAGATCAGGGTCAGCAACATATGGCACATGTGCCATAAGTGGCACACACAAAAGCCTAATGGTATTAAGGGGTCAGTTTAGCCCCTTTGTTCCCCACCCCGACTTGCAACGGGGAGTCCATGTTGGCCATCTACCATCATGGTCAAAATCGAAGGTTAAATTTTGGAACATGGAATATTCGGACTTTAATGGACAATCCAGACAGTGGACAACCTGAAAGATGCACAGCAATTATTGCTCGTGATTTGCGGCGATGTAACACTGACATAGCTGCCCTGGCAGAAATGCATAGACCAGAAGAAGGACAGCTAAGAAAAGAAAGGCAGAGGGTACACCTTTTTTCTAGAAAGGAACCACAAGGGAAGATAAATGAATTCATGGAGTAGGATTTGCCATCAAGAATGAACTGACAAAGATCCTACTGAAGTTCCTGTTGGTATCAATGAACATCTCATGACTCTCTGCTTGAAGCTTGCCAAAAACCAACAGGCAACTATTGTGAGTGCTTACACACCAACTTTAAACACCGAAGATGATGTGAAGGAGAAGTTTTACACCCAATTGGACACAATCTTGAAAGACATCCCAAAGACAACGAGATTATTCTTTTGGGATATTTCAATGCCAGGGTCAGAAGAGAAGCAAACCTCTGGCTGACCACCATTGGAAAAGAAGGCATCGGCAATGGCAACTCCAATGGAGTGTTCCGCCCTACAAAATGCATGTAACACGAGCTTGTCATCACAAACACCCTCTTTCACCAGAAGAATAGATTTAAGACCTCATGGCAACGTCCTCGATCAAAGCACTGGCACCTTATAGATTATGTCATCGTCTGCTCTCAGGATCAGCATGATGTCCTTCTTGTGCATACATTGACTACCACTGATGACTGCTGGACTACTCACCACCTCATCCAATCCATGATGGTGATTAGGATTGTGACCAAATGGAGAACTCAGAAGAAACTGATCCAATGAAAGATCAATGTACAAGGCTTGAAGGATCCCACCAGATGAAGTCACTTCTAGATAGCACTCCAAAGGAAGCTGCCAATAGTACACCCTGAAGACATGGAAGAATACTGGTGTCAGCTAAAAAATGTCATCACTGGAGCTTGTGGAGAAACCATTGGCTACCAGTTAAGGAAGCATCAGGACTGTTTTAATGAGAACGATGTGGAAATTGAACATCTGATTGAGGTAAAAAGGAAAGCCTTCAGGGCCTGGCAAAGTGACATCAACTTCACAACAAAGAAAGAAGCACAATCCAAGGTTAAGGCAGAAGTCCAACATAAAACAAGGGCTCTGAAAAATCAATGGTAGACCGAGATTGCACAAGAGTTCCAGGATCTTGCAGATATCAATGATACGAAAGGTTTCTTCAATGCCACCGAAGATGTTTATGGACAGAGAAACCATGGAATTAATCTTCTGAGATCAAAGGATGGCACCTAACTCTTGAAAGACAATGAAGCCATTGCTTCTCACTGGAGGGAGCACTTTTATGAGCTCCTGAACTGCACCTTCACTGTAGTCCCAGAATCCCTTGACTGAATCCTTCAGCAACCAACTGGGGACAATCTTGCAAAACTTCCTACCCTGAATGAGGTCCAAGCTGCCATCAAAGCAACAAGGCAACTGGACTAGACAGAATCCCCACTGAAGTCTTCAAAGAAGGCAGGCCAGAGCTGCACAAACAATTTCATTTCCTGATTCTCAAGATCTGGAAGAGGGAGCAGATACGAGAGTTCAGAGACACACTGATTGTCAAGAAGGTGACAAATCGGACTGTGGAAACTATCACAGCATCTCGCTCAGGGCAAGGGCAGGGAAAATCTTAGCTTGAATCCTTGCCAATTGACTCTTGCCACTGTCAGAAAAAAATATTTCAGAGTCCCAGTGTGGCTTCCAACCATTCCAAGGAACAGTGGACATGATTTTCACCACTTGGCAATTGCAAGAAAAACGTCATGAACAAAATCAAGCTTATACATGAGTTTCACTGACCTGACCAAAGCGTTCAATTAAATCAATCATAGTGCCCTGTGGACCATCCTCTCAAAGATCAGTTGCCTCCAAAAATTCATCAGCATCCTGAGGCTGCTTCATGACAACATGACTGCCACATTGCTGAGTAACAATAGATCCCGAAGCAAAATGGGAGTCAAACAAGGCTACATCATTGTTTCAGTGCTGTTCTGCATCTTCTTCACCATGACCCTCCATCTCCTTGATGGCAAGCTTCCAGATGGTGTGAACATTGTCTACAGAATGAATGGAAAGCTTTTCAATCTCCCACCCTCCCTCCTCCCCTCTCCCACCTTCTTTCCCCAGTCTCACCTCAGTTTCATTCTCTCCACACCCCAGTTTTGTTCAATAAAGGGGCTTAGTTATGAACACATGTGTCTTTTATTGTACAGCAGGAAGGGGGGTTACGGAGGGGCAAGTGGAAGGATGTGAGGGAGGAATGAGGCACAAGCCCCCAGTGGAGCACACCAGGGAGATTGTTACTGCCTGCAGAACGTGCTGCCAGGCTCGCAGCAACACATCCAGGAGAAGTCCAGGGGCGGCTCCGGCTCCATGCTGCAGAGTGCTGTGATGTCCTGACTGAGGGCAACCAGAGCATGCGGAGAAAAAAATGCTTTGCTGTCCTTCAGTGAGGTAGGCAAGCAAGCAGGGAAACCTTAGAACCGGCTGTCTGGGGGGTGGGGGGTTGGAGGGCGTCCTTTTAAGCACAGGTCTCAGATACCTTGTATGGCTGCTGCCTGAGGCTAACTCCTGACCTGATGCCCTGCCAGAACTGGTTCGGGCCAGCCTTAAATGCGATTCAGCATCCTATCAGTGTGGATGCGCTATTTCGAAATAGAAAAACGCTATTTTGAAATGCATTTTGTGTGTAGACATGTTATTTTGAAATAAGCTATTTCAAAATAACTATTTTGAAATAAGATATTTTGAAATAACACTGAGGTGTAGACATACCTTTAGTAGAGTGTTTTATACAAAATCTATAGTCTAGAAAAACTACATTTGGATTAAGCACGCCCTAATTATTTAAAAAAATATGACCGGCTTTTAGCAAAACATATCTCTTGGGGTAGAGATAACTGAGGGGGTTTTGGGGATACAGTATCCCAAAAAAACTGTGCCGCATCCAAGGAACGTGTTTGCTCTTCCACTTTTTTTGTGGAAGAGCAAATGCGCTCTTTCAGAAGCCCCTGTATTTCTCGTTCTATGAGGAAGAAGGGGCTTTCGAAAGAGGGTTTTTTCCCCAACATTTGGCCCAGTCTAGATGGGCCTAATGTCAGAAAAGGCTCTTCCAATAAATGTATCGTAAAAAGCTACACAAAATGTGGAGTGCATTTTGCGTAGTTTTTTTCCAACATACCGATATAGTCTAGACGTACCTACAGATACATCTACACTGTGGCATTATTTCAGGATACTTCTGGTATCCAAAATGACTATTCCGCATCTTGATAGGGTGTCCATTATTTTAAAATAGCTTTCGAAATAATGTGCATGCTATTCCAATGTTCCTGTAAACCTCGTTCCACGAGGATTAATGGATGTTTTGGAATAGCCATTTATTTCAAAATTTGGTATTGTGCATACAGTGCCAAATGAAATAAGCTATTTTGAAATTAACTTGCAATAAGCTACATAATTTGCATAGCTCAAATTGTGTGCTTATTTCAAGATAAGAGTGCAGTTTAGACACACCCTTAGCGTTAACTTTTCTAAACCCCTGATCAGACTATAAGTAGCAGGTACAGTAAAATGAGGGCTGACTAATATGTTCTGTTCAATATTTTGAAGCCATGTGGATGATAATGTAAATGTATGATTCTCTGTGAAGAAAAGGATCACATCTCTCTATCTCCTTACTCCTTAATCAAATTCAGAAAGACACATCATATCTAATATTTCAGCCACTTCTTGGAGGAAGAATTGTGCAAAGCATGGAATATCCTGCAACTCTTTGAAAGAAATCGTTAAATCCTATTGTTTAATTGCATTAGTTCCTATATTTTCACACTGTTATTCTCAACATGTGTGCACTTCTTTTCAAAACATGGAATAGAAGGAGAACTGAGTCATGTACTTTAACAGACAGAATTAAAATATGTGATTCCCTTGAGACATCTATACATAAAACAGACTGATTCATCCTGTATATACACTGAAATTATTTGTATTGCACTAATAAAGGTCAACACTGTGAAAAAAAGGCAGAAATTACTTCAAAATCTTACTTAGGAATTATTGTTAAAAAGGGTTTCTCTAGTCAATTGACCTGATTTTCAGTCAAATCACTGGGCAAAACTCTGATTGATTTTAATGAGACAAATAGTGAGTCCAGAGTTTAATCCAGCCTTGGGATTACACCAGTTATTACCAAAATAATCTAGACTAAACAGCTCCTGGAGGCAGGAAGACCAGTTGCTAGGTGACATGGCCTCAGCAAAAGGCATTAGCAACTTCTACTCCATTTGACTCTGGACAATGTAGACCCAGAAGCAGGTGGCATTAGGCAATAGAGTGCATTCATATAGCATATACCATGAGAAGGTCCTGGTAGGAGGAAACTGGTGGCAATACAGCTACAGTTTAAAGATACTTGATTCTGTCAGGACCCCCAGAAAAGCCAAATACTTCTTGAGTCCCCTCTGAGGTATTGGAGCTCCCACTGGAACAGGGGCTATTATTTGTACTTTCTGCAACATTGAGGATTAATCCAGCCCTAGAATTCTAATAACCATCAGAAATAGTCATCAGAAAGATTCTGTATTGCCACTAAACATGTTCTGTCTGAAGGACTTCCCTGGGAAACAAACATTTCTAAACCAGGTAGTTGACAGCACAGCTTATATAACTCTGATGCATTCAGCAACAATTATACAACATATTTCTAGATAATAAATATATAGCATATATTCCCACAGCTGAGTGTTAACACAATTTGAATGAAAAAGAGTATGATTTAGTTTATTACAAACTTGAGAAAAGGACAAGAAGTAATGAAATATTCTATGAAATCCAAAGCATCACACATTGCAGTAATTTTTTCTAACTTAGAGTCATCGATTGGCTTCACATATGATACAATGACCTACTTTCAGCCAGTGAAATGAGGTGATGCAGGTTAGTTTCATTACCTTCGTATATATTGACAATCTGTAAAGTGCATTTTTGGCTCTAGATTTGTGGTATTATTTCATACAATGGAAAGTCTATTAGAAGAATATTAGACCTTTAATTATAAATGGGGGCATATTCTCTTTTATCTATGCACAAGTAATTCCCATTAGTGCTAATAGGAATTATCCACCACCATTAAGAGGTAATTACACCTTACACATTAAAAGAATATTTTACATCTCCTATGCTACACATTAAGAAAATCAAGATTTTGAAAAGTAATAGCATAAGTGTTTATTGCAAACATAAAAGGTAATAGCTGCTGACCACTTTGTCTTTCATTCATAATTTTTTCAAGAAAATCAAAGTTATTCAGATAAGTAATTTTATCTAACATCAAAGCTAACTAAAATATGCTTCTTTGAGCTGTCTGTGTAATATCAGAATCCAAATACAGCAGTAATTCAATAAGGACACGTTTGTGCAGATGGGCTAAAGCTGAAATAAGCTACGCAACTTCAGCTACATAAATTATATTATGTGTAGTTTAAGTTGAAATATCTCCTTTCAGCTTTTGGCACCGTCTACATAGCAGGATGTCTGAGAAAGAGCACTCTTCCTTCGACTTCCCTTACTCCTCGTAAAATGAGGGCTGCAGGAGTTGGAGTAAGAAGTCCTCCAGCTTGACTTGCTTCGATATTATGTTGAAATAACTGCTTGTAGTGAAGACACAGATTATGTTATTTCAGAATAACATGAGTTATTCCAAAATAACACTGTTGTATAGACATAGCCTAAGGCTGTGTCTAGACTGGCATGATTTTGCGCAAATACTTTTAACAGAAAAGTTTTTACATTAAAAGTATTTGCACAAGAGAGTGTCTATACTTGCATGTGCTTTGCGCAAAAGAATCCATGCCAGTGTAGATGCTTTCTTGCGCAAGAAATTAACATTGCTGTCTACACTGGCCCTCTTGCGCAAGAATACTTGCGCAAGAGGGCTTATCCCTGAGCGGGAGCATCAGAGTATTTGAGCAAGAAACACTGATTTTGTACATTACAAAGTCAATATTCTTGTGCAAATTCTCGTGGCCAGTGTAGACAGGCGGTAAGATTTTGTGCAAAAGCAGCCGCTTTTGCGCAAAATCATGCCAGTCTAGACGCAGCCAAAGGGTTTAAACAAAATGCAGGAAAAATTTTTTTAAAGGTCAACATTAGTTCCATACAGCTAAATGGAAGTCAGACAGAAATGTAGAAAGAGTAAAATTGTCCAGCCTAAGAAAAATTGGGAGCAACACTTGCATTTTATTGAACTGAAATGCTTGCTACCTTTAAGGAGATACAAACATTTCTCTTCCTTTGCATGACTAGCATTTTTTCTCTTCCTAAGATGGTTAATGTTCACTGACTGTTTGTATTCCACAGGGCACTTTATTTATTCTATTCTGCAACAGAAACAGATACATTCTGTTAATGTATCTGCTTCTGAACTTAGCAGTATTGAACTTCAAATGGATGAAATTCCACTTATTCCAGTGAACTTACTCCTGATTTAGTGTGAACAAATGAAATCAAAAGCAGGAAAAATGTTATTCCCTTTCTTTTCCTTTTTTTCCTGCTCTAATGAAACAGAACACTGACTTAAACATGAATATAGAAAAAAAATGAAGCACAATTACCTTTTTCACAGAAGCGCCCAGTGAAATGTAAAGGGCAGTCACACTGAAATGATGTGGCTCCACTAGGTAGCTGGATGTGATTGCAAGTCCCTCCATTGTGGCACAAATTCTCCTGGTACACTGTTGGCAACTCAGGAGAACTCAAGGTAGGCACAACAGGCTCGAGCACATCAGACATAACAGAAGCAGGAGCAAGGACATCTGCTGACATCTGTGTAGAAAGGGGAAGCCTGGAAGGATTCAAACAAGTGATTAAACACAAAGAATTAAAAAGTTACAGTGAAATCTAATTCTAAGCAAAACTCCATTAATGCAGTTAAAAAGGAAACTATTTTTTTAATCTTGGGGCTGAGTTATTTTGTCTAAATAAATATCTTAAGTACATTAGCAGTTCCAAAGCCAAGTCTCCATCTTACAGGCAGTCACAGAGAGTGAACCAATGTTCCTAACAAACAAAACCATATTGCACATATTTATCCAGCAGGTCACTTTCAAAATTTGCTGTCTTCCTTTGCTCATGGGACAGGAAGGATCTCAATTGTTTGGACATTGTTCTTCTTCAGGAAACCTCTGATTTCTCTAAAATCATCTATGATATGTGGGATATCCTGTGACACATCTTTAGTGTTAATATAAACAATCACCAAGGCTACGTCTAGACTGCAGGCTTCTTTTGGAAGAAGCTTTCCCTGAAGAGATTTTCCGAAAGAATGTGTCCACACTACCAAAGTGCTTTTTCAAAAGATAGCATCCACACTGAATGGACACTATCTTGCATTTAAACTGTGATTACTATGGATGGAGTGGCCACCAGGGCACCTGTGCTTTTTCCTCTTTCCTCTTCTTCTGAAAGAACTCCCGCTTCCTCATCCACACTCGCCTTTTTCCAAAAGAACTCTTTCGGAAAGAGGCTTCTTCCTCATAGAAAGAAGATTATGAATGCCAGAAACCCCCCCCTGTTCTTTCAATTTTCTTTTGAAATAATGTGATTGCAGTGTGGATGTAATTGAAGATTTTCAGAAAAACTTCCGTTTTTCTGATAAAAAATCTGTAGTGTAGATATACCCCCAGAGATTCTTGCCCATTTACTTCATAAATCTTCCAGGAACCATGACACAAATTAAGTCCATTTGGTATTACTATATTGTGTTCAGATGATTCCCGTAATTGGATTGTTAAAAATCAATGGTTATAACCTATTTAGGAAGAATCAAGATGGCAAAGACAGAAGGACTTAGCTGACATTAGCTGTTTTCTAGTTATTGATAGATCAGGAGAAAATTATCCTTATTTGCTTATGGATCAATGACCTAGGAAATAAATCACAAAATAAGGTAGTAGTTGATGCTTGCTGCAGACCACCAAATCATAGAGAATAGATTGATCTCCTTACACACCTATCTATAATGCATAGAATATCCTCAAGATGAATGATCATGAGGAACTTCAATTTGTGAGATGTGTTGGAGCTCTCATACTGCCAGTACTGAAATATTTATGGAATTTCTAAATTTTATAGATGACAATTTTCTCATTCAAAAAGTGTTGCCTTCAACACCGGGGGAATTCTTTATTAAAACTCATCTTGACTATTATTAAAGATAAACTGATTACAGAACTAAAAAACAATGGGATCTTAGGCATAAGCCATCATGACTCAATCACATTTAAAATGTGCAATCAGAATAAAAGTCCAGATCAATAATATGTATTGATTTAAAGGGGTCAGTTTTACAAAATGAAAAACAATTGAGAGACAAATCAGCTGAGAATAAGCATTTAATCAGAAAAAATGTGGATTATAATTGGGAATTGTTTAAGAACACTTTACAGCACTCAAGAGCCACAATCTCACAATTAAAGAAGATGACTATATTGGTTAAAAAAACTGATTTAGAAGGGAGTGAAGATAACTATAAAAATGTGTAACAAATGAAAGATAGTGGAAGTTGATACTATGGAATATAACTCAGAAACTAAGAATTGCAAAAGAATTGATAAGGGAAGTCAAGGAACACAAAGATACATCTGTGGCCAAGAAATTTGAAACTAATATGAAATATATTAGGGACAAAAATCCTAACCATGCCATTGGTCCCTTATTATATGAAACTCATAGAAATAGCAGTAATAATGAAGAAAATGCAGAGGTGTCCAATAAAATGTCTTTTCTATATTTGAAACAAAACAAAACAGACAGTATAATCACATAATATGATTACTCTTTCAATTCCACTAGCTTCTCAGAAGGATGTTAAACAACAGTTACATTTTTTAAAATCAGCAGGATTAGACAGCTCTTTTCAAACACTTGGCTGAAAGTTATCTAAGGAGCTCTCTGGATTACTGATATTGATTTTCAATAAGTCATGTAACAAATACCAACCCTTTCATATAAAGTTTCCTTTTTGATGAACCATCATGTTCTGACAAAAAAAAATCACCAAAGAATCTCAACCAGCACATTTTGCCAATATTTTAAAAAGGATAAATAGGATGACCCAGATAATTTAGGACTATCAGACTGATATCCATTCCAGACCAGATAAAGAAGCAGCTAAGACAAGAATAAAGAATTAAAGTTAATAAAGAATTAAAAGAGGATAAGGTACTGAATGTAAATCAACATGGATTTATGAAAAACAAACCCTATCAAATTAATTTGATGAGATCACAGTTTTGGTTCATAAAGGTTGAAGTGTTAATGTAATATACTTAAATGTCTGTGAGGCTTGGCACTTTAGAATTTTTTTATTAAAATCAAAACTAGAACGATATAAACTTCAAATGGCACACATTGAATATATTTAAATTGGCTAACTAATAGCTCTCAAAATAAATTAAATGGGGAATCAATGAGCAAATGTGCTTCTAGTGAGGCCTTGCAGGGACTACTTCTATTCCCTATATTTATCTTATTACTCAATATCCTGTTCTGATTTTCTTAAGTGTTTTAAATTTTGTAAAATATTTCACTGTTCCTTGAAACTTTATGAACTTCAGTGACAATGTAAACACATAAATTAGATTGAATAAAAATGTTCATACTATTTTTGGCCAAGCAAAGTGAGGATGTTACATTTAACTAATTGGTATTTCTCTCTAAACTTGGGTTTCATAGCATTTCTTTGTCTGACTTTTTTGCCTGGATGTAATGTAACTTTTGAGCATTACGTCTGATTAATTCATAAATTGTACAGAATGTTCTCAGAATCAGGAGGCAAAAGCCTACTAATTTTGGTGAAAATCTAACAAAAGGATAAGCCTGATTTAGGACTCATTTAGACTATGGAGAACGGTCAAAAGAAGATATGCAAATTCAGTGCGAATTTGCATATCTTCTTCTGATAGCACTTTCAAAAGTGGAACTTTCTAAAGTGATAGTAGTTAAGATGTGGCTTTTTTGGTGAAGCCCCCACCCCTTTGTCAAAAACCTGTGTAAACCTCCTTTTTTGAGGAAGAGTGGTTTTTCGACAAGGGGGAGTTGCCGAAAAAGCCGTGTCTTAACTACTTTCGTTTTCGAAAGCACGATCAGAAGAAGATATTCAAATTCCTGCTGAATTTGCATATCTTCTTTTGACCATTCCCCATCGTCTAGATGAGCCCTCAGAGGAAAATCAGGCCCACAGATTGCCTAGTGTGAGGCTGCCTTACAAATATTTGCAGGTGTTATGGTACAGGCTTATCCAGGGTGAAGACCAGACTGGTTGAAATATATTGATATAGTCAAGTAGGCATAAAATAATTTTTGTGGGGCAACAGGAGTTCACACAGATAATAGCCTATTCCTTCCACTGCAAGCTTGAGAGGTGAATAAGTTACATAGTAATATTTTCTGGGCTGGATTCAAGCATACATGCAAGATATTCTTTGTACTCATTTGGCCTGTTCTTGGTAAGGTCCTAGCAATAGACGTTCTGGAGGAACTTGGATGGAAAATGAAGTGGAGCTGATGGAAACCCCAAGGCTACGTCTACACAGGCATGATTTTCCGGAAAAGCTTAAAATGGAACAGTT
>CM057847.1:140533886-140574346 GCA_030068395.1 Apalone spinifera | reverse complement strand
GAAAAGCGGCTGATTTTCTGGAATAAGTGGGCCTGTGTAGACACAGCCCAAGAGTAATTACAGAATAAACCTGCATTATACACTGTTATGTGACGGGTACTTCCAGACATCTAATAATAAAGTTGCAGCATGATTATATCCATATTAAGTGTCTCCTGTCCTTCTTTCAATGTAGCTGGACAAACAGGCCCACAGACTGTCTGGTGCTTACCGGTCAAGCAGTCTCCCATGATTCCCCTTGCTATTGCCTATTCATATCACAGGTAGCAATTCAATAAGCTGATCTCTCTCACTGGAAGTACCAGTCAACCTACAGAAACAATGAAATATGCAACCTACTAGTTCTAATCTATACACTTCAGAAATCTCTCTTTTTTCCTATAAAAATTGTGCATATTGCATAGAATATACCAGGAAAATATGGCACTCAATTAATTTTATGTTCACTATATACAGTGAAAGCACATAAATTTAATTCTTGGGAGTAGGGATCATCTTCCACTTCATTTGTTTGTAAAGCATTTAGTATAACAGGATCCTAATCCCTGATTGGTGCTAGTAGGTGCTACCACAATACAAATAAATAATGAAAACAATATTAATGATGGTAGCTGAGTGAATCGTCACTGAAGCTGGTAGGCCTGAGAGCCACTCTTCATTTAGGATAAGTTTAAGAAAGCATTAAGCTTTAATTTAAAAAAAAAATTGGGGGGGGGGGGGAGAGGAGAAAAACAGCTGAAAAAATAGGAGCTACCACCCAAAACACAGGCCACATGCAAGGCTGGTCAGAAACTGACCTATAGGTAGAGAGCTTTTGATTGTTATAGTTTGATAAAAGTGCTTGTATCTATCAGCAGAATCATCCAGAGAACAGTTCTTCAAATCTGGAGAAGGACTGTCAACAAAGCACTGAAAGAAAGTGAAGAGATGGAATACTTTTAGGCAGAGTATTGGCTAGAAAGAGGTTTTCAACTGTGAACAAAAGCCTGCCTCCTGTTTGTTTGCACAGAAACTGGTATTTGAGTAAATTCTTTGTAAATACACAAGATTACAACAAAGAAATACTTGACTACATCATCAGTTTCTCCTCCTGAAGAAACATCCTGCAAGACCCTAAATATTAGCTAACTATTCCGGCCAAAGGTGTAACAGTCATATTGTACCAATTGCATTGAATTAATATAGAATTTCTCCATTATAGGACCTACCTTTCGCCAACAGAATTTTAGAATTATAAATTTACAACATTCAAGTAACCTACTGCTTGAGATTACCATAAGTGATTCACAACAAGTACTTCAGAAGGGTAGCCAAGTTAGTCTGTAACTTAAAAAGCATGTATTCTAGCAGCACCTTAAAGACTAATAGATGGTATCATGAGCTTTCGTGGGTACAACCCACTTCTTCAGATGACTGGAGTATTAGAAGTCCAGATCCAAGATTAAATAAGGGAAGGTGTGTGTGTGTGTGTGTGTGTGTATTTGGGGGGGTACCACATCAGGGATTCATTTTTTAACTGCACATCCACTAATGTGATCTATGCCATCAAATGCCCCACTGTCATGTATATTGGCCAAACTAGACAGTCTCTATGGGAAAGAATTAATGGACACAAATCAGATATCCAAAAAGGCAACACACAGAAACCTGTTGGAGAACACTTTAACCTGTCCAGGCACTCATTAATGGATCTCAGGGCTCATCTAGACTATGCGGAACAGTTGAAAGAGGATATGCAAATTCAGCATAAAAGTTTTTCAGATGAGGCTTTTTCAGCAACACCCCCCCCCCTTGTCGAAAAGCTGCTCTTCCTCAACAAATAAGGTTTACGCAGCTTTTCGACAAGGGGGGGAAGGAGGTCCGCCAAAAAAGCTGCGTCTAAATTACTTTCACTTTCAAAATCTTTCATGATCCCTCAAAGTCACAGTGTTGTTTCAGGCCAATTCCACAAGCCAAATACACAGGGAAGGGTTGGAACATAACTTCATTTACAAGTTTGATTCTTATCAGAGATGAATGAATAAAGATATTGGCTGGTTCGCACACTACCTTCCACATCCTAATGACTTACCCAACCAATCAACAAATGGGTGCTTATAGAGGTGCAAATTGTTCTTATCAGCCTCTTGTAACTTCAACAATCCAATTCATTATTTGTTTCTCTTTTTGTTCTCTCCCCCCACACCTTCCCTTATTTATTCTTGGATCTGGACTTCTAATACTCCAGTCATCTGAAGAAGTGGGTTTTACCCACAGAAGCTCATGATACCATCTACATGTTTTGTTGTCTTTAAGGTGCTGCTAGACTATTCGTTGTTTTTTAATTTTTCACAACAAACAGAATATTGTCACTTCTCAATATCTAGCCAGATATTCTGGCAACTGGATTACTAATGGCTACATTAGGCATTAAAGTAAGAGTACACATTTACAGGATAATAAGAATATGAAGTTATATATAATAGAAAATATTTTATAAAATATAGAAAAACAATCCTCAAGCTTTGGGGCATAAGCTAACATTTTTCTCTTCTGTAAGATTTATTCCTCTGATCCACCTGATATAGGCCACTATCAGAGACAAGATGTATCATCTGTCTGATCGAGTATAGCAAGTCCTATGTTCTTATGTCTACTTGAATTTACTATTTTCAACCCAAGCGAATAGTTTCACTTTCATTTCTTATTCAGAGTTACTATATTTTTCTACAACTGGTCAGACAGAAGAAGACTGTGTTGTTTGTTTTGGTTTGTCATCGGTCTAGAGTCTATGCGACTGAGCAGAAGAAATAAAGAGATTCTTGGTAGTTTGAGTTCATACTGCTTCATTTGCTACTTTAGGTTGTCAGCCATGGCAATATTGTTCGGGATGTTTTGCTTCTAGATGGTGCCTGATTGCTTATATGCCAACTTTGCTTCCAGGCTTCCTATAGATCACTCTTTTATTGCAAATGCACAGAAGTGTTTGCTGAGTTCATTAGTGGAGCAAACATCTGCAGCTACACTTACAAGCCATTCAAGCTGCCATGAATAAGTAATGGCCCTGACTCAAAACGGTTTAACTAAACCATTTGTTTGAATAAAATACCAGGAAAAGTTTAAAAGTCATTTAGTAATTGAGGTGTTGGGAATTTTGAAAATTTGTGATAATCTGGCAAAGCCTGATTTCAGTTTCAGTGATATTAGAAAACGTAATGTGCAAGTCCGGCTTATTTATTTATTTTATTTTATTTCTCTGACACTCTGTACCCCCTGAATCAAAGGTGGGTGATGCAAAAATGATCTCATGACTCATTGATAGTATCAATAAATTAATCTATTCTTAAAAATTAAAAAGTGATTTTTTTTAAAGCATGTAATCTTGTTAATAGCTAACCATAGCAAAATTAGTAATATTTGCCTCAGACAAGGCATGGAGAATGAGGGTTTTTGCTTATAAATATCACATAGTGCTCAGGTTATCTACCTGAGACTAAACTGCATGACGGCCAGCAATTAAATCAAAGGAAGTAGCTAAAGAAGAAACATTTTGAATGCAAGGAAACCAACAGGTGGGGGAGCCAACAGCTATGTCCGTCCCCTGGGTAAAAGATGGGGAGGGGGGAGGTGGCTCTGCTTTCCTTGACAATGCGGGGCCTCAGGTAGAAGGGGTAGGGTAGAAGGGGTGGAGCTGGGGCAATAAGTATGCCAGATCTCCACACACCCCCCGTCCTCAGCACTGCCTGGAGCACGGCACTTGCCCCCTCCCCGTCACCGACCAACAGCCCTTATAACCACACAGAATGTGCAGCACAGCATTTTGGTGACAATTTAAAGGGCCCAGGGCTCCAAGTGCTGCCACTGCCAAAGTAGCAGTGGTGGCAGCTGGGAGTCCTGGGCCATTTAGAATCGCTTGGCCCTAGAGCAGTTGCCCCTTTTTTCCTCATTGGCGGGCCTGCTAGCAAGTAACAAAATAATGACACAAAACAGAGTTCTATGGAATATCTGGTGAATGGGGAATTACTGGTATCTTGCTGCATCCAAGCTAGAATGAGCCATGGCAGAGTCTAGGATCATAGGGAATCCTAAACTTAAAAAATGCTGGCCTTGGGAATGAGGAAGTGGAAGATGGAAAATTGCTGACCTGAGACACAAAACAGGGAGAGCATGTTCCAAGCAGGACAGGTTCTCACTTCTAACTCAGAGATGGATGATGATAAGAAAGACCTCCGAGTCAGGGCTAGGTTCAGGTGACATAAAGCAGTCTGCATCTAGGCCAGCAGTTCCCAACCTTTTCCATATGGGGACCCTTTCTGACAATTCAGGAAGACTTGGTGACCCGAGGCAACTAAAAAACGGGGTGGGAAGGAGAGGGGGAGGGAGAGTGCCGTAACTAGCTAATTTTGCACCTGAGGCAAGAATATAAAATTGTGCCTCCTCCTGTTTATATATTCATAGTAGTTATTTCATAGAAAAACAGAAAATACCTTAATAATAAAATAATAACACTACATTTATTTGAATTGTGTTGGGGAAAGAAACTCATCCGCAAACCGCTCCCTCCCAGCTTAAACTTCACACTCAGAGGCTGGAGGGGCTGGAGGAGTCACACTCAGAGGCTGGAGGGGTTGGGAGTCTCACAGTCAGGGGCCTGGGGCACACTCACTCAGGGGCCTGAGAGTTACACTCAGAGGCTGGAGGGGCTGGGAGTCACACTCAGAGTCACACTCAGGGGCTGGGAGTCACACTCTGGGAGTCAAAGATAGCTTCCCCAATTATCACCCCTAATGTCATTACCTCACAGAAACTTCCCCTATTATCACCCCTATGTCATTACCTCACAGAAACTAACCTTCCCCCCCTCACCCCTCCTCTGTTCTAAAATTTGATTTGTCAATTTCACATGCGATCATTTTTTTGATTGTATCACATTGGTATATATGGTTGTGCCGATTTTCTTCCACATATTGATCTGAGGAAGTGGGTCTGGCCCACGAAAGCTCATCACCTATAAACCATCTTGTTAGTCTTTAAAGTGCTACATAGTTCTGTCTTTTGTTTCTGGGAGTCACACTGGGGCTGGGAGTCACACTCAAGGGCTGGAGGGGCTGGGAGTCAGGGCCTGAGGGGCACACTCCAGGCCTGGGAGTCTCACAGGTGTTACAAAAATATTAGAAACATAATACATATTATTCAAAAAAACAAGTAAAATTTAGTATTTTACCAAACAGTTTCACCTGAACTTAAATTAATGGGATGGTTGAGCTTGCATTTGCTTTGCTAACTG
Organism: Apalone spinifera; assembly: GCA_030068395.1. NCBI lineage: Eukaryota > Metazoa > Chordata > Testudines > Trionychidae > Apalone > Apalone spinifera. Next base: position 140,569,080 of record CM057847.1, on the reverse strand, counting down.
TTGTAGCCTCAGATTTGTTGTGGCACTCCCCGGCACAGTCCCAGCCTCCTGAACATAGTACCAACCCTTACCCTGGCCCCCTGTGGCTGCAAGCTGGCCAAGACTCTGCCCTGGCCAGCCAATGCCAACTGCGGTAACCCCATCTGGGGTGGCTGGAAACCTCTCAACCAGACTCCCAGACACCTCGTCCTCCACCTCCACGGCCCTGAGCTGGGCGCTGCTTCTTTTCTGTGTTCCCTAATGTTCTAACTTCTTTCTCCCCATGTCCAGGGATCTACTGGTTGATCTTGGTGCCTTTGACATGTGATCCTGACTGGTTTGGCCAAGAGGCTATCAAGTGCCGGTACTTCAGCTGCCCTTCCCCACACTGTTGCGCACCTCCTGCCCTTTGCCTGGGAGCTTCTCCCCACCCCAGGAGGCTCCTGCTTGTGATACAGAGCAGGGAGGGGTGCTGATGTCAGGGTGACCCTTTTTCCACCCTGTATTCTATCTCCACAGAACGCGGAGAGGGGGACAACAGGGCCTGGGATGGAAGGAATTTGCTGGCTGCTTTTGAGAGTGTTGCAGGGTCAGGACAGGGGTGAGCCTGCCTTAGCCCCCCTGCACCACCACCCAGAAGCCACCTGTGGTAAACAGTGTTCAGCTGGAGCCAGCACCGAACCCCTGCCCCAGTCATGTACCCCCCTCTACACCCCAAGGCCATGCCCTAGCCCTGAGCCTCCCAAGACCCAAACTCCTTTACAGAGCCTGAACCCTGAACCCCCTCCTGCACTCCAAATCCCTGCCCCAGGCTCAGCTCAGAGCCCCCTCACACTCCAAATCTCTTAGCCCAAGACCAAAGCCTGTGCTCCCACCCTCTGCCCCTGCCTGGTGAAAGGGAGGGAGAATGGAAGGAAGGAGTGAGCAGGGGCAGGGCCTTGGAGAAGGGGCACAAAGGAGGCAGGGCAAGGGTATTTGGGTTTAAGATCGTAGATTGCACTTAAATTAAAAAAGTGATCTCATGCTTAAAAAGGTCGGAGATCCCTGCCTTACTCTGTTCTGAGTCACTGAAATGGTATTCAATTCAACTAATTGGTTTAACTGCCTGAAGATTGTTAAACCAATTAAGTTGAGTACCACTTCAGGTGAATGGCTTCTTAAGACTAAGCCAGCTGTGGAGCTGACCAGCAGGGACCTTTTCAAATGTGTGAATGGCTCCTTAAGAGTACCACCTGGGGAGACACTTGGCAACCCTTTTGAAATTTCACGGTGACCCATATTTGGGTCACAACCCATAGGCTGGGAAACCCTGATCTAGGCCTTTTATAGTGTTAGTCTTGTTTCTTAAATGATTTGTGCTTCTAAAGAATGAATAACTAATAATTTGCTTTGCTGCTTCAAGAACTGTTCCAAATACATGGTGTCACATATCTCCTAAAGAAACTTCCACATTTGCTAAAACAAAGTTGGGCCTGTGCTTGCTGTTAACCTTATTGAGAATCATAAAGGCTGCAACCCAGAGATTGTTTCTGAGAGTGGTTGGACTGTGTGCAGTGAATGGCTCTATGACAAAAGCATCTGTATCTTTTGAAAACATTTATTTTGAATTGATTAACCTCCTTATGACTTGAGGAGTTGTATGACCAATGGCACGACAGCAATACAAGATTTGTGGACAAGCATTAACCACACAGATGTTGTTAAACAGAACAGCAAACACATACTACCAGACCTCTCCTGCACTATGCCTATAATTTCCCAAGATGGATAGTATGTGGAGTTAGACACAGCATGTGTCTACTGATGTGTCAGTATGAGGCCTAACATTTTATTCTCAGGACATTGAGTGTTTGTGAGTGCAGACAGCTGTCTAAACTTTTTCTTCACTTTTCTTCAAATCAATGCCATGTAACAGTACCGGTTGGGCTTTGACCACATGTGTCACAGGGATTCTTTCAATTGACTTCAATTATGTTTGGAGCATCTGCAAATTTTATGATTGATTATTTTAAGTTTTCTTCCGGGTTATTAATAAAAATGTGAAATAGTACAAGGTTAAGAACCAATCCCCATGAGACCTCTCTAGAAACACACCTGTTCAATAATGATACCTCCAATTACTCCTTGAGACTTGTTTAGAGATTTATTAGATATCTGTAAGAAATTGGCCTTAGTTTGTAATTGATGGAACCTTGGGTATTGTAACTATTGTAAAAATCTGTCAGAAAGTTCATATTTAGGGCCACAACAAGAAAATTACTTCACATTAAGGAAATTTTGCTCTGGTAGCTAGATCACAGCAAGCCTAGCAATCAAATCCAATCAACCGTTGGTGTTATTAAGATTTCAAATTAAGTCATGATGAGTCAATACGAAGAAAAAAAACCTCTACACAGGCCTAGCATCTGATTTCAGGCATGATTCACAACTCCCATTGACTGCCATGTGCTCAAGTGTGTCTGGGATTGGAGCAGTGGTGAGAAGATGGGACTATGGGTGGGTGGATGGCTACTAGGAATATTGGTGTTGAGGTTGAGGGATCCTGTGGGAAAGGGAGCTCTTGGGGAAGAGGATGCTGGTGTTTCTGGAGGGCAGAGATTCCAAATATTAAGTATCTGTCGTGACAGTCACACATGTGGCAGTTCTGTCCTGCATTCCTGAATCTCTGCTGAATTCTTGCACATGTGGCTGAGGTGTGGAAATATTGTGGGCATTAACTGAAAGTTCTCCTTCTAGACACTAGTGTAATCTACTGAGCACAAAGCCTAGTGCAGTCTTTCCCTGCTCCCCTACTCGATCAGATGTGGGAAGGAGCAACCAGGAGATGACAGTCTGGAGGAAAGGTGCTGAGAGAAGAACAAGCCAACGTGTCATATCAGTCCCAAATATCATAGCAAGCTCAAGTAAACTCCCCAGTTACCTCATTTGCCCTCTGCCCCTTGAATTTTCCCTCACACCCACTCCTACAGCTCTTCACCACTGCTGGCAAGTTTTGTGTGAGTTCTTGTCCTATCCCTATTTGGGGCAGACTGTATTGCCCATAAGGTTACCTGAATAGTTATATGGAAATGTGACAGAAGATATACAACAATCAGCTTGTTTCAGTTTGTATGGGTGCCATACAAAAGGCAGCTTGACTCCACATCTTTCCTCATGAGATTGTTGTCAAAATCACTGAGATATGCATTTGGAAAAAGTAGGAAGCTTTTCTATATGTGCCATGAGGGATGTGTCTGTCGGGGCCTGAGGGAATGAACATTGTTAAAATATAAACAATTCCAATTTTGGAATTGCAAATCTATGTCGTTGGGATTTTTTTAACATTAGTCAGTCTTTTTCATCTAGAATCTCCATTAATTGCACTATTCAGATCTAACACAAACCACAAATCAACATGTATCTTGCTTTTTTTTAGCAGTTGCAATCTTGAAATATGCATCTTAAGGAAAACAATATTAACTACAGGAAGTTAACACTATTCATAATTACCTTATTTAATATCATAATGGCACACACTAATAATCCCAAAAGTTTAAGTGAATATAACAAAGGACAGAACTGTCTCATACCCATACCATTGCAGCTGAAAAAAATATCCTCCACCCCAAATATGAATCTAAAAGATTATTACTAGAGAACAGATTCTTTATTTGAAATAGATCATGTAATAAATGTTGATTTCCAGATGAAAAATCAAATATGAAATCATATGGAAAAGTTGGGGACGGCTCACACAAAGATATCAGGCTATGGTATCCAATACATAGGTTGTTATGTATAAAAAGAGACATACACCAGGAAGTGAAGCAGCTGAGCATGCCCCACCATACATATTTCTATTTAAGTTTTTATACTGGGGCTATCTCTGAGTTATTTAAGAACACTTTGCTTAGAGAGCACATTTTGAAGACATGGACGGGAGATGTGGCAATGACTCACAGAACTGTCACAACGCTTCTGCAGAGTAGAGAGTGGATTTGCATTTTTTGTATGTATGGTGGGTGAAGAACAGCATCAGAGATGGCTTTAGGAAGAGGAGAGGTATAGCTACTGGGTCAACTTTTATTAATTTGAGTATGTTCCTTCATTTTTCTTTAAAAATCTTAGCACTCAATCAATGTTGCTATAATGAAAATATATACCCATAGTATGAAATGGCACCTTATAATTAATTGTATTTTGTGTTGTATATTTAACACAGATGATTTTTCATCCACTCTGCATTTACTTAATTTCTAGTGTGACATCTACAAATGGAATGGCAACATCAGTACTCCTACCACATGCCCTTTCTTGACAGTACTGAAACTATATATAATTCATGTGCCACAATAGTTCCTGTAATAGGACTTTGGAACCCAGGCATAGTTACTAGAATTGGATCATCTCATATTCACAAAAGCCATAAAACTATAAGGCAAGATGTACTTTAGGATGTCCAAATACTGGTTATTTCAGTGGAACTAGGACTCTGGAAACATACTAACTATACAACATTAAAGAGTAGAGTGGAGTTAGTATAAATTTGGTAAATACCTGAGCCAGTTACCTTCCAGCTCCATTATCATTTGAGATGTAATGTGAACTCTTTGACACTACTGTGGCATCCCAGACAGATTCTGGACTCATAAAACAGAGGGGATTAAGAGAGGACTCAAGAATCAGAATAAAAGCTGAGGACCGACTCCAGACCAGGATTCCCTCTAAGCTGTGAGGCATCACAGCCCTGCAGCAGCTTAATCAGCCCCACCCAGTCAGTTAGCTCTGGTGCAGCCCCTGACTGAGGAGGGCTGATTAAGCAGCTGCAGGGCTCTGCTGCCATGCAGCTTGGAGGGAACACTAATTTCAGATTGCACAAAAATGATATTTATCATCACAGTGGTGCCACATTTGTGCTGGAGTTGGTGAAGAGAAGAGGGTGGTGACTTGCATGTTAGATGTGAGTTTTTAGGCAATTTCCACAGAAGAAGGTGGAATGTACTTTCAGCTTTAAGCTGGTGAAATTTCTTCAATGAACAAAAACTACTGAAAGAGGCCTTAACTACATAAAGTCAAAATGATTTAAAGGTGAGGAGTAAAGCAATGTTACATTCTCCTCCCGCAACCAACTCAGTCAGTTAATTGTCACATTTGGTTCTGGCCTTTTGTGAAGATACACAAAAATCAAACCAGCAGTAAATATGTTAAAATTCAGTAATAAACTTGCTAAGTTGTTAAATAAAATAATTGTGTCTATATTCTCTTCAGATCCTTTGATATCCAAAGAGTTTTCTTTCAGTAGCATGTTATATAATAATTATAAAGTACATTCTCAAGCAGTGTAATAGCTTTATAAATTCCAGACTGTGACAAGTCTAATATATTGAGGTACACAAGGCAAATGTCTCAAGACTCAAAATCTAATTCTATAAAATGGAAACCTGCAAGCAAAGACAGACATGTCCCCCAAAGCAAGTTCCATCAGCCTGAATATTTTAGGCTAGAAGCCAGGCTTACAGAGGCAATGTGACATTTTCCCATCAAGTAGGTTGATCAGACCACGGGACTCTCTAGAGCATGATAGCATCACCACTGCTTAAATCTTCTGGTACTTAAGCACTCAGCATTTTATTACTGAAGTAATAAATGTAGACCTATCTGATATGAGCATTATGAGTAAGTTTCTCTTTTAATTTGTTCACATGTGGCATGTGCAGGAAAAGCAAGTGCTTTTACTTACTTACTCTTGGTAAAAAAGTCCATAATTTTTCTTGTTATAGAATGACAAGATTCTTTGCATGCATATAAAATGTTCCAGATCTCATTGGCAAATGAAGATTTCTCAAGTGCCTTCTACAACAGAGTAAAACATATTTTCGTATCTCTAAGGGTACGTGTACACTTGCTCCATAGTTCGAACTAAGGATGCGATTGTAGGTGACCAAAATTGCTAATGAAGCAGGGATTTAAATATTCCGGGCTTCATTAGCATGATCTCGCCAGTGCATTACTCCGCTCAACAACTGTTTCGAAAGTGAAAGTGTGCGCCAGGACGCGTTAGTTCGAATCAAACCCCTTGAGGAGTAATGTTAGTTCAAACCAAGGGGTTTGGTTCGAACTAATGCACCCCAGCATGCACTTTCACTTTTGAAACAGCTGTTGAGTGGAGTAACGCGCCAGCAAGATTATGCTAATAAAGCCCGGGATATTTAAATCCCCGCTTCATTAGCAATTTCGGTCGCCTACATTTGCATCCCAAGTTCAAACTAGGGAGCAAGTGTAGACATACCTTAATATATTAAGAATCCTATGTCAGAGATATGCCAGCATTGGGGAGAAAATAAATCCAACAAAAATACTGCAAAAATAATTTATTACATGAGCAAACATTCTGATTTCCAGACTGTTTATTTAACTGTTTGCAACCAAAGTTTCATTTCCGTGGCAAGGAGGAGTCCCTTAAAATGAATCTTCATTGATTTCAATGTAGCTATAACAGAGTGGCAGTACATTCATGCCTTTACCTTTCCCCCTTCCAATCAACAAAAGCTGTATGTTCTACATTATAAAACAGTTTAAGATGAGACAAAAAATTTCTGAGAGGGAAGCAAAAAGGGGGAAAAGCTTATAATTTTTGTTTGATTAACTGAATCACTGCCCTACTATTTGAATTGAGTTTTCTCACTCACTCACTCACTCACTCACATGTATTTTAGAACATTTAGAAAATTAACTTCCTGTCTTTCTTCAGATGAAGACATATGACTCATGCTCAGGGATATTTTTTTCAAACATGATTCTCAGGGCATTTTCCAACATATCCCAATGATGCTCTGGTTGCACCCTCCATTTGGAAATTCTGAATGAGGATAACCACAATTTGCAATTACTACTGCCCAAGCAATGCCTGATTTTTAAAAGTGCTAACCTTTAGGAAACCTTAGTGTCTAATAAGGCAATAATATCTCTACTATGCAGTTACAGTTCGCTAAAAATGTGAAAATTCCATTATCAGATATAATGTAGTACATGAAAGCTTAGCTTCTGTAACCAAAGCAACACTGAAGAAATGTAAGACTTACAGTATATGCAGCAATTTCAGTTATAGCAAAATAAATAAATAAAATTACTTGCAGTGTAAGACTCATTCCTATTCAGTTTACCCAAAGTATGCAGATTCCATGTCACCATAACACCTAAACATATAATTTAATACACTTCATTCAGAATTTATGGAATCATAAGTCACACTTCTAACTTAGGATATGTCTACATTACAGCATTATTTTGAAATATCTTATATTGAAATAGTTATTTTGAAATATCTTATTTCGAAATAACGCGTCTACATACAAAATGCATTTCAAAATAGCATTTTGCTATTTCGAAATAGCGCATCCACACTGATAGGATGCTGAATCGCATTTAAGGCTGGCCTGTACTGGTTCTAGCAGGGCATCAGGTCAGGAGTTACCTTGTGTGGCTGCTGCCAGAGGCTATCTGAGACCTGTGCTTAAAGGGACCTCCCCCTCCCCACCCGGACAGCCGGTTCTAAGGTTTCCCTGCTTGCTTGCCTACCTCGCTGAGGGACAGCAAAGCATTTTTTTCTCTGTATGCTCTGGTTGTCCTCACTCAGGACACCACAGCACTCTGCAGCATGGAGCCGGAGCTGCTCCAGGGCACTCTGGTGCTTCTCCTGGATGTGTTGCTGCGAGCCTGGCAGCACATTCTGCAGGCAGTAACAGTCTCCCTGGTGTGCCCCACTGGGGGCTTGTGCCTCATTCCTCCCTCACATCCTTCCACTTGCCCCTCCGTAACCCCCCTTCCTGCTGTACAATAAAAGACACATGTGTTCATTACAACTAAACCTCTTTATTGAACAAAACTGGGGTGGGGGAGAATGAAACTGAGGTGAGACTGGGGAAAGAAGGTGGGAGAGGGGAGGAGAAAGGGTGGGAGAGGAGGAGGGAGCTGGCAGGGGAGGCAAGGGGAGGAAGGGGGAGGAGAAGCTCAGGGTTCAGGGTTGGGGGTCTTGCCGGCCCAACTGTTTCCCAGCATTGTGGGTGCGGAGGCCTCAGCATCCCTGGGTGTGTGGGGAGGGTGGGGAGGAAGAAGTGGGAGAAGGAGCGGTAGCTGGGGAGGCAGCAGGGGCTGGAGCAGGAGGAAGCAGCAAGCTCTGCCCCAGGGTCGATGACCACCTCGGGGGCACGGACTATCCTGCCCCCCAGGATGTGATCTACAGCATAAAAATAGGGGCAGAGGTCTGGGTTTGCCCCTGGTTGGGAGCTGCCCCCTGTGGCCCTGGCATAGGCCTGCCGCAGCTCCTTTATTTTCATGTGAACCTGCTCCCGGGTTTGCATGTGGCCTTTGGTGGCCAGGCTGGTAGCCATCCGTCTGTATATGGTTGCATTCCTCCATTTAGGGCAGAGATCATGGATGTTGGAGGCATCCCCCAAACCTGAATTAGGTCCCTGCTTTCCGCACTGGAGCAGGCAGGCACCTGCCTTTTCCAGCCCCTGACAGGTTCCTGGGAGGTGGCAGACTGGTCCCGGGGAGCAGTAGAGGGCTGGCTGGCACTGGCTTCCTGGCTCATGCTGGGGCCACTGGGTCAGGTGCAGCGACTGCTGGCTCTGGGCTGGCAGGCTTGGAGCTGGCACAAGCACTGTGGCCAGAGTCTACCCCTTTAAGGGCTCCAGGGAGGGGGGAAGGGAGAGGAGTTTTCTTGGTTGTGCCCAGAGTGGCCACCAATGCACTCTGGGAAGGACTGGAAGCTCCCTATTTCGAAATAAGTGTCTACATTACGCTTATTTCGAAATAGCAATTTCAAAATTCGTGCTATTCCTTGTGGGATGAAGTTTACCAATTTTGAAATAAGCCCTCTGCTATTTTGATTTAATTTTGAAATAGCGGTTTGGCTGTGTAGACACTGGTGAAGTTATTTCAAAATAACAGTTGTTATTTCAAAATAACTTTTCTGTGTAGACATACCCTTAGACTTGTAACTCTAAATGCTTTGTTGAACAAGATGGATTCAGAGAGATTTCTCAGCATCTTTACACAAGTAGTTTTTGCTTTGTACGAATTTTTGAAAATCAATTGGCATAATTCATAAAGTTTTGTACCTGACAGAAACAATTTTTGCTGGTTCAATTTTTATATGAGACTCATTTCCCCTTTGTACTAGGAACAATAAATCAAGAGCTTAGCTATGAAACAGAGTGGTTTCAGTTCTTGGTGGTTCACCTATACCTTTATTTTTTTTGGTATGGGTTTGTAAGTTTTCATATTCCCCCAAATCCAATTATTTTTTGGGTTTTATATTCAAAACAAAGCTCAGTTAAAATTTCTGAGCTCTCCTAAGCTGAAAATTTTTTAGCTCTATTAAGTGTGTAAATCTTAAATCTATTGATGACCATGGCTGAATTTCATTTTTGTAAGGCAAATTTGGATGGTTTCCTGTTTTATAGTAGAAGTTTCTTCACAGGAGTTATTGAACCAAATGATAGGGGATGGAGGTGATGGTGGAAAGAAATCCTCTTATTTAGTCTTTTCTTTGATTATCCCTATTGCTAAAAGGTCTCAAGGTATTTCACTTAGTTAATGAGAATCAGTCAAATGCTACATGCTGGCATCAACGGGGAGGGGAATTGATAGGGCCAGCAGTGAAAAGAGGACAGCTCTAGTAGCAAGAAAGAGAGAAACTTGCCAATTATCAATAGATAGCTAGCTACCTTTACCAAGTGGGTGCAGCTCCTGTGAAGGAGGTATTTTATGAACAACACCCAATCTCCCACTGTCCCATCACCACTAAAGTCTCATCAAGTCTCATAAGCTTCCAATCATAAAGAACTGTTCCAGCCTCAGTAATAATTTAGTTTGGTCTTTGAAACAGGAGGACTGCACTTTCACATTATAATTTACAAGATATGATTAAAGCACTAGATGTTAAAACCTGGACAACTGGGTTCTAGTTTCTGGCTCTGCTATACATTTCCTTTAGGTAAATTACTTGATCTTTCTATGTATTAGTTTCCCAGTCTAATAATAGTACTTAGCTATTTAATGGGAGTATGTGAAGTTTAACTAACAAACAATTACAAAGTAATCTAAGGCCGTAGGATGGAAGATGTTAGATAAGTGTGAATTTGTTATTGGTACTGGGAAGTACAGCAGAAAATGTTTCAGGCATGGAGGTACATGGGTACATAACTCTTATTAGAAGGCAGAAGTTTAACAGTTATTATTTTCAGAAGAGAAAGTGCCATTCAAAGTGGAGTTATGAATAAAAGAAAATACTGTATGTCAATTTGAATATCTCACATTGCATGAAAATTGCCGCAAGTGTTCACTGCCCAAGAAGAAAAGACTGAGTCATGTACAATTACTAGGATACAAAGAGTTAATGAAATGCTACATATAATTATATTATCTATTATTTTTTCAAGACTTAATTTCTAATTACATCTTAATACTTGTGAAAGTCTGGCATGCATAAACATAATAAACACTATTAATTCATCTGTGGTCTGGCATTTTAATTAACATATTAGTGCATTATTTTTCAGTGCTTGCACATATGTACCATGTAAGCAAGAGTGATTTAAATTTGGGTGACAAGTCAGTAAAGTTCCTATGATGCAAAGAGAAACAAAAAATAATGTTAAGCTACTGGAAACTTTGGATTATGTTTCATAAATGAGCAGATATAAAACCAAAATTATACTTATTATTGTGGAACTTTTCAGTTAGAAGAATTAATTTTGCATTCAATAAATAGCACATCAGCTGTATCACAGAAATAGGAAGGTATTAAGCATGTTTCCCTTCCTGTCATCAAGTACCAGTATGAAAGACCTATCCGTAAGGACAGCCTAAACTAAGGCATGCTCTTAATTGTGGGATTCCACTAAAAGGAACTGTTTAATATACTGGGGAAGAGGATGCAGGCTCATACAGTATTCTTGTAATTGTGTAACAAATGTGGGTGTGACAAATCTCCAATTTGTGGTGACTACTTTTAGATTGGCATTCATACTTGTTCAGATTAAAAACACAAACAGGAAGGTACCTATAATGATTTAAAAGGTTGCATAATCCAAGTTCCCAGCTCTCTGCCATTAGACTTCGCCCTCCTATGGATTAATTTACACTGTTTGCCAGTAAAACTGGTACTCATATCCTTTATTTAAACAGGTATATTTTGGTTGCATAACTAAAAACAGTCAAACTGCTGTTGCTTTTTTTAACATTCAAAATGATCTATATATTTTCTAAGAGCCACACACATTTTGTACATGATACCCCAGAATTAAACTTCCATTACCATGTTTCAGCCCAAAGCAAACTTTTCTAAACCTTTGAAAATGGAGCTTGAATAAGAAACACTAACACCACCAAAACATTAACACGAGAGATTCAGCCTGGCTTCAATCATTCTTTTAACAAAACCTTAGTATCTGGAGACACCATAATGGACTACAATGTCAAAATTACAGTTTAAAAGTTTCATTACTAATGGGAAGTACCAGAAGGAGAGCATGCAGTACATGAATAGGAGGCGAGGGAGAGAAAACTACAGATGGCTTGCCACTGGGTTTTAGCCTTTCATTAGCTAAAAGTTTCCATTAAAATTAAAATTGGTAGAACAAGAATCAAAACGTAATGCAAAGGAATCAAAAACAAGATACAACTGAGGAACCATCTGCCACTGAGCTCTACTGTAGCACAGAATGCCAGGGGAAGGGGCTGTATCTGGCCCATAAGGCAATTGATACACCATCAAGGTAGTCGTCCCCAGCAACTTTCCCATCACATAAATAGTTATATGAACAATGCTGCAGATGGACCGATCACTTCTCATCTTTCCCCGCAACACTATCTGACCTCTGGTGAAAAAGGATACCGGGGACATTAAACTAAAACTTTTCTGTAGACTGTTGTCAGCAAGTCATCTTGCTAATTCCTAAAAACTGAATATTAACAAGGAAGTCAGCTTGCTACCTATAAAGGACAGCACAGGGTAAGTGATGAACTGAACAGGTAACAGCATAAATTTCATATGAGATGATATCCAGATAATATCAAATATGAATTTCTGATGCAAATATAATCTCAACCCAAACACTAGTCTCTTGTTTTTCAAACATTGGTTCTGCTTTGTGCCCAAATAAATAGAGCCCTGCATGGATACAAAAATGTGGATCACATTTGATCCGCTTCTGCTGAGCTCAACTCATCATTCGATCTGTAATCCATGATCCAGCTTTTACTTCCTTCTGCATCCACACAGCAAGCCACCTAAAGGGGAAGGAGCACAGATGAGGCTATGTCTAGACTGTGGAGTTTTTCCGGGATACCAGAGGTATCCCAAAAAAACTCCGCCACATCCAGGGAAAGCATCTGTTCTTCCGATATTTTTTGTGGAAGAGCAGACGCGCTCCTTTGGAAGGCCTGTCTTCCTCGTGCCATGAGGAATAAGAGCTCTTCTGCCAAAACTATAGGAAAAAGTTACACAAATTGCAGAAGGCAAATTGCGGACCTTTTTCTGATAAAAAGCGGCAGTGTAAACATAGCCTGAGTGAGGAGGGGGCAGGGTTTTGTGGGGAAGAGGCAGGTAGCACAAAATCCGGGACTGGGGTTAAGGAGCAGTATAGGGGCAGGGCACGGGTCTCAAAAGGGGATGGAGGACAGAGGGAAGGGAATAGACTTGCATCTTAAGCTGCTGCGGAGGGCTTGTGAGCAATGACACCCAGCAGCAGCAGCTTCTGTGAGATTAGAGCAGGAAAGAGGGATATTGCCTTGGGGCTCTTCCAGCTCCAATCACCATGGCAGGAGAGGGACCCTGGGGTCCAGGTACTGACTGGTGCCCAGTGCTGTCCCCATAAGCTTCAGCTCCAGCGGTCCCAGCCCAGCCTCACAGAGCCAGGCCTCCCCTTTTTGAGAAGAGCAGTGTCCTACTTTGCTGAATGCCCTCCTCATCTCTCAGAAGACTTTGGGCTCCTGCATGTAAGTGTTCAACAGGCAAAGGGAGAAGGAAGCCAGAAAGGGCCCTTGCCTGGTGCCCTTCCCCTGCCTGGCAGCCCGGTGGTGGCGGGAGGGCGGCGGTGAGGGAGGGAGGTAAGAGTCCTGAACCGGTATCCTCTCCACTATCCGTGAAAATGGTCACAGATGAAGAATATATCTGTGAATATGCAGTGCTGTACAAATAGCAGAGTAACCAGGCCACAACTCCATGTGCTTATGGAAGATGGTTTAAAGTATGTGGCAGATAAGAGCCTAAACCTTGTTGGGAAGAAGTTTCCAGGAGGCATGAGTGGGTGAACATTTCACAGAGGGATAATACTACGCACATTTTTTTTGTATTATTTTTTCTCTTTTGCCACATATTTGCAAAGAAGGGCATCTGTCATTGCATGATCAAATTCAAAGTGTAACATATATTGTCTCTATCATGAGTCGCTGATTGATTTCAAAACATAGGGGGCCAGATTCTCAGCTGGTATAGATAAGCATAACTCCACTGAAATCAGCCGATTTATGCCACCCGAGGCTCTGGTTCTAAACCAATGGGTAGAAAAAACCTAAGGGTATTTATTGTCTTTCCCTTCTTAGTTGCAAATTGCTTCCCATGGGGGGGAGGAATCAGTTAACCAAGTCATCTGGAATTCAGGGTTGCACACCTTTATTGTTTTGATTTCCTTGATAGTTTTTAAATCCTCACATTGACAGGGAAATAGTGTTTTAGAGCTTCCTGAGGGCCTGGCAGGGTTTAAGAGACTAGGCAATTATATTATTTTTAGCATTAATATTTATATGCCTTCAGAAAATGCAGAGAAATAGCCAATTTTATGCATAAACAAATCTGTCACTGTTTAATTAAATGGTCACATGACCAAATTAAATGGCAGAAATTACCCTATCCTGTTCATACTTTAAAAAAATCCTAATTCTGAATGGAAGAATTCAAATAAAAATAAAATGTTTATCTGCAAATCAAATGAATCTCCCTCGGTAGCAACATCTCTCTCACTCAGAGGTTTGAGCTTTGGTGAGTTTCTCTCGATATCATTAAACAGGGAACCTTTAATACTTTCTGGATTATGAAACAGATTTAGAATGATGCTTTTAATCGGTGAATCCTGAAAGACAGTTATTAATGTCTGACCTATATTTATGGTGATCAGAATCTGAACAGGTCTAATTGGTTTTTTTAAATTTTATTATATACAATACTAATTCAGTTCCATAAAGCAATGAAACATAGGCTGTTCATTTGGGAAATTATTGTACTTCTCATTTGGTTAATGTCACTTGGCCTTCACATTCATTCTTTATAACAGTACCCAAGACAAGCTATAATTGCCCCAAAATAGTCTGTCTATCTTGTCTTATTACTTAAATATATCACAATTTTGGAGATAAGGAAATGTGCATCTTTTAGAACAAAGAATATATTATTTCCTCAAATCTGCTTTTTATGTGTGCTATTACATACTGCACTTTTCCAACTCTTACGAAATAAAATAGCTTCTGGTTTGGGAGGCATCTTTGCTCTGGTGAGGTCTTGGACAGAAAGAAAGCTAAGCTTTTTCTTTTTCTTTGTAGGGATTCAGACTTTCTGAATTATCTAATAACATGTCCTGATTTTGACATTGCTTTTAACAATTCTAGCAGCTTTATAGACTAAAACATGTTTGTCATCTCAGACATGGTAAAGCATTTCAGATTTCTGGTGTTACTGTGACAAATTATTCCTTTTTCACTTTAAAGAAAAAAAATGAATGTATATCTTTAAGGAAATATGTCAAAGGATTTGCATTTGAGCGAGAAGTGAATATGTAGTGAGAGGTCACAGACAGCAGTTATTTTCTGCATCTGTTTTTTTTTTTCATGTGACTGATGCAAACTGCCTCACTAGTATGTGGACTAGTTTTGCGCATGTAAAATATATTTTTTATACCTGAATGTATTATGGAATTTGATTTTGTGAGGGCCGAGGGTTATTAAAATATAACCCTGAATTACCCTTGTTTCTGATTTGCTCTAGCTTATACCTGTGAGAGAATGACTCATGTTTCTTCATACCTATCTTTCATTACAGAAGATAAATGTTATTTTCTAAAGACAACTTATGTGTTTATAAACACTGATGTAGGTTTTTCTTCTGAACATACTATCAAAAAATCTGACTTGTACATTAAAAATTACATCATACAAAACTACATATTATCAACATAATATTTTGTTCTAAAAATAGGGCGTTGATTTAACCACAAACAAGAGTATCATTAAAACAATCATTTTCGTTAAGAACAAAGACCTCAGGTTTCAAAGATGTTAAAGATGTTTCTCTAGCTAGCTATTGAAATAAATATCAGGAACATTAATTTTAGAAAACACTAAGCTGGTGTTTTAAGGCTGCAGGGGGCACTGATGCACTGTGTATCCATAGCACTGTAGAGCAAGCAGTAGACATGATTTGATTAAATAATTCTGCAGGTTACAGATACAGAAAAAGCACATAAACTATTTATAATCAATTTAAACTTTGCAAAATTAGGTAAGAGTGTAAAATATTTATATGGAGTTTTTGGAAGTGCTGTTTCTTTTGTTGGTAAATATATATCTTTCTGCTGCAACGGACTACTTTTAGGGTGGGATTGTTTTCTTAACTTTTGCAACCAAGGTCTCTTGAAGGACGACATCTCTTTCTAGAATTGCATTTCTTAATATTACAAACAAACCATCCCTTTCCTCAACTGCCATCATCTCTCTCATGGCAGAAAATATTCTTGTGATTAGTCCACTCCCGTTAGTCTATTTCTTGACTATTGGTGATGATGTAGTGCTACTTTAATTCTCAGACAATGTGGGTATTAGCTGCTTTGAAGCATTCTCTGTCTCTCTCTCTCTTAAATAGCATCTGATATGCTACACAAAAAATAGACAAGTAATAATACATTTTTAAAAAAAAATCTACATTACTTTTCAAACACCATTTTAAGTGCTAAAGAGAGAAAATTGACCGTACAAAAATATGATAATAATATATGGGCAGAAGACAATACTTGATCATGGAAATCTCTGTCAGTTTATTTCACAATAGTAAATAAGGCATGGGTTACATGCATTATAATTGTTACATACAATATTTTACTACAAATAGAATCTCTCTAATCTGGCATCCTTGGGACCTGACCAGTGCCAAACCAGAGAATATGCTGGTTCATGGGAGATCAATATTGTCTAGCAGCATTATCAACACTTCTACCACTTACTGGGATGGTAGAAGACATTTGGGGTACATTAAAGCAAAGCAAAACAAAACAAAACAAAACAAAACAAAAAAAAACCCCAGCACAGAACACCAAGAGATAAGACTGATGGCTGTAAAGAAACTTTATGAGACAACAGGAAACTTGGCTACACCCATGAGAAGTGGACATCTGGCTAACTAAAATCATGCCGGATTACGGATGTTGCTGGCCCAGAGAGTGCCAGATTAGAGATACTCAATCTGTACTGTGTTCTTCGATTGTGTTTATATACTGATGTGATTTCTTTTTTTCTGTGGTTTGCATTAACAATAATATAGTTAAGACCTATACTGATTCTTTATATGGGCACATGTCTTTCAGTGATTTCCGTAAAAATTGCATATATGCATCCCATGACAAAGAATGGCCCTTATTCATGAACTGTGTTGTAATTTTCCTTTTATATCTCTCAAGCATTTCAAAATGTAACCCTACATATCACTGCCTTGGGGTGGGGTGGGGGGGAGCCCATTTAACCTCTTATCAACTATTCAGCTCTTGACAGAATAAGCCTCACCTGCTCAGCACATTTAATTCTCACGAAAGTCATGAGAAATGCAGAGCGGCTCAAGGGAAAATTTTGCCTTGAAATATTGTGTTAGAAACTCCTATTTCAAGACAAGTCTGTGATTTCTAGTATGCAAAGCATGCCTTGGGTGCATTTTTTTCTTGTCTAAAATGAGTTATACCAACAATACTTTGTTTATCTCTAGTCTACTTACTGATCCTGCTTACTGGTTTATGGATGTCTTTCTAAAGTAGAAATATATGTTTCCTTGAAATGCAAAGGTTTAATTTTAACCAACTGTCTTAAAAGAAGATAGTTTATCAGCTTCCCAGTGCTGATGCCAATGGACTTTGAAAGTGGCATTCAACCTTAACTCAAGTTATATATTAGTTGTCCACTAATTCACGCCCTATTGCGTGTTTTATTGTTAAATTTAATTTCTATTTGAAAAAAATGCACCACGTTAATTTCCAGTTAAAGTATTAAAGAAACAGGATAACACGTACTGCATTAAATTTGATTCTGATTAAAAATTTTAATTAATAGTTATTAGACTAATGTTTCACACTTCTGCCAGTCATTCAAATATCAGCATTTTTGGCAGTCATTAGTTTTGAGAGAATTTCAAGGGCAACCTAAGTAGATGTGACAATTCTGATCCACTTATTCTATGATGCAGTATAATATATTTAGAGATAGATGAGCTCTGAAAAACAGTATTTACCATAGATATTACCACACCCCAGAGTCTCCATTCTGAGAAGTTAAAAATCTGTTATCAGTGTGGAAGGGTCTTTTTCATTGGTCATAGAATCAAAGACGCTAGAGATGGATGGAAAACATCTACTGGACCACCTAGAACATTCGTTTTTCAGTGCATGATTGTTCCCTCTGTGGTAAATACTTTTTCTACTATTTTTGTTCAATCTAGTTTTAAAAGTTTAGAGCAGATTTTTTTTCTTTGATTCACCCAAGGAGACTAATTCACAGGCTTAAGAGGTAAAGGAAAAACAGGACATTTTCCTCATTCAGTCTCAAGTCTCCATGTTTGTTTCATCCAATTTATCTTAATTATAACCCATACATCTTTCTCAGTAGTTACTTTTCCACTTTGATGTTCACACCATTTAAATAATTGCAAACTTGGGTTTCCCCTTTAGTTATTGTGGAAGCATCATATACATATTTAATTATTTTAAGCTTCTGTCAAATGCCAGTCCCTCCATCCCTGAACATTTTGCTTGCTCTTCTTTTATACTCCCATTTGTTAACATCTACTAGGTAATGTTATGCCCACATACACTAATACAATATCTTGACTGCAGGAGTACTGGGTCTAAACAGAAAGAGAGTATTACCCCCGTGTTCTACTTTTATACATACAATGACAATGCAGATTGGCCTCTTTTATGTAAATATTCATATTACAAGCTCCTCTCTAAGCTGCTGTCTCTCATCATACTGTTACTGCTTCCGGAGTATTCTGCTCCTGTTGTATGCCAGGAGTATCAGGAAGACTGAATGTTTAGTGTCATGGCAAAAAGGAAGTGCTTGAAATCACTAAGGGTATGTCTACACAGCATGGCTAATGTCGAATTGAGCTACGCAACTTCAGCTATGTCAATTGTGTAGCTTAAGTCAAAATAGCTTAACTCAGCTTTTGGTGCTGTCTACACAGCAGGACGTGGAAGGAAGAACACTCTTCCTTCGACTTCCTTTACTCCTCGTGAAATGAGGATTACCATGAATTGGAGTAAGAAGTTGTCCAGCTCAACATTATTTCGAAATAAAGACTTGTAATGTAGATGTGCACTATGTTATTCCAGAATAACTGACATTTTTCCGAAATAATGCTGATGTGTAGACAGAGTCTTGGTAGTTGCCCTAGAGCAATGAAAAAAGATCAGCACTATTAGCCACAGATGGAAGTCTCATTGAATTCTCCTTAATGGCCACAACACAGTGGAAGTGATCCTCAGGTAGTCAGTTACATCTGTGCAAAATGTTCCCAACATTCTACAGTATTCATTTATTAGAAATTTACACCCACTTTAAAGTAGTTGAAGGCAGTGGAGTTGCTGAAGTCAGTGGAGAATATTTCCTGTGCATTGAAGCTGAAAGTGTGAAAACAAAGGGGAGAGATGGTGGAAATGAAAGAAAGCTCAAAACTTCTATAATAATCAGAGGATACACCTTTCTTCCCCACAAAATACATTACAAATCATCAAAAATTCCTTGCTTTCAATGTTTGAATGATTGAAATAAGTCTAAGAAGCAAATGAAGCATTTTGATGCTTACCGAAAGCTCTTGGTTTTTTGCCAAACTATATTAGATGTCTCCTAATATCAAGGTCTCTAAAAGGTAAAGAAAGTAACTCACATTTGTTTCGGTCAGTGATGCAGGTCTATTGTTATTTTATCCAAAACAATGTAAAATTTTTGTTCAGCAAAACCTGAATTAACATGATCTTTGGTTTACAGATGCACCATTCATACCACTACAGCACAGACTTTTTGTAAAAATAATTTAGCACGGTCAAGATTTTAAAAAACAGGACACTAAAATTGCATTACTGTACCCATTTTAGGCTCTTTCACAAGTGGCTTGTTTCAAAAGTTCTGAGCATTCTGAAATGAGGGCTCCTATGTTTGAAAATTGGCTTAAATGACTACTTTGAACTGAAAAAAGTCCATAATTAAGTCTGAAATACTGTATGTTACCCACCTTATTTTCCATGCACATTTGAAAGTTTGTTATTTAACTGGTAACCTATCCATAGATAGAAAATTATATCATTAGGTATAAATGTGTAACTCCAAGAGAGGGTTTGCAGCTGAGACTCCAAAGCAGAGGGAGGTGCTCTGGAGCTTGGCATAGCCAATTGAGTACCTTAGGCAAGGAATCACCTAGCATGCTGATTTTTGTGAATCTCATTCTAAGCAACCTCTACCTCCCCATTCATTGCAGAGAGAGCCTGGGCACCTTACTCAGGCTTCATAAATCCCTGTGATTTTTTCTAAGCTCCTACAAGTTAGGTGTGGCAATGCACAGAATCACCATGCAGTTTTGTGACTCTAACCCCATATTTCCCATTTATAAACCTATTCTGCAGCATATTAAGCAAATAACTATAAAATAGATCTATAGCTATGGCCAAAATGCTTTAATAAATGCTTTCACTCTTCTGTTTTTTTTATTCATGATTGGAGGTCACTTTCTTATTTCTCCTCATTGTATAACTACATAACAGTAGTTTAAAAATTATAGTGATTACAGTACGGAGAAAGGTTGTATTATTCAGATAAAATGAGGAAGAGAAGTTTTGCATGGGATCCTGGAATTCTTATCACATTAATGTTAACAATTGATATTATGGTAAAACTTAGCGAAAGTCTATGCTACACAGAAGATTGATGCTGCCACAGTTAATCTTTCAGGGTTTGATTTAGCAGGAGTAGTTTAGACCCACTAGATTGAACTCAAGGGATGCCCCTGTCAGCACCGGTACATAATTTATGTAGCTGGATTTGCACACCTTATTTCAACCTTCCTTATAGTGCAGACCAGGCCCCAGAGACTTCAACTGAGAGCAGAACCAAATGCTAGCTACTGCAAACACATACCTACAGGAAGCACCTGCTCCAAACTGATTAATCTGAGAACCCAATCCTCAAAGATATAGGCACATGAGCTCAGTGGACATGTACAGTGCTATACAGATGTGCAACTGACAGCAGCCTAGACAAACAAAGGAATTATTATAAATGCTTTTACAGATAGAGAATTTAGTTCCTACACCATTTCCCTGTCAGATTTTTCCATCTACCTACCAGTGGAGGAATCTCATTTAAGAGAAATTACTGCAGAATGGCAAGTGGAATAATTTTTTCCCACATTGAGAGGGGTGTTTATAGTGGACCAACAGTTAGAAAGAAAAAAATATGTATTTGCAGCAAGCTCTCTCTTAGGGCATGGCTAAACAGCAGGGCAAAAGTCAAATTAAGCTACGCAACTTCAGCTACATCAATTGAGTTGCTGAAGTCAAAATAGCTTAATTCGAGTTTTGGCGCTGTCTACACAGCAGGAAGTCAAAGGAAGAACACTTTTCTGCTGACTTCCCTTATGCCTCATAAAATGATGGTTTCAGGAGTCGGACCAAGAAGTCCTCCCTTTCAACATTATTTCGAAATAATGGCTTGCTGTGCACTATGTTATTCTGAAATAACGTCAGTTATTCCAAAATAACGCTGCTGTGTAGATGTACTGTTATTCACAGAAGGGGATCTGTAGGTTCAGGGAATAAAAGGACTAGAAGCATAGAGGTAGGTAATCAATACATTCGTTAATGAAGTTGGTTCTGTATGGAAGAAATACTAGTGAGTCATTCTAGTTGTCAGGTTTTACTACATCTTTTTTCAGACAATATTCCCATTAAATTATATTAATCAGGACTGAGTAAATGCTGAGGATAGACGTAAGGATTTGCCATCATGCGAGCTTTCTATATAACTGAACACAGTTCTGAAGTCTTAAACACAAAACCTGCTTGTACTTTTGTATCCATCAGTCCACCTACAAGAACATTTGTATGGAGCATATTTTTATCACCATTACATAACTAAAATACATTAAGAATACTTAAAGAGATAGAAAGGAACATTATGCTTTTTATCTACACTGTTCTAGTTTATTTAAAGTTCAGAACTGAACTACAGAATTACATATCATGAAGAAGAGAGACTCATAGTTTTGCGATATTCAGATCAGGCACAGCTATTTATAACTAAGACATCTGCATTATTTACAAACATACAGTATCTCACCTACATGTTTTTAGCATGGGGATTCCTTAATCACAAACAATTTCCTCAAAACATTTTATAAAGATTATGCTAAAGGGTTTAACAGCAATGTAGAGTGATCCTGAAGATTTAAAAGAGTAAGGAAGATTAGCTCTGCCACCTTTTTAACACTGAAGTCTATGACTATAAATCTATCACTTAAACAGGAATGTCAAAGGAAAAGAGGGTAATATGACAACCAAGGTTATGCATGTGTACACACATGCACACATAGAAAAGAAACTAGAGTCACAAAGGAAAGAAATACAGTGAACACAAGTGTAATACAAGATTAGAAAAATCAAAAGAGGACAAATCAAACAGAGTGAATAAAAGTATAAAAGGAATACCAGTCTCTGGAAAAGGAACAGAGGGCAACTAAGAACACACAGAAAATGTTAACAAGAGGCAACAAAAGAGGCTGAAGATAAAAGCAGTAAAACCTGAAGCAAAACTGCATAAAAATGAACAAGAAATACTAGCGAGGATTTATACTGTAATTACACAGAATTGCAGTTAACATGTCATCCAGCATTATGACCACGTCTGAAAGGTACAAATGAACTGTAACTCTACAACTTAAGTACAATGTTGGACTTCAGGAATAGTCTAATCTAATCATTTGTAAATCACATAAAATGCTGGAAAATGGTTAAATCAATAAAACTAAGTGGCAACAGCGTTATTCATGCAAGCATTTTCTACTGCAGTGCTAGGGAGTACTATATGTTCCTTTCTTGATGTTTAAGCGTATAACCTCCAATACTGATAATGGAAAATACATGTGTAAATACCCAGGCACAGAGATAAGAATATACCCGAAAAATGTGAATATTATCTATTTTATGTATTCTGGATGCTTCTTCTCATTAACAGATGTATATGTTATGTGCAATGTCTTAGATTTGGGTCAGACATGTCCGCTTCAGGAACAGGCAAAGGATCAGACTGGTTCCTAAGTTTCTTTAACTCTTTCTATCTCTGCTCCTTTCCCCTATACTTTGGCTTGATTCTTATAAGGATGTTCTCTCTTCCAATTTATGTCTCTCATTGACTCCTAATATGGCCAAAATAATAAATGATAGTAGTTTACACATACAGAACCTTGCATTGTGCAGGATTTGAACTAAATTACTTATTTAACTATCTGTTTCGGGAGTAGCTGAGTTAGTCTGTACAAGATAAACTTTAAAAACAAAAACTGGTCTGGTAGCACTTCGTAGACTAAAAAAACATGTAGATGGTATTATGAGCTTTCGCGGGCAAAGCCCACTTCTGCCCACAAAAGCTCATGATACCATCTACATGTTTTGTTAGTCTATAAAGTGCTACCAGACCAGTTTTTGTTTTTTAAGTTTATTTAACTATGAGAGAAGCCCCAAGCTTTGCTCCTCCAAACTGGCCAAATGTATTTTGGGACATATAGTCAAAGACAGCATGACAAAGGAGTTTGGAGTCCTATGTTTTGTCTTGTTAGAGGAAAGAAGCATTTCAGAGAAGGGGTTGTGAGGGCAAGAGGACTTACTAGCTTTGCTATAGGGCTACTGAATTGTATTGTGGAGAGTCAGAGGAACTTACGATAGTTGTTCATTAAGACCACAGGGAGGAAAGGGGACTAGTGGTGCACATGGGGTAAAACTGGGAATTGAGGTTTAGCAAATAGTTGTGGGAAAAGAAGAGGAACTCAGAGCTTATTGAGGACTCACCAGCTGGATTAAATAAACCCAATAAGGTTGTCTTTTAGATGACAGAAATTCCTGAGCAAGTTTCTAAGGATTAAAAAAAACCCATCTGTTCTTTACTTGAAAAAAACCTTATGTAATGCTGTAACCAAGTGACACCCCCCACAAGCACCCCCATTTGGCAGAGTGAATGTGACTGCTCTGCCTTCAGACTGCACAGCCTTTTGGTGGTTCAGCCGTCCAGCTGAGTCACATTCTGAGTGAATCACAACCACCTCTGGGGTACACATTCAACAGGAGCCCATCCTAGTGCCCTCTGCTGGTGTCTCCAAGCCTGTTTCCCAGACTGTTTCCTCTCAATCTCTTTCCCCACTCAGTGAGAGTGGTGATTCCGGGGCCTCCCCACTCAGAGATAAGTTCTTCACTCAGCCATCCAGTCTGCTCAGCTTGAGCTCTGCCACCACACTAACTGCTGCTGAGCTTGGCAGCTCCTTTTGTAGGCCTCCGTGGCCCCTGATTGGCTGGTTTCCTCAGCGCCTCTTTAGCCTTCTGGAGAACTTATCTATGGCTCTTTCTGGGTTCAGGGCCTTGTCCGCCCTATCACATATGCATTCAGAATGCAAATGGCAACCGTAGACTTTGCTGAGATAAAGCTTGATTTAGGCATGAGAAAAAAGTTTTAGTGAAATAAGACCCAGCATAAAATCTTTAAAAGAATTTTTTTTCTGTAAATAGCAGCTAAGGATGCAGCTTACTAGATCCTCTCTGTTTCCATTAAATCAGCCTTCCATTTTGGCATCCATCATTATACACATATGTCCATTTTTAAAGGAACAAACTTCTCATAATTTTGCTGGATCCCAATCTATTTGCAAAACAGTGATAGAGATGCAGCCGTGTTAGTCTGGTGTAGCTGAAACAAAAGACAGAACTATGTAGCACCTTAAAGACTAACAAGATGGTTTATAGGTGATGAGCTTTCGTGGGCCAGACCCACTTCCTCAGAACAATATGTGGAAGAAAATCGGCACAACCATATATACCAATGTGATACAATCAAAAAAATGAATGCATATGAAATTGACAAATCAAATTTTAGAACAGAGTGGGGGAGAGGGGGGAAGGTTAGTGTCTTTGAGGTAATGACATTGGGGTGATAATTGGGGAAGCTGTCTTTGTAATGGGTGAGATAATTAGAGTCTTTGTTTAAACCCATACATAAAGTGTCAAATTTAAGTACGAATGACAATTCTGAAGCTTCACGTTGAAGTCTGGAGATAAAGTCTCTTTGAAGCAGTATGCATGTTTTAAGGTCATTGAGGGAATGATCAGTCTGGCTGAAATGGCAAGCAACAGCTTTCTCTCTGTGAGAGAGTCTTATGTCTGTTTTGTGGGCATTGATTCTTTGGCGAAGTTTCTGAGTCGTTTGTCCAATGTACATAGCAGACGGACACTTTAGGCACATGATGGCATGTTCATTTTTTTGATTATATCACACTGGTATATATGGTTGTGCCGATTTTCTTCCACATATTGATCTGAGGAAGTGGGTCTGGCCCATGAAAGCTCATCACCTATAAACCATCTTGTTAGTCTTTAAAGTGCTACATAGTTCTGTCTTTTGTATTTGCAAAACAGTTCAGTATCTTTTTTTAAAAAAAGAAAAAAGCCATTTTATGAATTTCATATACACTATATATGTCTGAATATGAAATCAAAGAAAACTAACTATATGTGATAAATCCAGCATAGGAAATAAAATTTTCCTTTCTCCAGAGCACTGACTTCAGGTGCTATAATAAACACTAGTCTTTAATACTAGGCTCAAAGCTTCATCTCACATCTATCATCTAAATGCCACTCCTAAATGTTAATAATTTTTTCAAGCAAACCTATTACACTATCACTTTCTGAAACACTACAGTACTTTTACATCATATTAAAATAGTACAAGTGTCTGACTTGTAGCAGAACAGAGGACATAAAACATTATTTTTTTTAACTTCAACTCATTTCTGAATGTATTCATAGTACCAGTGGACAATTGGAAAATATCTATTCTAATTATCCATATAACATTCATAGAATTATATGAACATCTCAAGAGGTTTTCTAATTCAGTCCCCTGTACTGATGGCAGAACTAAGTATTCTTTAGACCATTCCTGACAGATGTTTGTCTAATCTGCTCTTAAAAATCTCCAGTGACAGAGATTCAACTACTTCCCTAGACAATTGATTCCAGTGTTTAAATACCCCCAAAGGAAGTTTTCTCTAATATCCAACCTCCACTGCCCTTGCTACAGTTTAAGCCCTTGTATCCTGTCCTGTCTTCAGAGGGTCAGGAGAATAATTTTTCTCTCTTCCTGCAACAACATTTTATATACTTGGAAACTGTTATCATGTTTCCTCTGATACTTCTCCAGACTGAAAACCTAGGTTTGTTTAATCTCTCACAGGCTGTGTTTTCTAAACCTGTAATCATTTTATTGCTCTTCTCTGGATTTTCTCCATATTGTCCACATCTATCCTGAAATGTGGTGCCTAAAATGACACAAACTCCATTTGAGACCTAATTAGCATGGAGTAGAGCAGAAGAATTATTTCTCATGTGTTCCTTGCAAATCTGCTGCTAATACATCCCAGAATGGTGTTTGCTTTTCTTGCAACAGTGTTATATTGTTGATTCATATTTAGCTTGTGATCACTCTATGGGTATGTCTACAGTACAGAGTTTTGTCAGAAAAATGGCCATTTTTCCCTTTAAGCATGAATCTCTGCAAAGGGCATGCAGCAGCACCAGGAAATAAATGCTGCCCCCATGCCCTGCCAGAAATGGTTCCGGGTGCCTTTTTTCAAAATAGCACCCAGGCAGTCTAGAAGCGCTTTTTTGAAAAAGCGGATCACTTTTTTGATCCGCTTAGTGCAGTCTAAATGTGTTTTTTCGAAAGAAGCTTTTTCAAAATTCTTTCAAAAAAGGTTCTTTCAAAAAAAGAGTGTAGTCCTGACATAGCCTCTGGGACTCAAGAAAGTTGAGTCCATTGCCCAGATTATTTGTGCCCTTGTAATAGAAAGTTCACTTGTGCCACCAAAACAGATATGCCAAACACACTCCTTATCTTGGAATGTCAAGGAATCTTTTAGATAACATAGGCTCAGGTCATTGAGTGCCTTGAAGATAAACTCTTATAATTACACAGAAATACTGTGCTGTATCACATTGCACAATGCGGTAACATGGTAAATGCAGACCTTTTGATGGTGATCACTCAGTTATGTCATCTAATTAGCTCATTCAGTATACAGAATTATTCCTTATAATTTCTAATTATTTAGGTTTTTTAATTTATTTTTACACATCTATAGTAGTTGAGCTTTCTCCCTTGGAAGACTATTGAGTCTAATAT
The DNA here is from genome assembly GCA_030068395.1 of Apalone spinifera. Classification (NCBI taxonomy): domain Eukaryota; kingdom Metazoa; phylum Chordata; order Testudines; family Trionychidae; genus Apalone; species Apalone spinifera. The sequence continues at coordinate 140,542,368 of CM057847.1, read as the reverse complement.
ATATCTATCTTTTTCATATTTCTCAGTTAAATCCTATCACTCCTTACTCTACCACACCAAAAGAATTCTCTTACTTTTGCTCAATAAACGCTAGGGACTTTAGATAGCAGCCAGTCAGACAAATAATAGCCATAGCTCCAATTTATGTACTATTTTTTTAAAAAACACTCATATCTTCTTTCACATATACAGCAACACAGGCCTTTTGACCTTCACAATATTTGAACCCAGATTTAATCATATTAAATTCTCAATGTTTTAAAACTGTGAATTAAATTGTATTGGTCTCTTTTATAAACAGTGCAAAAGTATATGATGTCTTTTTAAAGGTACTGAATGTCTTGAAGATGTGATGCCAATAATCTTGAAAAGGCTAATGGACTGTATTTGAAGTTTGTTTTTGAAGGCTCACTAAATTCTGTGCACATATTAGCTCATCCTTCTGGTATTTTATAATTCAAATAGAACCTAGTTATAGACATGGCAGAACATACTTGAGTAAATTCCAAACCTGTTAAATATTCATGAGTTTAAAACACACATACAAACCTGTTCTTTTTAAAAGATTTTTGATCATGGCTCTTTATGGCTGCAATCCTGCACTATGATTATGAAGTGAATTCATACTAGTGGGATTGTTAAAAACCAGGAAATCCCAGCTCATTATGAAAGGAGGACCAATACAGGAATTTAAACATGGATAAATATGAAAAGCAGGGGTGAGTTGAAAAGGGAAAGATCTGGAAATAGAAAATAGGTACAAGACCTGGAAGGAAAGTGATGGCATAGAGACAAAATATATTGAATGTGACTGGAATAGTTACAAATGATAGTCTGAAGGAGAGGAAAGGCTTTTCTATGGAAAAAATATTATCCTATAAGACTGGCAAGAATGGCTTACAGTGTTACCACAGTGTTTTGAATCACTACTGTAGAATAATATTATAACTGAAATAAGGACAAGTGGGCCACAAATAACAAAAGTCGCAAATAATGGAAGGAATAAAAATGTTATGTAGATATACACCTGCTTGATTTTTAAATGCAACATTAGATATCTTCAGTGAAATATGCCAAGTGTATATTGTAGTACCGATCTACCTGATCAAATCAGGGTTGGTATGCCATTGTGCTGCTGTACAAAAATAGCCTGAGAGAAAGAAAAGGAAGAGACCCCATCAATAACTTTAGCCCGGTGATTAGGGAACATTGCATGACATGTAGGAGATTCCAGTTCCATTTCCCTTATTTTGCATGAGAAGATAAAATTCAGAAGATAAAAACAAAAGAAAAAATATGTTCACCTATTCAATGAAAAATATTTCCAAATATGTTATGCTAATGCACTGACACCGTCTTACAGATGATATGCTTTTAGGTAATTGCAAATATATGTATCATTTAGTGATTTTATAATACGTAAATACATAACATTACTGTACAATGATTCTCGGGGGGGTTTTTTAAGACAAAATCATTAATAAACTTTGTATTTTAATTCTGTTTTTGTTTTCAAGAAAAACTCTGCTTCTTTTTGTCTCTGTTTTCTAGTGTCTTGTTACATGTATGGCCATCTTTAGGATCTAATTCTTGGAAGATGTAGTGCACAACCCGTGAGTCGCAACCACCAAAGGGGTCACAGATGGATTCCAGGGAGGGGGGGGGTTGCAACACTTAAATGTGGCCAACTGGGGGCTTGGTGCATCCATGTGGCGCTTAGATCTGGCCGGCCGGTGGCTGGGTCCAGCAGTTGGTGGCCCTTGAGGCACGGGGTTGCAGATCAAAAAAGGTTGGGCACCACTGCTGTAGAGCATTGAGCTCATTGAGTTAAAGGAATAAATAACTATGGAAGTATCCATAGTATCCAGTGTTGTTCCAAAGGTTTTACAGAGAAGCCTTCTCCTTCCCATTCATAAAACTGTGTGATACCTAAACAAAGTAGACCTTTCAAGCATCATTGCCCTTATGATTCTCACAAGCCTGATGGATCTTAAATGAATAATTATGTAAACTTCCCTTATTAAATATTTGCATGTATTAGAAATTATGACAGTGAAATAAATGGAATTTTATATGAGGCCAGAGTTTTGCTTACCATGGCATCAACCTAGAATTTTTACATTAAATTAGGTAAAATGATAAAATTATATTGTATGGTTTGAAGGCATGTATTAGATCTATTGGGATAGTAATCTACCACTCAAAATAATCTTATAAATATTTCCAAAAATTTGTTTGTTTGTTTTTTTGTCCTGAAAGATCTCTGAAATGGTAAGAGTTAGAAACACCAAATTTTGCACGGAAACTATTGATTTCCTAATTTAAATAATAGGATTGGTTATATCTCGAAATTGGTTCCCCCAGAGCCCCAATTGGGCCACTAATTTGTTTTAGTAGCACCTGATCATAGGCATTTGCTGGACTCCTCTGTTAAGCATGTCACATAATCTGCAACTACGAGATCCTTTCTCTTTGGTAACAGAACAAATATTTCTAATAAAATATGTTAACATAATTTACGTAGTTCATTCACCACACCTTTTGTTATCAAGAAATGAGTTAAACGTAAATGCGTTTTGTAAGCACATCACTAACTATGTTAATTTCTTACAGTAATATATAAGAGAAAAGTATTTCCAATAAAATATGCTACGTTAATGTCACTGACGTAGTTCATTCATCACAGCTTTTACTATATTTCCCCTGGGCAACCCCGGGAATTTCTGCTAGTAATAAATAAGGAAGAATTGGATAAGTATTACATTACAAAATTACTGCTTTTTAGCAGCATTAGCTAAACAAAGTAATATTTTTTAATATTTTATGGCTGTTCAGTAACAACCTGATTGGTAGAGGTGCTGAGCACCTGACTTCAATAAGAAATGTGGGTCTTAGCATTTCTAAAAATTAGATTCTGTATCAATTATATTTACATTAAAGATCCAGGGTGTGCTTCTCATCTTATTTATGCTAGTAAATAATAAGAGCCATTATTGTATTACATTGCAACCACAGATCTCAATGCATTGTATACAGGAAGGGAATATCATTTTCCCAGCTGGAGAAATGGCATAGACAGGTAAGTGACTTGCACAAGGTTACTTATGAGGCTGGTGGCCGAATTTGGATTAGAACACAGTCTCCTGAATCCCAGCCGAGTTCTCAATTCAATCAACAACACTGTCTTCTTGATATACAATGTAGCTCATCACAGAAGGACTCTGAAGTCCTAAAAAATCTATCTTGTAAATCTAGGACTGGGTTTGCAACCACTTATGACGAATTGTTCAAATTTAGAAGTCAGACATAAAGTGGTATAAACTAGATCCTCGTACATTAACTCAGACTCCCTGACCACCTAGAAATCATACACCTCCTTATACTTTCTTCTCCTCCACTAGAAATCTGTGACTCTCTTTTGCAACACAGATGTACGTAAATATAAATAGTTCTGACAAAGTCAGAGTGTAAAGGAAGTCAAAACCAGAGTAAAGGAACCAAATATATAGCATCACCTCAGAAATTCTCCCACTAGCTGAATCTATTTATAGCCAACAGAAAGCAATCTGAATATATAAAAGTGAAGTCAAAATACTTTTAGTGTCTAGAAGTGTTGTCTTCCACTATTTTTCACAATCTTATGCTCCAGTGTTTAGTTACAATATTAATGAAAATGCAGACCATGGTGAGACATACATACCATCATTTTACTCTGACTGCACCTGTATTTCTATCTTACATTGTCTAGTTAATATAATATGTCTGAGCTGCCTCTAGTCAGAACACAATGTAAATAAGCTGTCAAAGTTAATTGGACTATTCTGTAAAAAACAGCTTCATATTTTTTTAAAAAGGTTTGTGGTGTGTGACAGAAAACAAAATATAAGTATTTTTTTCCATACAAGCAGTATTGAAATAATTTAAAATGGAAACGTATTATTTCAGGAGGGAAAAAAATCAACAGGATCAGTTTCTTTTGATTTGAAAAAGCACAGAGGGTAGTTTACCTGCAGCTGTCAATATTGTTTCTTCCCACAGCATTAGAAAAGGTGAAAGGTCCCAGATTATTGATTTTGAGAACTTGTATACAGCCAGTGAAATTGTAGACAGGTTCAGGCACCTAGAGAGGGAAAAGCGGAAAACAAAACTCACATCTCTCATATTTGATATCTTTGTAGTTCGGTTTAAAAAGAATCATGCTTCTGCTTAGGCTTTGTTATCCATATTGGGCCTAATCCTGAAAGTCTTACTCATGCCAAATTCCCAGTGCAGTCAAGGATTTTAAGATAGGACTCCCACTGTAGTATAAGAGTATAGTATTCTAATTCAGTCCATAATGAATACATTGGGGATTAAAAAAAAAATCACATTAAAACTTTACTGAACTTTAGTAGTAGTCAGTTTCTTGTTATGTTGTTTAGACATACAAGCAAGCTCCCAAATATGATGACCCATAAGTTATGTGAATTTGTCCAACTCTTATCAGCTATTTATTGGTGGTGGGAACAGGAAATTTCACATTTTAAATTATCTGTTCCTCAGTTTTAAGATGTTCAATATCATTATTTATGCTGACTAGTGTCTAGGATCAGACTAAGAAAGAGGTCATCGTGTAATAGACAAAAGTTGTAGGTTTTCCCTACCAAACAGTGCTCAATCTAATAGGCAAGACAGATATAGGGTGAAAAGGATATAACTGAAGCAGAGTAACCAACATGATGGTAGCAAACATCACATGATCTTTTTTGTGGGGACCAAAAAGAAAGAAAAGTGAAGGGAGAGGAGACATGGAAGGGAAGGAGGACAGAACAGAACAGGGTAAGGGAGGCAGGTGTGCATCAGTGTTCAGATGGGAGACTGCTAAGGAAGAGGGCAGGGAAAGGGAAGAAGTAGGAAAAGAAGGGGGGAGAGGTAGGGTTGGACCAAACAGCCAATAAGCACAATGCAGAGAAAGTCCAGTCTAAACTATAGAAAGGTCCTTGAGATGGAGGACTCTGAACATCCTGGCTATACTTTCTGGCAGGCCTCTTGCTACAGCTTTTCCCCAAAGCCATACAGTGGGGAGGAGGGACAGGCAACACTCTAGGGCTGTGTCTACATTGGGCCACTTATTCCGGAAAATCAGCCGCTTTTCCAGAATAAGCTGCGAACTGTCTACACTGGCCCCTTGAATTTCCGGAAAAGCACTGACGATCTACTGTAAGAAATCAGCTGCTTTTCCGGAAAAACTATGCTGCTCCCGCTCTGGCAAAAGTCCTTTTTCCGGAAAACTGTTCCAGAAAAGGGCCAGTGTAGACAGCACAGTAGTGTTTTCCGCAAAAAAGCCCCGATTGCAAAAATGACAATCGGGGCTCTTTTCCGGAAAAGCGTGTCTACATTGGCCACGGACGCTTTTCCGGAAAAAGGGCTTTTCTGGAAAAGCATCCTGCCAATGTAGACGCTCTTTTTCTGGAAATACTTATAACAGAAAACTGTTCCGTTTTAATCATTTCCGGAAAATCATGCCCGTGTAGACGTAGCCTAGGTGCTGGTGCTTCCAGAAGTAGGGGTCTTCCATACACAGTACTAGGGGCCAAGGGGTGAACCTTTCAGGATTTTATTTTATGCCCATCCTCTGCACTCTGTATGGACCACTTCTATGAAGCTGCTCGTAGTGATAGGAATTTCTCTTGGGTTTCTCTCTGCATTTATTCCCCAAGGCCACATGGAAAAGAGCAAAGGGAAAGAAGCACAATGTGGGTCCTTGTGCCTCCAGAGAGCTGCATGTAGTTCTTCGCTGCTCAATTCTTTGTGTGAGTAGGGAGGGGGGGACGAGGGGAAAGGGCAGCAGCAGGGAAGAGGCGGTGAGTAACTGCCAAAGCATTTCATTCCCTGTTATTTCTGTGCTTGGCATCATCATTTACTAGCTATAGAGGACTAAATTATGTGGAGCTCATGCACTGAGGTATTCCAGGTGGTATTCACCCCACATTAGCACAGACAGTGATATTGTCACTGCTCCTCTTTGGCATTTTGCCTTATTTAAAGAAGTACAGATCTACTGCACTTCCTATTGAGTTCAGTTAGAACTCATAGACAGCAGTGAAATGTTTGATATCCTGAGTTATGATTTTTTAAGTCCTGATTCTGATTTCCTGAGTCTCGATTTCCTAAGTTCTAAGAGCATAGTATGGTGCAGTCCGTGGACTAGTGGTTCCAGAGAGCAGGGAGCTAGGGTGCAGGAAAAGGTATGGAGTCTGGCTTTGGGTGTGGTCTCTGGCTTGGCACTTTTGAAGAGGTGTTCCAGTTGAAAACCAGACACCAGACAACCCTAGTACGGCTATGAGGCATTGGTAATTAATAAGGGTTGTGAGGTATGCAGAGACATTAACCCTAGTCTGCTGAAGAGTTGAAGCCAAAATTCCTATTCTCTCCTGTCTCTCATCCCAGGATATCTTCTGCCCAATAGTATTTCTATCTCCTTCTCCACCACCAATTATCTGGATATGCACAGAGACAAGGCAGGTCTGTCAGATGTGTATAATATGGAAGCTCTGCCTCTCTAGCCAGTGTCTGTGAAGAGTAAAGCTAATGCACATCCTGAGCTGATTGGCTTTTCTGTTTTCATCCTTTAACTTGGCTCCCAGATGCTTAGATTTATATATGTATTCCTTTTTAGATATTTAACAAATATATCACTTTACATTTAATAAGATACAGCATATATTATAATACAAGTTTAATATGGACTGATATGGAGAGTTATATGCCATATAACTGTAACTGGTGAGGTTGTTGATTAATTTGAAAGTGTTATCAATAGTGGTAAGATTGCATTTTCTATATAATTTTTCTCTTCTTAACCTTCTATATTGTTTCATTGACTCTTTGACTACCATTGTTCCAACATCACCTCAGTGGTGGTATTTCAAATGAAATTCTCATTATTTGTACTGTAAAAGAGAAAACAAGAGACACTGATAAAACAGTCAAAGGTCAAATACAATACAGTTATAACATTTACATCAGCTACTGTCTCTACTTAAGCTCTTTCAGCATGGATAATGTCAAGTTAGTGCAGGCAAAATCATCACCATAGCAACCTACAATCTATGGTGCAGACTGAAGAGCAAATTAACAACTCAGTTTGGGAATAAAAAAATGCATTTTTTCCAAAATTGTATTTTTTGTGAATACTTTATGTTTTTGTGAATACTTTATAGCACAATTGCCAACAAAGAGAAATATACTGAGTAGGTTCTTGATTAGTTCTCTTAGATTTCTGATAATTCTATTTTAGTTTAATGCTTTCTTCTTTGTTACAAATAGAATAATTATGAACCTCTTCTTCTTTGCCCTTAGCACAACTACATCACAAACATTTCTGGCAAATAACACCCACATGTTGAGTGCTAAGCCAAATGAACTGCTGATATATTTCCAGAGATGTTCATGAATAACAGTAGTTAATCAAAAGTTAAAAAAAAAAAAAAAAGGATGGCTTTGACTCTTTTGTATTAGAGAGATTGGTTTTCTGTATCAGTTAGCAGAGGGATTATTGGTCTTTACACTTAATAAATATTTGTATTTTTTTGAGTTTTGGAATACATATGTACTGACATGGTAGAAGTTATCACCTGCAAATGGTAGAACTACAGTAGATCCCATTGTGTGAATTCAACTAAATCAACTAGACATCAACTACAGAGATGTTTTTATAATGCATAAATGAACCTTAAGCCACCACAAGCAACCCTAAGCAATGCCCTGACAAAAACATTGTAAATATTTTTGCTTATATGGTAAGTAAAAGCTGACAGATTATGAATACTCGAGTGCCTCCAAGGCACAGAGTGCACTTAACACAATCCTCTTCTCATGCCTGGTGCCCTTTGCGGGCTGCCTGCTGACCATAGAGGGCCTTCAATAGTTTGAACCTTCAGCCAGGTCAGAAAATTGAAATAAACTCCTTCTGAGGTAATAAAGTGTCCAATAAAAGGTCTATTTACCTCATTGCATAACACATAAACCAGGGCATCACACAATGAAATCAATAGGCAGCAAGTTTAAAACAAAGAAAATGCATACAATATACAATCAGGCTATGGAGCACATTTCTGGGGGATTTTGTGAAAGCCAAAAGAATACCTAGATTAAAAAAAGTAAGCTCATGGAGGACAGGTCCCTCGATGGCTATTAGCTATAATGGTCAGGGTGTTCCTAAACCTTTTATTGCCAGAGTCTGGTATTGGACAACAGGGGATGGACTGCTTAATAATCACCTGGGTATGTCTACACTACAAAGTTAATTCGAACTAACAGCCATTAGTTCAAATTAACTTTCATAACGTCTATACATACAAACCTCTAGTTCGAACTTAATTCGAACTAGTGGAGCGCTTAATTCGAACTAGGTAAACCTCATTCTACGAGGACTAATGCCTACTTTGAATTAAGTAGTTCGAATTAAGGGCTGTGTAGTCACTTAATTCAAACTAGTTGG
>CM057847.1:140508154-140533786 GCA_030068395.1 Apalone spinifera | reverse complement strand
GGTGGATCTCCCCACGCCGAACTGGTTCCCGACGGATCAGTAGCTGTCCGGCGTAGTGAGCTTCCAGAGGGCGATGGCCACACGCTTCTGGAGGGGGATGGCGGGCCTCATGTGAGTATCCCATCACTGCAGAGCAAGGGCGAGCCACTCGAAGAGCTCCAGGAAGGTGTCCCTCTTCATTCTGAAGTTCTGGGTCCACTGTCTGTCTCCCCAGCACTCCAGGACAATGCGGTCCCACCAGTCGCTGCTGGTGTCCAGACGCCAGATGCGGCGGGGCACGCTAGCATCCGGGCGGTGCTGTGGCTCCTCCACGGCCCCCAGGGAGGCCAGGTGGAGAGGTAGGGGGCTGACGTGTACCAGATGGTGCCAGGCAGCCTCCAGCCATTGCTGGCAGGCTTGCAGCATCAAGTCCAAGAACTGCACCAGAATGCCCCGGGCGAGCTCTGGCTCCATGTTGCCAACTGCGGTGGCATCCCCAATGGGAACCACCGACACAGGCAGGCACAGAGGAAAACGCTTTGCTGTCCCTCGGCGAGGTAGGCAAGCAAGCAGAAAAGCTAAGAACCGGTTGTCCAGAGGGGTCCCTTTAAGCACGAGCCTCAGACAGCAGCCACACAAAGCAACTACTGACCTGATGCCCTGCCGGAACCAGTTTCAGCTGCCCTTAAATGCGATCCAGCGTCCAATCAGTGTGGATGCACTAGTTCGAATTAGCAAAATGCTAATTCGAATTAGTTTTTAAGTCTAGATGCGCTAATTCGAATTAGCTTAGTTCTAATTAACTAACTAAGTTAGTTCGAATTAGTGCTGTAGTGTAGACATACCCCTTGTTCTGTTCCTTCCCTTTAAAGCATCTGGAAGCAATCACAGTCAGAGGACAGGATACTAGGCTAGACAGACAATTGGACTGTGTTGTTTCCAAAAGACTACTCCAGAGAGTCCTCTCTAGACAAGCTTGGAGGTTCTACCCTTGCTACTTTTTTTGCTCTTGGCTTCTTGCTTCTTGGGATGGGCAGGGAGCCAAAAAGGCCAAACAGACCCCATCACTTACTCCAAACCATTCCGTAAATGTGCCTTATTGATTAAACCAAACTGTGGCTGGTGGATCAATTAAACAGTTGATTTGTTTGAAACAGTTGATTTGTTACAAATATAATGCATGATGTCCTTGGTCTTTTTTTTCATAGAAACTGGACACTAAGTGGTGTATTTTCTTACTTCCTATCCCAAGGAACTTTCAGTATGCTTTTTTGTTCTGTGTTTATACAAGGGCTAGCATAATAAGCTTCTGGTCTATGATGGGCTCCTATAGTCTCCAATATTATAAATAATAATTTTTGAATTCCCTTTCTACTTCTTAGGATTTATTAATGCTATTTTATTAATGAATTATGATAGGATTACTTACATGAGTAAGAACCTGATGGTTCACTTTTGAATTAGTTTCAGTTGTTCAGTTGCTAATCTTTCACGTCTTCATGATTACTCTGTATAGGTTAAAATTTGAAGCAGCGCTTATATTTTTTGGATGCTATGAAACCAGAATGTAAATTGCTCACAGCATGGGATTTCTCAAGTGACAATATTCAAGTAAAGGTAGTCCAGAAGGGATGGGCAATAATTTTTATTATAAAAAATTGTTGAAGTAGCCCCAGGCCACCCCGGAAGGGGTGGGGCATAACAGGAAGATGCGGGGCTACCCCACCTCCAGACCATGATTGGTCTGGGGGTGGGGGAGCCCTTTTGCCCCCTCCCCTCCTTCCAACTAGGCACCCATGCCTGGAAGAGGCTTGGCATGCTCCCTCACCCCCAGGGCGATCAGGGCCTGGGGGCCGAAGAGCACGAGAAGCCTCCTCCAGACCTGTGAGGAGCACGTGGCACTTGGAAGTGCCATGGGGTCCTTGCAGGGCCGGGGCAGGGAGAAGAAAGCATCATGCAGCTCCCCAGCCCCTGATTGGTCTGGGGGCGGGGGAACGTGCGAAGTCTCCTCCACTTTTCCCCTCCTATCTCTCACCCTGCAAGCAGCATGTGGCACTTCAAAGTGCCACATCCTCCTGGCAGGGCAAGAAGAGGCTTCATGTGCTCCCCCGTCCCCAGGGCCCTAATTGGCCTGGAGGCAGAGGAGCGGCAGAGACTCAGCGGGCTGGATCCACCCACTAGGCAGGTTGGATGCAGCCCGCGGGAGCCCTTGTGCCCACCCCAGTAGTACAGCCTACATAAAGTGTCACAATCTTATTCTTTACACTTACTAAAGATATGCTGAATAGCTTGAAAAATAATGGTAACTCTGAGGCAATTTTCCTCTGTGTCCTAGTTTTAACTGAAACTAGCAATTTGGCTAGCGAGTAAGGTCATGTTAAGTGTTTATAATAAAATCTGAAACCAGGCAAGTTTCATTATTTAGCTCAGATTTGCCAGAAGGATAAAAACTCAGGACCAACTGTCTGAATTTGGATTCCTTTAAAATCTACTGCAGTAGGCGCCAGCTCCATCCTCTTCCACAAGTCACCAGAGGTTCCTTTGAAGACCACAAACCCACAAAAATACAGACACAATCAGCTCCTCCTCCGAAAGACCTAATTCCTTGTCTTGCTTACTGAAACAAGAGGAATTCTGACTCAGAAGACTGCCTATCCCACAGGGACAAGTACTTAACTAAATAAAACACATACACTATTTTTTATAGGCTTGACTGCCAAAAGAAGCTAAGTAGCTTCTCTAATCTCCTGGGAATACAGAGATGGCTTCAATCCTACAGCACTCTCCTCTTGTTTTCAGGCCCTCTTATTAATGAAGTGCACCTGCCTGTAATACAGCATTCTCCGGAAGGATCCACATATCCAATCTTAACTTTTCTGATATGAAAGAGGAATTCCTGTAGGTATTACCTTCCTCTGATGCTCTCAGAATTAAGCCAAAGATACTTCTCATTTTGAAGAAGCCAGGATGGATGTGCCTTATAACTAGAGGTGGATTCAAAAGGTTGCTTGACCACACAGCCTCTTCACTGGTTTGCACAAAAAGATATAAAAAATATTTTGGCAACATTTCCACACACCAAAACGCTATGATTTTGCATGGTTTAAATGGGCAAGTTTGATAAAGCTTTTTACTAAAAGTGTTAAGTATAACATTAGTTAATTGAGTCTCATACCCCCTCGTGAGATAGGTAAGACCTGAACATGAGTCTCTGAGGCATTTGTGCTGTGCCATTTCCCATTGAACCCAAACTGGAATTTGCCTCAGTAGAGACCTCAGAATCAGGCCTCAAACATTTATAAAAAATTCTTTGAGATCTTTAAGGAGCACTATTTCCCAGATCCACAGAGAGGTTTAGGAGCCTAAAGCCCAGATTGAGGCAACGTGGCAGTCCACAACCCCCCCGATGGGCTGCTATCTAATGCTGGAGGCACCCTAATTTACATGGCTCGTAGAGTATGTCTAGACTACATGCCTCTGCCGACAGAGGCATGTAAATTAGACATACTGACGTAGTCAATGAAGTGGGGATGTAAATATGCCTCGTGAAATGAGGTTTACAGGAGCGGTAGACAAATGCATTCCCTGTCGACCGATCCGCATCTTGACTGCTGTGCTGTGCCGACGATCAGCTGAGCCGGCACAACGCGGTGGCCATTTTTATTTTAATGAAGTGGGGGATATTTAAATCCCCGCTTCATTGACTATGTTGGTATGTCTAATTTACATGCCTCTGTCGGCAGAGGCATGTAGTCTAGACATACCCCTAAATATTTGTGGTAGCAGATGCCAAGGTGCCTAACTTTCTGCCTATGCGTGTGTGTGCAAGCAGGCACCCAGACACCTATTATACCTAAGCACCAGAGATATTCTGAAACCTGGCTAAGATTGGTAGAGTCCAATCCACTATGCATGCTCAGTAGCAGCCACTACCTTTGTAATGTTTAGCCTAGCTAAAGTACTCATGTGAGAGTATGAGTACATTACCCATCTGGGATGACCCAGTTCAATTCTCCCCTCTGCCTGATGGGAGAAGGGATTTGAATAAGGGCTCCCCACCTTTTAGGTCAGGAGAATGCTGGAAACCATTGATACTAGGGGATATTCAGAAGTGGGGCTTTCTTAGTTTCTTCCACTGAAGCAGTTCCACTTTGTACACATCATTAAATGTACCATGGGCTAGAGACAGGGTATGTCTACACTGCAAAAATAAATAAACCACACAGCAGTGAGTCTCAGAATCCAGGTCTCAAGCTTGTGAGGCTTGCACTACAGGGCTAAGCTTTGGCTCTATGACCCTCCTGTCTCGCCATGTTTCACAGCCCAAGCTCCATACTTAAACAGGAACATCAGTGCTGCTGTTTTTAGCCCTACGCTGTGAACCCCAATCAGTTTATGTAACATAACAGTAAAAATATCTCGGTCCCACATTACGTGACCAATGAGGCTATAACCAGGTAAATAAATTACAGTTTCCATTGCAGACAAAATCTGATGTGGAAAGCCAGAGAGAGTACAATGGATAGCCACATATAGTCCATAGAATTTCTGGTATACTTTCATGAATCTGTCTCATCCAAAATGGATTTCAGTTTGTGCCCAATTGTACTAGTACTGGTTAAATATTCCCTTAAATGCTGTGCAACAAAGCTAGCCTTCTCTTAGACACTATGCAGATTTGGCAGTATTCTCCACTTTTATATATTGTCACAGAGATGAAATATATGAGTTTGCAGTAAGTTAGATGGGCAAATATTTTTTTTTCTTATATGAACATTCCTTACAGGGCTGTAGGAATTATTCTTGAGTATGGCCCTCAGGTGCCATTTGAACTTTATGCCGATCTAGTATGTCTTTCTTTTTAACTATGCTGCCTTCCCTTATTTCCCTCTATAGGCAACAGAGTTATAAAAACCCATTTCTTCCACAGTAACAAAAGGAAATCTGAATTTAATTTTCTTGTTAAGGTCACTGAGTGTACTATTTATTTACTCTGCCACAGATGACTTTTCCTTTCCTTTTAAAACATTTCATCCCAAGTGAATAAGACAGAGTAAGTTTCAGTGCTGGCTTTGTCTCATCCTACGCATTTACTGAGGGCAAAGTGCAGTTGGCTTCAAGCATCCAGATCATACAACCATGAGTTCATGCACTGTAAAGTATGAAGCAATTAAAATCCTGTTGAGGAAAATACTGCAATAAAACCAGGGTTGAAAAGATTACATTTGGACAGGGGCAATCATCATCATTTATGCACAGCAGGGGATTCAGCAACCTTTTTTTTCTTTTTTAACTTGAGCTCGGAGTTCAAAAGTTTCAACAGCTTGATTTCCCCCTTGCAAACATATGCATGTTGGGAGTGGGGAGGGAGTGGGGAGGTTAAACACGTTAAAAGTCTTCTTGAAATATCAACTAGACCTCTCACAACAGAAACTTATGTCATAGAATGGCACAAGACTCCCATCCCATTACACAAATAGGACAAAGGTGACTGACTGACTCTGGCTAATCCCTCCATTTTGCTGCCTTCCCAGGATTTTGCAATTCAAGTCACTGTTTTTAACTTTCTGATTGAACATGGCTGTTCCTAGCCAACTCTTGCTGCATAGTTTGCTGGAGGCTTTGTTCTCCTCAAAGCTCTCAAAGTGTTCCTTTCTGCAAGAGCTGAGCGGGCCAGCATACCATCCCACACTGTACCATGCTGCCTGTCACTTTACAACACATATAACGAAGGTGCATCCAGCACTATCTAATCAGATTAAAGTATTTACATTTTTCAGTCTCCCTCCCAGTAAGCAATTAACTCCTGTGGATCACTGCCATATTTAATATCAAGAATGCATTACATTATTTTGCTCTTGACACAATAATGTTAATGAGATTTCTGTACCTTTCCTTGTGCACCACAACTGTTTTGAAAACATACTATCCGTGAGCAATTACGTATCACCTTTTTTGATGGCTTCAGTCAACTTCACCTTAAAGACCGACGGGCCCATGAAGGAATTTAATTCTGTGCTGGCCCCATATACTAGCACTACAGCAGCAATAAGACCAGCTGTCTTCACAGCAAGGTACAGAGTTGATATGTGTATAATGGCAAGTACCCACACCAAAGCATAATTGCTAATTGGATCAAGAAAAAGAAGCTGAAACCCCTGTTAAATTGCTGTGGTGGTATTGAATGCAAAATAAAAGCAAATGTGCATTCCCACTGCAGCAAAGCATGCTGATTTTGCCAGTAACATAAGTGTATTTACAAAGCCAGAACCTCAGAAAAAAAATATATGGACCTTAGTACCACTCCTATTTTGGTTCAGGGTCAGTAAACCCAATAAGCTAAGATTCCCAGTCTATTAATGACTTTTCTAAAAGTGGAAAAGGGAGATAAGAATATTATAGACCAAAGAAGGAGAGAGAAGGGACAGAGAGAAAGACACATAATTTGAATACATCTTCTATCTATGCCTGAGAAAAATACTTTAAAATGAGGTTGTTTGAATAGAGAGCTATGTTCCATTCATATGCTTGTGTTCATTTTAAACAAAATGTGATTTAAAAGGTATGTATGCATAAAGAAGCATGCTGTGGCTCACCACCCTAGGAACAGTCAAGAAAAGGCCAAAGGGAGGGGGGCAAGCTCAACATGCGGAGTGGAGAAGTACAAGCATGTGACGAACAAATCCATATATGGAAAGGTTAAATCTGATTGGTTTAGAGGTTTGTGTTATGTAACTTGTTATGTAACCTGTTATGGAACTTCCACGTGCTATAAAATAGCAAGGGGAGGGGCTCTTGCTGATTTTTGTACCGGGGCTCTCCCTTTCTGCACACTGAATAAAGTCTTGTTGAATTGACTTGAATTGAATTGAAGTATCGAAGACCCTTGATTCTGCCCAGCATCTGACCCATTTGTTTGGGAACCACAAAATCCCAACAACGGGTAATACCAATCCATACCAATCCAAAATGAGGAAGAACAGCTCTTGAGCAAAAGAGTTTTTTTGTGAAAAAGGCGTCGTCTACATAGCGCTTTTTTGTGCAAAAACCTCTTGTGCAAAAGGGAAAGGAAAAGGAAATGCAAATGAGAGTGCAACATATACAAATGAGCGCTCCATTTGCATTTGCTCTTCCGCAAGAGGATCATAGTTTAGACGTAGCCTTAGATAAATTCTCTCAAATATATAGTAGTTAGGTCTGTATAGATGACACTCATCAACACATCAATCCCTTTATAACGGGTAAAAGGGCCAGAGTGGCATCAAGCCACTGATTTTGGAAGGGGGAAGGTTTCTTGTGTGCAGGTAATGTGGAAGAAAGCAGCAGAGCTGCCCTCTGAGGACCATCTCAGAAATCCTGGCATATGTGATGTGCTGGCATAAGAGAATTATATCAGAAGGGAGGCTGCAGCATTGGGGCAACTTTGAAAAGATGCTGTAATTTAGGCTCCCAGAGTTGACTGGAGAGCAAAAAACATCTTAGCCCTTCTTTCTACTAGGCTGTGAATTCTGTGCTGCACATCAAAGACACAGCAAGGACTGTAACCCCATGATCTGCCCCATACTTCTCTTATGAGGCTGATCCTACACCACTGAAGTCAATTTGAGTTCTACCCTTACCTTTAGAAGTCTGATTCTCCTGTGCCTTGCACTTTTTTAAGAAATTTATTGAACATGCAAAGTGGATGTAAAAAATAACAAAGTCAGTATTTTGCCGACATTTTACACAGGTATAGATGATTATCTAGGGCACAAGCCAGTGCATATCCAAAACCAATGGGAGGAGGATCATAGCCAACACTGAGAAATGGAGACAACTCCAGTGAACAGGATCCTGGAGAGTCATCAGTAATCCATTGTGCCTCACACCGCTTTTAGACATTAAAAGTGTATAATCAGTTGAAAATTATTCTGTAATTTGCCTCTTTAATTTCTGAAAATAACAGAGGAAATAATAAAATAACACGGACTGAAAGAAATAAAGTTACACAGAACTGAAGACCACACTAAACTCTATGGATTTGACTTTTACTTATTTAATTGGTGTAGACAGTTGTTATTATCAGCTCATTAGTTTAGTCTTTTGTGAAATTACTGAAAGAAGAAGAAACAGATTTTTAAGTATGAAATTATTTTTTCAAGGCCATGGTACTTGATTTCTTTGGCTGCAATATCAGGACTCTATTGAGTCTCACAAATTAGCTGTTTAGCTAAAATTATTAGATATTACATAGCCAGAAAGGCTTAATAAAGGAAAGAAAATGATAAAAAGTCTCTTCAAAATCAGAGAAAAAAAATCAGAAGCCTGGTATGGTAAATGTCAAGAACACTTCTTCCAACTATATTCCTGAGAATGCTTCCTACTGCCACTTTGTTTATGCGATCTGAAAAGATCACAGCCTCAGGTGTTAGAGGGTAAAAATCTAAATAAGGTGGCCTTGTGCCATAAAGTGAGATGATCTTAATAGAAAAGACTTGCTACTCATGCCTCCAGAATCAGCTATGAGGCATTATGAGTATCCTGCATTTAGGTCCACATCCATAGG
This sequence comes from Apalone spinifera, assembly GCA_030068395.1. Taxonomy (NCBI): domain Eukaryota; kingdom Metazoa; phylum Chordata; order Testudines; family Trionychidae; genus Apalone; species Apalone spinifera. Next base: position 140,525,262 of record CM057847.1, on the reverse strand, counting down.
ATTAAGTTAAACTGTGCCAATATTATGATGACATTCTAGTTATTGAGAAGCTGATCACTGATCCCTCCAAAGTGTGTTGGTTGTTGGGCATTTTTTGGCCACTCTTGTAACAAAAATATCCCAAACAGAAACAATGAGAAAGTTGGATTTTGCCTGTAAGAAAAAATCCAATACCAAGGACCAAACTATATTGGAGTATTGTGAAATTACAAACATATCAACATTTCTTTAAGAACCAGGAGCTAGGACTCTGGCATTCTTTGAATAACACACAACAGGTCTGTTTTTAATATTATTTATTAAAATATATAATGAAATAAATCAATATCTAGTCTTTTCCCCCTGCAGAAATGGAGCTCAAAAATACAACCTATTCACTAGATAGGCTTGTTAATGGAAGAGAAAATCATTTTTCATATACTGAGTTTCACAAGGAATTCTCCACTTCACAGCAGATCTGCAACACTGAGAAAAACTAAACAAGGTTCATAGGCGAATGTTCACAATTAATAGTGATTTAAAACTTGTGCTAATGAAAAAGAGAATTAACCTGTTGGAGAATTAAACACAATCCTTGCAGATCTAATAAGCTATCTCATTACCTGAAAGTCAGTGGAAGATTTACCATTAACTTGAAAGAGAGCTGGAGGGTGTGCAACAAGACAACAGCTTTATCATCTTGCTCTTAGTCTGAACATAATGTTTAGGGCTGGCAGAGGTGTCATAAAGTTAAAATTAAACTTTATCTAGGCCAGTGACAAGGCTCATGGGGCTTGTAGTCAGGGACCCCTACTAATCTGGGGACCCTTGCAGAAGTGCCAGAGTCTGGGTAGAAGTGGAGGGGCTCTGCTGGAGGAACTGTGGCCCTGCCTCCTGCTCCTCTTTTTCCTCCTCAGGGAGCAGGAAAAAGAAGAGCAGCATGTGTCACCCAATGACAAGGGATGTGGGGAGAACAAAAGTTCTTTTTATTCAGGACCCCAGTAAATCTTTATTTGCCTCTGCTCTTGGCAGACAGCTTTTTAGAAAAGTGCTCAAAACTTTATCATTCATTGTGATTGGATGCTGTACTGCATCTTATTTTTAGGAATCATACCATTTGTATATTTGGTGATTAATTTTAGATATAACAGTGCAAGTACAAGTCTGACTCAGATTATTTTTAACAAATCCAAACTTTCAGCAACAGATCAAATCCCTAATAGTTTTTTCTATTTCCTCCTCTTCCCTTTCATCTTTGCTTGATGTACCACAGACTCAGGGGAGAATTAGTAAATTATGATTTGAAATTGAAAGACTAACAAATTTATCCCTCTCACAAATGGTTATAAAGAGATATACATCTGAAGTTTTACTACTTAAAAGGCCAGAGGAAAAATGTATAAGATGAAGTTATCTTGATTTATACACACTAGGCTTTATTAATAATCAAATTAATCTCAATGTCAGTTGTGAAAGGAACACTAATGTTATGTACATGGGATTACAGACATTTATGTAGAAAGAAACCTTTAGAAGTTGGAATTTTAGTAAAGGAATAAAGAGACCGTGTGTATGTAACTATAACATTTAAGTAAATTTGCTTCCTGGAATAGATTGAGAGCATCGGACTCAAATGTCAGAGCATTAGAAATATTGGATTGTATTCCAGCTCTGTCACTAATAAAGCACATGATCTTAGAAAGACATTTCACCTCTCTGCTTCTTATTTTCCTCCTCAGTATAATGGGCATAATGCAACTCACAAAGGTGATAAAAGCTTTGTTGATAAAGTGCCTTGAGAGCCTCAAATGAAAGGCACTATGTAAATACAAATTAATGTCATAAAGAATTATGGGAAAGATCTGCAACAGGTATAAACTGGCATAGCTTCATGTGGAGGTTCATCAGTGAAGTGGAATGCTATATGGTGAAATGGTATGCACAGAATGTGCTAGATTCAGAAGCACTGTCCAGTTGCTTTATGCCACTTGAGCATGGCAGAGGAGGATTATAACTGCTATGTATCACTGAAGCACCACAAATAGACATGCTGCATGGCAAATATGGCCCACGATATTTCTTAATTAAGAGCCTGATTTCACACTCCTTTCCCTTAGTTTTATTTTGTCTTTACCCCACTGAAATCAGTGACGTTAAAAAGTAAAACCATACAGAAAGAAGAAGTTCCTGAACATTTTAAGAATTTGATGTAAGGAAATATGCTTAAAAGAATATTTTTAAATGGCGATAAGGCAATGTAGTGAAATTCTCTGAAAATACATGGGTACAGCAACATGTATTTGTGATATCACAGTATACTTCCTTCACTGTTAAAACATATCCATACAGTAAGTCATACACAGATATAGACACCTATACGACAGTATGATCTAGTGGTCTGACCAAAAGATTAAGAACCAGAAATGCTTGATTTCTCATCTTTGCTATGACACTATCACTCTCTGTTGTCTTGGAGAAACAGAGACAGGCTATAAATGACTTTCCCATCTATAACATGGGATAACAACATTTCCCTAGTACTTCCTTGTACATTTCTCATTTTATATTTTCTCCTTCTCATTTTATTTGGAAAGTTGCTCTTCTGGCACCTAAATTGTCCTTTCTTATGAAAGCTTTATGTACATGGTGCTTATGATGTTTAATAACACTATGTTTTTATGGAGAGAAGGAATCTGAAGTAATGACAGTTAAAATCTTTGGTTCAGTAATAACACTGAACCCAGAAACATAAATCACGGCAGCAATTATAACATCACCAGTAACACTATTACTGCAATCAACGGTTAGGGTGAGTATTTGACAACAACATTTAATCTCCTTTGAATGTACTGATCTTGCATTCTCTGCAATTGATCACAACATTCTAAACTATTAAAGATACTTAAGATTGCATGGAGGTAATTGCACCAAAACATGTCTTGAAATTTCAGAAATAACATATTATTAATTTCAATTTATGATTCAAAACACCATTTTTCTAGGTGCAGTTTTGTTTTCATTTCCCAACTGATTTTTGTAACCATCATAAAACATCCTTCACAAGCAGTTGAAAAATCTAATATAGAGATAAAAGTATTTAAACCTTAAATTGTTTACCTTTTTTGCAAGGCATGACAAATCTAAAATATATACTGGGTGTACCTCCAAAAACCGGCACTCTCTGGTCCAACAACATCCCTCATCTGGCAAGACCAGAGATGCTTCTGGACCAGACAGCCTGGGAGCTTAAGGGCAGGAGGAACAGGGTCGGCAGCCCAGCTGGGGAAAGTGTGGGACTGGGGATGGAGCCTCGCAGCAGTATGGGGCCAACCTGGAGTCCTTGGTGGTATGGGTTGGCATGGGGCCGGAGTCTCTTGGCACCTCCCAGGAGTGTGGGGACACGGCACCATGGCAGCCTGCTAGAGTGCATGGCTGGCTGGAGCCCTGCAGCAGTCCACTGGAGGGTGGGGCTGAGGCCACAGCCCCAAGGCTGCCAACTAGGTTGGGGATAAAGAAGAGGGCAAGGCAGGGTGCTTGATGGGGCAGCCTGCCAGTGGCAGGTGATGAGGCTCAGAGCTGGTGGCAGGAGACCATCCCTGGTCCGGCAAAGTCTCTCGTTCAGGACTGGTCAGGTACCAACGGTGCTAGACCAGGGAAGTCCCACCTGTATTACAGATTTTCTAAACAAGCACTGGGTCCTACATTCCTTGTTCATGAAAAATATTCCACTGAAATGAAGGGGCTTTTGTCTAAGCAAGGGCTGCAAGATGAAGCCCTTTGAGTCAACTATTGGTAAGATTCCTGCTTTACTTTTTCTCTGGTACCTCAGCTATGTTTCTGTATGAGCATAAGAATTAAATTTAGTAGAGGCAGCATAAGAGGGAGCGAGAACAGTATAACATTTGCCAGTTTGTGAGAAATAATCCCAAAATGTAAGGCTACAATCTTACTAAACCATAGGATTTCAACACTTACTTATGTTCTCAAGTCTTCTTTCACCTCTCCATATTTACTATATAGTATTTACTGTAATTTTCTGGTATTTACTATAATTTTCACTCTTGCTAAGCTGCCCATCTTCCAATCTGTTAACCTTAAGTTTGTTAGTCACATATCCCATCAAAGCTACTCCAGCTCAGCTGAGGAAGTGGATTTTACCCACAGAAGCTCTTGATACTATATGTATTTTTGTTAGTCTCTAAGCCCTGATCTATATCCTTATTTTGAAATAACAAGTGGAACATAGAATCATAGGGCTGGAAGAGACCTCAGGAGGTCATTGAGTCACACTACCAAGCCCATTATTTTGAAATAAGGGGCTGGTTATTTTGAAAAAAACAACTCCTGATTTCCATGAGGAATAACACTTTACTCTGAAATAGTTATTTTGAAATAATGGGAGTGTGGATGCTCCACTGCTGCTATTTCAAAATAACTACTCACTCCCCAGAGACTTTCATAGTAATTACTCCCCAATGCTTCCTGGAGCTCTAAGTCAAGGTAGCACATCCACATTAAGGGAGCCTGCTTTGGACTAATTTCGAGACTTCTCTGTACTGTGGACATGATACTTGGAAAGAGTTATTTTGGTAGTCATTATTTTGAAATAAATTGTTTTGAAATAATTATCTAGTGTAGACATGGCCTAAGGTGCCACAGAACTACTCATAGTTTAAGAAGTTACAGATTATCACGACTACCCCTTTGAGACTTTATACAAAGCAAGAAGCTAAGAAGTTAAATCATTCAAACCTTGCTAGATGTGCTCAGTTCTTCAGTTCTCTTTTTGTACATCAACTGTCTCCTTTTCACACTTCATATTATCTTTACCCTCGTTTGGCATAACCAAGAAAGCAGAGTCGATGAAAGTAATGAGAGTCTGATTCACCCTACACTGATGACAAATTGCAGCTGTGTTTCAAGTAGGAAACACACAGTAACATTGACCAAACTATTGCTCTGGATAATTGTCAACATGTGATACTTGTCATCACTGAGGATTAGTTCAATTAATAGCTTTATTAGAAGGGTAAATAGAAGTTGTAATGTACTTTGAAGGTTAACAGTAACACATTTTGATTCCTGAAAAGTGGATATTTTAATACCTTAATTCCAGCACTGAACTATATTTAAAGTACTGTAAACCAATTTGTGTTGTGTACTTGACTAGGGCGGAATTTCAAATTAGCATAACACAATTTCTTTCACATCTTTCTAACAATAATGATGCAATAGTTAATCTGTATTAACATTTCAATAAAAAAGAGGTTTTGTAAGATCTAGTCCTGAAAAAAGGCACAAAAAAGTGTCTATGTGGTATAATATTTTTATTCACCTCGCTTAAAAACTTAAAGTGTCATTGACAGCTTTTTCCAAGCAGCTTCATTTACATTCTGGGTAGTAGATTTTAATATCTTACAGTGTAAAATAATGTCTTACAACCCCTTATAACCTGAGAATTTCTTGTTACTCATAGATAGAAAGTGTAAGTCCCATCTTTCCTAGGAAAGTCAAGGTTTTTTATATGATATCTCAGTGGTCTGGGACATTAATAACTTAATAGAGTTTATGGCCAGAGGGGCCTTTTGTGATCACCTAGTCTGATCTTCTGTGTAACACAGGCTATACAATTTTCCCCAGTAATTCTTTCATCTAGTCTATAATAACATGATGAACTAGAGCATTTCTTTTAGAAAGACATGTTGTCTCGATTTAAGACTTCAAGTAATGGAAAATCCACCATAGCCAATGGTAAATTTGGTCAATGTTTAATTGTTTTCACAGTTAGGGCACATCGAAACTGCCTGTGGCTTTCAAAAGAAGATATGCAAATTCGGCAAGAATTTCCATATCTTCTTCTGATCCCATTTTCAGAACAGTTTAAAAAAAAAAAAAGCAGTAAATCCCTTTTTCAAAAGAACCCTTCTTCCTAAAAGAATGAGGTGTACTGGGTTGTTTCGAAAAAGAGTTTGGTTTTTTTTTTTTCCAAAACAACCTCATCTAGACTGTTTTTTGTTTTTGAAAAAACTCTTCCGAAATGGGATCAGAAGAAGATATGCAAATTTGCGCCAAATTTGTATGCCTTCTTTCAAAAGCTGTGGGCAGTCTAGACGTGCCCTTAGAAATATTCCTTATTTCTAATTTTTTTTATCAGACTTCAGCTACCGGTCACTTAATCTTATTACGCCTATATTTGCTAATTTACAGGGTTCTCCATTTTCAGAACTTTTCTCTACCTTTTTGGGGGGGAGGGTGTAAACTAAATAGATTGAGCTTTTTTAGTCTCTCTTATTTATTTTACTTTTTATTAAGAATATAAGAACATAAGAATAGCCATACTGGGTCAGACCAAAGGTCCATCTAGACCATTATCCTGTCCTTCAGCAGTGGCCAATACCATATGCCCCAGAGTGAATGGAACAGGGAAATCTTCAAGCAATCCCTCTTCCATCACCTATTCCCAGCCTCTGACAAAGGCTAGGGACACCATTCCTACCCATCCTGGCTAATAGCCACTGATGGACCTAACCTCCATGAATTTATCTAGTTCTTTCTTGAACCCTGTTAAAGTCCTGGTTTTCACAACCTCCTCTGGCAAGGAATTCCAAAGGCCAACTGTGCGCTCTGTGAAGAAAAACTTCCTTTTGTTTGTTTGGGGTCATAGCAGACCACAAGCTAAATATGAGTCAAAATTGTGACACTGTTGCAAAAAAAGCAAACATGATTCTGAGATGGATTAACAGGAATTTTGTAAGCAAGAAAAAAGAAGTCAGTCTTCTGCTCTACTCTGTGTTGATTAGGTCTTAATTTGAATATTGTGTCCAGTTCTGGGCACCGTGTTTCAAGAAAGATGTGGTGGAGATATTGGAGAATGTCCAGAGAAGAGCAACAAAAATGATTAAAGGTCTAGAAAATATGACCTATGAGGGAAGACTGAAAGAATTGGGCTTGTTTAATTTAGAAAGAGAAGACTGAGAGGGGACATGATAGCAGTTTTCAAGTATCTAAAAGGGTGTTACAAGGAGGAAGTTGAAATTATTTTTTCCTTGGCCTCTGATGATAGGACAAGAAGCAATGGGCTTAAATTGCAGCAAAGGAGGTTTAGGTTGGAAATCAGGAAAAACTTCCTAACTGTCATGGTGGTTAAACGCTGGAATAAATTGCCAAGGGAGGCTGTGATATGTCCATCACTGGACATATTTAAGAGCAAGTTGGATAGACATCTATCAGGAATGATCTAGGTAATGCTTGGTCCTGCTGTGAGGACAGGGGACTGGACTTGATGATCTCCCAAGGTCCCTTCCAGTTTTAATATTCTGTGCTTCTATAATTTTATGATTTGTTAAAGACATATTGCTCTCTCAAATGCAATTTGATGTATAGTTAGTTATCAGATAAAACACTCCAATAGAATGAATGTTGAGTGATGAACGGTATTTACATTGAACAAAAAAGTGAAATTAGTGTAAACACTATGAAAACTGTTCATTTGCTCATAGTTAAAATTAATAACACTTATACAGTGTTTCCTGTGAATTCACTCAGAAAACAAAATTATAGGAATAACATCTTTCACTTCAAGAAATAAATGCACAATTATTTTGAGTCAAAACCTGGCAATAGTGATACCAACATTTCTTAAATGTACTTTTTATGAATAATTTACCACCCTAAAAGTATGTTTTTAAAACAGGGTTTGGTTTTAGATTGGGAAAATATGGCCTCCTTTTTGACAGAAATGAGTCAGTAACAAACAAGCTATTACAGGGAACAATGCAGTCTCCTGGAGTTCCACTGCAAAAGTAGGGTTGAACCCACGTTCTATATATGCTTAGAATTACTCTTCACAAGATAATATATTACACTCTTCCTTGAAAAAGAAAAGAAAAATGAAAAAGAATATACCTGTTTTGTTGCATAGCGATGAGGCAAACCACCTATAAATACAGGACCTGTCTTGAGCCAAACTGAACTGGACCAGAGATTGGTAGGCATGCTTATCTTTGTAGAAGTCCCCAGGATTGACAGTTCAGCATCACATGGTATCATGTCTTGCCTGTATAAATTTAGAAATGCCGCATTTTACAACCATATTGTAAATCATATTCCTGCCCAACTGACAAATTAATTGGGCTATTACTAAATCAAAGGAACAGCACTTTCTACATTAAAGGCAATAAACATAATATAATCCTTTTCATCAACAAGCTATAAACTTGAGAGTTTGAGCTTCATAAAAATGAAGTTGTATTGTAAAACTCAATTGTATATTTGGCCAGAGTGGAAGGAAGGTGTAGAGGAAACCAACTGAAATTAATCTTTATACATGTATATATATATATCTTGCACTTCAAGAAATAAGCGCACAATTCTTTTGAGTCAGAACCTGGTAGTAGTGACACCAACATTTCTTAAATGTACTTTTTATGAATAATTTACCACCCTAAAAGTATGTTTTTACTACAGTGTTTGGTTTTAGATTGGGAAAATATGGCCTCCTTTTTGACAGGAATGAGTCAGTAACAAACAAGCTATTACAGGGAACAATGCAGTCTCCTGGAGTTCCACTGCAAATCTAGGGTATGTATGTATGTAATCATATCACTCTGCATCCCCCAGCTACTCCTCAGCCACCCCACCTTCTCCCTTCCTCCTTCCTCCCTGCTGCTAACCCACCAGGGATTAGCAACCTATGGCTCCCGAGCAGCACAGCAGCACTGAAGGTAGGCTGCTGTTGCTGAGTTGGGGCTGGTTGTACCTCTGGCAGCCGCCCACAATGTGGCAGCTAATGGAGTTATAAATTGTGCTGCTCTGACCATGCAGAGGGGTGAGGGTGGCAGCAAGGCCTGTGGCGGGGAGGAAGGGGGGGTACAGGAGAGGCCCACTACAGGGGAGGGCCAGGATTGGGGGACACTGCCCCCCCCCACTGCAGGCCTCGACGCTGCTGCCCTCAAACGGCTGGAGGGAGGGAACCAGGCGAGTCATGGCCTCAGTCAGGCCCAACTCCCCAGTGGCTGGAGGGAGCAAACTGTGCCAGCTGCGGCCTCGAACCAGCCCAATCCCCTGGCAGCCAAAGGAAGAGAGGCAGGTCAGCAATGGCCTTGGCCTGACCCAATGGCCAGGTGGCCAGAGGGAGACAGATAAGCCAGCCATGGCCTTGGCTTGGCCCAACTCCCCAACAGCCAGAGGGAGGAAGCCAGGCCCACCTTAGCCCAGTGAAATCCCCTGGTGGCTGACGGGGAAGAGCCAGGCCAGCCATGGCTTCAACCCAGCCCAACGCCCTGGCAGCCAGAGGGAGAGAAGTGACCCAAGGCCTTAGCCTGGCTCACACCACATCACCATGGTCAGAGGGAGAGAGCCAGGTCTGCCTCGGCCCAGCCCAGCCCAACTCCCTGGCGGCTGGAGGGAAAAGGCTGGGCAAGCCGCAGCCTCAGCCTTCCCGTACTTACCCAAGGCAGCTAGAAGGAGAGAGATGGACCAGCCACAGCCTTGGCCTGGCCCAACCCCTTGCCACTAAAAGGGAGAGAGTCAGTTCAGCCACGGCCTTGGCCTAGCCCAACATGCCACTGGCTGAAGGGAGAGAGCTGGGCCAAGGAGATCAGTGGCAGCTGTAAGGGAAGCTGGGGCTACCTGCCCACAGACAGGAAGTTGGGGAGCAAAAATGAGCAGGTGGTACCACCCCCTAATGAATAATAAATCAGATTTTTTTAAAACAGTAACAACTAGGTTTTATGTATATGTATAAGAAGTGATTATCTCTCTACACTGTGTTTTGAACAATATTTCCTGGGATGCGTATATATAAGGGCAGGGAATCGAAAGCCAACAAAAAATAGGATTCTTTTAATGACATTATGCCCAATTCTGTTATATGTACTTACAAAAACACTATTCTCGTGTATCAAAGCTGCAAGATTGGGCAATTGCTGGATTTAATGTGATTGCAAAGTATATCAATACGTCTATGTCTACACTACAGGGATCTATCGGAAAAAGATACACAAATTGCACTCCACAATTTGCTTACCTCTTTCCAATAGTTTTTTCAGAAGAGACTTTTCCAAAATTTGGCCTGTCTACACTACAAAGCGAAAGAGCAGACATGTTCCTTGGATGTGGCAGAGTTTTTCCGGGATACCTCTGCTATCCCGAAAAATCTCCAGAGTGTAGACATAGCCTATATCAGTGTAGCATTTGGTACCGACTTCCATGTAAATACTTAGTTTCCTTCTTTCTTTTAATAATAGAACAGAAATTTTTGTTCTTTTCACCAACCAGCATTAAACATTCTGCCTTTATAAAAGGAAGCACAATGGAAAAATAAAAAAGTGAGGCAATAACTGTGTTTGTATCACTTTCATGAATTCCTTAATCATGCCAGTTGTGTGCATTGAGACACTTATTGTATTTAAAATAGAAGGGACTACATTCTAAATACTTCCACAAGAAAAATACTTTCCCCACACTATTAAAGTATATAAAAGTAGCAGGATGAAAATAATAAGGTCCCAGGTTTAACACAAAATGATGTCCGGTCTGGGTTGTTTGTGTTGTCCATAAAGCCAACTTGTAAAGTAGAATTAGATAATCATTCTTTGTTCAATTCTATGAAATGTTTTTTTAAAACCGTGGAAAGGACGTCATCTTCAATTAAATTATTATTTAAGACATTTCCATGGAATGTAGGGGTTTTTTCCTATTATTTTAGTGCAATATAATTGAAGCTTGTACTGAATAGTCAAAATATGACATTTAAAATGATCTCATATTTTTGTTGTAAAAGAATAAAATGCTTTAATTATTCTGACAGGATTTGTGCCATCTACCTGAGTATATGGGTTCCAGTTATAGTTCTTTGATACAAATTGGTGGAATACTTATTGGACTGTCTCCAAATGTCTTCTTTAGCATTGTAAAGGTACACAAGGCGTACACTTATTTCTTATGAAAATTTTATTTTCATTATAGAGTAATTATTTTGGATTTAGAAATAGTAAGTTATAAGAATCATATAGCTTGTTCCTCCTGCTCTAAATATGGGAAAATGAATATGGCAGCACATTTTTTGTTGTTGAAGATCATATCTGTATTAATTGTGTTTGACAATTCTAGTGCTAACAAGATTACAGATTATGTAATTACCCATTAAAATATACAAATAGAACTCAGGATGATGTTTTCAGTTTAATCCTGAACTCACTTCTTTAGAGGTTTAAAGGAAAAGTGTGCTCTATATTTTTTGTCATCTCATATATTTTCTTTTCAGACACTTTTTATCAAATATTCAAAGCATCATTAGCTAAAGTTAGGGACAAGGGGCAGGAAAAAATTTAGTAAAGCTATTCAGTGAAAGAAGTTTTTTTTGTAGATTAGTAATTAATACCTCGATAGCTTTCATCACCATACAATTTTGACAGGTGCCCCGCCCTGTGCCCCGCCTCTAGCCCTCCCATTCCCATGATGCCTCCTAAGCCTGCCCCCTTCCCATGATGCCTACTCAGATTCCATAAAGATTTTGCACACACACATGCACAAGGATACACAGTACAGTTCCACAGAACACACTGGTCAATTGCATAGTACAGAATCTGCTGGCAGTGTTTCTTGATTATCCACTAAGGCATTTTTGCTAACAGTTCCAAGCGACTGGGTTGCTCTGTGTAGCTTGAAAGCTTGCCTCTCTCACCAGCAGAAGTTGGTCTAATAAAAGATATTACTTCACCTATCTTGTCTCTCTTGTCAAATTTGAGCATTTATATTAGGTTTAAGCCCAATATGACAAAGCATTTTTGCTCTAATATATGAAATCTAATTTATTTGTTTTTGGTTTTTTCATCTACAGCTGTGCTGAAGGAATGGAAATTGCCTACATAACTTATTTATGAAAATTACTAAGCTATATTTCTTTCTTCACACATTTTTGGCAGTAATCTCTATAATTAGTATCATGTACTTACATATCTAGTATTAACATTATAAATGACATGCACAGCCAATTGTCTCATTATACCCTTTACATGCACTTGTGTGCCAATCACCAATATATTTATGGAAGGAAAGATTTTGGTTTTGTATATGCAAATAACATCGTATTTTGAAACTTGCATAGTACTTTTTGTTCAAAGACCAAGCTGTTGCAATTAAACATCTTGTGCTTGTTTCACCTTATGCTGCTTGTTAGCGTCAACCATGTACCTTTTGATTGTGCTTGACTGAATCTAAGATGGACTGACCAAATTAGACTAACAACCTTAAAACATTATTGTTTTGCATTTGCTGATGATACAATTGCCTGATAGTACATGAACTGTACAAATTTTCCATGAAGCTTTAAAAATACTTTTTATACAATCAGCACTTAGGGTGCTTTAAAGGTCAAGAGAGAAGTTGAGGAGTTTTACATAATTATAAAGGTAAAAATATGCAGAAAATACTTCTGGTTGTTAAGCTACTGGAAATTGTGACTTAGCCCAGCCGAACAGTAATTGTTCAGATTCATAATTTGTGCTTGCATAAATGTAATCATTAAATACTGACCTATTAATTACAACCTCAAAGATGAGTTACATCTATCTAGAATTAAATCCATTGCTCGAAGCCATTCTTTTTGGAAGGATGGAAAGGTCAGACAACTATTTGATATACCACAAGGATAAAGGTTTTTTAACATAACAATAACATTTGCATGAATTCCAAATCCTTGCATGTGGTGTCCCCATATTTCTTGACATTTATTAGTGATGAATAAATAGCATGCATTAGACTGGCAAGATGGTAAAAAGTAATAAAGCAAACATATTTCATTTTTCTAGACTTATTAAATGTCAATAAGGTTGGGAATCAGGATTCTCTCCGGTATCTTGTCTTCCTGAACGAAAAGAAAATCACTGATCCAAAAAGAAGACTGAAACTTAACTTGTCTCCAACAATTTCACTTTCAATCTCATTATTATAAACCATCTCCTCGCTGAATATAAAATATGAAATTTTTAATTTGGAAAATTAAGACACAAGAAGAGTTTATAAGAGTTGCAACAGGTATATCCAACTATGATTATATATAATGTGGATTACAGTAAGAAATGGACAGTCATTTTAAAATCCATACCTATTTTAAACAACATCTTTAATTATGTTATAAGCAGCATCTAAGAATATTTCATCGAATCATAGAATCATAGAGCTGGAAGAGTCCTCAGAAGGTCATCAAGTCCAGTCCTCAGCCCAAGGCAGGACCAATCCTAACTAAATCAACACAGCCAGGGCTTTGTCAAGCCGAGACTTAAAAACCTCTAGGGATGGAGATTCCACCACCTTTCTAGGTAACCCATTCCAGTGCTTCACCACCCTCCTAGTGAAATATTTTTTCCTAATATCCAACCTACACCTCCCCCAGTGTAACTTAAGACCATTGTTCCTTGTTCTGCCATCCATCACTACTGTGAACAACTTCTCTCCGTCCTCTTTGAAACCTCCCTTCAGAAAGTTGAAGGCTGCTATCAAATCCCCCTTCACTCTTCTCTTCTGCAGACTAAACAAACCCAAATCCCTCAGTCTCTACTCATAGGTCATGCGCTCCAGCCCCCAATCATTTTGGTCGCCCTCCGCTGGACCCTCTTCAATGCGTCTATATCCTTTCTATAGTGGGTGGCCCAGAACTGGACACAATACTCCAGATGTGGCCTCACCAGAGCCAAATAAAGGAGAATAATCACTTATCTGGATCTGCTGGCAATGCTCCTCCTAATGCACCATAATATGCCATTAGCTCTCCTGGCTACAAGGATGCACTGTTGACTCATATCCAGCTTCTCATCCATTGTAATCCCCAGGTTCTTTTCTGCAGAACTACTACTTAGCCATTCAGTCCCCAGCCTGTAACAATGCTTGGGATTCTTCCGTCCGAAGTGCAGGACTCTACACTTGTCCTTGTTGAACCTCATCAGATTTCTTTTGGCCCAATCCTCTAATCTGTTCAGGTCACTCTGGACCCTATCTCTGCCCTCCAGCATATTTACCTCTCCCCCTAGCTTAGTGTCATCTGCAGACTTGCTGAGAGTGCAATCCCTCCCCTCATCCAGGTCATTAATAAAGATGTTGAACAAAACCCATCCTAGAACAGATCCTTGGGCCGCTCTGTAGAAACTGACTGCCAACCTGACATCAAGCCATCAGTCACATCCACTGACTCCCATATCCACAGAGCTAGTTATTTCATCATAGAAGCTAATCAGATTGGTCAGGCATGACTTCCCCTTTTTTAATCCAAGTTGACTACTCCTGATCACCAGGGCTCGACAAATAATACAATCTACTCACCCGTGGCGAGTAGATTGTAACCCGGAAGAGCCGGGTTCGGGCGATCTGCGCATGCGCAGAACGATCTGCTCATGCGCAGATCATCGGACAGCTTGGCTGGCGAGCAGGGCTCTCCACCATTCGGCAAGCTCTGCTGATCACTTCCCCTCTTCCAAGTGCTTCAAAATGGATTCCTTGAGGATCCCCTCCATGATTTTTCTGGGGACTGAGGTAAGGCTGACTGGTCTGTAGTTCCCTGAATTGTCCTTCTTTAAAGATGGGCACTATATTTGCCTTTTTCCAGTCATCCGGGATCTCTCCTGATCTCCTGATCTCCACGAGTTTTCAAAGATAATGGCCAAAGTCTCCACAATGACATTTGCCAACTCCCTCAATATCCTTGGATGCATTAAATCCAGGCCCATGGATCTGTGTATAGTTAGCTTTTCTAAATAGTTCCTAACTTGTTCTTTCCCCACCAAGTGCTGTCCACCTCCATCCCATTCTGCATTGCCTAGTGCTTTTGTCTGGGAGCTGACCTTGTCCGTGAAGACAAAGGCAAAGAAAACAGTTGCCTAATAACTGATGTCCTACCACACTGAATATTTATGGCACTTGAAAAATAAAAAAATAAAAATAATAAAATCAAGGAAAAGACCCTGCATTTCAATGAATTTAGATAATATTAGGCCTAAATTTGCAGGAAAGTCAGATACAAATGGAACCTTGGTTTCAAACACTCCTGAACATTGGCAAACTGCAGATCCAGATTTGAATTTCAAAGCAGGCATCTTTTCTAAAAAAGGTGAAAGTAAGGCTTGATTATTCATCTTGTACAGTAACTGGAGTTCTTCAAACTATATCCCTCTGAGAATGTTCCATTATGAGCATGCTGGTGCCCCTTACCAGAGGTTTTTCATAGTGGCGCCCATTCACTCCACACATCCTCATGCTCCACACTTAGGCTAGATGGGGCTGGATGGGTGAACTGTGCTCAGTTCTTTCTCCACCACCAAATGCCATAAAGGTGTCTCCAAAGCAGAGAGGAAGGAGGGCAGGCAGTGGAGCACCCATAGTTACATGCATCTTGAAGAACGCTAGTGACTGCCCAAGGCAAATAACCTCTCTTTCACCTTCAAGTAGTGTCCACATCAAGTGACTTCCAAGCAGTATTTTCCTAAGTGGGAGGTTTGGACCAGAATTCAGTACAGAAGAATAAATTGTGTTGCCCGCATCAGCATTTGATCTTGCATCAGACACCAGAGTGTAATGCTTAAATTGTCATCATATATAAATCTAATAACAAGCATAGAGTACAAATGGATGCTTCATAAAGACATTATGTATGAGATTCGGGTCCCACCTCATAGTAGGGTTTCTGGTTTTTGGGGAGATAGTTGACAAAGTTTGTAGGAATCTTATCTTAATTGTGTGGATGTAGTGGGGTGGAGTGGCTGCCCACTGACCCAGAGGATGAAGAGCCCTTCTGAGAGCCCTGGTGGCCAGTGCCCAGCCCCTGCACATAACCTAACTGGAAGTCAGGAGACAGGATCAGAATGATAAAAGGCCAGACTGAGAGGCCAGTCAGCCCCCAGTTGTGAGAGGAACCAGAAGCCTTCCCGGCACTTCCAAGCTGGGAGCTAGACCTGAAGGAAGCTGCAGCATGGCCTGGCCAAACAGGCCCACAATTGGACTATGGCTTAGAGGAACTGCTCATCTAGTCAGAGTTTCCATACCTGGCTCCAGTGTAGGTCCTTTGGTCTATGCAGGGCTGGAACATCCTGCATGGTGAGCAGGAGTTGGAGTAAGAAGTCCACCAGGTTGACATTATATTGACATTATGTCAAAATAATTGCTTGTAGTATAGATGCAGACTATTTTATTTTGGAATAACATCAATTATTCCGAAATAACACTGCTGTGTAGACATGCCTTACGTGATACGTAGCTTTGTGACCAAGAGGGTCTTGATGCTGACAATCTCTGGGCACTTAATAGAGGAGACTCTGACTCCAAAAAGTGTATCAAGTCCTTAGGTTTCTTTAAATCTTGTGGTACTGACAGTTACAAAGATTAGTCTTAGAGAGAATCCGTGAAGGATGGCTTCTTGGTCTGTGAACTCATTGGTTTTGACTTCTTCAGTACTGCATAAGGTTAATTTAACTTTGGTATAGTTGTTTTTGTTGTTTTTCCTGGATGGGCTTATGAGTCTTTTTACCCATGTCTCCACCAGTCTGTGTCCATGTACCCAAATTCAATACCAAGTGTGTCTTAGACTGAGTCTCTGCTTTGCCTTTGTAAAACTGGAGCCTTCATGGAACTCCCCATGGGACCTGAGGTCTCCTTAGACCATTTGTGTGTCAGTGACTAAGATACTTTTGACCAAGATTTACTCCCCCCCCCTTTCTGTTTAGAGTCTCATGAACATAAGGATTTCAGTGACACGGAAGCATTTGGTTGCCATGGTTTTACCTGTCTCTCCAGTGGTCTCCAGTGACTGAAATCTTGATGTGGATGGATCATTGGTGATACTTATAGGTCTATATGTGGAGGAAGGGTCCTCTGTTGCTAGATCTGAAGCTGGACTTAAGGCTTGCTCCCTTATTGCAAGTTTAACCTTGATCTTCCTTTTTTTCAGGATCTCCCATGAAGAATTTATAAATTTTTCAAGATATAACACAAACAGCAGAGGCATTAGAAGGTCTGTCACCTCTTGAATCCTGGACTATCTGGCATTCCCAAGGAAAAATAACAGAAGAGACCACCCCAAGAAGAAGTTCTAATTATATCTAAGAATCTAAAGACACTTTTAATATGGGGGGGGGGGGGGG
>CM057847.1:140479357-140491865 GCA_030068395.1 Apalone spinifera | reverse complement strand
ATCTGCATCCCTTTTCCGGAAAAGGGGGCCTGTGTAGACACAGCCTCAGTGTTTTTAATCTAATCAGTTACTTTCACAGTTATCACCACCTAATCTCATTTTTTGGCTAAGTATCTATAACATTTAGGTTTTTCCTCACTTTGCTTTTTTGCTGATATCATCATCCATCTGCTTCTACTCTCCTCCCCTCCCCACTTTGTATCTATTCTCCCTGTCTAATAGACTCTTCTTCAGTTGCTAGAGTCACTTCATTTGGGGGTCAGAAAATGAAAATGAAAATCTTAATCATAATCATAATCCAAAATCCTCCTCCAGACCAGAGTTTTATCCCTGCTCTTTCTATGCCTATATCCTCCCAGTTACTGAGCAAATTGTTTCATTAGCCCTGTAATTACCACCAAGTGTCAGTAATCACCAACTAGAAAGAGGTTAATTGGTTCTGAATAAGCCTCCAGACCTCTTTGTGCCAGTGATAGTACTGTCACACCTTTGCTTGATTTTGACACACATCAAAGCATCTCAGTTTTCATTTTTTTATGTTCCACAAAAACAAATGTTAATCTTTGCAATGCTTCATGATCTACTTGTTGCTCTTTTTTTCTTCTACTTCCATGACTTAAGAAGCATTTGACAACAACATCATTTTTCCAAAAGCTTTAATCCTTATGTTACCTTCTGAAGCTAAACTACATAGCAAAAGACAGTAATTGAACTAGTCAGATTTTATTGCTGACTTCCTCAATCTTTCCAAACTAGGTGATACATAGTACAGTGGAGTCAATTTAATTGGGAATCGGGATGCACTAAGGGATGTATATTGTCTACTTTAAAGCAGCTTTTCCAGTGAAGAAGATGCTGTTAAATTACCAATGCTGCTGTTCCAGGATCTGAGCTGTAGTGATCCAGAAAACTTACCAAATAAGACTACTGAGCTGGGATTGGTTTCAAATTTCACTGAACTAGGAAGTGAATTGGCTGATGCATGCCCAGTGCCAGCAGTAGGGGAAGTTATAAAACTCCCAACATAGTACTTTGACATGTTAGCTCACAGTTAGAAACACATAGAGGTGAAGCACTCTTTACACTTCTCACTGTGTGCATGTCATCTAAAGAGGTACTGAAAATGTTGATAGAAGAGCAAACAAACAGCAAGAAGATAAGCCTAATACACACTGAAATTCAGGTTTGTACAGCACTTGTAATGTGCACAACATTATATAAATGCAGTACTTGAAGTTTTCCAGCTAATTAAAATTTCTATTCTGAATAAGCAGCAGCAGCCACTGCCATTAAGTATCATAATGCTTTAATTGGTTCTTTAGGAGATGGCCCCATTAAGCACATCCAGTACTTAACCAGTAGAGGTTATTGTGTCCTGAAACAATGGATAGTTGAGTATTTTCCCTGCCATCCTATTGTATTAGAAATCACCATTTCAAAGGCTCAGAACACCTTTGACTTACAAGAAAAATGTAAAAGAATATAAACAATGAAAGCAAGCATAAACAATGAAACTAACATGGAGAAAGACTCCCACTCCAAACAACAACTTCCATCCCTCCTAAAAAAAGCCTGGGGGAAAAGACAAGCTTGATAGCATGCCCTGAAGACTAATGTATACAGGCTATTTTGAACTGTGGAAATGTACATTCCAGTGTATCAGCCCCCTGAGGGGAAAGGTCTGTAAAGCAGTAGACCCTCTGTACTATTAAAACAAGTGTTCTGTCATGACCATGTGTGCTTTCAACACCTGCAGCAATCTGGCCAGAGGAGAGCGGTGTCTTCTGTAATAGAGAAACCAAAAGCCATTTACAGCTCAAAATCCACTCCAAAACCTATAACAGCCAGGGCAAATCTCAGAAAATAAAGTGCTATGTGTTCATGGTGAGAAAAGCATCAAAGAACGAGGCGGTCCCTATTTTCAGCTGGATTCAGTGCCCAAGGCTATGTCTAGACTACATTCCTCTTTTGAAAGAGGAATGTAAATGAGGCAAATTAAAAGTGCAAATGAAGCACGGATTTAAATATCCCACATTTCATTTGCATATTCACATCTGAGCGCTTTATCTAAAAAGGGTTTTTCAAAAGTGAAAGCGCAGACTAGACGGGGTCCTTTTGAGAAAAAAACCTCTTTTTCGAAAGAACCCGTACAGTATTCTAATCCTGAGGTTACAAAGGCATGAATGGTAGGAGCAGAGTCTATATTTGATGGAAAAGTTGGCAACTTCTGGCTAGTTCATATTTGAAAAACAAACAAACAAGCAACTACTTGATAACAGTAGTTGAGGGTGCACCAATACTCCCAGATTGTCAGATGAAGTAATACTTCTCTCTTTTAAAATAACTCTTGTTTTTTAAAGAAAGAAATTTAGTGTGGGTCATCTGTGCAAAATTATGTGGTAAAAATTCAGTCCTTTTATTATATCCAATGTTTAGTTTTTGAATGTTATTATTGGCTGTAATATTTGAT
Source organism: Apalone spinifera (assembly GCA_030068395.1). Taxonomy (NCBI): domain Eukaryota; kingdom Metazoa; phylum Chordata; order Testudines; family Trionychidae; genus Apalone; species Apalone spinifera. The sequence continues at coordinate 140,489,395 of CM057847.1, read as the reverse complement.
CATAGTGAAAGAAAGATTTGTGACAAGGCTGCTATTCTATTTTCAGTATAACTATTTTGATGATCTGTGAGAACTAGATATAGCTTATTTCCCTGACAGTAATATGTGCATGTTTATTTACAAATATTAGAATGTATGTGATTCCCCTTTTTCATACCAAAAATGATTAATGTGACATAAAAGAGTAAAATGTAAAAAATGTTCCAGTATGATTGGAAAGTGTTATCACACTCTAATTTTTACTAATCTTCAAACTATGTACAAGTTTTAATATTCTACTTCGAGCATGGGTCCTCTTTGCAGAAGGCTAATCTTAGATGCCCAAATTGTGTAGAGGATATGGGAGGCAGATTGTGGGACTGCAGTGGGAACTATATATATAGGAAGAAAGATTAGAAAAGCAGAGATGCTCCAAACTAGTGTTGCAATAATTGGGCCTACCAATTTACCCCAATTGTGAAACTCAAATGGAAATGTTCATAAAATGTCATAATGATCTACAATAACAAATGTTGGTGAGAAAAAGGTCAAAAATTGAGATAGAAAAACTTAATTAATCTATACAGAGAGAGCTACTGATATGATTGATGGCCTCTGTGAAGATCATGGTTGGCGAATACAGTAGATATGGAATGGGAAGTTAATGAACAAAAATTGGGATAGAGGGTTGCCAACTCTTCTGGATTGGCTGAGAGTCTTTCTGAATTAGCCTCAATCTCTCAATGACTATTAAAGGGTACGTCTAGACTACAGGCTTTTGTCAACAGATGCTGTCGACAAAGCTTCTGTCAACAAAGAGCATCTAGACTACATCCAGTTCTGTCGACAAAGCAAGCCGCTTTGTTGACATGAGAGTGTAGACGAAAAGGACAGTGTAGATGCAATAATACCTTCTGTCGACAGAACTCTGTTGACAAAAGGCGTTATTCCTCGTAGAATGAGGTTTACCTCATTATGTCGACAGAACTCAGTGGTAGTGTAGATGCAGGTAGACTTTTGTAGACAAAACCTTGTAGTCTAGACACACTCAATGGAAATTTGGGAGAATGTAATAGGATAAATTCCAGTCTGCAGTATAGCTAAGATAGGCTCCCTACATGCCCTGGCTCCTTGTGGCTCCCAGAAGCAACCAGCATGTCCAACTCAAGGTGCAGGAATGGCCAGGGAGTCTCTGCATGCTGCTCCCCATGCTTGCCCTGAGTGCCGACAATACAGATCCTATTGACTGGGAACTGCAATCAATGGGAGCTGCAAAGGTGGTGCTTGGAGGCAGTGGCAGTGTACTTGACTTCTCCTGAACCTAGGAGCCAGACAAGCCAGTTGCTTTGAGAAGCTGCCCAAGGTAAGGGAAAACTGGCTGCAGCCCAAACCCTTCACCTCCTCCTGTACCTCAACCCCTGATTTGGGTCAGAAACTTCTCCTGCATCTCAAACTTCTGTTCTAGCCCTGAGTTCCCTCCCACATTCTGAACCCCTTGGTCCCAGATAAAATCCCACGTCCTGCACTTCAAACCCCTCATCCCTGGCCCCATCCCAGAGCCTGCACCCCCAAGCATAGATCTCACACCCTCTTGCAGATCAACCACCCGCCCTTGGCTATTGAAAGTGAGCAAAGGTGTGGGAGAGGAAGTGATGGAGAGGGGATGGAGTGAGAGGGAATGAGGCCTCAGAGAAGAGGCAGGGTTGGGATGGCACCTTGTGAAGGGTGGGGAATGGACAAAGCACTGGAATAAGTTGCCTAGAAGGCTATGAAAGCTCCCTGGTTGGAGATTTTTTTAAGAGTAGGTTGGACAAATGCCTGTCATGGATAGTCTTGATTGTGCTTGGTCCTGCCATGAGAGCAGGGGCCTGGACATGATGACCTCTCGAGGCTTCTTCCATTTCAAGTATTCTATGATTCTATGATTATATACTTAACATTCAAATGATTTAACTGTGTTTTCTTCTTCTCTGTCTCTTTAATAAAAGATAGATGGCATGTTCACAATTGTAGTGAGCAGGCTAAGATCTCGGCATTTCAAACTCCAGTTTAATACTGTTTAATACTGGACAATGACTAGGACGTCTTAACACATTTGATCAATATATTCCATCCAAATTAATAAAACTACTGTGAAATAATTCATGTGTTGAGAACATGTGGTTCATTTCAACTCACTGGTACAACAGTGTGGACATTATATTGCCCATGACTTCTGGTAAGTAATGCTTTCAAGCTGCAGCACAAGGAAAATTGCACAGTTTAGGATTGTACTGTGCTATATTATTCAGGAAATGACTATGTTAACACCATGACACTGATACTGATTTTCTGTGTGGCCTGGTTCAAAAATTAACTTCCTGATCTTACAGGACAAACATCAGTGTTTGATGGACTAATTAACCCTTGCAAAGAACTAAGTGCTGATTAATACTATTATGATGTTTATTAAAAGCCATGATATTACATTACATTAATTTACTCCAAGTCCTACATATTTACCTGCTAGTGATAAGAAGCCCTGGAAACTATTAAGGCCCTATCTGAGACCTAATAAAAACTCCTGCATCAATCAGATGGGGGAAGGAGAGCACATTGTCATTTGGAGGTGTACTGGGGTACAGGTGTACTGGTTTTAGAGGCGTACAGGTGTTGACCAAGGGATCAGAGTACCAGGGGAATGGGGGAATGGAGACCCTGTCCAGAGGAGAGGGACTCACCCAGCACAGAGGACTTAGAAAACCCCTATCCAATGGAAAAGAGGGTAAGAAGCCTGTGAAGCTAAGGGATGGGGACATGGTTTGAGTCCCTTTCCCACTCTTGTTTTCTCTCCCCACCAGGTTTCTAGCAGAGCTGTTGAAACCCAAGAATAAGGGAGAAAAGCAGTGTTGAGCCCATCACATTAAAGAAAAGTGTGGGACCCACCACAACAACATTGGGCATTTGCCACAATACACAGGCACCTGTGTGTAGAAAAAAGACCTTCCAAATATTGTTCACCTCCTCTAATGTGAAAAGGGATTTAGCTATCTTTGAAGAATCACTTCCTTCACCCCAGAGAAGTCAAAACGTGGAAGAGCTCAATTGGTCCAGGGATCTCAGAAAGATAATATGGAGAGCAGAGGTGTGTATACACAGCAAGGTTATTTCGGAATAATGGCTGTTATTCTGAAATAACTATGCGAGCATCTACACAGCAATTCTGTTATTTCAAAATAATTTTGAAATAACGCACTGCTTATTCTGACTTCTGTAAACCTCATTCTATGAAGAATAACACCTATTCCAAAATAGCTATTTCAAAATAAGGTTTGTGTAGATGCTCCACTGCTGCTATTTCAAAATAGCCCCTCACCAGGGCCATTCTAAGTTATTCCTTCTGAAACTCTAAATCGAGATAGCACATCTATGTTAGGAGAGCCTGCCTGCAGTTCAGATGTGCTATTTTAAAATAAACTATTTCAGAATAACTATTCCAGATTAGCTTATTCTGAAATAACTGTGCAATGTAGATGAAAGCTAGGTGGTCAAGGAAGATATGTATAATCCCCACCAATAGTCCCATGGAATTCTCCATAGAAATACGATACAACAATTCTTGATTATAAAGGAAGGCCATCCCTTTCAGTGTACACTGAAACCATGGTGGCAGGAAGCTGCAGCACCTTTGTGTGACTGTCTCTGACTTGCTTGTGCAAAAGCTAAATTAATTATTTGTATCAGTTTTCACTGAAGAGGACATAAGGGAGAATTCCATTCCTGATATATTTTATGCTACAAATCTAAGAAATTCTCTCAGGTTAAGCTGTCTGTAAAGAAGGTTTTAGAACAAACATATCTCAGCACATGAAATTCAATGTTGGTAAATTTTAAAAAAACTTTGAAAACATAACTGCAATACTATATACAAAGTTATGGGGGTTTTAATTAAAAGTACTAGCACTGAAGAAAGATCTAAAGTAATTATGGATAGTTTTCTGAAAACATCTGTGCACTTTGCAATCGCAGTCAGAAAAACTAACAATGTTATGCACCATTAGGAAAGGAATAGAAAATAAGGAAGAAAATAATGTGATATCATTATATAAATGACATTGTTCACCCACACCTTGAATACTTGTGCATTTCTGGTCATCTTATCTACAAAAGATATATCAGAGTTAGGAAATGTACATGTCAAAATCCAAATGGAATCCACATCCCAAAGTAGGCATCTAAGAAAATGATTAGGAGTATGGAGCAGTTTCCATATGAAGAGAGATTTTAAAAAATGAGATTGTTCGGTTTACACAGAAGATAATTAAGGGAGGATTTAAGAGAGGTCTATAAAATAATGAATGGTATGGAAAAAGTGAATAAGAACTGTTATTTACCCTTCACATAACACACAAACCAACGGCCACCCAATAACATTGATAGGGAGCAAATTTAAAAGCAAACAAAAGGAAGTACTATTTCATACAGGCTGTGTCTACACTGGCATGATTTTCCGGAAATGCTTTTAACGGAAAAGTTTTCTGTTAAAAGCATTTTCGGAAAAGAGCGATTAGATTGGCACGGACGCTTTTCCACAAAAGCACCTTTTGCGGAAAAGCATCCGTGCCAATCTAGATGCGCTTTTCCGCAAAAAAGCCCCGATCACCATTTTCACGATTGGGGCTTTTTTGCAGAAAACAAATCTCAGCTGTCTTTTGCGCAAAAGGGACTTTTGCCCGAACGGGAGCAGCATAGTATTTCCGCAAAAAGCACTGATTTCTTACAATCGGAAGTCAGTGCTTTTGCAGAAATTCAAGCGGCCAGTGTAGACAGCTGGCAAGTTTTTCCACAAAAGCGGCTGATTTTGTGGAAAAACTTGCTAGTCTAGACACAGCCACAATGTACAGCCATCCCTTCAGAGAGAGTTACTCACCTTCTGCAGTAACTCAGATTCTTTGACATGGGTGTCCCTGTGGATTCTCCACCTTAGGAGTTTGGGCACCACAGCACACCCGGGCTCGAAGATTTCAATAGCAGTGCTAGTGACAGGTAGTTCATGCATTTGCAGCACACTCCATGTACCGGGCAACTAATACGCATGCACAGATTACAATCCCTTCAGTTCCTTCTCTGCCCGGTAGATGATATATCAAAGCAGAGAGGAGGAAGGGTGGGTGTTGGAGCACCCCCAGGGATACCCATCTCGAAGAACCTCAGTTACTGCAGAGGGTGAGTAACCCTCTTTTCTTCTTCGAGGACTGTCCCTGTGGGTGCTCCACCTTAGGTGATTATGAAGCAGTGTGTCCACTGGAGGAGGGAGCTTTGGTCAGTGTAGTGTCCCTATGGACAGCCATGAGGATGGAATGACCAAACAGGGTTCTCCTAGTGGGATATGTGTTAAGGTGTAATGGGTTGTGAAAGTATGGGTGGATGACCAGGTAGCTGATTTACAGTTGATGCAGCTATGGCTCTGGTTGGGTGTGCATGAAGTTGTGAAGGTGGTTCTTTGCCAAAAGCTGCATATGCTACTCTTATGCACTCCGCTCTCCATTTGGAGAATCTCTGAGAGGAAATAGAGAGTCCCAGAGATGGTTCAGCAGTTGAAATGAATAATCTGTTGGTTCTGCAGAAATATATGGTTCTATCTATGTAGAACGCAATGGCCCTGTGAAGGTCAAGGGTATGGAGCGTTGCTTGCACCTCGTTGTAGTAACGTTTAGGAAAGAAGACAAGTGAGTTGATGCGTTCATTGCAATGGGGCGGGGAGAGGACCTTTGGCATAAACTTGGGGTGAGGCCGAAGTACCGCCTTGTCTTTATGGAAGATGGTGAATGGTGGATCTGATTTCCCCAACCCTTCTGGCAGATGTTATAGCCACAAGGAAGATCACCTCATGGAAAGGTGAAGCAATGAGCAGGCTGCCATCGGCTTGAAGGGCTTTCTCATTAGAGCCTTAGGAACAAGATTGAGGTCCCAGATGGGGACTGGTGGTTTGATGGGCAGGTAGCTGTTTTGCAGGCCTTTAAGAAATCTTTTAATTATTGGGTGTGTGAACACAGATGTATCATCTATTGGTTGGTGTAGAGCTGTGATTGCAGCAAGATGGACTTTAAGGGAGCTCAAAGAAAGGCCACAGTTCTTAAGCTACCTGCAGGACCACAGATAGTGGAGCTGAGGCTGTGACAAAGTTGTTTCTTTGGGACCAAGCAGAGAAGTGTTGCCATTTGTACAAGTAAGATTTCCAATGGATGTTCTGCGGCTGTTGAGGAGAATTTCTTGGACTTGACTTTGCATTGTGATTCTAGTGGAGTGAGCCACTGGGAAACCACTCCTGGAGCTGGAGAGTGCAGAGGTGTTGGTGATGGAGGTGACCGCAGTGTTGGGTGAGGAGATGCAGGAGAGGTGGGAGACACTATGGCTGCTTAGATGACATTTGGAGCAGGTAAAATTGTTTAGAGGCTGCAGAAATCACAGCTGAGACAGCTGAAGCCACCTTATCTGATATCGCCACTGTAAAGGTTTAAGCGGGAATGCAGGGGGACCAGGGTCTGTAGCTGGTGTGAGTGACCATTCAAGTGAGCAAGATTTCCATTATGGCTCTCTAGCTTTGTGTGTCCTGCCTGTCAGGCTTCTATGATGGGCGCGGATGAATCATGCCGAGGTTCTCCCACAAGCAGCGGAGATAAAATGAATGCCCTGGTGAGCGTGAAATATACAAGTGGCCAAAAATAGACAGCACTTGAACCCAGCAGACTGTGGTATTAGAGTCCGATAGGTGGGTGGGGAATTCTGAGGAGTTTTCTGAGGAAATTTTTTTCTCAGAACAATGTAAATCAAATGAAAAAGTGAAGGTGAGCCCCTTCAGAGGAAAGCTGGAGGCAGTGAGCCTCCACTTATCTGTGGCTCCACAGTTGATCACAAAAAAAATCTCTTTTTTTCTTCTTTTAAAATAAAATGGAAGTGGTTTTAAGGTTAAAGCTCACTAAAATCTATGATAACAAAGCTAACTATCTGTCTGAAGAGCTCAATGCAGAGCGCACTGTGGATTCTGACTGACGCTTATGGTGACAGAGAAGGAACTGAAGGGATCGTAGCCCGCACATGCACATTAGCTGCCCGGCATGTACAGTGTGCTGTGCATGTGCGACCTACCTGTCACTAGCACTGCTATTGAAATCTTCCAGCCAGGTGCGCTGTGGCACCCAAACACCTTAAGTGGAGCACCTACAAGAACACTCTTCGAAGAAGAACAATGAGTTCCACAGGACGTTGTGGAAGCCAGAAGTACAACTCAGCTCAAAACACAGGTACGTTCATGGGGGAGAGGTTCATCAGTGGCTATTAGACAAACTTAAAAAACAATGAATAGTTTAGTAGCACCTTAAAGACCAACAAAACATGTAGATGGTATTATGAGCTTTCGTGGGCAAACCCCACTTCTTCAGAAGTCCAGATCCAAGAATAAATAAGGGAAAGCAGGGTGGGGGTGGGGGAGAAAAAAGGAGGGGGAAGAGCGAGACAGTGGGTAGATGGTTCAAGCAGTAACAAGAGGCTGATCAGAACAATTAGCACCTCCATTGGCTGGTTGGTTGGTTAAGTCATTAGGATATGTAAGGTAGTGTGTGAGCCAGCTGATGTCACTGTTTCTCCTCTATCTGTCTGGCCCAATGAATATTTAATTATTTATACAAAGTGGAACAGCGCTAATTGAAAAAGTTAAGAGAGCCCAACCCAAAACATGCAGTAGTTTATGACACTCACTTGAAATGTGGAACACCCAGATTCAAGTCTCTGCTCTAAATCAGGCACAGGGGGGATGTGAACAAAGATATTCCACATCTGAAGTGAATGTCCTTATTACTGGCTTGTTTTTATACAACTCTTTTATTTTTTCCCAGAGGAAAGTTGCATCCTGGCTTAGATACTTAACTCCAAGAGAGGATTTAAGGTGGATAGGCACCTAAAATTTTTTGGAGATATAGACCTATTGCTGTATAGCTTAAGTGGCTCCCCCATCAATTGGCTGTCTTCTTTCTTCGATGCCTCACTCTCCACATACGTTGTATGGGGGGCCTGGGCAGGGCCAGCCCACAACATTTTGGCACCTGAGGTGGGGAGCTCAAATGACACCCCCATGCCACCTTTTCTCCTGCCTGCTTGTTATGCTTTATGCCCTCCTTCCTCCAGCACAGCACTCCACCATCTCTGTGCATCTAGAGCAGAGAAAATACATATGCACCAGCAGCAGACAGAATTTTCCACACTCTGGATTCAGTGGTGCCCCTTCCTCCCCCCACAGTCTAGCACCTGAGGCAGCTGCCACAGTTCGCCTCATGGTAAGGCCAGCCCTGACTGGGTGCCTAATTCAGGGTTGTGAATTTTATTTGGACTCTGGCATGCAATACCTAAGTCATTTTGTGGCTCTAGCCAATTGATTCTCAGTGAGACTTGGGGTGCATCTACACTGCACTGTAGGTTGAAATAAGTTACGCAATGTGAGCTATGCAAATTGTGTTTCTTATTTCAATGTTTTTTTGAAATAACTTATTTCAAAATTTGGCACTATCTACACAGGACTTATTTTGAAATAAATTGCTATTCCAAAACATCCCTTACTCCTTGTGGAATGAAGTTTACAGAGACATCAGAATCGCAAGCCCATTATATTTCAAAATAATGGTGTGTTCAAAAGACGTGGAATAGCTATTTTGAGATACCTGAAGTAGCACTGCAGTGTAGACATAGCCTTAGGCTCCATAGTGCTTATGTCACTTTTGAAAATGAAACTTAAGAGACTAAATCACATGAGTGCTTATCAAAATGGTGCTTCAGGTCTTATCACAGCTGGTATAAATCCATCTTTTTAGCTCTGCTTGAACAGAATGTTGTGGTTGAAATTATCTGTGATTGAGTATGTTAATAGATTTCAAGTATGGTTTTAACCAAAGAAGAGCAAAACAAAACTCTTGTCATAATTAGACAAGATTTTGTACCGAGTCAGAGAAAAATCATTTTTTTTAAGTATTGCATTTTTTGGCCAATCTGCAAGAATAATGGTGAACTTTGCCTGTACCACTAAACCTTCATTAATTGTGGAGTCTCAAAAGATTCATTTCTTTCCAGTCCTATTTCATATCTTTGTGTAGCCACTGGGACATATGGTGAGATGACATGGACTCAAGTCTAACAATATGCAGAATTCACTCAGTTCTACCTATTCTTCAATACATATAACTATACCACTCTTGCAAAGGCGGAGCAGTGTTTGGAGGGGACCAGCCTGTGGATGCAGCTGGTTTGAGCTGAACCTGAAGAAGGCAGATATTATGCTGGTGGACACAGGAAAACACTCTGAGGAGCATGGAACCACTGTGCGCACACATCCATATTTAATCATTTCAGACTGTAGTTTGGGAGCTTTATGGATAGCTTACTGATGCTGAGCTTGCACATAGTAGTATCCAGGAGTGTCATTTTTTAACATGTCCAGTTGTCCAAGAGACACTGTTGGACTCTGATGGAAGATGACTTGGTCTACATACGACTTTATACATTCTCATCTGCACTGCAGCAATGCAGTATAACTACACAGGAAGTCATTGGCCTTTAGGTAACTTCAACCAGCTTCCTCATGTGCTACTTCGATCATCTCAAACAAGACTTATAGAATATCAAATAATGTTCAAGGTCTTGATCTTTATAGAAGATCAACTTCTCATAGAATATCAAATAAAGTTCAAGGGCTTGATCTTTACCTTTGAGGGACTCTATGACCTGGGTCCAGCATGTCTAAAAGATAGCCTGTAGGTCTATTCTGAGTGCTATAATACCACTGCACTACTTCAGCACAATGGCACTTTCTATCACAATGGTAAATCTCATCAGTGCAGGAGACAGACTTTGGGTCTTTTACTAGTATAGGGGATGTTGTTAACAGACATAGAGGAGGCATGGCCCAGGCTTTTCTGCATTCTGACTATTCTCAAGTCCAGTTTCCATGATTTCTCACAGACTGAGGGTGAAGATGAATCTTTAAACTCTATGGCTACGTCTACACAGGCACCCTTTTCCGGAAAAGGGATG